>VMOF01000388.1:5987150-6537150 GCA_011764245.1 Trialeurodes vaporariorum
AATTAGCAAAATAAGAAATTGCACTTCTGCAAAACAAAATATATTAGATCATCAAAACGGAGCCGTAATAATTTTGTATCGCAAGTGTACCTACTTACGGCATCATTTGTTTCTCCTCCCTGTCAATATGTGTTTATTGTCGTTCCTTTAGTATTAAACGTGACAATCCTCTGGCACCTAATAACTTCGTCGCTTCAACCGGAAGAGTCAAAAGTAATAAAGTGCATGCGATAACTTGGGCTTGTTTGAGATAACAGGTGCATTAAACTATCACACGAATAGGAGTTGGAGTGAGGCAAAACCACCAACACCACCGATAAAAGAAAAAAAAAAAAAAAAAAAAATATATTATTATCCATTTATTTGCACCTCTCTTGATGGCAGGAAGAATAAATATTGCTGTCAGACCATTCAAGAGCTAATTCAATATACTTTTGGGGCAAACGAAAATTGCTTTCAATGATTTCAGGTTGGGTTTTTCCCTGTTACTGGGTTTCACTTTGGTTGCTAAAAATCTTATTTTTCCAATGCTCGTTTTGCGTGTATTTTGTGCAACGAGCTACAGTGATGGCAGTGGCGTTGCGTGCAATTTAGCAACGTTGCATTCTGTCTGTTTAAACCCATGCAAAGAGTCTAATTCGAAGGTTTTCACCGGACATACAATACTTCGATATTTTTCATGGGTTCAAACGGAAAAAGAACAACGTTGCCAAAGTGCACGCAACGCCACTGAGCGACGGAGAGGATTTGTAGGACGTTATGTTGAAGCAGCGCGGAGGGTCGGAGGCAGTCATGGTCGAAATCTCTTACGGAAGTTTTTCACACAGGCTTGGTTTGTTTGCCTCATATTTTTTTAACCTTTAAATTTTAAAAAGAAAAAATTGTGACGAGTACATTTGAAATTGGTTGAAAGTGCAAGTGTTTTACAGTATCTATGTATCTGGACATAGAAATTGATATAACTGTTTCTTCTGCAGGAAGGGTTTGCACGATAAAAAAAATTGACAAATGAAAGAAACAAGCCAACTTTGATCACCTGGATTGAAATTCTGTGTCCAGATAGCCACACTTAAGATGATTCCAGGGTCGATTAGTTCCAACTGTGGCCACCACGTCGCGCTGCTCAAAAATTCGAACAGTTTTTTGTTAAATTTGACGAATTCGCGCTAAAAACACAAATTTGAGGAACGTCAGCAACTGCGAGCATATTTAAGGAAGATACCCTGAAAGTTTTAGGCTGAAACACTCAAAAATAAAGCCGGAAATTATGAAAGACGAAACTTCCCGTAAGCCGCAATGAAAGCGAGTGAGGCAGATAGACGTATCATCACTCGCGCTCACTCTCACTCACTAAGCTCACGAATTTCATAATTTAAGGCTTTACTTTTAAACCAATTTTGCTCGTTTTTGGCTCAAAAAATCAATAAAAAAAATTTGCAGGAGCTGACGTTATTGGATTTTGCGTTTTATCTATGGTTTCAGTTTAAAACGCCAAAAACACGACTTTTTCAAAAAGCGACTAGTGGCGCTATCCATCGGATTGAAATCTGGAGAAGTTTCGCCTGGAATAACCTTAAGCAGTTGCGCTTTTGTTTAAAACCTATTTCCATTGGATTAATTAAAACTGTTGATTTAAGGTTAAAAGAAAAGAGGCAAACAAACCAGATTCAGATCGCCCATGCTGTCACACTTTGAGATAGGACTTATAAAATGGATCAGTCTTTCTGTCACTACAGATAGTTGATTTTGTGGCATTCTATGCAGCAATCCATTGGTGATTCAACCCCAGTTGAAGCAAATATTTGATATGCATGAAACAATCTGGAACCGGCAACCCTGATGGAAGAAGCCGTGCAATAGCCGTGCACCGCATTGCTGCCACATCGAAGGACTGCGAAATCGAGATGCATGTAATATATCAATAGACACCGTGTCCTTACGAACGGTTTTACGGTGGTGGCGTTACATCAGAAGTAAACGATTTTAAGGCCTTCGTACGCGATCAAAGTATGATCGTCAAATTGGCATCGGTGAGCTAAAATCCACCGCAGACAATTGAATTACCAACCTGACATTTCTTAAAATTCAAACATCACCTTGACCAAAACACCTCCAAAACGGGCTTATTTGCTTTGTTGACTGTAGATTGCTGAACAGATGACACAACATCCAGAACTCTGCAGTATGACGGACCGTCAAAAGGGTCTGTTGCGTACTTTTGCTACATCAATATAATTCATTGTTTCTAACGTAAAATTCGGTGAAAAAAACGATGCGCACATTGAAAACTTTCAAAATCCACTCATTAACTCAGAAAATACCTTCCATTTCAAATAACCCGCGCTACACTAGACACTATATCACCGACTTATAACTACATAGATGGAACCATCTCGTTTATGTAAACATGAAAAGGACTTACAAACATTGGAATGTTTCGTTTATATGCGTACTTTTCTTGTATTATTTTGTAATCTTTGATAAACCGAAAAGACCAGACGGCCGGGGGACCGCCAATGTAATTTTAAATGGGAAAACACAGTTACGAGCAGACCTGTCATTTTGGTGGGCTTTGAATCGTTGACAAGGCGCAGGGCTCCCAAAACGTCCCCTCTGCTATTCCGGGGCACCGCCAATGTAATTTTAAATGGGAAAACAGAGTTACGAGCAGACCTGTCATTTTGGTGTGCTTTGAATCGTTGACAAGGCGCAGGGCTCTCAAAACGTCCCCTCTGCTATTCCGGGGCACCGCCAATGTAATTTTAAATGGGAAAACAGAGTTACGAGCAGACCTGTCATTTTGGTGGGCTTTGAATCGTTGACAAGGCGCAGGGCTCCCAAAACGTCCCCTCTGCTATTCCGGGGCACCGCCAATGTAATTTTAAATGGGAAAACAGAGTTACGAGCAGACCTGTCATTTTGGTGTGCTTTGAATCGTTGACAAGGCGCAGGGCTCTCAAAACGTCCCCTCTGCTATTCCGGGGCACCGCCAATGTAATTTTAAATGGGAAAACAGAGTTACGAGCAGACCTGTCATTTTGGTGGGCTTTGAATCGTTGATAAGGCGCAGGGCTCTCAAAACGTCCCCTCTGCTATTCCGGGGCACCGCCAATGTAATTTTAAATGGGAAAACAGAGTTACGAGCAGACCTGTCATTTTGGTGGGCTTTGAATCGTTGACAAGGCGCAGGGCTCTCAAAACGTCCCCTCTGCTATTCCGGGGCACCGCCAATGTAATTTCAAATGGGAAAACAGAGTAACGAGCAGACCTTTCATTTTGGTGGGCTTTTAATCGCTGACAAAGCGCAGGGCTCTCAAAACGTCCCCTCTGCTATTCCGGGGCACCGCCAATGTAATTTTAAATGGGAAAACAGAGTTACGAGCAGACCTGTCATTTTGGTGGGCTTTGAATCGTTGACAAGGCGCAGGGCTCTCAATACTTCCCCTCTGCTCTTCCGGGGCACCGCCAATGTAATTTTACATGGGAAAGCAGAGTTACGAGCAGACCTGTCATTTTGGTGGGCTTTGAATCGTTGACAAGGCGCAGGGCTCCCAAAACGTCCCCTCTGCTATTCCGGGGCACCGCCAATGTAATTTTAAATGGGAAAACAGAGTTACGAGCAGACCTGTCATTTTGGTGTGCTTTGAATCGTTGACAAGGCGCAGGGCTCTCAAAACGTCCCCTCTGCTATTCCGGGGCACCGCCAATGTAATTTTAAATGGGAAAACAGAGTTACGAGCAGACCTGTCATTTTGGTGGGCTTTGAATCGTTGATAAGGCGCACGGCTCTCAAAACGTCCCCTCTGCTATTCCGGGGCACCGCCAATGTAATTTTAAATGGGAAAACAGAGTTACGAGCAGACCTGTCATTTTGGTGGGCTTTGAATCGTTGATAAGGCGCAGGGCTCTCAAAACGTCCCCTCTGCTATTCCGGGGCACCGCCAATGTAATTTTAAATGGGAAAACAGAGTTACGAGCAGACCTGTCATTTTGGTGGGCTTTGAATCGTTGACAAGGCGCAGGGCTCTCAAAACGTCCCCTCTGCTATTCCGGGGCACCGCCAATGTAATTTCAAATGGGAAAACAGAGTAACGAGCAGACCTTTCATTTTGGTGGGCTTTTAATCGCTGACAAAGCGCAGGGCTCTCAAAACGTCCCCTCTGCTATTCCGGGGCACCGCCAATGTAATTTTAAATGGGAAAACAGAGTTACGAGCAGACCTGTCATTTTGGTGGGCTTTGAATTGTTGACAAGGCCCAGGGCTCTCAAAACGTCCCCTCTGCTATTCCGGGGCACCGCCAATGTAATTTTAAATGGGAAAACTGAGTTACGAGCAGACCAGTCATTTTGGTGGGCTTTGAATCGTTGACAAGGCGCACAGTGTTTTGAATCCGGCGCGGCGCGGACATAGGGCCAAAAATCGAAGTCGTGTTTTTAGAGTCAAAACATGAGTAAATCTTCAGTTTAGTATCCTGTGCACCCCATTTTACCATAATTTTGGCTTATAATTCGTTTTTTGATACTTTTGTAAGCTTTCAAAATATCACTTTCGGCAGGTTCCGATTTTTTCTTAAACCATGCTCCGAATGTATGGGTGTTTTCTTTGTTCATATTCAAAATTTTGTAAAAATGAAATACACCGTTTTATTCAGCGTACTTTCAGCTTTAAAATGAGCTATATTAAGTTAAACTTTTCTACTTTTACGACCTTGATAAGCTTGTTCAAAAAGTTGAGGAAAAATTTACCGTTTTTCAACTTTAGGCAGAGCTATAAAAAAAGCCTTAAATTGCCTTAAGAAACGGCTTTCAGGGAGTAATAGAGTAACATCTAGAGAACAACATATCCAAAAATTGGCTGCCACTTTTTGCGACTCTTGGAGAAATCTTAATTTTTGTAAGTCGACCTCCGTAAAATTAACCACGTTTTTCTCTCGCCGCGCTAGCAACTGTCTCACGTCCAGGCCGATCGGCAGGGGCTACTTATGTGTTGGACGCGCGCCTCCGAAATTTACGATCCCTGGCTGGTCGTTTGGCTAATGTTTTTGCCTTGCACGCATTAAACCGGGGTTCGAATCCCACTACCTGTAATTTTTTTTCGGCTTGCTCACATTTTTGGTTTAAATTTCCATTTTCCCTTCCATCCAAGATACTTTTTCCCACTATTTTTATTGCCTACAGATGATGGTAACTTTTCATAATAGAAATATAAACGAAGATTTTAGAAACCTAAATTTTCGAATTTTCGAGTTATTCTTCATGAGGCATTTAATGTTCCAAATTTTACCTCATTTTCACTGACCTGAGCTCATTAAAAACGCTTTTGCAGAGCTATTACTGATTGAAAGAGTCTGTTCTGGGGGAGGGAGGGGGGTTTTATTTCGTGCGTTTATAATGGAAGAAATTAGAAAACCTTCATTCTCGGATCTGTAAAATGAGTCACGATTTATCTTTATTCATTATCATTCAAAATAAAATATTCATAAAATAAGTGAGTTGAAACTCACTAAAAAAAAAAAGTTTATTTTTTCTTGAAAACTGATCATTGTGCGGCGGTAGAGCATTAATTCTGTGTTTCCCATGGTAAACCATAGAAAATAAGATAAATTTGAACGTTGTCATTGCCATTTATGACATTTTTCCCGCTTCCTTTCACTTTTTTTAATTTTTGTCCAGGATTTACTTAAAAAACACCCACTGTGCGACAATTTCGACCCTTCCTATGAATTTCTCGTACCCAACTACGTAGGGTGGCATGGGTTTTATTATATTTTTAAGCGCTATAGTAGAGTTATAAGCCAATGTCCGCCGGTCCTCCTTTTCAAAACACTGTGAGGCGCAGGGCTCTCAAAACGTCCCCTCTGCTATTCCGGGGCACCGCCAATGTAATTTTAAATGGGAAAACAGAGTTACGAGCAGACCTGTCATTTTGGTGGGCTTTGAATCGTTGACAAGGCGCAGGGCTCCCAAAACGTCCCCTCTGCTATTCCGGGGCACCGCCAATGTAATTTTAAATGGGAAAACAGAGTTACGAGCAGACCTGTCATTTTGGTGTGCTTTGAATCGTTGACAAGGCGCAGGGCTCTCAAAACGTCCCCTCTGCTATTCCGGGGCACCGCCAATGTAATTTTAAATGGGAAAACAGAGTTACGAGCAGACCTGTCATTTTGGTGGGCTTTGAATCGTTGATAAGGCGCAGGGCTCTCAAAACGTCCCCTCTGCTATTCCGGGGCACCGCCAATGTAATTTTAAATGGGAAAACAGAGTTACGAGCAGACCTGTCATTTTGGTGGGCTTTGAATCGTTGATAAGGCGCAGGGCTCTCAAAACGTCCCCTCTGCTATTCCGGGGCACCGCCAATGTAATTTTAAATGGGAAAACAGAGTTACGAGCAGACCTGTCATTTTGGTGGGCTTTGAATCGTTGATAAGGCGCAGGGCTCTCAAAACGTCCCCTCTGCTATTCCGGGGCACCGCCAATGTAATTTTAAATGGGAAGACAGAGTTACGAGCAGACCTGTCATTTTGGTGGGCTTTGAATCGTTGACAAGGCGCAGGGCTCTCAAAACGTCCCCTCTCCTCTTCCGGGGCACCGCCAATGTAATTTCAAATGGGAAAACAGAGTAACGAGCAGACCTTTCATTTTGGTGGGCTTTTAATAGCTGACAAAGCGCAGGGCTCTCAAAATGTCCTCTCTGCTCTTCCGGCAGCAATAATGCAGCCTATAGCTCATGTATTTAGAAGGGAATTCCATCATTTTGTAGTTACGATGTTGTTTACTTATGCACGGTGGTTCCGTCTATGTAGTAGTATACCGGTGCAAATAGTGTCTACTGTAGCGCGGGCTGTTTGAAATTGTAGTGATTTCCTGAGTTAATGAGTGGATTTTGAACGTTTTTAATGTGCGCATCGTTATTTTTGCCGAATTTTACATAAGAATCAAGGCTCTATGTTGTTGTAGCAAAACAATGCAACAGACCCATTGCACAGTTTTTTGACAACGTTTTAACCAACGGAGCATGCAACGGTTGGCTCACCTGCCAACCGATGGAGGATTGAGGAATTGAATCATTTTGTCTTTCTGAATGTGAGTGGTGTTTTTTTTTTTTTTTTTTTTGGCAAATACTTTCTCGTTATTATTCGTCTCGTTACATGATTATTACGGTGAATATATCACGTTTTGTGTCAATTTAGCCAAGCTCAGAAACTTTGTCAAACGCCATCGTCGGACATCTTTGCTGATCGAAGAGCACGCATGCGGCAGCATTTACTCGCCCATTCGCCTGCCATCTTAGGTTTTCCTTTAAACGCCTTTCTTTGGAGTTATGATCGGATTTTGAGACTTTTAAATGCTTCTAATATAATTTTCACGCGGTTTTACACAAGAATCGATCCTCCATAACGCTGCAGCAATGAAAATAAAAGACCCATTCGCACTTCTGCCAAAAAATTCCACAAAAAATGTCTCTGTATACGAATTTAGCTACGAGAGTAAAATACAGGGCTGCCGTTTTGCGTATAATCAATGCTATTTTTCAATTCACCGATGATTCCACCGGTTGAGAAAAGATTACAGAGTTCAGTTCAGAGTATTACTGTAATGCACGAAAATACTCTGATCTGTAATCTTTTCTCAACCGGTGGAGTCGTCGATGACTTTAAAAAACTTGCGGATATTTTAATTAATCAACGGAGTTTCCACCGATTACGGAAAGATTACAGATCAGAGTATTTTCGTGCATTACAGTCATACACTGAACTGAACTGTGTAATCTTTTCTCAACCGGTGGAATCATCGGTGAATAGAAAAATAGCATTGATTATATACGCAAAACGGCAGCCCTGGTAAAATAGTGGTACGTGGGAGTCACGTCAGTGTGAATGAGATAATTTGGAACTTTCAACAAACTTTATTATCGGATGACGTCATCACTATAAAATTGTCTTTCATGCATATACACTTTCAGAAATACGATTTAAGAAGACATTAAAAGTAGCACTTGAAGATTGCGGTGTACGCTCCTGTCGCAGGTAGTGTGTGTCACACGCACATCAAAGCGGTTCGCAGAGGATGAGCGGTAATGGGTCTGTTGCATACTTTTGCTACAACAGTATAGAACCTTGATTCTTATGTAAAATTCGGCGAAAATAATGATGCGCACATTAAAAAGTTCAAAATCCACTCATGAACTCAGGAAATCACTTCAATTTCAAACAAACCGCGCAACACTAGACACTATTTGCACCGGTATACTACTACATAGACGGAACCACCGTGTATATAAGTGAAAAACATCGTAACTACAAAATGATGGAATTCCCTTCTAAATACATGAACTGTTGGCTGCATTTGCTGTCTGGTCTTTTCGGTTTATCAAAGATTACAAAATAATATAAGAAATGTATGCATCTAATCGAAACATTCAAATTTTTGTAAGCTCTGTTCATGTTTACATAAACGAGATGGTTCCATCTATGTAGTTATAAGTCGGTGATATAGTGTCTAGTGTACCGCGGGTTGTTTAAAATGGAATGTATTTTCCGAGTTAATGAGTGAATTTTGAAAGTTTTTAATGTGCGCATCGTTATTTTCGCCGAATTTTACTTTAGAACCAATGATTTATATTGATGTAGCAAAAGTACGCAACAGACCCATTGCGGGTCGGCAAAGCAAGTCTTTGCTGTAAACTGCACCGCTTGATGAGTTTTAGAACCGCAATCAAATCAACGCCCGCCCCCGTGTTGCAAACCACTTTGAACGCGTGACAGGGGCTGTATAAGGTCAACGTATATTATCACGGTGTGATACACGGAAAAAAAGACTGATGGTACATTTACCATCTGCATAGCTGATGTTGGAATCTGCTATCAGTATGGTAAATTTTACCATCATATGGTAAATACAACGTGCCTTGTGTTGAAATGTACCAATAGGTTATCTTATTTTAGCACAAGGTACATTGAATTTACCATATGATGGTAAAATTTACCATACTTGATAGCAGACTCCAAAATTACCTCTGCAGATGGTAAGTTCTACCAGTCTCTTTTTCTGTGTACGAATAAAAGAGTTAATTGTCAAAATATCTGTTAATTTTGATCATGATGCACCTCGAAAATGTCTATAATGCCCAAAAGAATCTTTAAAAGCGTGCATATAGATGTCGCACGTACGTAGGAGTATTTGACCCGAAAACCTGGCCAAAAACGGAAAATTGAAAAGTCGTCCAAAAAACAAACTATTGATGGTTTTTGAGAGGTAAGTAACCGCTCTATTGCGTAATAGATGTGTCGGAACATCTACGTTTATCTACTGTTTAGGGGACAACATGGAACTGAGCGCTCGACGCACCTGCGATTGTTCACCGCTCGAAGCGCTGTTAATAATCAGTAAACATTATTTTTCCATCGAGGACAAGCGTTGGGGCATCCAAACATTTCAGCGATTGATGGACCTTGTTTTAGATGGTATGTGCTTCATTTTGGTGGCAACAATTTCTTTTACCGTGCATTTTTGACTCTTTTACATCTAATTTAAAATGGACATGAAAAAAAGCTCTAACTTTAGGTTCTATCTTTTTAAAAATAGGCAATTTTGAATACGTTCCGAGCAAAACCGGGCACAGCCAAAACAAGGGGGTTAGAGTAGACCCTTTTAGGCAACTGCTCCAACAGTCCAAAATTGCAAGAAATTGCCCCTTTTTTTTAAAAAAACATGTTGAAGTCAAGCCTTTTTTATGAAATAAGCGTCAATAACTCGGCAAAAGAATGAGCTATCGACCTTTGGTTTTAGTCAAAATTCTTAATTTTTTACCCCTTTTCCAACCATAAACCGTGCAATAGGAGTTTTGAGCTTAGATTGGAAAATTAACCAAAATCGATTTTCAAATATTCAAGAACACGCAAATATTTTTGGCCAGGTTTTTGGGGTAAATACTCCTACGTGATGTCGTCAGCAAAGACAGTGAAAAATATATTACGTCGTTAAAAACCACACGGCGCTGTAATCTTTGCATTGAGCGAAACCGCATGACGACGGCCCTCAGAGAATGTGGACAAAATAATGTGGGGAAAATGCATCGAATGGCGATCACTTGTCTTAACTTCATAGTGACGGCTCGGACTACACTGCCCCGCAAAAAAACCGGCGCACCTGGCGCGCTGGATCATTCCGCTCGAAAATGCGAAAAAATTACAAAATTTAAAATCGTCATAACTTTTGAACTAAGAAAGCTAAAAATATTTCAAGGCCAGCGTCGGATTCCTCATACTCTCTAGTTTTTTTACACGTAAGCTTAAATTTTCTTTTGGTCATTTTTACGCCCGTATGAACAATTTTTCCAAACCCTCGCGAAAACTGTTTTTTTGGAGCACATCTGTAAAAAGTTACTCAAACTTCTTACATCTCTTTGGGATAAAGTAGCATAGATAGACAAAATCTGAGACATGCATCAGATTTCCCAGAGTCAGGGCTATCGACTTGATTACCTCAATTTTGTCTACAAAATTTTTTTACGGTCGGAAAATGCACTTTTCCGATACCATGTAAAGACCGCTTCTGAACATTATTAGAAATGTGGCGAGCGTTTAGAAAAACTCTTCGCAGGGGCGTAAAAATGACCGAAAAAAATTTGAGCTACTGAATAAAAAACCAGAAAGTATGAGAAATCCAACCTTGGCTCTGGAATATTTTTAACTCTTTTAGTTCAAAAGTTATGACGACTTAAACTTTTATCATCTTTTCGCATGTTCGAGCGGACGTGTAAACTGTGTGTTCAGAAGCGGTCTGTGCGTGGTCTCGGAAAAGTGCATTTTCCGACCGTAAAAAAATTTTGTAGACAAAATTGAGGTAAACAAGTCGATAGCCCTGACTCTGGGAAATCTGATGCATGTCTCAGATTTTGTCTATCTATGCTACTTTTGCCCGAAAAGATGTGGAAAGTTTGAGTACTTTTTACAGATGTGCTCTAAAAAAACAGTTTTCGCGAGGGTTTGGAAAAACTTTTCATCCGGGCGTAAAAATGACGGAAAGAAAATTTGAGCTTATGCATAAAAAACTGGAGAGTATGAGGAATCCGATTCTGGCCTTAAAATATTCTTAGCTTTTTTAGTTCAAAAGTTATAATGATTTGAACTTTTAACATCTTTTCGCATGTGTAAACTGTGTGTTCAGAAGCGGTTTTTACATGGTCTCGGAAAAGTGCATTTTCCGAACTTAAAAAAATTTTGTAGACAAAATTGAGGTAACCAGGTCGATAGCCCTGACTTTGAGGAATCTGATGCATGTCTCAGATTTTGTCTATCTATGCTACTTTATCCCAAAGAGATGTAAGAAGTTTGAGTAACTTTTTACAGATGTGCTCCAAAAAAACAGTTTTCGCGAGGGTTTGGAAAAATTGTTCATACGGGCGTAAAAATGACCAAAAGAAAATTTAAGCTTACGTGTAAAAAAACTAGAGAGTATGAGGAATCCGACGCTGGCCTTGAAATATTTTTAGCTTTCTTAGTTCAAAAGTTATGACAATTTTAAATTTTGTAATTTTTTCGCATTTTCGAGCGGAATGATCCAGCGCGCCAGGTGCGCCGGTTTTTTTGCGGGGCAGTGTATTTGGCAACCATTATTTTTTTTTCCATTTGAACCTATGCACAACTATCGATCATGCATTTAGTGAATCCCTTGAATATCGATTATTTTACGTAGGCTTAAATGGAGGGAATGCCGCCACTGCTTACCTCTCTACATACATAGGCAATTAGGCATGGGCGGATCCAGCAATGGGTCTGTTGCAAACATTTGCTACAACGATACAGATTGTTTCATCGTATGTAAAATCGCCCGAAAAGTCCATTGGTGGCATCAGAAAGTCATAAAATGCAATAATAAACTCACAAGAGACGTTTAATGAAATCCAATATGGCGGTAAAATATCGAGCGATCTGTATGCATGCACCTTTAACATCCAAGGATTGCCAACGTTGACAACTTCACAGCTTCAGAGGTTATGTGTTTATTTACGTTATGATTGGGTGTGATCGATATTGTAAGGTTGGCTATCCTTGGATGTTCGTGGTGCATGCATACTGGTTGCTCGATATTTTACCGCCATCTTGGATTTCATTAAACGTCTCTTATGAGTTTATTATCGCATTTCATGACTTTCTGATGCCACCAATAGACTTTTCACGCGATTGTACGTGAGATTGAACACTCTATAGCGCTGTAGCAAAAGTTTGCAACAGACCCATTTGGCAACCCGGATTCATTCATTAGAACGCATGAGAAACAATCGATTTATGAGGGGGCCACGTCTCTTTTACCAATCGATTGTTTCTCATGCATTCAAATGGGAATAAATACACAGTTGCCAATTTGCTTGATCCGTCATGGCGCATATAGGGACTCTATACTCCGTCGAACGGATATATATATACAGCAACCTCAGATATGACATCACTGTGCTGCTCCTGTAGGGTCGCGGTTGGGTATACTCGGTTCGTTCTGGGGTCGAGTCGAGTCGAGTCGAGAAGCTACATGTGCAAAAAACTGCAAGCGCGGGAAAGCTCGCTGGCTGAAGCTGAGCTGAAATTCAGCGAGACTGGTATCGATTCGCACTCCCTCTCTGAGCTCGCAGGCTCGACGGCTTGGCTCGACTCAGCGCAGCAAGCGAGCGAGACGAACCCCCCCCCCCCTTCTACCCTTCCCCCTTCCATTTGGAGCCACTCCTCATTCCCTAAGCTCTGAATTGTGCAGAAGCTGCAGAAAAAAGAAAAGAGAAAAACCCTTGACGAGGGAAAATAAAAAGGGTGAAGGAAAGAGAGCGACAATGCAATATAACGGCGCAAAGTGATCTGAGATCTTCAACAGTGGCGAAGCGTGCTATTTGGCAACATGGAATTTTGTCCATTTGAACCCATAGAAAAGGTCGAATCCGCTGGTCATCGACGGTTCCTTGATAGTTCGATATTTTTCGTGGGTTTTAGTGAGCTAAATGCAACGGTGCCGGATTTCACGTTCCGCCACTGATCTTCAGAAAGGTGGCCAAAAATCAGAAAGTAAATTGGACACATTTATACTTATATTAAACTGACCTACTAGCATTACGACGTTGCCATTTAATATCGACTTTTTAATTCCCTTCTCATCTTAAATGTAAATAATGTATTATAAAAAAAAATATGAATTAATTCAAATTTGTAGATTTCATGTTATGAACTTTTTGCTCGGGCTAAAACACAAATTATGGCCAACAAAAAAATATAAAAAAATTATTATACATAAATTATATAATATTTATTAATATTAATATCAATATTAATTATTATATTATTATTTTATTGTACATCTATTAAAAAAAAAAAAAAAAAAAAAAAAAATCCCTTAGAAATAATCTGATGCACAAAATTGCTTAATATTTTTAGGAGCAAGACTTAATGACACTTAACGTAGAGAAGAAAAGTTCCTGGAAGTTTCAAGAAATTCTTTTCGACCAGGTCTAATTTCATAATAATATTTAAGACAAGTGAAAATGGCAACGTCTAGAGTATACAACGAGTAGGTCCCTTCAGTATAAATGAGTCCAATTAATCCTCGGTTTGCTATTTATAAACTTTCAATTTCAATCACAGAGGACACTTTTAACAAGTAATTTAAACCTAGGAATGTCACTAAAAAGTTTTAAATTAAGCTTAATTGGTCGAATCGATGACTTTTGAATAATTTTCTTAATTGATTTCAAGCCACTTTTTTTCGGTATCAACCCTTTTTTCGGTGCAGGGGATCAACTTTCAAATTTGAAAAAAAAAAAAGGTGTAAACAAATTTTGGTATAAAAGATCCGACTCCAAAAGTTTCAAAGTGCATTTCACTCAAGACGCCACGTCGCGCGCCGCACTATGTTCTGACTGTTCTGAGCAGTGGCGTCGCGTGCCATCTGGCAACAATGCAACTGCTCCACTTAAACTCATTAAATATATCGAATTTTCCTTGTGCACTGTGCACCCCCTGAATTCGATATTTTACAAGAGTTTAAATGGCTAGAATATATTGTTGCCAAATTGCACGCGACGCCACTGGTTCTGAGGTAGTCAGAAAATGACGATTGCGACGATTGCGAATGTTGAACATATTTATACTCTGTTCACTATACGACGGGCCCTCGACCACCGGACAGTATTTATTTGAAAACATGTAAATGACAACACGGCAGGCTCGGCGCATTCATAGCGCTCACTGATCGAGTTTTCCCTCAACCCCCTTTGTTCATGCTATTTTATTGTCTCTCAGGGTTCAGTCGGAAGAATTAGGGTCGCATCACGATTTTTTGTAATTCAAGCTTGGGCTTAATTTTTCCTCATTATTCAATCTCAGCATGGAATTCCAAGTTTATTGGTGTCTACCAACACGAAATTCGGACTGAGTGTTCAAGAAATATGATTTCAATTTCTAAATTTATGAAAGAACCGTTTTCGTGAACCATAATAATTTCGTGCACTTATTTGGTATCAATTTGATGGTTTTCGTGAACTGGATTTGGATCCGTTATGAGATTTCCTATCAATGGACTCTGAATAAAGTTGAGATGAAACTTTGAATTTCCCTAGGACTTGAATGCAGCAACCTTTGCTTTGTGTCGCCGAGACTTAGCATGAAACAATGCACCGAAGACAGCTATACTCTGTTCACTATACGACGGGCCCTCAACCACCGGACGTTATTATTTGAAAACGTGTAAATGACAACACGGCAGGCTCGGCGCATTCTTAGCGCTCACTGATCGAACCTTTCCTCAACCCCCTTTGTTTATGCTATTTTATTGTCTCTCAGGGCTCAGTCGGAAGAATTAGCGTCGCATCACGATTTTTTGCAATTCAAACTCGGGCTTAACTTTTCCTCATTATTCAATCTCAGCATGAAATTTCAAGTTCATTGGTGTCTAACAACACGAAATTCGGACTGAGTGTTCAAGCAATATGATTTAAATTTCAAAATTTATGAAAGAACCGTTTTCGTGAACCATAAGAATTTCGTACACTTATTTGGTATCAATGTGATGGTTTTCGCGAGCTGCATTTGGATTCGTCATGAGACTTCCTATCAACGGACTCTGAATAAAGTTGAGATGAAACTTTGAATTTCCTTAGGACTTGAATGTAGCAACCTTTGCCTTGTGTTGCCGAGACTTTGCATGGAACAATACACCGAAGACAGCTAGTTGACGAAGGCGAGGTTGTAAAGACCCGATGCACCCCTGATTTTCTCTCGGGATGAATACATTGCGGTGTCGCCAGCGTGTGCAAAACTGACCGCTGGTCGAGGGCCCGTCGTATAGTGAACAGAGTATAGTTGACGAAGACGAGGTTGTGGAGACCCGATGCACCCCTGATTTCCTCGGCTCACTATTGTGCTAACTCGGGATGAATACATTGCGGTGTCGCCAGCGTGTGCAAAACTGACCACTGGTCGAGGGCCCGTCGTATAGTGAACAGAGTATAGATGAGATAGTGCTAAGATTACCTAACCATGTTGGTCAAACATCCGTTTCTAAACAAAAAATAATTTCAGGTCTGAAAGGGTTAAATGAAAAAAGCGTATTCATCCTTCTACTTCTCTACAGCGAATGATGCACTTGTCAATGTCAGATACAGCGTATGGAAATGATCCACCCTTGACGATCCACATCCACAACCGACGAGTGATAAAAGTTGCAGGCGATCGGCTAGATTACATTTTAACGCCGCACAATAGCTCGAGGTGGAAAAAAAGTCGTAAAAAATCTTTGTTTTTCACCCAGCTTCCCAAAAAAGTTAAAAGTTTTCAGTGACGTTTCTAGGTTTGAGTTACATGTTTAAACTTTTTTCTATGATTAAAATCGGCTTAAAAATTTTCGAGGCGAAGTGGTGTCTACGGTTTGAACTACTCGATCATGTTTTCCATCAAAAGATCTGGGTTTTTTTTTTTTTTTTTTTTTTTTTTTTTAAATCTTTGCTCGATGTGTTTTACAATTATAATCAGCAATTAACCGATTGTATCTGTCCAATTTAGATTGAACCAGGTTGACAAAACTACTAGCATGACTGCATGACCATCCAAGCCTTTAGTGTACGCTTCTGCATTGAGATAAAAAAAAAAATGACTTAAATCAACAGGAAATACTATTATGATCAACAGGAAAAGTCCTTTTTTTGCTTTCCGGTTGTGCCAAGAATAAACGTTGTGCGGCAACAATAAATATTCTTGAAATTTCACAGGATGTCCAGTGTGATTTCAAGAATAATTATCGTTTCGATAACGTTCATACCTTTGGCAATAACCGGACTTTTCCTGTTGATTGAGCAGTATTTCCTGTAGCTTATTTAACAGGATTTTTCTTCTCACTGAATAAACCGGTATGGGTACAGTGGCGATATTTGAAATTGATTTCATGGAGCCATCTGAATTCTGCAGATGAAAATGCATTCCACATCTGCACATTCAATTTCTTTTGGCCTTAAAACTCGAGACCCGTATTCGAAACGCGCGCTATAAAAATCGGCGCGTTTTCTCTCTGGAATGAGCAATGCGCCACGCGAGCCTCCTCCGCCCGGCTCCGAACTTCAAGTTAACAAGCCGGTGTTGTCACATTGGGCAAAAAAAGGATAGACAGTTTACTTTGAACTACTCAGTCTGCTCACAAATACTGTCACAAGTAAAAGCGCGGGTTTTCACGGAGAAAAATGTATCTAGGTGCACCGTGCACCAGTCAAGTTCCCGCACAAGTACAAGCAACTCTTACAGGAAGCAAAATGCCCAATTTTCACTGCTCTCTAATGGGTCTGTTGCAAACTTTTGCTACAACGATTAAGAGTGTTTCATTTAATGTAAAATCGCCTGTAAAGTCCATTGGTGGCATCAGAAATTCATAAAATGCAATGATAAACTCACAAAAGGCGTTTAATGAAATCCAAGATGGCGGAGAAATATTGAGCAATTTGTATGCATGCACCACGAACATTCAAGGATGGCCAACCTCACATTATCGATCACAACCAATCACAACGTAAACAAACACATAACCTCTACCTCCAGTGAGGTTGTCAAAGTTGGCCATCCTTGGATGTTCACGGTGCATGCACACAAATTGCTCGACATTTCTCCGCCATATTGGATTTCATTAAACGCCTCTAGTGAGTTTATTATTGTATTTTATGACTTTCTGATGCCACCAATGGACTTTTCAGGCGATTTTACATTGAATGAAACACTCTTAATCGTTGTAGCAAAAGTTTGCAACATACCCATTCAGCTGAAAATAAATATTAAGCTCTAACAATTTCTTCAGATGTTAAGACGCACTATCTGAATATGCTGTCAAAATTTCAAGTTCGTATCTTCAGTGGTTCTCAAGATACAGAGCTCCAAAAATCCCCAAAAGTGCCATTTATTGTCCGAGACTGATTTCGCGTAGATCATCAAAATGTTTGGGTACCTACTTCCGATCATCCTAGAACTTTGATATTTGGTGAAGATATGCCATTTAGGTCCCAATGAAAGGGAAAATTCCTAAATTTGATTTTCGAATGCTTTTTTTCATATTTATGGGCCTTCAAAAATCGACATTTTTTTCAAATCTACTCTAATTAAATTGATTTTGGTACTATATGAAAGCCCTTGTCAAGCTGATTCCGAATCGAATATATGGTGCATTAAGGGGTTAAGATTTTGCATGTGTGCTCCGCTGAAACTTGGCTGCGTTTGGGATTGAACGTACAGGCCGTTTTAGTATGAAGTCAAGAAAAAAATTATGAGTTCTATCTCGCTTACTCTCGTAAAAGTTACCCGTAAGAAATTGTATCCACATTTTCGAATATAAATTTACGCCAGTAAATAAACAACCACTTATCTTATATCGTATTGCCACATACTATACTAGATCCCACGTACTCTAAAGAGTCTTTTCACTGTATTTAATTTCTTGAAACAGTAGGTACACATCAATTTACAAAATTAAATCACATTAATATGGAAGGCCGAGTTCTGTCTTTGTCCTTGTCTCACTCACAGCATCTTAACCCTTTCTTGGATAGTGGTACACATGTGTACCATTTTATGTAACATGTGATTCAATGGAATTTAAATGAACATTTTTCAAAAAGTTGTGTGACCCATCAAAGTTCTTAAAAGAGTGTCCTCTTTCGAACGGTCTAAATAAATCTCAAAAAAACTCAAATCCCCAAATGCGTGCATGAAAGGGTTAAGCGCATATCACCGTCTTGTGAAGCAAGAACACCCAATCGTTCTAACCTCTCTTCGTCTCAAAACTTTCTCGGGGTATCACCCATTCACCCGGTGTCATAGTGGCATTAAATCCATATCCTATTATATGATATGCCCATACGGAAATCCCACATAAGAATAAAACATGGGATATGACTATGATAATTGTAAATTAATTCGTTGTTTCGACAATTTTAATGACATGTGAACATCGTAACAACACATCACACATGTAAACATCGTGTAAGGACGTGGAATTTATTGACGTACTCAAAACGGCGGAAACAGCATGTTTAGTTGCATTAATTTACATTTGAATGATTGGATCCGATTTCTTAGAGGGAAATCATGTGAGAAAGAGCGAGATAGAATATATGTTTGAATCCAATTGTTTTCTTGACATCATACTAAAACGGTCTATACGTTCAATCCAAAACGATGCCAAGTTTCAGCGGAGCACGCATGGGAAATTAATCATCGCAGAAATATTTTTCCTATCAAGAGCTCCTTGCGAATGTTTTATGCATAGAGCTCGAGCATGAGAATAACAGCTGATCGTCAAACCAATTTCCTCCTTTTTCTGATACGAAAAACTTAAGCTATAAAACTTGGCTTAATTTCATATTTCACTCCTTTTCGTGGCTGAAAGGTTGGATACAGAGCTGCCGATTTGCGTAGATTTAATGACATTTTTAAATTCACCGATGATTCCACCGAACGAGAAAAGATTACATAGTTCGCTTTAGTGTATGACTGTAATGCACGAAAATACTCTGGTCTGCGTATCTTTTCTCAATCGGTGGAAGCGCCGTTAATTAATTAAAATATTCGCAAGTTTTCAAAGTTACCGAGAAAAGATTACATAGTTCACGTCAGTATATGACTTTAATGCACGAAAATACTCTGATCTGATGTATCTTTTCTCAATCGGTGGAAGCGCCGTTAATTAATTAAAATATTCGCAAGTTTTCAAAGTTATCGATGACTATATATATACCGGTTGAGAAATTATAAAAGACACAGGTTTTTTCGTGCAGTATAGTCACACGCTGAGCTAAACTCTGTAATCTTTTCTCAACCGGTAGAATCTTCAGTGAATTTCGAAATGCGATTAAATCTACGCAAATGAAGCCACTAGGGAACTTGGCTTGTTTTTCACATTTATGTTTTTGCTGCAATATTTTATGCTGTAAATTTGGCGGCGCTGTAAACGAGCGGGATTCATACTAATTCGGTTTTCATTTGACCGCTCGACGCGATACACGCGGTGACCTGGAGGGGCGGGGCAGGGCGGGACGACGGAAATGGCCGTATCGTTTAGCCTATACACTATACACTGACCTTCTATTCATTAATAAGTCAAATATAGGAGGCTCAGTCAGACAGGCCGTGTAGTGTAGCAGCAAATGGCAATTTACGGAGATTGACATGGCGCGGCGGCGGACTCGTGCAATCACACATTGTCACGGATGATTGAGGAATGCGTAAACCTTGCACATTTGATTTGATTTAAAAACAAAAAAAAAACAAACAAAAAATGCACAGGTTGACATGAAATCGGACAATAAGTATACACACTTAAATTTTCCTTACGCTTGTGATTTTGTGATCTGCACATGCACTGCTATGCCCAGATAAAAGTGTTCCATGAATTTCCGTGACCAAAATTCCGTGGTTGATTATTATTTTTCCATGAAATTACATGGAAAATCTTATGGAATCTCATAAACGGCCCACAGAATTCCACGAAATGTTATGGAAAAATAATATTTTGCCCTCGGAAATGATACCCATGGAATTTCGGTCATGGAAATTTATAAAACACTTTTACCAGGGTGAGACAGTGTTTATATCGGATATTTTTTGGCGAGAAAATTAGAAATTTAGGATGGAAAATGATAGGATTTGGAGGAAATCTCTAGGTTGGTACGTGCTAGTCTTGAGATCTTCTTCAAATCTCTTACATTTTCCATCCTCGCACTGAGAGAAATCACTTTCTTTCAAAACAAGGAAACACGTTTACTAGCGACAGTTTTCCTCGCGCGAAATAAAGTTCTGATTGCATGAATAAGGAAAATCACTGTCACAACAAGGAATCTTTTACTTGCAGCCGTTTTCCCTGGGTTATAAAAGATTTCCCCCTCAGTCAATATTTCACTGTGCAGTTTTTGTTTTTTGTTTTTTTTGACACAAACGAAATACACACTTGGATTAAAAAAAGAATTCTCTCAGTGTGCGACTTACCAACAGTGCACTATATATGGTCTGAGCAGGGCTGCCGTTTTGCGTATAATCAATGCTATTTTTCAATTCACCGATGATTCCACCGGTTGAGAAGAGATTGCACAGTTCAGTTCAGTGCATGGCTGTAATAAACTAAAATACTCGCATCTGTAATCTTTCCTCAACCGGTGGAGTCGTCGATGACTTTAAAAAACTTGCGGATATTTTAATCAATCAACGGAGTTTCCATCGATTAAGGAAAGATTAGAGATCACAGTATTTTCGTGCATTACAGTCAGACACTAAACTGAACTGTGTAATCTTTTTTCAACCGGTGGAATCATCGGTGAATAGAAAAATAGCATTGATTTTACGCAAAACGGCAGCCTTGGGTCTGAGATCGAAAAAGAAAAAAAGTGATAAAGAATCATTGTTTTTGATCTTTTAAGGTGATTCTTCAGCGTTTAGTTCCGATTTCTGCCACCAGAGCGCTACCGTTCGATTAGAGTCGAATTACAGGCCGAAAGTAATTTATTTTTAAGAAAACGGAGTGTCAGTTACTAGATAATTACGAAAGAGTGTCTCTGCAAGAAATCTCGTCAATAACTTCAAAAATAAGGCTGAAAGTACCAGAAAATGAAATATCGCATTTCGATACAAGAATTGATATGCGATATTTCGTTTTTTGGTACTTTCAGCCTTATTTTTGAATTTATTGACGAGATTATTTGCAGACACACTCTGCAGCTGATAATCTAGTAACTGACATTCCGTTTTCTTAAAAATAAATTACTTTCGGCCTGTAACTCGACTTTAATCGAACAGTGTCGCTCTGGTGGCAGAAATCGGAACTAAACGCTGAAGATTCACCTTAAGCTTCGAATTAGATAGGTACTCTCATGTCACGTTTCCAGGTTTAAATTTCTGATGGGATTAAAATTGGTCTTGAAAAATTGAAAATGCTAAATTGAGGGGAAATTTTCATTTCTGATTTGTTGCCTTTTTTTGACGATCTCAGACCATTGTGCCGTTTTGCCAGATATCCGTATAGTCCCAATTTGAAGCCGTTTCCGGAACGGCCTTTTGTTAAAACAAGAGGTGCGCTCTTCAGGCAATAATCTTTATTCAATCATAATGCTAGTTTCTCTGAAAGGGCACATCCGTTGTTTTATGGGCAGTGGCGTAACGTGCACTTTGGCAACTCTGTATTGTGTCCATTTAAGCCCATTTAAAAGATCGAATGAGAAAGGTATTCACCGAACACCCAGTTGTTTGAAATTTTTCATGGGTTTAAATGAACGAACTGCAATGTTGTCAAATTGCACGCTCAATGCCATTGCGTTTATGGGCCCTTTTTTCGGAGAATGGTTTCTATTTATTTGAATCAATGTAAAATATACTGATTTAAATATGAAATCTGACAATCTGACAGCACGCAATTCATCGATGTTGTAACGTGTAACGAATCTAAAAATAAAAAATAAAAAAAACAAGTATTGCGTGTTTTATCGCAACCAACAGTTTCTTTCGTTGATTTCTCTGCCAATTGCGGAACTTCTTGAAACTTTTGATAAATTGAAAGTTTAGAATGGAAGTTTTCATTTGCCATCCGACAAATTCCTAGTACTTGTAGCTCGAAGATTCGCTAATGAATCTCATTGAATGAGACGAATAAAGACAGACCACTTAAGAATAGGTACACAGCCTACCCATAAATTCTAACACACACTAAAAACGCTTTTTTTTTAGAAAACGACTGAGCGAAAAATATAAAACCGTATAATATTCAATATACTTACACTCAGTCCTTTTTTATTATTACTATTTTTTTCATTTTTTTTAATTTATTTATTTATTTACTTTGTTTTTTTTTAAACGCGTTTTTTTTTTTTGCGTGTGACGGTATTTATGAGCAAACTGTGTGTATAAGTACATCGGGCATGATATGAGTCTTGCGCAAATTCAAAATTCAACAACTTAACAACTAAAAACACCTCGCTGTTATATTGCCTGGTTTGAATATTGACGTGTTCGTTCTGAGTGTTCTGCAATTTCTTCTGCATTGTAAGGAACTTGGTAAGGCTTCTCTGTCGAACTCTCTCTTTTAACTCAAAGCTAAAACTTCCCTCGCCGTTTTTAACCAAACAATGCCGTGTTACTGACCCTAACACTGCTCTCATTTCTCAGATGAAAGATCAAGAAAAGGAGAGAGGGTGAAGGAAAAGATCTGAACATTGATTTTACATTCCAGTGGTTCAGTAGAGGCGTACTTAAGTCGTTTGCGCGAATCGCCCAAAATTACGGAGCTCTTTAGCGCGAGAAAATTATAATTTGATGTTTCGGAGAAGGACCCCTTTCGCGCGAGTAAAAATTCTGGATGACTGGCTGTATACATATTGCTTAGAAGAAAGAGTCGCGAAAAGTGACAACAAAGGATATGATTTTCGCGTTATCCTTAGACATGCACCCCAAAAACTGACGCTTTTGTTAAACATTTGGGGGGGGGGGGGAACCAGGTGAAATTAAAAAAGAATGAAAAATGGAAGAAATAGGAAAAAGGAAAAAATTGAAAAAAATTAAAATATGAGGTAAAGAAAAACAGACAAAATTTGAAAAAAAAAACATGTAAATCAAGGAGTAATAACTAACATTTAAAAAATAATAAAAATGAAAGAAGAAAAAGGAAACAGCGCAAAAGAAACGTAAAAAAAAGGAGACAAAAATTTGGTTTCATCTAAAGCTGCCAGTCCTAAGTCTGGAAGAAGTGGGAAGGAAAATGTCCTGAACCTGTTTTTCAATAGATATCTTCGTTCAATTACATCTATACGACGTTGCTACGACTGACAAACTTGAGTAAAGTGAGGACCTGATTGCGAGAAGGGCACTTGTGCATTACAGCGTTTCATTATTGCCTCAGTATATTTTTCTTTCCAAGGAAAACAAATTACTTGAATAAATAAAAAAAAATTCCGTCATTTTTCTTTGCAAATTATGTACTTGTATCATGCTGAAAATTTTACTGAGAAGTATTCACAATTTATAAGTGTTTTTAGTAGATACAATTTCCAAGAAAAATTAAGTCTTCATATTCTTTTAGAAAAATAAAGTACGAAATGAGACAATGAAAAACTGCAATGAAGAAGTGCACACAAGTCCTCAATTTCACTTCAAATTCCTTCCTACTGCCTCGCGCAAAAGGGAATTCTTGGGATTCGCGCAACAGACCCTCGTACAAAAAGATCTCTTTTTGGCGCAAAAGGCCCTTTTTTGGATCGATTCGTGCAAAATGCTAGCTCCTTACAGTAGTTACTCACTCGTTATGCACTCGCTTTGGTTCAGCGCCGAAATTAAAAAGCCGTCGAAACTTTTAATACAAGACGATGGAAACAATAACTTGTTGCTTGCATTGAATATGCCAACGATATGATACCCAGCTCCAAGGACCTTGTCGCACAAAACTTGCAAAAACACGAGCGGTAGGTATGCCAGTATTGGTTCAAAGTCGGGAACATATAGAAGTTGCTTTCCAGTACCTGTGCCATTCAAACATATTTTTCTAGAGTCCCTATATACTATGAGAGTTGCGACAAGACTCTCAAAATGAAGAAGAAGAAGCGGATCCATGGAGCCCCCAAGAGGCAAATTGCAAATAGCGGATTTGCCTCTGCGCTGTTGCCACTATTTAGCTATCTCTTATAGGTTAGGTTCAGATTCTCGACAATAACGGTCGTTATTGAAAGAGATAATGTTCTCCATAATAACATTCAAGCAGAGGAAAAATTTACAAAAATTACCGCGGTCTCTGTTACTTCAAATGTGTAATGAAAGCGAGTTCGCGAAAAGTAAACTAACCCTCCGCCATTTGCATTTGCCTCTTGGAGCTTTTTTGACAGCCTTAATCTGAGAGCCAATCAGAAATGGATTCAGCATTGGCGCAACTCTCACAGTCCATAGGGACTCTAATTTTTCCTACCCCTAAAATAAGGAGCTGGGTGGAAAAGGGCAGTGGCGTAGCCTGCAATGTGACAACGTTGAAGTTCATCCATTTATACCCATAAAATATATCGAACTGTTGGGTGTTCGGTGAACACCTTCGCATTCGACCTTTTACAAAAGTTTAAATGGACACAATACAACGTTGCCAAAATGCACGCTACGCCACTGGTCTGCAAGCGTATGCGGGCTCAAGCCTTTTTTCCATCAAACGGCTTATTAAGTGAGGAGGCATACCTACTTATATTTATTCAGAAATCCTGACTCTAGTTTTATAACAATTTAGGGATTTTTGACGGAGTATAATGGGACTTTTAAGGCAGCAAAGTCATATTTTTGTACACTTGCGTAATCAGAAAAGCACACCTAAGCGCACAATATAAAAACAATAAGCATTCAGCAATGAAATCGCTTTTTCATATAAAACTACACAGGTCAAGTATAGTACCGGTGATAGCTGCAAGTCAAGGAATATTAAGATAAAGCGTAAAAAAATAATTGAATCAATAAAATAAGAATCAGTGAAATAGAAAGCTTTATACATATGAGGTCAGCAGGTCACCCTCAGCTTATATAGGTTTCAAGTGAAAAGAATATTCGGAAATGAAGTTATTATAAAGTTATTAGACTAAAAAAATAAAGCTCGATGTCCCTATTTATTTAAGCATGTATGTGAGTTCAGCGGATCGCGAGAGTGGTGCAAGTGTACTATAACGCCGGTTTATTATTATTGAAGAGGTTACTGGCAATAATCCCTGGAGGGATCTATCAAAAGCCAACATGAAGTTTAGCAAGTCACGTGAAGTATCCTACTATTCTAGTTGATGTTGTTGTTGGTGATTACAAAATGACATTATATTATCTTAAGAGCTGTCGGACTATAATACAAAAATCTGTTTGGATTTCCATATCGTCAATACTGAGAGGCCAGAAGCTAGCTTTATCGTATGAAGCTAATTCTAGCTTTTATTTTTGAACCTCTTTGGTATTCGCAAAATAAATTGTTTACGCGAGAGAATCAATTATTGGTCTCGTTGATAGGGGTCGAAATTGCCCGCGCGCGGGAAACGTTAAAATTTGCATAGGAAATCATGAGTTCCCAAGAGAAATTCATGTGATCGCATGGGAAATCATGACTTTCCATGAGCTCCTCTTGGGAACTCATGTGAAACCCATGATTTCCCATGGGGTCCCTATGGGGTCCTATGACTTTCTCATGGTTTCCTTATGAGTTCACATGAGAAATCATGAAAATGTTCGTAGATTTACCAGGAAACCACGAAATTTTTCATGGTTTCACATGAGAAACTCATGATTTCCCATGCAAAGAGCCTCGCCAAATTTGGACCCTTTTTTTCGCCTCTCGAAATCCTGGACCAAATATGGCTTAGATTACTCCCTAAGGTGACCTGATACTTGTGTTAAAATTTCAGCTTGAGTATACGCACGGTTTCCGAGATATGGGGGGGGGGGGGCAAAGTTCCCCATTGAAAGCATTGAACTGCATGCGTTTCAATGCTTTCAATGAGGAACTTTGCGCCCCCATATCTCGGAAACCGTGCGTATACTCAAGCTGAAATTTTAACACGAGTATCAGGTCACCTTAGGGAGTAATTTAAGCCATATTTGGTCCAAGAGTTCGAGGGGCGAAAAAAAGGGTCCAAATTTGGCCCTCTTTTGGCGAGGCTCTTTGGTCATGATTTCTCATGAGTCATTTCTACCAGAGAGGTCGTTTCAGAAGTGTAGGCGCACCTAGACCGACAATCTTGGGAGTTTTCCAACGTTATTTCCCTTATTAGTTAATAAAAATTAATGAAAATAAATTTAAGCATTGGCTTCTTATTGAAGAGCACTTTAAAAAAAAGGTCAAAGGTTCACGCAAGTTTTTTCTTTTATTATTGAACGAATGAAAATTGAAAAATCGCCAAAGATTATTAAGCTGCGCCTACACTTCTAAAAAAAGGGACTACCAAGAGCGCTGTCTTACGGGAAAACATTGAACCATAGTTTGTTCGGTCTATTTAACCCCTTAAGAGCCAAGCCCGAGAATACTCATTTTCCCCCTTTTGTCTATTTCACATTGTTTCAGTCTTCATTCCGTATAAACGCGACTATCGATGAAAAAACTTGCAAGAGAAGGTGTTGGCGGGCGCCTTCAATTCTTCGTATAGGCAATTCCAACTCCCCTGAGTACGAACAGTTAACTACCTTCCCTTTGTAAACGGAAGAGTGGCCTTTGGAACAAACCTGGTCATTATAGGGTTAATTTGGCCACTCTTTAGGCGTCTTGTTTCATCCGTCCTCGGTCAACAGTATTTTACATAGAGTCTTATGGAAGACTGTGGACGAATATGTACGATTGTGCACGATTGTGAGCGAAAAATATTTTATTTTGTACATGGCTTTTCGGGATTATTCGGGCATAAATAACTGTCGAAAAAATTGATTTCGAGCAGAATTTGGCAAAGGGAAAAAAATCGGTAAAAATCTTACACAATTAAGGCCGCAAGCCTGAGAGCTTATTCTGCTCTTTTGGACGAGATGAGATAGCGTGAATCGACCAATCCCACTGGTTTAAATGACGTCACGTGACAGATTTTAAGTCATTCGAGGAACGAGGAGTCATTGAACGCTTCGAACAACTTCAAAATTGTCACGTGACGCCGTTTAAACCAATGGAAATGATCGATTCCCGCGCTATCTCGTCTCGTCTCTTCCTGTCCAAAAGAACAGAATCAGCCCCATACGTGGTCGATAATCGCGACATAATCATTCATAGTAGTCGTATTTTGCTTCGTCATCGAAAGCCGTTTGATGCCCATCGGCAGGTATTGCTCGTATTTTGCTTTCCTTATGGCCATCGGAAGGGGCGGAGCTTAATTTAATTATTAATTTAATTTCAGAATATGGCAACGCTGTGCCATCGGGCGATGGCCATCAACGTTGACGACCACTCATGCTCGTCAACCGTTTAGCCATCGCCGATGACGGATAGTCCGTCGCGCTCCTATAGCGGCCATCGGCGTAAAGTTACTCGATTTTAGTGTTTTTTTGTGATTGGTCAGAGGAATATCATCGCCGGTAACAAAGCAAAATACGACTAGTAATTCGCACCGTCCGCGAACTCCATAAGACTCTGTGTAGACGACTGTGGAGATCAAAAAGACGGATTTTCTATGCTAGGAAGAGGTAGATTCATAGAGTATAACTTTACTAACAAGGGGAAGGCAAAGGTGGGCCCGCTCCAAATGGAACGGGACTTGCGCGAAAACATAGTCCTTGGGGTCCTAATGAAGGGACTTACAGCACTTTTTGTGAATGGGCCCCTGAATTTGCAAAATTTTGATTTTAAAATGAGCCCCAGGGACGGCGGATCGTTATCTAGCCGAGAATCAAACCATCGCTTACAACAGCTGAAGTCGTGGCGCAACGACAGAGTAGTGGACTTCGGATTGCATAGTCCCGCGTTCGATTCCTGCTGGCGGCGCTAATTTTTTCACGTCAGTTGTGCTCATCTTTCTTTGCAATGTTGTTATGTTTCGTTCTTGTTGTTTGTTTGTATTTTAGTTTTGTTTTGCTTTTTGTTTTTTTTTTTCAAAACCGTTTGAATCGAGTTATTCCACCTATTTTCATCCTGCATGCATCAGGTATTACTACACTGTGCTTGTATATAAAAGTTAATAAGAAAATATTGGAAAAGAAAAACAACAGCACTTGAAAAAACAGACGGAAAAAAAAGTTTTGTACATCAATTTTCATTCGTCTTTTTGATTTTCTAATATTTTCTTAACTTTTACATACAAGCACAGTGAAGTAACTGCGTATACAGCACGAAAAGATGTGGAATAATTCGATTCAAACAGTATTTAAAAAAAAAAACAAAAAACAAAAAACAAAAAGCAAAACAAAACCAAACTACGAACAAGCGACAAGAAAGAAACATAAAAACATGGCAAAGAAAGATGAGCACAACTGACGTGAAAAAATTAGCGCCGCCAGCAGGAATCGAACGCGGGACTATGCAATCCGAAGTCCACTACTCTGTCGTTGCGCCACGACTTCAGTTGTGAGCGAGGGATTTATTCTCGGCTACATAACTATCCGTCGTCCCTGGGGCTCATTTTAAAATCAAAATTTTGCAAATTCAGGGGCCCATTCACAAAAAGTGCTGTAAGTCCCTTCATTAGGACCCCAAGGACTATGTTTTCGCGCAAGTCCCGTTCCATTTGGAGCGGGCCCACCTTTGCCTTCCCCTTGTAAGTAACTAGTCACCAGAGGAGTGATTAACAGCCGATTAATGATACCGTGGTGACATCTCCATCTCGTGACGCCGGTGCCGAAGGAAAGTCATTTTTTAACGGCCACGTCTTAATGGAGTTGACAGTATCATTATAGAATACAGATATAGGAATCTCCCATTATCATTAGTGCCCAACACCAACAATAGGATCGCGCGTTTCTTAAAGAATTGTAGTGTTTTACAGGAGTCGATTTCGTAATTTTTCAGTGGCGGTCCGTCCGTGGGTTGGGTAGGGTAGGGGGGGGGGGGCAGTTTTTTGTAATAGGGCTTCGCAAAAGGTAGAGATGAAAGGTTGTAACGTCGTAAGCCCCCCTCCCCACTTTTAGAAGAAGAAGGGCTCCAAAAAAAAAAAAAATAAATAAATAAATAAATAGGAGCACAAAAAAGGTCAGGGCATTTTTTCAAGCCCCCCCCCCCCACCTTTGAATTCATGGACCGCCACTGTGAGTTTGTAATGCTATCATCGTTATTTTTTGAGGTTTTTACATCTGAACTGACCCTTATATCGCCTGCAGAAAAATTGTACAGTACAGTGCTGACGTTTTGCATATAATTAATGACATTTTTTAATTCACCAATGATTCCACCGTTTGAAAAAATATTACACATTTCAGTTCAGTGTGTGACTGTACTGCACAAAAAACCACTAATCTGTAATATTTTCTTAACCGGTGGAGTCGTCGATGACTTTAAAAAACTTCAAAGACTTTAAAAAATAAAACAAACTCGAAAATTACTCGATTTTTTTTTTTTTTTTTCGTTAGAGACGAGAATCTGAAAACTCGAAAATCAGGTATTTTACGGATACTCGAACACCTCTAATAAACATCTCAACCAGGATACTTTCTTGTGCAGATCATAGTACCAGGGCTGCCGTTTTGCGTATAATTAATGCTTTTTTGCAATTCACCGATGATTCCACCGGTTGAGAAAAGATTGCACAGTTCAGTTCAGCGTATTACTGTAATGCGCGAAAATACTCTGATCTGTAATCTTTCCTCAACCGGTGGAGTCGTCGATCGTCGGTGAATTGAAAAATGTCATTAATTATACGCATAACGGCAGCTCTGGTACAGTAGCCCCATTCCTGCAGATTCGCTTCTGAATACCTACTGTGGTAGAAAGTTCGCCAAAGGCCGAAACAATCTACCTTAGAGATAGAGTGGAAATATTTCTTCGCCACTTGGCAATAATGCGGTTGGATCAGGCGGGCTGCCGTTTTGCGTATAATCAATGATATTTTTCAATTCACCGATGATTCCACCGGATGAGAAAAGATTACAAAGTTCAGTTCAGTGCATGACTGTAATAAACTAAAATACTCGCATCTGTAATCTTTTCTCAACCGGTGGAGTCGTCGATGACTTGAAAAAACTTGCGGATATTTTAATTAATCAACGGAGTCTCCACCAATTAAGGAAAGATTACAGATCAGAGTATTTTCGTGCACTACAGTCATGCACTGAACTGAACTGTGTAATCTTTTTTCAACCGGTGGAATCATCGGTGAATTGAAAAATGTCATTAATTATACGCATAACGGCAGCTCTGGTACAGTAGCCCGGTGGCGTAGCGTGCAATTTGGCAACGTTGTATTGTATCCATTAAAACCATTGTAAAAGGTCGAATGCAAAGGTGTTCACCGAACACCCAATAGTTTGATCTATTTCATGGGTTTAAATGAAGGAACTGCAAAGTTGCCATATTGCACGCTACGCCACTGCAGTAGTCCCATTCCTGCGGATACGCTTCTGAATACTGTGGGAAAAAGTTCGCCAAAGGCCGAAACAATCTACCTTAGAGATAGAGTGGAAATATGTCTTCGCCACTTGGCAATGATGCGGTTGGATTGCGAATCAGTCTTGAAGCGTGACTGATCGAAGTAATGCAGTGGACCGTGAATCCTTCGGAAAAGCGCGGCTCCACCACGACGCGGCCGGTAGGCGCCGCGCTGGGTGAAAATTCCCGGTCGCGGATTGATACGAGTCTCACAGTCGCACTGATGAAGACAGTGTGCTATGATCCGAGAGCTACCCAGACTAGAATATAGCGACCGATTTAAGGCCTACGTAACTGTGCAGAAAATATTCGCGATCCTTTTTATAAAAAAAAAAAAAAAAAAAAACAAGCAGGGAAAATTCCAACACGCAGGTGTTGGAAAAGCGTGCCACTAAAGTCTGAACAGCTTTAATGCTTTTGCTAGCAATGATAATAATTAGACAGCATTCAACATGGAGCTGATCTCGAGAAAATTGAGTCCAAAGTTGAAGAGCTAGCATTTAAACAAAAAACTTGGAATTACTTACGTTTTGATTTCATTCAACTACCGTGTTGTGTTTTTGCATTTCAACACCGGAAAAGTGGAATTTACTATGTAGGAAAGGTTCTTAATTTTTAGCGTTTAAAGTGACTTGGTTCCTTTCTTCTTTTTTTTTTTGGCATAATCACGAAAAACGAAACTCTAAGAGAAACCAAACGGCAGAGTTGGTTTACACTGTTGATTATTTTAAAATCCGTTAATCCGGACTTAAGTCCGTTCCCAATTCTATAAAAGGAACCAGTGGCGGCTCGTGCAATGTGGCAACAGTGGAATCCCTCCATTTAAACCTATGTAAAACAATCGATCTTCAGGAGGTGCAATGCACCCCCAAGATATCGATACTTTTGCATAGGTTTAAATGGTAAAAAAGCATGGTTGCCAAATCGCACGAGCCGCCGTTGAAAGGAACCAAGTCGGAGTTGGTTCCTTACGTGACTCGGATTAAGGTTTAACCTAATCAGCCAAAGGAACCAAGTTCTCATTTTATTTCATCATATGGACAATGACATCAATGAGGCTCACCAGCTCACTTTTACCTGGAATTTTGACGGGAAATAGTTGTTATTACAGAAGAAGCACTTGTTGCTTCGAGATTCAGTATTGCTAGCTCTATCAATCAATAACTCAATTTTATCAAAAATGTCACTCGGTTCTTTTGTGACAAGTGCTGTCCAATTGAGCTTGTTTGGTGAGAAATTATGAAAAAAATAAATTTAGATCAGATGTATCTGTAAGGAGATGAGTCAAAGGCGTTGTTTTTTTGTGTTTATTTTTTGTTTTTTGTTTTCAAAACTTTGGAGGGCTCTAGCTCAGAAAAGAAACAATTGCAGCACATACTCATGTAGGAAAATAAAGTCTTATATATATGTATGTTGACCCCAAAAATACACTCCATAAGTTTGGCACTCAAGTTTTGAAACACCCTGTTCTTGATATTTTGCTTCCCCCCCCCGCCCCCTTCACAAAAGACAACATCTTGACCACGCACATTTTTAAAATCACAGTTTGACTGTAGAGATATTTTCTCCCCCCCCCCCCCCTTAACGAAAAAGGGGAGAATGGGTCACCTCTGACCTCTCTGATGTTCGTCGTGCGCGTGCACAGATTGTTCGGCTTTACGACTGCAATTTTGGCTTTCTTTATAATGCGTTTTTTGGGTTTATTAGTGGATTTTATGACTATTTGATGCCGCCAATGTAATTTTCAGACAATTTTACATCAGAATCAAAACTCTATAGCACTGTAGCAAAAGTTTGCAACAAACCCATTGAAAGCTGAAAAGAGAAAATTATTTGATAAGGCTCGATCTTTTTTACCCACATAAACTATAGACAATAGATATTTCTAAATCCCTCCACCTTTTAAACGGCTTGTTCAGGGATCAAACATGAGGTGGCGTTCTTTTGAAGTCAAAAAGTGTCATATTCGGAAAAGCCGTGATACTAAATAATAAACAGTTTTTTTTATCTTTTTTTCCGTTTTAGGTGCTGTCAGCACTTGTTGCGATTGTCACGATGTAGATACGTAATATGCATAAATGGAACACTTGCGAATTCATGAAACAATAATCCTTTAATATACAGAACTAACCATTTCAAGTGCCCTTTACACATCAAGCATTCTAGGGGTATAGATTAGTAGGTGTGGAGGTTTAAGAGGTTTGTGGATTTTAATTCCCCCTCTCCCCATTTATTTTCTTGAAAAGTATCGAAAGTTTACAGTTAAAACTATGCCATTATTCACTATAACGCATTGTCATATTATTTTTTTTTTTTTCTGTTGCCGTCGGTCGATATCATTTTTCGTGTTGGAAAAGCAAAGTTCCATATGGACCTATAGTTTCCAAAATTTGAAGAAGCTTCCAGTGAAAAATTTTGTACACGCAACGAACTTTTTAGGATAGGTAAATAAGTTATTCCAGAGTCAATTCCATCGCCGCAGCGAGGAAGCTGTCCAGGGGTGGAAGACACGTGACAGCCCCTCTCACTTTTTAGAGCAATTAATGCGAATTTTACCCCTCTGGCTCCCTGTGTTCTGGATTTTAAACACCTATTTTTCAACAAAACGCCAAAAATGTCCTCAAAAATCCCTTGATTCCATCGACGCTCATTGAGGGGCTTTCAATTTGCCGATCTCCCAGAATTTCAAATGTTTCCGATGCAAAGACCTGTTTAGTGTGACGTCATGAAAAAAAATTTGGGTTTCCCAAAAAAAGGCTCCGTCTCACTCGCTCTCGTGGGTTTTCCCATACGAAACACAGTCCAAATTTTCAAATACAAGTGCTAGTAAACAACACGTTCTTTACATGTTGTGTTTATCACACCATTGGGTTCCACGTCCCTTATAAAAATTTCCGATTGTTTCAAAAAATTTTCCGATTGGATATATATTCCCGCGCTTTATTTCCCATAGAAATAATCGAAATTCCATAGAGACAATCAGAATTCGTGTAGATTCAAGCGCGCTGACTACAGCAACGATAGGTCTCATGATTGAAATAAGGCGAAATCATCTATGGTTCTATTCTTACAGTTTTAACAGCCACTTTTTTCTCAGTGATAAAATATGAGCCCGCTATCACAAACTTTTTGAAACATCGCGCATCGATGCACAATCACAGTTATCAGTTTCTTAAGAGCACAAAATTCTAGGATATAGGCTCATCAGCACCATCACGGCATGTGTTGTACCTCGAACAATAGCTTCGATACGGAGAGAAGTTACAATGATTGAGTGTCATGCCGGTGATACTACCATAAGAGACCGTGAGTAAGACAAGGACAAAACGTAGAACGTCTTTCGGTATAACTGTGATTGTAAATTCGCTTGTGATCTTTTAGGAATTATGTTACAGTGAAAAGATACTTTAAGGCAAGTGGAATCTAATGGTGCAATAAAATTTGAGAAAACTGTTGGTTAACTAGCATGAATTTGCGTTCGAAAATTTGGATCTGGTAAATCCACGAGAGTGAGCGAGATAGAGCATTTGTTTGGAACTAATTCTGATCGTGACGTCATCACTAAACAGGTCTACATAGGTAGCGTTCTAGAATTCAACCATTTACTGCATCCGTGCAAAGAAGATTACATTACCCTGTGATACTGTATATCTATGTACATTGGAAAGTGCTGCTATTCATAATCTTTTTTGCATCGAGACAATAAAGGGATGAATTCTAGAACCGTACCTTAAGGATATGAATGAGCCTCTCTCTTTTCTATACCCCTCCCGCTCTTCATCAATACCTCGTCGCTTCTTATCGATGTACCCTCGTCAAACAGATGTTGACACATTTACGACCGCTTAATGCACCGTGAAGAAATCTTGTGACCGGTGGAGCCCAAAGGCGAGGGGCAAAGAGGGTTCCTGCGGGAGATGTTTCCACCCCCCTCCTGCCTTTAAATTTTGACTCATAGGTTGGCACAAATGACTTAGGTTGCTGGACCTGTATGGAATTCTCGTTTGAAGGAATTCGACTTTGACGCTTAATAACTTATTGAAATTAACAGGAATACCAAAACTTTTACAATTTTAAGAAAATAGACGCCGAGACCTCCTGGATTGCAGCAATAAATTAACGATTAATGAAACCAGTTTTAAGAAAACACGTTTTTAATTTTTCAAACCTTTCCCGCCAAGGTTTTGCCATAAGCAAGGCATTGGACTTATATATTAGATATGAAAATGAAAACAAGAAGCGCACCGTATATATACGGCACGCTTAATAATAATAATAATAATAATAATAATAATAATAATAATAATAATAATGATGACAGCAACCGTAGAAAGACTCGAAAGAAATTTATTTTCTGTGAGACACAACAGCTAAGTAATTATGTAAGTTTGGAGTCTTCACACGGAACACGGAGATGGTACATACAGACAATGGGGATGTTGCACACTTTTGCTATAAGCTCGATTTAATAGTCGATTCTGGTGTAAAAACCTCCAAAAATAACGATGGCAGCACTAAAAACGTCCGAAATCCACTCCTATACTCGATAAACGCTTTAATTTGCACGGGCGTAATGGTGGCTGAGGATAGTAACAATGGGAGATTCCTATCTAACAATACTGTGACTCCATCAAGAAGTGACCAATAAGAGACGACTTTCATTTGACACCGCGGGTGTCACTAGGTGTTGCGGTAGGTACCATTCATCGGTATCAAGGGGGATTCCTGTCTATTATGTCACTTTCTCTACGGAAACACAGAGATATGTTTCAACTTTCAATGTAGATGGGAATCTCTCATAATATCTGCGTCTCTCCGCCATTAAGCCCGATTCTGAGAGTGAATTTTGTGACTTTTTAGTGTTCTCATCGTCATTTTTACAGGTTTTTATGCAAGAATCAACCTTTGAATTACCAATAGTAAAAGTTTGCAAGAGCTCCAGTCTACGGCCTTGAAAATACCTTCTTCTGTATGTCTGGTTTACGACTAAAACTGCCTAAATCAATGCTTTTGGAGGTTAGAATAGATCGAATTATTCTCGCACATGCCACAGCAACAACATTTGGATGACTCCAATCTCTCGATGCATAGGGAGCGTTCTAGAATTCTCCGGGGAGCTTCTCCGCTAAACCGCTAAATTACCAAGTCGTTCTTTTATTCTCCGATTTCATTGCTGATAACGCGGGGAAGTTCAACGGAGCGTTCTTGAACTCATCTGAAGTTCATCAGAACTCTTCCCCGGGGTACTGCACCGGATTTATCGGAGTAAGAACTCCAGTAAAGCCGACGTAAACAAACCTCAAAGAAGTAATAAACTACCTATTTCCTCATCTTCTTATGGGTGTTTTGGAGATTATTGAAATGTAAACAGACATTTTCAGCAATAACACGCTGCGCCCGTGATCGTTCTTAAATTCATCGGAGAACCGATGAGCTTCGTCAAAACATAATCGGCTTTATCGTAAACACTCCCCGGAAATTCTGATGCACTTTCCCGGTTTACTGGATCGGAGAATTCTAGAACGCTCCCATATAGTTTAATCTTCATGATCTTGTTGATTTCTTGAAATATGAAATTTCAATGTAGGAAACACACATCACCAAACATACAGCATTATCTACAGTTGTGCGGGAAGCCAACCCGAAAGAAAATCCCAAGTAAATACGTCTTCCCCAAGCCCCATGGGCATTGTAATTACGTATATAGTTTGATTTGGGGCTCCCTTTCATCCTTGCCACGGCCCTATCCGGCTATGGATCGGGTTCCTGGGGCAAATGGCCCCCTCTCGACTACCCCCCCCCAGACCATATGATGTCAATACTTTCTCAAATTCCAACTTGGTCGGTAAGTAATGAGGAAGTAAAAATTATCAAACATTAGACAAAACCATAGTTACAGATGATATACATTATACACAATCAACTTACCATTAACTAAGAAAAAATGTCAACTTTGCAGAGGGCCCGGCAAATCCATGATGTTTTAAGTAATCCTTTAAAGATAAGACCGCAACTAAGTAATCCTTTTAGCACACACTACACTTTCACCTCATCCGCACAAAATTACAGAAATGTCAACGTAGGTATAGAACAAAAAAAATGAACAGATTGACAGTTCCAAAATTTGACATTTAAGAAACTGCGAGAGAGAGGTTTTAATTAAAATTTAACCCACGGAAATTTCGCATTTTGTTATTTCTGAAATTATGAACATGTATTGGCAATTAAAAAAACGTTTCGCACTTCACACGCGGTTAGTCTAGCAAGGTGTTTTGAAAAACTATACCGACGGAGGTAGGTACACAAAAAACCACAACTGCTGATTGTATGATAAGTAAGAACTGACGAAAAATAAAGCAGAGTGAAATACGCAAATCTAGGCAGAGAAAAAAGAGCTAGCCGGCTAGCCGGCTACGCGATGACGCGGTAAATAATCTGTGTACGTAAAATAACTTGAAGCGAATGCGAGCGTGTGTTTACATATTCCACTTTGAAAAGCACGCGAGGAAACTTTTAAGAAAGCACGAAGCATGAAGCTGCTCGGGGTGAACGTGCGAGACTGACAACTAATTTAAAGATAAAAGCTCGCGAGAGAAACAGAGGCTCTGGCGGAAACTTGCACTCTGCTCAGCTTTGAGAGGCTTGAGCGACGAATAGTATATGCGGGGGATGGTGATAGAGGTGGAGGGAGGGAGGGAGGGAGGGAGGGAGGGAGGGAGTAGGGGAGGACTGTCGAGGGATGAAGGGTGGTAGTTCCGGTAAGTAGTGGAAGAGGAGGGGAAGGGGGTCGCTCCAAAAGATAAAAACTATCAAATTTGAATTATAATGATAGGTCGAGAGTCTTTTTTTTTTCGTCGTGGTATATCTTTTCGAACTATCAATGGATTCTGAACGAAACACACAGCGCGATACACCAGGAGGGAGGGAGCGGCGATAGATATAGTAAACTGTATTTGTATAAGAGCGAAGGTGCGGTTTATTTGTTGTTCATCGCGATTTTAAACTTGTTAACATCCGACCGGTGCGGTGTTGCCGGATTTTGTTTTAGAAATTACCAGATTTAACATATTCTCTCCATTTAAACCTATGTAAAACAATCTATCTTCAGGCGGTGCAATTGTACCCCTTCATCCCAAGATATCGATACTTTTGCATAGGTTTAAATAGCAAATAAGCATGCGGTTCCCGAATGGCACGAGCACTGACATTAACCCCTTTATGGACCAAGCCCGAATATACTCGGTTTTCTCCTCTAGTCTATTTCACATTGTCCCAGTATCAGGATTTCGAATACACACGATTCTCGATGTAGTATAATAAGGTGAGATTTCGTCTGGCGCCTTCAATCCGTCGTATATGCAATTCCAACTCCCCCGAGTACGAACAGTTAACTACCTTCCCTATACAAACGAAAAAGTGGCGTTCATGTGAACTAACCTGGTCTTTAAAGGGTTAAGTAAAATGGGAAAAATTCGATAGTGGGTCTGTTGCGTATTTTTGCTGCAGCAATATGACACATTGATTCTGACATTAAATTCGGGGAAAATAACGAAGCGCACATTAAACACTTTCAAAATCCACTCATTAACTTGGAAAATCACTTCCATTTCAAACAACTCGCGCTACTACCACACTTATATCAACGGCACACAACTACATAGACGGAGTCACCGGGTTTGTGTACCTACTTACCTAAACATCTACATGACTTACTTATTCGAATGTTTCGTTTAGATGCATAAAATGCTTGTATGATTTTGAGGGTTACATCAGGGTCGGACTGGCTCTCTAAATGTTGGGCCGCTCGGTCAATTTGGGGGCCCCTCCCTCCATTTTGGGCCCCCCCTCAGACAATTTTTTAAAAATTAACTTAAAACGAAGCAGTTTTTACGCTATTTTTCAACTGATAATTAAAGTTCTCTGTTTCTTATTTTTTAGTTATTACGTAGACTTATTAAAGGATCCAGATCGCAGTAGGCTTCTCTTGGTCCTTTTCAAACCCACCAAAATATCAGCCAGAGCATATGCTCGGCTGCGGCTTCTAGTCCAGGATAAAGTAACTTATTATCTTCGGTGGTGGAGTTAAATATTCATTCTGGGGGGGGGGGGGGGTAAAGTGACGCCATCTCTTTTCACGTGTCTCACTTACCGGGGAGTCTGGGGGGTACGGAATACCCCCCAGGTGCTGACGGGGTCCGGGGGTCCTCCCCCGGAAAAATTTTGAAAATTTTACGTCCTAAAAACCCAATTTTAATGAGTTTTTTAGGGTTTCATTTGTGAGAGAACCGATTAATTATTTATGGGATAGAGATAACATTTTAGCAAGTTTTGATTTTGAAAAGAAGGAAAAGAGGAAAACTTGTTTTTAAAAAATATAAGACATAATGGTAGACTCCTAAGACTCGCCTCTCGCTTGCAATTACACGAATTGTAATTTTTTCGTTTCTTGCCAGTATTTATTATTTTCTTCCCAGTTTATTCTTTCGATACTTTTTGGGGGACTAATAGGTCCCGTTTTGACCGTTCGGGGGCCCCGTTCTTTAAACCGTTTGGGGGCCCCGTTTTTCACACGATTGGGGCCCCGTTTTAATCCATTAGAAGGCTCCTTTTTTAAACGTTCGGGGGCCCCAGATTTTCCAAATGTCGGTCCGCATCTTGGACTAGAGTGGACTTGGCCAGTCTCGATGCAATTTTCAATCCTTATATTAAGCAATCTTAATTAGCTTACAATGGTTTTCCTACAGAGTAATCTATTTACTGTCTTCTTTGATACATTATTCTTTTTTTTCATTCCTAAATTTTTCCATTTTATCCATTCGGGGGCCCCATCGAAGGCTCCTGCGGGGCCCCCTTGGGCCTCAAAAAGCAAAACTTTAGGCCGCGATCGCGGCCTAGCGGCCCTGGCCAGTCCGACCCTGGGTTACATCTTTGATAAACCAGACAGCAAATACAGCCCAATGTTTCGTGTATTTAGAAAGAAATTCCATCATTTTGTTGTTACCATGTTGTTTACATACACAGTACACACGGTGGTTCCGTTTATGTAATGGGTCATAATTTTGTAACGGGTATGGGACATTCAGACGACTTTGAAGTAATTTTTTTCCACTTTTTAATCATTTAAATGAAAAAACTATCCCACCAGCAGAAAGGTCTTAACTTCTAGATAGTGATAGGATCTTCAAAATTTAAAAAAAGTCTATCCAAAGCTGAGAAAATAGCAAAATAAGGGTGTAACGGGTGGGACAGAAAATGGACAAGGTTTTTGAATCACTTCAGAAAAAGTTGAGACTCCGTGAGTTTTGAAGAGATAAAAATTTGGAAAAAATATATGTTAAAGGTGAGGGTATAAGCTTTGATCCTACATAAAGTTTTTTTCATTTACTAAATTATTTTTCTCTAAAAAAATTAAAAAGTAGCGTTAACGGGTGGGGCAGCTAGGTTTTGTAACGGGCGGGACGCGTGTGATTTGGTCATTGAAAATACACATCAAACCTGCTGTAACATCAACACGTTTGACCTTATTAGATTTAGATAACATTTTCGTCTCTGGTTGCATTTTAATGCAAAACAAGACTGCTAGGTACTAATTTTTAAATTTCAATTTTTGCATATCATGTCCACTTTACTGTAGAATGACCCTAATAGTATGCCGGTGCAAATTGTGTCTAGTATAGCGCGGGCTGTTTGAACTTGAAGTGATTTCCTGAGTTAATGAGTGGCTTCTAAACGTTTTTCACGGGCGCATATAGCATCGTTATTTTGGCCGAATTTTACGCAAAAATCGAGGCTGAATGTTCTTGAAGCAAAAGAACATAACACTCACAACAGACCCATGACCGAATTTTACATTATTCGTGTTGGCCTATAGATCCCAATAGGTATGTTGCGTACTTTTGCTTCATCAATATAACTCATTGTTTCTAACGTAAAATTCGGCGAAAATAACGATGCGCACATTAAAAACTTTCAAAATCCACTCATTAACTCAGAAAATACCTTCCATTTCAAACAACCCGCGCAACACTAGGCACTATAACACCGACTTATAACTACATAGATAGAACCATTTCGTTTATGTAAACAAGAACAGAACTTACAAACATTGGAATGTTTCGTTTAGATGCGCCCATTTCTTATATTACTTTGTAATCTTTGATAAACCGAAAAGACCAGACAGCAAATGCAGCTTATATTTCGCGTATTAAAAAAGAAAGTCCATCATTTTGTAGTTACGATGTTTTTTTACTTATGCGCGCGGCGGTTCCGTCTATGTAGTAGTATACCGGTGCAAATAGTGTCTAGTGTAGCGCGGGCTCTTTGGAATTGAAGTGATTTCCTGAGTTAATGAGTGGATTTTGAACGTTATTATAATGTGCGCATCGTTATTTCCGCCGAATTTTTATAAGAATCAAGGCTCTACGTTGTTGTAGCAAAAGTATGCAACAGACCCATTTAATTTTTTGCTTGTAGGTATAGGTATCCGTAATGTGAAACTAGTGACGATTTTACGGCGCGAGAAGTAGGTACTTACGCACTTACAATTAGTTTGCGCACAATAAGCTAAATCAACTGAAAACCATCGTTGTAATAAACAAAAGTAGAAGAAGCGCGTCTGCGTAATGTTTAATCGTTGTCCGGAACTTACTTCCCGCAATCGCTACGATCTGGTATATATGATCTATGATCGCGTATCATCGTCCCGCCGCGCACCGACTACCGACTGAGCCGGGCCGGGCCGGGCCGGGCCGGTTCCCCCCGAGTGAGTGACGATGAGTAGACCGGGCGATGACAGATGAAGCGCGAAATAGCGGGTGTGCCTGTGCTCTGTAGCATGTCGCTTTACAGCTCGCGGCTTGGCATTGGCACCCGCGGCAAAGCTGGAGCAGAGCAGACTACGCGAGTTCAGTTGTTAACTAGCGACCGGCGCACTATGGTCCCAAATCAAATCCTAGGCGGTCAAAAATCGATGTGTTCAAATGGGGCTATTGCACACTTTTGCTATAAGCGATTTAATAGTCGATTATGGCGTAAAAACCTCAACAAATGACGATGGCGGCACTAAAAACTTCCAAAATCCACTCTATACTCAATAGAAGCAGTTATTTGCGCCAGCGTAATGGTGGCCGAAGGCACTAACAATGGGAGATTCCCATCTAATAATTCTGAAACTCCATCAAGAAGTGACCAATAAGAGACTACTTTCATTTGACACCGGTGTCACTTGGTGTTGCGGTACCATTCATCGGATGTGGATCATCACTCTGATGACTAATTACTCTGTGAATCATCCTTGTCAGCATAGAAAGAGTGACGAAATTAAGATAGGAATCTCTCATTGTTAGTGCCTTCGGCCACCATTACGCTCGCGCAAATAACTGCGCTTATTGAGTTTAGGAGTGGATTTTGGAAGTTTTCAGTGCCGCCATCGTTATTTTTTTAGGTTTTTACGCCTTAATGGACTATTAAATCGCTTATAGCAAAAGTGTGCAATAGCCCCATTGTTGGAAAAAAAACTTTTCTAACTACTATACATGATTTTAGAGGGTTTATTTAGAAAGGTAATCACCCCTAGATTGTCTTATATCCATCACAGAAAAATATTAGATGGAACCTTAATTTCTGTGGTATTTCATGTCTGAGTATTTTTGACAGCTTAGGATTCGATTTAGATCCATAGTGCGGCGCGGCGCGGTGGCGCACACCAGTCCAGAATATGAATTTTTCCGGCCATATAAAGTTTTCGTTTTTTGCTTCAGAAACGTTTTAAAGTCGTTACTTCCTGTCTAAACAACCATGTTATCTGACTCATTTTAAGCTGTGAACCCGTTTATTTAAACTCAGTTTTTAATTATCTTGCCATTAATAATTGCTCATAAGATTGATTTTTGTCCATGACGAAAATGGTCCGGGAAATTCCATACTTTGTCCCATTGTGAGGCACGGCGAGATTCGAGAGAAGCCGGTTGGGTTCGGAGATAGTTTGTCGGAAACTTGAAAACTCCGGAGATGGAGCTGGAGTTCTGGAGCGGAGAAATGAACTTCGTTTCGAAAAACCGCGCTCTGACGTTGTTGGATACTGAGAGCGTTGCGCGATTGTCTGAGCTGCGCTGCACGTAATTTACGTGTGTGTTGCACCCCGGCCCCCCCGAAGTCTGACTGCCGTCTCGAGCTCTTACTTGCACTGTTTGTGACGAGGGCTCTGTGTTTAAATGAACGCGCCGCGCCTCTAATGCCTCTCTATACCATAGAATAAATACAATCTAAGTATACCTACTAGCCACCGTGCGATACTCCCGTAACCGGCAAGGTGGACTAATACAGGTGGATGCATAAAAATGCTGGGGATAAATGCAGGGATGCAGCAGCACTGGCGCAAAAACGTCGGCATATGTATTCGAGGAAGCAAAAACAAAGACCTACTTACAATTAGCAGGCATCGGTAATCGGTATAGCCATAGCCAGAAATCTCTCTCTCTCTCTCTCTCTCTCTCTCCTCTCTCTCTCTCTCTCTCTCCCTCCTCCCCCTCCCTCTCTCTCTCTCTCTCCCTCTCTCCCTCCTCTCTCTCTCTCCTCCCTCTCTCTCCCTCTCTCCTCCCTCTCTCTCTCTCTCTCTCTCTCTCTCTCCTCTCTCTCCTCTCTCTCTCCTCTCTCTCTCTCTCTCTCTCTCTCTCTCCTCCTCTCTCCTCTCTCTCTCTCTCTCTCCTCTCTCTCTCTCTCTCTCCTCTCTCTCTCTCTCTCTCTCTCTCTCTCTCTCTCTCTCTCTCTCTCTCTCTCTCTCTCTCTCTCTCTCTCTCTCTCATTGCGCATTTGACTGCATGTGTTAGAGGAGGAAAGAAGCAGAGGCTGAAGTCACTTAACAGCCCCTATATCCATCCTTTTCTAACGCATGCGTTCAAATGGACTAAGAGAGAGAAAGACAATATCCTGGCTGTAGGCACCGGTGCACTATAGTCTAAAACTATAAGAAAGTGGCCAAAAATCAGTGAAAGAAGTCATCAGATTTCTTCACTTCGGATAGCGGCGATTCTCGATTACAGCACTTACAAAATAAGGTTCATTCTGGCGCCTTCAAAGCATCGTATAGGCAATTCCAACTCCCCTGAGTACGAACAGTTAACTACCTTCCGTACTTAAACGGAAGAGTGGCGTTCTTTTGAACTAACCTGGCCCTTGGAGGGTTAAAATACTCCTCCTACGCTACCACAAGATCCCGCAATGGGGCTCTTGCAGACTTTTGCCATAAGCAAATAAAAAGTCCAATCTTGTGGAAAGACCAGCAAAAAATCACTGAAATCACACTAAGAAAGTCTAAAATTCAGTAATAAACTCACATAACTGCTATAACGGCTAGATGGTAATGGCGGTTCGACGCAGGTATCATCGGAGATTCCTGTCTATTATGTCGCTTTCTCTACGGAAACACAGAGATATGTCTCAATTTAGATAGGAATCCCCCATGATACCTGCATCTCTCCGCCATTAAGCCCAATTCTAAGAGTGAATTTCGTGATTTTTTGGAGTACTCATCGTCATTTTTACAGGTTTTTATGTAAGAATCAACTCTTCAATCCCCTGTAGTAAAAGTTTGCAAGAGCCCCATTCGATCGAGAAATCGTGTCTTACCTGTATGGGTGCACCTTCATTTTGGAAGGTAGACTAAAACGGTACAGGCGCGTACGAATAGTTGACTACTTTTCCAACCCACAGCAGCATGGGTGCCCGCAGAAAAATTGCCAGAGGGGGGGGGCGAAATTGTTGTATAATAGCAGTGCTGGGGACATCACCCCCCCCCCCTCCCCTCGCCATAACATAAGAAAAAAATCTAATTTTTCTTCAAATAGTGGTACAAATTTAAGCAATAATAGGTGTAACAATCAATATAATTTTGACGTGTTTAATGTTATGAATATAATGAGACGGCTGATGATAATGATAGTAAGAGAAATGCTTATACTACAACTATAACTTGCAGAAATTGTAATAAAATTATGACGGAAGCTAAGAATAAATTTCGTCAACTCTTATAGCTTTAATTAATGTATTATCTTTTTTGTGGTTCTTTCGTTTTTTATCGTGATGTTTTGACCGTTCTGAATTCCGGGGGGGGGGGGGTGCCCTCTTCTGACAAACACATTATAAAGGTCGAATGCCTGGTCATCGCCGATGACTGGTGAATTTTCTGGTGAATTTAAATGGAGAAAATACATTGCTGATGAATTTCGCGCTTCGCCACTGACGGCGATGCGCGACGGCGCTGCACCGCAGACGCATAATTAGTGGCGTTAACTTTAAATTTCTAGGGAGGGGGGGTTTTTTGTTGTTTTTTAAACAACCTCTAAGTATAGATGCACTGCGGTGTAGGAGTTTTTGCGGAACACCCCCGGTTAAATTTGAAAATTCAGGTTCTCTCAGACGATACTTCAGCGATTTAATCTTACAAAAATGGCGCAAAATTTAACGACGAAAGTTAATATGACAATAGTATAATTTCTTCATACCATTGACCAAAGAGGGATTTACTATTTTCGTCTGACTTAAAAGTTAAACACAATATTTTAAGGGGAAATTAGAGCTAGTTTGACAATTTCTCTCCTCTTTGTCTCTGTAAATATTCCTTTCTTCCTGTACCTATATATTTTTCTGGTTTTTCTTCTTTTCCCCCATTTCTTTCCTTTCCTTTTGCTCTCTTCATCTTTTCCTTTCCTTTTTTTCATCAAAGTTTTGGAGGATTGGGAGGGGGGAGTCAAATCGATCAGCCCCCCCCTTCTTCATCTAATATATCGTAGCTGCAAAAAGGTCGTGCCCCCCCACCCCCCTAAAATTGAGCCACTGAATGAGACGTATGGAGTATGTACTACCTACCAGTGGATCAGCGTGCAATTTGACAACGTTGTAAGTGTCCATTTAAACCCATGAAAAAGATCGAACCAGTGGGTGTTCGGCGAACGCCTTCGCATTCGACCTTTTTCGTGGGTTTAAATGGACACATTACAACATTGTCAAATTGCACGCTACGCCACTGCTACCTACTTACAGGTACCTATTTATCCACTGATTAAGCTATGAAGATACGGTGCCTACATACAACGAATGGGCTCAAGTGGAGTCTCTGCACTCATTCTTGCTAGAAAACGTCACGCTGCTTAATCTGTCGAAGGAGATAATAGTTACGGCCGAAGCAGCAGCTGCCAGAGCAGAGAGCGGCATGCCCACGCCCACATATTTAAACAGCGAACGCCATGTACAGTAAAACGGGAATTTATGCGAGAGAAAAACGAAAATTCCCTGAGAATGTTCTCATTTACCCCGCTGTTCCTATATTCACCCCGTTTTATGGTGTATGTGTATGCGTATGGGTCTGTGTGTGCAGTGGCGCAATCTTTGGGGGGGGGGGGGCATGACCTTTTTGCCCCTCCAATATTTGAGAAGGGGAGGCAAAGTATCATTTTGCCCCCCCCTCCAATTAATTTGATGAAAAAGAGGAGGGAAAAAGAGGGAGGGAGAAAAGAAAATACGGAAAAATACAAAAAAATAAAGAGAGAAAGGAATAATTACAGGAACCGAGAAGCAAAAAATGGCAAGAATAAGTGGCTCTATTTTACCCTGAAACTGCACCGATAGTAAATCTAAAGTGAAAAATTCCTCTGTTGTCAATATAATAAAGAAAATATACATTGAGTCTACTAACTTCTGTTCTGTCGGTTGGTTATTTTTGAAAGATTCAATTGCTTAAAATGAAGGCCTGAGAGAACCCAAATGTTCAAATTTTTCCGGAGGGATACCCCCAGAACCCCTATTACTGGAAAGTGTCCCCCCAGATTCCCCATAGTATCGGACTATTTGCTACCCCCTCCCCTCAAGAATAATCTAAAATTTTACGCCACTAAGTGGAACATTACATTTACTGCAGTTTTAAATTTCCAGATGACTTCTAACCGTGAGGTACAGTTTCCCAAAGCCTAGAAATATCAGCTTCATCAATAAGCTGAAAGTCTAAACTGAAAAGTTCCCTTTTTGCCTGAGAAATGAAGAAAATAAACGTAAAGTCTATTTTTAATTTGTTTAAATTTGGTGGCATTTGTATGCGATAACATTCCTTAAAACGTCTGAGAGAGCCTGCATTTTCAAATTTTTCCGGGGGAGGACCCCCGGGCCCCCCTCTTACTGGGGGGTGTCCCCCGGACCCCCCCCCCATAGTGCATCTCTCAAAAGTTGGTTTGCCCCCCCCCCCCCCCCCGACAAAAATCCCAAGTTTACACCACTGTATGTGTGTGTCGATTTCTGCCGAATATTTGAAAAGCCCATGCAATTCTTAATTTTTTGGCTTACGACTAATATACAGCCTATCTAGACGAGCAACGAGTCATAGATAACTACCTACTCAACGATTACTTTAATTGATTGAAACCTAACGGCGAACGGTGACTGCACCTACGTTATTAAATATTCAAGTTTAGGTATGAAGGGTGTTCCACAAAAAACGACACACCTGCTGTAACTTTTTTGTTATAGAAGATAGAAATCATAGTAGCGGCTCGTAAACGTCATAGGTGAGGCAACAAAAACGAAAACCTAAAGGCAACCGGGGGGGAGAGGGGGTGGTTTGAGGCGGACTGGCCCACCGGGAAACAGGGACATTACCCGGTGGGCTGCGGCCAAATTTGAGTCGACCGGCCGGGCCGTGAGAGGAATAAAAAGGAAAGAAATGGGAGGAAGGAATAGGAGGAGAGGAATGAGAAATAGAGAGAAAGATAGACGACATCTTCGAATAGACCAGCTTTATTAGGAGCCCGGGTACTGTTCGATCTGAATGGGAAACAGATGAAGGGGTCATGTACGTGGACCACGCAATGACGACACACAGCTAAGTATGTGTGTCCAATTCAAATATTCCTACCCAGGGATTGGGAGCCGGAACAGTGGTCAGATCTGAATTTTATGTTCTCCTCGGCAGAAAACTGTAGGAATACTGAAATGAGTTACAATTTATCATTCAATACTGAATCCAAAGGCTCTTGCACCAACAGAACTTGAAATAGGTCTGTTGCGTACTTTTGCTACATCAATATAACTCATTGTTTCCAACGTAAAATTCTGAGAAAATAACGATGGGCATATTAAAAACTTTCAAAATCCACTCATTAACTCGGAAAATACCTTCCATTTCAAACAACCCGTGCTACACTATAGACACTATATCACCGACTTATAACTACATAGATGGAACCATCTCGTTTACATAAGCATGAACAGAATTTACAAACATTGGAATGTTTCGTTTAGATGCGTACATTTCTTATATTATTTTGTAATCTTTGATAAACCGAAAAGACCAGACAGCAAATGCAGCTTATATTTCACGTATTAAAAAAGAAATTCCATCATTTTGTAGTTACGATGTTGTTTACTTAGGCACGGTGGTTCCGTCTATGTTGTAGAATTCCGGTGCAAATAGTGTCTAGTGCAGCGCGGGCTGTTTGAAATTGAAGTGATTTCCCGAGTTAATGAGTGGATTTTGAACGTTTTTAATGTGCGCATCATTATTTTTGCCGAATTTTACGTAAGAATCAAGGTTCTATATTGTTTTAGCAAAATTATGCAACAGATCCATTAAAGATTCGGTTTCAAGTTATTGCTTTGGGAGCTCTATGGGAGTACGGCTCCCAAAAAGTGCTCCCTAAAGTGCTCTTTGGAATGATAAATTGTAACTCATTTTAATATTCCTACAGTTTTCTGCCGAGGAGTAGGTACATAAAATTCAGATCTGAACACGGCTCCGGCTCCCAATCCCTGCTCCTACCGCAAGATTCCGGGAATCAATCGGGAAACAGTGTCTTACTTGTGCGCCTTCATTATTTACGGTAGACTAAAACGGTACAGGCGCGTACGAATAGTTAACTCCTTCCCAACCCACAAGTAAACGCTATCCGATTCGGATACCTTACACAAAACCCTTTGACTGATTAGTCTTAATTTTTCAGATGCGCCTTCATTTTTAAAAATAGACTAAAACGGTACAGGCGCGCACAAATAGTTGCCTAACTCAGCGATCCACGACTGATAGAAAGTCCCGGTGTGCGCTATTCTCCATTAGACAGTGTGTGGCAAAAGTCCCCCCCCCCTCAGCAGACTTTTTAACGGTTTCCAGATAAAAAAAAAAAAAAAAAAAAAAAAAAAAAAAAAAAAAAAAAAAACCCTAACTTTAAGGATGTTTATAACTTAGTGAAAACATCATTTTGGTGCATCCAATAATCCGAGGGGCGTCTCAAAAAGAGAATTTGCCCCTTAACTCAACATTTTGAAATGTCAACCTCTATCTTGTGGTACCTCGTTTGAAAGTGCATAAAATTGTAATTTAAGACTGTCAGCACAAACTGAAGTTAGAAAGACCTTTAGCACATTTTTCGGTGCTTTGAGGAACTAAAGGTGAGCCTCAAGTTTATAGTTGGGGTAATTTAAGCTGAGCCTTCAAGAGCACCATAGATTTTTACAATGTTGCAACGCAGCAGCATGAACCTCTGTGTATTCTGTTCTGGCAAAATGAGTGAATACACGAGTTTGTCTTTCTCTCTCTACCTCCATTTGATCGCAAGAGTTGGAAAAGGACGGAGATGGGAGCTAGAGGCACATGATGGCCCCTTTTGCTATCCTTTTCTAACACAAGCGTTCGAACGGGAGGAGAGAGAGAGGAAGACAAATTCCTGTATCCGCCCATGTCTGGCAACCACCGAGAGCAATAGTGAGACTTGCATGCAATATTTCAGCACTTACACTGTTGCCATTCTCTATTTCTCTGGAATAAACCGACCTCTGGTTCAGGGCTCAACTTATAACGCACTGACTGTAGAAACATGATATTTTTGCGTCCTTTTATAGAGACACATCAATTGAGACTGTTGCAGACCTCTGCACCAGGCGCTTTAAGGACCAATTCAGATGTAAAAATTCCTCCAAAGATATCCATGAAAACACTTAAAACTTATGAAATCCACTCCTAAACTCATAATATGCTTTTAAATGTATGATCGTTATGGCGGTGATGGGCACTAATAATGGGAGATTCCCATCTAATAATATTGTCACTCCATCACAAAGGGGCTGATAAGAGTTGACTTTCCTTAAGCACCAGAGTCACCGGTTGTTGTGGTACCGACAGTACCGTTAATCAGTTGTTAATCACAGCTCTGGTGGCTAGTTACTCTATAAATCTTCCTTCCTGGCATGGAAAGAAAAACAAAATTAAGATAGGAATCTCCCATAATTAGTGCCCAAAACCGCCATTATGGTCGCGCAATTAAAAGTATTTTATAAATTTAAAGTAAATTTTAAGTGTTACCATCATTATTTTTCCAAAAATTTCACAACTGAATCAACCCTAAGATCGCCTGCAGCAAAATTTTGCAAAAGTCCTATAATGTATTATAGTTTTAAGACGGAGATGGAATAAAAAACGATCAAGTAACAGGTAAAAATGTTTAATAAAACTGTAAAAAAGATGAGGTAAGCATAAATTATCAAAAAAATTGTTTCGTGAGCAAAACAGAATCAATTTGCTTTCGACCAAGAAAATGGAATTTGACACAGAAATAAGACTGTACACTTTATCTCGTAAGTAATCAAGTAATTGAGTAATCGCTGTTACTTTTGACAAACTCAAAAGTTCCTCAAAATTAAGATTTGTGACCTTGATTTAGTGAAAATTATAGAAAATGACGGTGAAAATCAAGTGCTTGAAATAGCTGTGAGCAAAACAATTAATGCGATTGGTGGGAAGTAATTTCAAGCTTTTGCTTTGTCATTCTTTCAACGTGAGGTTCTTTATTGTGTCTCATAAGGGTTTCTTTAAGGGTTTCAAGCTTCTCTAAAGTGCAGGATACAACAAAGAATCAGAATTTTTTTCCCAGTTCTATCTTCGGTTTTTGTTTTAATTTACATTTTTTGTGTTTTTTTTTAAAAAAAAATCTATTTAGAATCTCCAGAAATGAGCATTACTTTGCATTGAATGCAAAACGAAAATTATCAATAGAATTGTTTTCTTTTGATACAAAAGATACAGGAATTGGTAGAAGTAGTAAAATCCAGCCGCTGAAACTTCATGATTTATGCCCGTCACATGAGAGTGAGAGATAGTTTGGGACACTTAACCGACAACACTGTCTGCTATCATCATCACTAAAATTGTCAGCAGGAAAACAAAGACTGCGGAGAGAGAAAAACATCGAGTAGAAAAGCTCACTGGAGAGAAAATGGTGAGAGCTGGGTTCTTGTTGCGCATTCTCTTACAACTAACCTTAAATTAGATACTGCAGGGTGTCTGACAATTATAAACTTTCAAATTCCTTGATTTTCCACTGATTTTCCAAGATAATTCTTGAAAATTCCATGATCTAAGGAAATCATCTCGCTGTGAACGATTAAACAAATTTGAAGACTCAAACTGTATCCAGTTGAACATATCGGAGAAAATTAATACACTACTCTGGTTCCTCAGTTTTGGATTCAAGTTCTCTGATAAAACTGACTTATTATATAGATTCCTTGATGATTCCGTTATAGTCCCTGTATGTAGATAGTGAAGACAAGTGAAACCATGGGCGCTGTCATTGGATGTGTATTGGCACATTTGTTTAGATCAGCGGTTCCCAACTGGTGGTCCGCGGACCAAGTTTTGGTGGTCCGCGAAGACCTTTCCGAATTTTTCCCGTTTTTTTCGCCCGAAAGTGGAAAACGTTGAATTTGTGACCAATATTTTTTTATGTAGCAAAAAAAAAAGTAAAAATAAAAATAAAGTTATCATTTGAACAAGTCATTACCTAAATTTTTATAATTATACAAAATTCCTCCTTCGAGGTTTTCATTTTCAGTTTTTTAAATTCAAAATTAGTTTCAAAATTGGAAGTTTTCAATTATTGGTGTTGTTCAATAATTATCTCAGCAGTTCCCAACCGGTGGCTGTATTTAAGAAAGCAGGGTAGGTTAGTTTTTATTTCTTCCCTCCATTGTCAAAGAAAAAAACAAAAAGTAATCGATTGTTCATTTTTTCAAGTTGATGGTCCGCGGCCTCCATCGATTGTCCAATTGGTGGTCTGCGACCAAAAAAGGTTGGGAACCGCTGGTTTAGATTCTGAGGGTCGTTGTTATGTTTTGGTCCAATGCAAAGACTGAAGTGCCATAGAGTTTCTAACGGTGTAATCTTTCATTGCCTTTGCTGATCAACATCTATTTACGCTTTTAAAGATTCTTTTGGGCATTATAGACATTCTTAAGGCTCGTCATGATTAAAATAAACAGCTTCATCGACTTTTTAAGGCTCATCATGATTAAAATTAACAGCTTCATCGACAATTAACTCTTTCATCCGTAAAACCCTGTGGGACCGCTCCATTAGTAAACAAATATACGTCAACAAACGTACAAAACCGCATCCAATGGCGGTGCCCATAGAGCCTAAAACTCAGAGGTTGATTATGTCCTCCTGTCTTAACTCGTTGACGCACCGCATCCCCTTTAGACAGTGGCGGCTCGTGCAATTTGGCAATAATGGATTCTCTCCATTTATACCTATGTAAAATAATCGATCTTTAGGAGTTGCATTCCACCCCCAAGAAATCGATACATTTACATAGGTTTAAATGGCAAAACACATGGTTGCCAAACTGTACGAGCCGCCTCTGCCTTTAGAGGACATCAACTTTCAGGGTATAAACAACAAAAATTATGAAGTCAGCAATGACTGCATTGCTGCATTCCGCCCTCTCTGAGGGACATCCTTTAACTCACTATATAATGGTTAATAATTTCAATATTTTTGTTTATTCAAATTTTTCAAAAATTCCAACTAAGAAGAATCTGAAATCAGATATTTTTATCTCTAATCCCCATAAATCGTGCTTCAACGGGTTGACTCTCTACGAATAGGGACTCTTGTTCCATGTTTCCGCAGGTGAAAAATATCCTTAAAATGCCAGGTTTTCCCAGTTGCTAGACACCCTGTCTGGCACTTAACAAAGAGGAATATAGGTGGTGAGAAGTGAATGGAGAAGTAAACAAGTAAACAAGCAAACTACTAGTAAACAACTAGTAAACAAGGAGCAAGCAACGCAGAGGAACAAAATATTGAGCCGTCTTATTATCTGCAAATAATATTATAAAATTACTGAAGTTTAGGGATCTCAATCAATGGGGCTCTTGCAAACTTTTGCTGTGAGCAAATGAATAGTCCTATCTATTATAAAAACCAGCGAAAATCACGAAAATTACACTAAGGTTTAAAATTTAGTAATAAACTCACATAACTGCGATAACGGCAAGATCGCAATGGTGGTTCAACGCTGGTATCATGGGAGATTCCTGTCTAAGTTGTCACTTTCTCTACGGAAACACAGAGGATATGTCTCAAATTAGATAGGAATCTTCCATGGTACCTGCATCTCTCCGCCATATAGCCTGATTCTGAGAGTGAATTTTGTGATTTTTTAGGGCACTCATCGTCATTTTTACAGGTTTTTATGCAAGAATCAACTCTTCAATCCCCTGTAGCAAGAGTTTGCAATGGCCCCATTTAACTTGATTTGTAATTGGAATCTAAACCTATCACTCCTCAAGTTAAACAGAGCTAACTTTTTACTGACATGAACTTTTATAATTCCAAGCCCTTGAGATCAGATTTGAGGAAAATACCTATGAAACAAACAGATGGGAACTCATTATTAAAGCTGACCAAGTAGTTACAAAACTTATGAATCAAACTCCGGTAATACAAATTTTTCAGGTTCTTTGAATGCTTCTTCCTATCATTTTTTAAGATTTATATAAAAGACACGACAGACTGACAAAGTTTCTCAAAAACATATACACAAATTACAAAAATGGCATAAAGTTTACGATCGGAGTGATCACTGGAAGTTTCAAAGTTAGTGATTCCGAGAAATTTTCGGTTTATACCATCTACAAATTACTTCTAATTTTCCTCATAATTTCGGGCTTTTGGGACCACAGATCAACTTTTGCCCCATCTTAAAGCTTAAGACATTTCCGTTATAAAAACATCAAAACTAGATTAAGTGTAACTGAACACTGAAGAATGAGGAGTTCTTGGCTAAAGCTATGTGATACATTAGCATTACCATTGATATTGAAAAAAAAAATTAAATAATTAAATAATTGTTTAATTAATTAAAAATTTAATTAATCCATCTTAACTATTTTCAAGAAAAGACTGAATAATTTTTTGTTTTGGAGCAATTACTACCGTCTACATTGTATTGCACAGAAAATTTTAGAAAAATATATAAAATATAAAAGCAACATTTTCAACAGTTTTTGTTGACTAGCATTAATCTAGAAATAATTAGGAAGACTTTGTTTTTATTTACACTGATACTTTAATCGTTTAGCTGGCCACAAAATTCATTTCCAATTTGAGAACTCTGCAGATAATTAAATGCAACATTCTGATGATTTTTAAGAGGATTGAATTTTATTTTTTTTTTAAAATGTCATCAAACAAACAAAAACTGATTCAATTCCTCTCATTCTATATGTTAATAATTTTTATTGCTTTATGGCTAAAATTTAAAAGGTATGATATGTTTCTAAAAAAAGCACAATTTTCAGATTTGTGACATTACAAAGGAAAAATAGATCAATTAGAGAGGTTTTTTGTTTGTTTTTTTGACAAAACTGAATATATTGGCAGATTAAAAGCCATAAAGCGATCAATAAGACATGGATCAAAGGAGTCATCCTAGAAGGATCTAACCACGGCCAATTTAAACCAGGTGGGAGTACTGGATCTGGCAACACTGAAAACCTTCAAAGTCCCAGTCTGGTAACCTCATTGGCACCATAAGATCCCCTGTAAATATGCATAGATATAACAATCAACATCTTCTTAAAAAATGTATGAAAAAATGTAAACTTGGCATGTATGAATTTTTAGGCCCTCAAATTTATGACTGTATTCACTTTGACTTAATTACTTGACCATTAGTACAGTTTTAAACGACTCCAAAATCCTTACGGCAGATAACTTGGACAAAACATGGGCACTTTAGACCTGTATTAAGTAGTTTCAAAAAATATTTAAAAATAACATCACAATCGAAAATATAAGGAGAAAAGGTTAAAATAGATGCTCAACAAATTTCAAATCGTTAGACAGTTTAAAAAACGAAATATCTTTGTTAACATTAATATGGAACCTTATGGAAGAACAAGAAACTCTGAGGCGTTGTCACATATCACATCGGCTCAGTATTCCAGCCTGGTATAAATCGGCGATGACCTAACATTGTGATACATAAAAATGCTTTCAAAATGAGCATTCATGTGGATAACGATAACTAAACGATAAACCTAAAACCTAGAGTAAAATTGTACAAAAAGTGGTAAAAATTAACAATGATAAAAAAAAAAAAAAAAATAAATAAAATGTAGTGTTCACAAAAACCAACGAACCATTCCGTGTCAGGAGGAGGAAGAGAAACAGTCTTTTACTCAGCTTTTAAGTCTCCTGAAAATTAGTCCGATGAAACGGTGGTTGACTGAGATCTATGAGAAGGTGAAACGTCCGGTCTCTTTTTCGCTGTGTATTCCACAAGACAGAAGGAGGCAGTTCCCAAAGTGGCAAAAATAACAAGCAGCGTTAGTTGGACTGTCAGGTAGAAGGTGCCCGAATAGAAGAAACTGATGGCTGCCGCCATTGACTGAAACAAAATGAAAAATTTCATTCAATTTCAGGAACAAAAAATGGAGCAGGAATTATTTACCATTGGAAAATTAATCTGCCGCGAATAATTCTGAGCATTATCGCGTTGACTGCCATGCCAGTAGTATGTGGCCGGCCGCCCGGCCGGAGGTACCGAAAATAAGAGCGTTCTTCCAACGCCGGTGGCCAGCGGATCCAAGCATATGCATTCATACTTTTGATGGCGTGGTGAGTGAAATGCATGCAATACAGCTTGCTGCTGACTATGGACTTTCTCAAACTGTAACCCCAAATTTCTCAATGGTTCCAAGAGATTTCGTCCAATGTTAATTCGTCCAACACACGTTTTGTCCAAAAAAGATCGTCCAATGAAAATTAGTCCAATTTAAACTGTCCATAATTATTTCGTCCAGAGCGCTAATTTGTCCAACGTACAACTTACCCACATTTTATTTAGTCCATTTTGAATCAAAGGATTGGACTATTTTTTCTTTCAATTTCGTCCAATATTTTGAAACATTTGTGGAAATCAACAAATCAACGGAACACACTATTACGCATTGGAATAAGAAATCAACTATCTCATTTTTTCTATCAAAAGAGATTATTTAACTATTCTATCATCAGATTGAAACCGGCACCTGCACCTGCTGGTGAATAAGGTAAGTGCTTTCTCATTGAATATTTGAATATTGTGTAGAGCGCGAATCTTCTCATTTTTGGACATAACGTTTTTGGCCAATTTTTCTGTTGGACGAAAGTAAACTCTGGACATTTTTAAATTTGGACAAATCATTTTTGGACATAATCTTACATTGGACAAAATGGAAAATTGGACTAAAAAAAAATTGGACGATTTTGCATTGGACGAAATCTCTGCTAACCTTCTCAATATCACATTATTTCCATTTAAAACTTCAAAACTACAGATAACCTTTACGATTAATTCATTTTCCTCCCAAATTTTTTCATTCAAATTTTTTTTAAATATAATTTGTCTCCCTCTCTCTAGAAACACACAGAGGAAAGCCTCAAATCAGATATGAATCAACCTCTTTCACTGCATAACTCCGCCATTATGATGCCTTGAATTTTAAAGTCATCTCGTGAGTCTATGAGTGGATTTCATAATCATTTTATGAGCACATCTGGTTTTTGCTGGTTTTTATTCAAGATTAAACTATTCAATCAGTACCAGCGAAAGTTGAAAAAGCCCCTCATTCTCCGCATAATCTGAAAGTTTGATACTCCATACAAAACTTAAAAGTATTTCAACAATTTCGATCAACATTTGGATAGTTCAGTCAAACATTGAAAGTTATACCGTAAGAAAATAGAGTTCACCTAATTTCATGAGGGTTTTGATACGCTGTAACTACAGCTGATAATAATGTAGAGCATTAGGACTCACAAAAAAGGTAAGACTTTTACAGAACCAAATTTCAATTTACCTGCATAAATTTAAAGACAGCAAAGGCTGGTGCACTATCTTCTGAATACAAGCTTCCAATAATTGAGTAAATCTGAGTACAGAAAATACTGTCACCAAATCCGAGAAGAAAACTACAAAGTATTGCTATAAATTTACTGCAAAGAAAAAAAAAAAGAAAAATCAACAAGGAATGATAAATGTATGAAATGTTTGAATCTTGGACAACGTTACCAATGAAAAAAGAATAATAAAAACAATAGTAAAACTGGAAAAACCAACAAAATATACATTTCTCTAGAAAGACAGTCTAACTGGTAACCTGCGTAACTACCATGGAGGATTTTTAGGTTAGGTTTGAGGTGTAATTTTTCCATTTATTTCCACGTATTTGGGTGCAGCGCTCAGTGGATTAAAGCATGTGACAATCCAATGTGCCCCTGCACTAAAATACATGGGAATAAGTGGAAAAAATTACACCTTAAACCTAACCTAAAAATCCTCCATGATGGTTACACAGGTTACACAGGACTTTTAGTCAAAGTTTGATACTGCTTTGGTTGGAAGAAATTAGTTGTCGCTGAGGTTGTTGAAGCTTTGCTTCCGGCTATCTTCTTCTTTGCTTTGAATTTCTTGAATTCTTTGAAATTCTTTGAGCTATGTCCTCTACCCTTAATCTCAGAACAGAGTTGAGAATTTTGCGTTTTAATGTTTCACAGACTGTCAAGCCTTCGCGAAATGAGCAGTAAGAGATGCACAAATTCAGGCTGGATAGAACGAATTTCACGAACTTCAATCTATAACGTGCAGTTATGATTTTCGAAGATGCAGACTTGAAAAAAAAATAAAAAATTAAAACAAACTCGAAAATTACTCCAATTTTTTTTCGTTAGAGCGAGCTTCCGAGAATCTGAAAACTCGAAAATCAGGTATTTATCAGATACTCAACCACCTCTAATAAACAACTCAACCAAGATACTTTCTTTTGTAGATCATAGTACATTACTGACCAACATGAAAAGAGGAAGTATTTTGCAGGTCATAGTACATTACTGACCAACATGAAAAGAGGAAGTCTTTTGCAGGTCATTGTCCATTACTGACCAACATGAAAAGAGGAAGACTTTTGCAGGTCATAGTACATTACTGATCAAAATGAAAAGAGGAAAAAAACAAACAAAAAAACACTTACTTAGGAGTGATCCAAGATTCTTCGAATGATTCAGTACCGATCGGAGCGTCGTTTGGCACATTTAAAAATACCAGGAAGAAACTCAAAATATGAATAACAAACCCGGCAATGACAACTGAATCTCGACCCCAACGAACCGTTTTTTTACCCATGATGCCAAAGAACAGTCCACCTAAAATAGAAAGAATTTTTCCAATATTATGGACAGTCCTCTGTTATTCCTCAAAATGGAGCTGTTGCAAACTTTTGCTACATGCTTATTAACAGTTGATAATGGGGTAAAAGTTAAAACCCTGTAAAAATAACGAATAGCGCACTAAAAAATCAAGAAATCCACTCCTAAACTCACAAGAAGCTTTTAAACGCGAGACCGTAATGGCAGCAGACGCCGCTTAAACCTAATGGCAACTGTATGATTTTTTTTCTTCTTGTGCGGTGTTGCGAGAACACCTTGCGTAGATGGCGCTGATTGAAGATAGGGAAACCCAATGCAAACCGCGGCCCCGGCCACTATCACGGTCTCACGTTTGAAAGCATTTTGTGAATTTAGGAGTGGATTTCGTGATTTTGTAGTGCGCTAATCGTTATTTTTACAGGGTTTTACCCCATAATCAACTATTATTAAGCCTGTAGCAAAAGTTTGCAACAGCTCCATTGCATATGTTACAATGAACTACTGAGTACGTTTCAGTCAGAAAAGAGAGTGTCAAAAGGCTAATTTTTTTAAGCATGAAACACGAAGGAGCACAATGAAATGGGTTACTATTGGTTCAGTGTGATTTGTCTAGCGTTCCGAAGTAAAAAATTTGGCTTTATCCAAATTCTCGCTTTCCGTCTTGGTTTACCTTTTTGAACTGCACTATTTATTTATTTTCTGTGCCATTTTTTGAAGAAGACTCCAAGGCTCTTTTGAATTGTTTTCTAAAATGAATCTTGTGCCATAAATAAGGCAACAGAACAAAGAACTCAAGATTCCAGAGAAATAAGGTTATATTTCACTAGAACACAAGTGACCACGAGCATTGGACCGACTTGTCAGAGAGGTTGGAGTGTAAGATTTTTAAAACAAAGGTCTAATAACTCAAGTTGACATTTTAAAATAAAAGTGCTGCCTACTCCTGGGGGGTGATCACGGAGGATTGGATCGTTTTGGGTATCGTTATCGTTATCGTTTGCATTAAAACAAATGGGCTTGCTTCTGCCTAACTCGATCGCGCAGGTGATCCCCTCCCCACCTCTTCCTACTTTAAACGGTCGAGATTACGACAGCCTCCGACTCATCACTTCCTTTTGTCCGTATCAATCGTTACGAGGGACTCAAAACGTTTAGATCAGTTGAGCCACCCATAAGGTTATACGTAAACGATAACGATACCAAAACGATCCGATCCTCCGTGATCACCCCCCTGGATGTCCATTGCGGTTGGGCAAATAGGAGTACAACCGATTAAACAATAATTGCTAGGTAACCGCCAATCGGTAATCAACAAACCTTTAGAAGGTTATTTAACGTACTTTTCAAAGATTTTAAATAAACATGGAGGCCAATTTGATTAAATCTAATTTTTCTGTGGCTAATATGATGGGTGAGATGTAAAAATCAGCCCTGATTACCGCAAAATCATCTCCGAAAAAATGACGATCACGATTAATTAATTCATTGCCGATTACCGATTGATGGTAATCGTGTAGTCGATTACCATCCCCAGTTGCCCAACTCTGGTGTTTATGGATGAAAGCTGGTTGACAAGACAAAGAGAGATGGTATCATTAACAAAATGATTGAACCATAAACAGAACTGAAAGTTACAAACTTACCCAGCACTTCTCCTAGACCAATGAAGATACCATTCATTCCAACCAGTTGTTTTGATGACTCTCCAAAATACTTAATTTTTCCGAGACAGGTCCCGTAAACTCCACTGTAAAATGACAACTCCAAACCTGCACAAAGCAACGTTTTTTAAGTAAGAATTATCTATTAATCCCTTCCCACACCGATGTCGGATATATCAGAGAAATAAAGGTAGCATTTCAATCTAAAGCCCAAACTTTCCGACGAAAGTCAGCACATTGAAAAAGAAAAATAATTTTAAAAATATAAAAGAAAATAGAAGTAGTCTTAGGAGTAGTAGCAGTATTAACCCTTTACAGTCCGATGTCGGATATATCCGACAAAAGGAAAAATCTGTTTGGGTCCAATGTCGGATATATTCGACACGAAAGTTTAAACTTGTTTCGCAGTCCGATGTCGGGTCGATTCGACTCGTCCAGCGTGTGGCGGGCTCTGGTGAACACTTAAGGAACTAGTCTCGCAGTCGGCAACGGTGACAGCTGTCTTAACCTTGTTTCCCTTCGCATTTTTTCACTTTGTTTACGTTTTCATTTACCTTTTCGTTTACGTCTTACTTTTGGGTGAAAATGTCTGGTTTTTCCTCGTCTACTTCTCTATCAGTAGTGCAATTTTTGACAAATTTAACTGTGATTTTAACGTTTCATACATGATCCCTACACTCATCAAAAATTAATAAATAAGACTAGATAGTGAAATAACTAAGGTGGGTTAGGATAACCCGAAAAAGGCCAAAAATCGGCAAAAAGTACGTGGACCCGCTACGATGGGTAAAACGGCTGTGGACCGGTAAGGGTTAAAGTCCAGCCACCGTGGTTTGTTATTATGAAATGACGAAATTCACTCACAGACTCATAAAATTATTTTAAAGTACAAGATGTAATCGCAGAGCAATGCAGATACTATGGGAGATTCCTATCTAATTTGAGACTTTTCTCTGCGTGTTTCTTTCAAGAGAGAGAGAGACAAATTAGATAAGAATCTCCTATGATACCTGCGTAGCTCCGCCATCTTTGCTCTCATGGTGGAGCAACACAAGTGTCCATGGAGGATCCTGTCTAATTTGTCACCCTCTCTATCAAAATACACAGCGGAAAGTCTCAAATTAGATAGGAATCTCCCATGGTACCTATGTAGCTCTGCTATTACGCCTTAAACATTAAAATTACTTTATGTGTCAGAGAGTGAATTTCATAATATTGGTATGTGTTCATCGTAATTCTGGCTGGATTTTACTTTAAGGTGAATCTTCAGCGTTTAGTGCCGATTCCTGCCACCAGAGCGCTACCGTTCGGTTAAAGTCAAATTACAGGCCGAGAGTAAATTATTTTTAAGGAAACGGAGAGTGTCAGTTACTAGATAATTATCTGAAGAGTGTCTCTACAAAAAATCTTGTCAATAACTTTAAAAATAAGGCTGAAAGTACCAAAAAATGAAATATCGCAAATCAATTCTTGTATAGAAATGCGATATTTCATTTTTTGGTACTTTCAGCCTTATTTTTGAAGTTATTGACGAGATTTTTTGCAGAGACACTCATCAGATGATTATCTAGTAACTGGCACTCCGTTTCCTTAAAAATAAATTACTTTCGGCCTGTAATTTGACTTTAATCAAACGGTAGCGCTCTGGTGGCAGAAATCGGCACTAAACGCTGACGATTCACCTTAACTTCTCAATCACTTTTAGCAAAACATAGCAAGAGCCCCATTGTTGAGAATTTACACCCCCCCCCCCCCACGTGCAGTTGGCGAATTAAGTAATGTCAGTCGACTCCTTAGATTTTGGCTCAGGTAGGCAACCAGCAATACTTAAATTCACTGTGATAAGTAGTGCACGTTGCCTATCTGAACCCAAATCTAAGGAGTCGGCTAACATTATTTAGTTCGTTGACTGTATATAAAAAGTCCACACAAAAAAAGAAGGCAAAAATATTTTGTGTACCTGAATAGACAAAAGTAACGCATAAGAGAAGCATATCTTGCGTTGAGAGGAGAGCGATTGAGTTCTTGAAGGCAGCGACGGGCCCATCTTCATGCTTCTCGGATAATTCATTATCAACAGTAATTGGTGGAGGAAGAAGGACTAACATCCCAATTCCGATAACACTTACAATTGTAAGTACCAGAATGACAAACGTCCTTGTGTCACTATCGATATGTTCCTTCCCTTGAAAAACGAAGTAGACAAACGTATTGCCCAGGAACATGCTGAAAATGTGAGAGAGAATAAAAATTTTGAATGAATGAATTGAAATAAAAACAAAGAGATAGGTGAAATAGTGAAAAGCACCTCTAATATGACCACAGACTGTGAATAATAATGTTTTTATCAATTGAGACGAGACATCAATCTATATTGAAAAAAAAGCTTCAAGAAAAATTAATACAAATTGTATGATGTTCTGCTCCTGGACGGAAAAAAAAAGACTGGTAGAATTTACCATCTGCATAACTGATTTTGGAGTCTGCTATCAAGTACGTTAAATTTTACCATCATATGGTAAATGCAACGTACCTTGCAGTAAATTAAGATGACCTGTTGGTACATTTCACTACAAGGTACGTTGCATTTACCACAAGATGGTAAAATTTACCATACTTGATAGCAGACTCCAGAATCAGAATCAGCTACGCAGATGGTGAATTCTACCAGCCTTTTCTTTCCATGCGAGATTGAAAAAAAAATTCAAAGAGCAGCTAAAAAATAAAAGAGAGAAAATATGTTAAATTTTTGTTGAAAATTACTCTTTTACTTAAATTTTCTTGTTTAGTTGAACCTGTCCGAACCAGTTTTAGAGTCGAACAGGTTCAAACTAAATCCACAGTTCCTGTGAACCCAAACCCAACCGCGAACCAATTTCATTCAACTTACAATGCGTGAACCGAACCGGACCGGACCGGACCAGACCAGACTGGACGGAACCGACATTGCTGCCTGTTCAAAGCCCTGGATGGGACAGTAAAACTTTCCTCACCTGCACTGAAGTAACGCCCAAAATATACCAGAATCTCTGGAAATGGAACTAGCATCAGAATTGAGAGTTAGATAGTTGCCTTGACCAGTCCATATCAGGGCTGCTCCACATCCTATGATTCCGGAGGCCAAGTAAAGAAGCCACGCAGTCGGCATGAAAAATGAGGCGATGAAAACACTGCAAACCAATCAACAATGCAAGTTAATCAAAAGTCAATCAGGATTAATGTAATTTCATTTAATTTAATAATTTTTTAATTTAATTTAATTTAATTTTTACATTTCTGCGACTACTATTTTTGTCTGCTATTTTTACTTATTGTTTCTTCACAGCCCTAATGTTTCTCTCTACAGAAACACACAGATGAAAGCCTCAGATTAGATTCTAACGAATCTACCGTTGGTGCATAGGCTCCGCCACTAAGCCTTAAACTTTAGAGTCATTTTGAAAGACAATAATTGAGTTTCGTAATTTTGAATGTGCTTATCGTAACTTTCGCTGGATTTTACTCAAGTAATACCTATTCCAGTGACGTAACTTAGAACTCGGGCCCCCACCGCAGATTTATTTATTTATTTATTTATTTTCCAATTGATACATAAAATGCCTCGAGGGCTAAAAAACAAGTCAAAAAAGAAAAAAAAAGAGAGATTGAACTGGAAGACCCTCTCTTCCATTCTACAACAGAATCTGCATACTCTAAAATAACTTATTGACCTCATCCACCCCCCCCCCCAACTCATAACAACTGCTAGCACGAGCGCCAACATTTTTAGGGAACCGAACTTTCAAAATAATGATAGAAAGATCAAAAGAGCCTCTACAGTTACTTACGTGCTTCCACAAGTGAAAGGGGCCCTTTTAGCTCTTCCTCACCAAACCTCCGGTGAAGAGGAGGCTCCTAAAGTCCGAGGGGACAGAATTATGAGGCTAATTTATTTGGAAAAAAGGGCCTCACTTCAAACACTTGAGCCTGATTTCAGAAAGATCCGCGTTTTTAAAGGAAAATATACTTAATTAACTTTAGAACAGAACAGAGGGCTCACCCCGTCTTTTCTCATTCTTTCTGTTTTTCTTTTTTCCCTTTTCTTTCTTTTCCCTCTTTTTTTTGTTTTTCCCTTTGTTTGTTTGTTTTTTTTTTTTTTCACCTGGCTGCGTTAAGAGCCCCCAATCGTTCCAGGCCCAACCGCACCGCGGTCCCTGCGGCCCCGTAAGTTAGCAAGAGCCCCATTGGCATCCCATAAGATGTCATTTTTTATTTTTTTACTTTAAGAGGTGCATCTTAAGTTGCTGCATCTCACTCTACCACTTGAACTAAATACTTACGCATAAGTGATTGCTCCGATGACCATCGCAATCCGTGGACCAACGACGCTGATGATCGAAGGCGTGGCCCAGTTGACGATGGCAAAAACACCATAGATGATTGCCAAACTTGTAAATGCATCACAGTTTGAGTCAGGAATACTGTCCAATATCGTTTTCTGGAACAGATAAAAATGAACCGTTAGAAATTGAACACATTTATAAGTTAAGTTTCTTGGAACAGAAAAAACATGCATGAGTTAAAGTTATTAACTTATATATTGACAAATTTGTAAACTATGCTTCAACAAATTTGAATACCCCCCTCCCCCCCCCCCCACAAATCAGAAATAGTCAATACATTGAATCGTTTACACAAATTGAATATTTTATGGATATCAAACTCCACTATTGGTAGCTGGTTGGTTGGTCGAGACTAAACATTAATCGCGTTGCTTAAAGTATAATTTTATCCCTCAATATTGAGAAAATAGTTTCATTGTGCTTCGAGATCTACTCTTCATATCGCTTTCCTTAAAGTATAATTGTATCTCTTAATCAAAGAGTACGCAAGAGTCACAACAAACGATAGGAAAGCGTGGCAGGTTGGTGATATCGAAAAGTCGGCCTCTGATTAGCTGGTGGAAGCCTGGGCCCCGTGAGATCGCGCTTATGGACCAGGGATTTTCAAATTTGCCTCATTTAAAGCTCAATTCCAAGAAAATTATTGCTCCTTACCTTCGGGAAATTCAAATGATATTTTTTTGAGAATATGACGGAAATATTGATGGGTAACACACATCACTGCATAGAAAATTTATAGAGAATTTAACAGAAAAATATGAAATTGAAAATTAAATTACTAAGGATGTTTACCGCCGTAACTTCTTAAACTTAGCCGCTTACACTTCGCATTGTTTCGCGTATTTGCGGTTAAATCTTCGGCTTTCTTCATGAAATCGGCGTATTTCCGCCAATCAATGAATTTTACATGTCTTTCAAACCATCTACATTGAGCTAAAAAGAGAAAAATGGACAAAACAACTGCTACACCACACACTCGGCCCTACCTGTGCGAAGAGTGGAAAACACGGCAAAAAATTGCCCGTAATTTTACTTTCAAATTTATATTTTTCTGTTAAGTTTCCGATGAAGTGATGAGTGTGACCCATCAATATCTTCGTTATATCCTCAAAAACATATAATTTGAATTTCCCGACGGTAAGGAGCAACAACTTTCTTGGAATTTAGCTTTAAGTGAACGAGGCAAAGTCGAAAATCCCAGGTTAAATCTCCATAAGAGTGATTTAGCCAATCAATCAGAGGCCGTCAATTGTCAAATCGATAGCGATATTCGATAAAAATAATTCCACCATGCCACGCTCAGCTACCGTTTTGTTGGGACTCCTGTTTAATCTTTGCCCTCAATATAAAATCAAATAGTTCCATTGCGTGTTGAGACTTTCCCTTAACATCAAGTTGCTTCAGTGGCGCTCGTGCAATTTAGCAACACTGTCAGGGGCGTGCCGGGGTTTCCAGAGAGGGGGCAAGAATGCAATCTTGTCACCCCCCGCACACTTATGAATTTGATGCCCTTTTTTTGGTTGTTCGCCCTAGTTTTGCCGCCCACGAAGAGTGCCACCCAGGACAAGGGTGCCCATTTGTCCCCCCCCCCCATCACGACAAGCCCCTGCCCTAGAGAGCGATCGCCTCCATTTGCCAAGCTGAATCGATAGAGGGGTCACAAGCTGGGTTTTGGCGACATTACCTTTTTGCCCATGTTTACATAGCCATGAGCTGCCGGTGAAGCGGCCCCAGTTTCAAAAGATACGAAAACCCTTGAGGGCGATCGACTCCATTTGCCAAGCTGAATGGATAGAGGGGTCACAAGCTGGGGTTTGGCGACATCACCTTTTTGCCCATGTTACATAGCCATGAGTTGCCAGTGACGCGGCCCCAGTTTCCAGTGGAGTGTCGCAAGAAAGTAATCTTGCCACCCTCCGCGAATCAAAGGTCATCAAATGTATAAGTTTTTCTTTTCTTCTTTTTTTTCTTGCTTTGATTGTCACACCCTGATCTTGCCCCCCTCAGGCAAGTGCCATCCGGGGCAAGGGTACCCACAATTGGTTTCCCTCCCCCTTCCATTTGATTGTACGTAAGTACAGGTACAACAATCGATCCGAAAGTGAAGCAGCGCTTACCAGCAATCGATTGTTGAACATAGATTCAAATGAAGCTAATATATGTATTGTTTTTTCCAAATAGCACGAGCCGCCGCACAGTGTTCGGAGCGACCCGGATCTTTGGCGGAAACCTCTAGCATGCTCGCATTTCATTGAAACTTGGTCTTAAGGGGTTTTTTAGGTCGTAGATTTCATTTTTTATATCAGATTTAACTTTAGATGTCAATTATTATTTTTTTATTTTTATTTTCGAGAAAATGACTAAGTCCCACACAAGCCACAGAGGCACTTTTAAACACAAAAATAAGAAAGGGGGGCAAGTTGGGGCAGGATATTATTGTTGAATCGTTCAGAAAAATGTTTTTTGAACTTTCCTTACCATATTTCCCCGGGGTAATGCTGGGAAAAAAAGATATTGACACGCAAACGTGGCTCATCTCACGATCGTGAAAATGACTAAGTCCCACACAAGCCACAGAGGCACTTTTAAACACAAAAATACGAAAGGGGGGCGAGTTGGGGCAGGATATTATTGTTGGATCGTTCAGAAAAAATGTTTTTTTGAACTTTCCTGACTATATTTCCCCGGGGCAATGCTGGGAAAAAAAGATATTGACACGCAAACATGGCTCATCTCACGATCGTGAAAATGATTAAGTCCCACACAAGCCACAGAGGCACTTTTAAACACAAAAATACGAAAGGGGGGCAAGTTGGGGCAGGATATTATTGCTGGATCGTTCAGAAAAAATGTTTTTCTGAATGTTCTTTGCCTTAGATTTGCCGGGCAATCCCGGGCATTTTTTTAAACGTCCTCCAAAAAGGGCACAAATGCAGATGAAAAGTCGATTTATGAGGGGTCCAGCCCCCCCTCATAATAAACATGAAATAAATGTTTAAACGGCTTAAAAGTAAGTTCATATGTCCTAATTGATGTACCGAGGTCTAAATTGGAATGTGAGTAAAAGAGTATTGTTTTTTTTACAATTATGTGTAAACCCACCCAAGTTGACTCAAAATTCGCGTCAAAACCGGTACTTTCACATGTCTGTGGGGGCAAGTATGGGGCTTCCAAATTCATCAAATATGGCTAACATGCATGTTCTATACCCTTTAGAAGGTAGGTAAGGCCTTTAAACCAACTTCAGAGCCGATTTCAAATTTGAGGTTTCTGCCAGAGATCCGGGTCGCTCCGAACACTGTGCGCCGCGCCACTACGTTGCTTAAAGTATACTTTTATCCCTAAATATCGAGAAAATAGTTCCATTGTGCGTCGGTACTAACCCTTAATCGCGTGGTGTAAGTGTAAGGAACGAGTTCAAATTGAATACCAATTATCATAACCACCAAATGCTCAGCCAAAAGTAATCATACACTTATAACTATAACCCCTGCCCCCCTCCCCGCGTCTTCCACTGTGCATACCGTGTGAATATATGTATGTATAATTGTATACCTTCACCGTTTATCCTCAACTCAATTTCAACAATTTTCTCACGAGGCACGCGTGCATTCGGTATTATTGTCGCCATGCGGTCACACAGACGGGACGGCCTCAGTGCCATGCGCTCTCCACATGCGCCCAGTAAAGCTTCGAATTGCTCAAATTGCTCGAACACCTAATGATTTTCATCGATCAAAACCGCATCAAGCAAATTTTGTTCAATGGCCGGGTTACCAACTTACAATTAGTAACACTTAGCGGATGCAGTGGATTGTCATTATCTCCCTCTCACCCTCTCTCTCTCTCTCTCTCTCTCTCTCTCTCTCTCCTCTCTCTCCTCTCACTCCTCTCTCTCTCTCTCCCCCGTTTGAACGAAAGTGTTAGCGAAGGATGAAAGAAAAAGCGAAAGTCACGTGATCGGCGAAGATAGCTTTTTGTTCCTTTCTAACACACACGCGTTCTAAAGGGGGAAGAAAGAGACGACTAATGTCTGGATCTGCCAGTGCCCGTCCCCATAAGTGTTGCTGGATTTACGGATACTTTAGACCGTATTTAAGTAAACCAACATGACGAAGGGCTTTCAAACTTTCCCCTCTGCTTTGTCGGGGCATGCTCAATGTTATTTTAAATGGAAAATTAAGTTCATGAGCACTGAGCAGACCTATTCATCCCACGAACTTTTAATCACCCACAAGGCGCAGAGGGGACTCTCAAAACGTCCCTCGTCTTCTTTCGGGGCATCACCAATGTTATTTCTAATTGGAAAACAGATTTGCAAGCTTCCTGACGCCAACATGGCGCAGGGCTCTCAAAACGTCCCCTCTGCTCTTCCGGGGCACCGCCAATGTAATTTTAAATGGGGAAACAGACTTACGAGCAGACCTACCTATTTGGTGGGCTTTTAATCGCTGACAAGGCGCAGGGCTCTCAAAACGTCCCCTCTGCTCTTCCGGGGCACCGCCAATGTAATTTTAAATGAGGAAACAGACTTACGAGCAGACCTATCTTTTTGATGGGCTTTTAATCGCTGACAATTCGCAGGGCTCTCAAAACGTCCCCTCTGCTCTTCCGGGGCATCGCGAATGTAATTTTAAATTGGGAAACAGACTTACGAGCAGACCTATCTTTTCGGTGGGCTTTTAATTTCTGTCAAGGCGCAGGGCTCTCGAAACGTCCGCTCTGCTCTTCCGGGGCACCGCGCATGTAATTTTAGATGGGGAAACAGACTTAAGAGCAGACCTATCTTTTTGGTGGGCTTTTAATAGCTGACAAGACGCAGGGCTCTCAAAACGTCCCCTCTGCTCTTCCGGGGCACCGCCAATGTAATTTTAAATGGGGAAACAGACTTACGAGCAGACCTATCTTTTTGGTGGGCTTTTAATCGCTGACAATTCGCAGGGCTCTCGAAACGTCCCCTCTGCTCTTCCGGGGCACCGCCAATGTAATTCTAAATGGGGAAACAGACTTACGAGCAGACCTATCTTTTTGGTGGGCTTTTAATCGCTGACAATTCGCAGGGCTCTCGAAACGTCCCCTCTGCTCTTCCGGGGCACCGCCAATGTAATTCTAAATGGGGAAACAGACTTACGAGCAGACCTATCTTTTTGGTGGGCTTTTAATCGCTGACAATTCGCAGGGCTCTCAAAACGTCCCCTCTGCTCTTCCGGAGCACCGCCAATGTAATTTTAAATGGGGAAACAGACTTACGAGCAGACCTATATTTTTGGTGGGCTTTTAATCGCTGACAAGACGCAGGGCTCTCGAAACGTCCCCTCTGCTCTTCCGGGGCACCACCAATGTAATTTTAAATGGGGAAACAGACTTACGAGCATACCTATCTTTTTGGTGGGCTTTTAATCGCTGACAAGGCGCAGGGCTCTTAAAACATTCCCCCTGCTCTTCCGGAGCACCGCCAATGTAATTTTAAATGGGGAAACAGACTTACGAGCAGACCTATCTTTTTGGTGGGCTTTTAATCGCTGACAAGGCGCAGGGCTCTCAAAACGTCCCCTCTGCTCTTCCGGGGCACCACCAATGTTATTTCAAATGGAAAAACAGACTTACGAGCAGACCTATATTTTTGGTGGGCTTTTAATCGCTGACAAGGCGCAGGGCTCTCGAAACGTCCCCTCTGCTCTTCCGGGGCAACGCCAATGTAATTTTAAATGGGGAAACAGACTTACGAGCAGACCTATCTTTTTGGTGGGCTTTTAATCGCTGACAAGGCGCAGGGCTCTCGAAACGTCCCCTCTGCTCTTCCGGGGCACCGCCAATGTAATTTTAAATGGGGAAACAGACTTACGAGCAGACCTATCTTTTTGGTGGGCTTTTAATCGCTGACAATTCGCAGGGCTCTCGAAACGTCCCCTCTGCTCTTCCGGGGCACCGCCAATGTAATTCTAAATGGGGAAACAGACTTACGAGCAGACCTATATTTTTGGTGGGCTTTTAATCGCTGACAAGGCGCAGGGCTCTCGAAACGTCCCCTCTGCTCTTCCGGGGCACCGCCAATGTAATTTTAAATGGGGAAACAGACTTACGAGCAGACCTATCTTTTTGGTGGGCTTTTAATCGCTGACAATTCGCAGGGCTCTCGAATCGTCCCCTCTGCTCTTCCGGGGCACCGCCAATGTAATTCTAAATGGGGAAACAGACTTACGAGCAGACCTATATTTTTGGTGGGCTTTTAATCGCTGACAATTCGCAGGGCTCTCGAAACGTCCCCTCTGCTCTTCCGGGGCACCGCCAATGTAATTCTAAATGGGGAAACAGACTTACGAGCAGACCTATATTTTTGGTGGGCTTTTAATCGCTGACAAGGCGCAGGGCTCTCGAAACGTCCCCTCTGCTCTTCCGGGGCACCGCCAATGTAATTTTAAATGGGGAAACAGACTTACGAGCAGACCTATCTTTTTGGTGGGCTTTTAATCGCTGACAATTCGCAGGGCTCTCGAAACGTCCCCTCTGCTCTTCCGGGGCACCGCCAATGTAATTCTAAATGGGGAAACAGACTTACGAGCAGACCTATATTTTTGGTGGGCTTTTAATCGCTGACAAGGCGCAGGGCTCTCGAAACGTCCCCTCTGCTCTTCCGGGGCACCACCAATGTAATTTTAAATGGGGAAACAGACTTACGAGCATACCTATCTTTTTGGTGGGCTTTTAATCGCTGACAAGGCGCAGGGCTCTTAAAACGTTCCCCCTGCTCTTCCGGAGCACCGCCAATGTAATTTTAAATGGGGAAACAGACTTACGAGCAGACCTATCTTTTTGGTGGCCTTTTAATCGCTGACAAGGCGCAGGGCTCTCAAAACGTCCCCTCTGCTCTTCCGGGGCACCGCCAATGTTATTTCAAATGGAAAAACAGACTTACGAGCAGACCTATATTTTTGGTGGGCTTTTATCGCTGACAAGGCGCAGGGCTCTCAAAACGTCCCCTCTGCTCTTCCGGGGCACCGCCAATGTAATTCTTAAATGGGGAAACAGACTTACGAGCAGACCTATCTTTTTGGTGGCCTTTTAATCGCTGAAAAGGCGCAGGGCTCTCAAAACGTCCCCTCTGCGCTTCCGGGGCACCGCCAATGTAATTTTAAACGGGGAAACAGACTTACGAGCAGACCTATCTTTTTGGTGGGCTTTTAATCGCTGACAAAGCGCAGGGCTCTCAAAACGTCCCCTCTGCTCTTCCGGGGCATCGCCAATGTTATTTCAAGTGGGATCTTACTCTCTCACTCTCTCTCTCGCTCTTTCACTCTCCTTTCCTTTCTCCCTCCCGAAAGTCCCGGTACGTAGAGAGTTAAGACAAGTGAAAGTATGGGCACCGCCATTGGATGCGTTTTTGTATATTTGTTGACATTCTGAGGGTTGTTGTCTTGTGTTGGTCCACTGCAATGATTACAGTGTCGTAACGTTTCTAAAAGGGGTAATATATGTTTCACTGCTTTTGTTGACCGTCATCTATTTTCGCTTTTAAAGATTCTTTTGAAAGTCACAGACATTCTTGAACTGAAGTGAATCATGACTAAAATTAACAAGTTCGTCGGCAATTAACTCTTTTATCAGTTTTTTTCCGTAAAATACCGTTGGACCCCTTCGTTTGTAAACGAGTTTATGTCAATAGTAAACAAATGTGCAAAAAACGCATCCAATGACAGTGCCCGTAGAGCTTAAATCTCGTTAACCAATCAGAGGTTGACTACACTATTGTCTTAGCTCGCTACATACATAGACTCCAGAATGCGCTACAGTGTTGCCAGATCGGGGTGAAAAAGCCGTGCGCTTTGCATTGATTTAAATGGGGACGATACGTCTTTTTACCCTCGATCTGGCAACACTGATGCGCTATGTTTGCCTCACTCGGCCCAATGGTGCGTTAAAGGATGCATTGCCGTCTATATGATATGATGGTAGTGTTCTAGAATTCAACCATTTACCACATCTATATATGCGAAAAAGATAATAAATAGCAGCACTCTTTACTATACATAGCTATACTACGGCACAGGATAATATAATCTTTTTTGCATGGATGCGCGGTAATGGTTGAATTCTAGAACGCCACCGATATGATATGATGTCTTCGGTTCCATGCCACGCTACGTCAGACTGCGTCTAGAGTCTAGACTCTAGAAGCGCCAGTCATCTGCTAAAATGTTCAGTTTTTCAAGTGACTAATCAAAAGTGGCTCGGCAATAAAACAAGAAATATAATTTCAGTTCTCATCATGAACCTATACACTCTTCAAGAAGAAATAATGGATAATTCGGTAAAAAGCGGAACGGCTCCTCGCGCTCTCTCTTGTAGTCAGGCAAAAGATTAGTTACATACATTCCAGATATGACAGAAGTTTAAGGCGTCGATACAATATGAACGTTACTCGAGCAAAACTCGATTGTAGCAGTGGCGTTTGCGTGCAATTTGGCAAAGTTGAACTTTCTCCATTTAAACCCATTGAAACTATCGAACTACTGGGCGTTCGGTGAACACCCTCGAATTCGACCTTATACGTAGGTTTAAACGAACAAAATACAACGTTGCCAAATCGCACGATAAGCCACTGGATCGCACGATAAGCCACTGGATTGTGGAATAAACATACAGCAGGACAGTGGCTTAGTGGGGGGAGGGGGGGGGATTTTTGCCCCTTCAATATTTGAGATGGGGTGGTGGCAAAGTATCGTTTAGCCCCCCTCCCTTCGAATGAAAAAGAGGGGTCGAAAAGAAAGAAAAGAAAGGAAAGAAAGTAGCAGCAGCGTAATGCGTTTAGAGTAAAAAGGTGTCTATATGCCTAGGTAATTTTAGCTAGTCCAGAATTAGCTCGAAAATACCTTTAAACCGGTTTGCAAAAGTAGCTCGTAATGTTTTTTAAGGCTACGAAGACGGCCCGCCTTAAAAAAAAAAAATAAAATAAATAAAATAAAAAAAATAAAAAACAAAAAACAAAAAAAAACTCCTTTGGAAAAATGCCACCATTACGATGCTGTTCGTTGGAAAGTACCATTGGCGGATACAGGGGATTGTCTTTCTCTCTCTCCTTCCATTTGAACTTATGTGTTAGAAAAGGACAGCAGAAGGGACCATCACGTGACTTTGGCCCCCTCTTCTGTCCTTTTCTAACGCACGTTTCCAAATGGGAGGAGAGAGATAAAGACAATTCCCTGTATCCGCCCATGGAAAGTAGTTACTATTTGTACGCAACTGTACCGTTTTAGTCTATCTTTAAAAATGAAGGCGCATTCATAAAAGTGAGACACGCTTTCCAGACCAAATTGCGAAATATAGCGCCATTTACACAGCGCATCGCTTGTTCTCAGATCAGTGCTCAAATCGAACGTTTTTTAGACTGCAGTTAGAGGCATCTAAACGGACCATCGAAATTATTATTGAAGAGAATTTGATAATCGGTGTTTTTCTTACTAATGAGAGTACTCAAAGAGAATAGGTCGATTGAAACCGAGGAGAAATTGAGAGAGAAGAGTTAAGCGACACCTATTCTTTTTTTTTTTTTTTTTCATAGAATTTCGACATAACTGAAGACTGAAGCTACTTAATGCAACGATAGTTTCTAGATAAGCCGGAAGAAAAGAGGTTAGAACGATAACATAAACTTTCGACAACACGGCTGCAGCAATGATTGAGGTTGGCTACGATTTTTTATATTTATGTTCAACTTACAAAAATAGCTCAATGGGTAATATTACTACAAGAGAGAATATGAACAAAGTTTCGCATGAAGGGTTCAAATAGTACTTTTGCCGAAATGGGGGATTTTCGATTTACAAGCAGAGACGAATATGGGGAGGGGAACGAGGGCTACGGGGGCTCAAGCCCCCCCCCCACCCACTGTAATGGAAATTTCTCAAAAAAAGGGGGAAAAAAACATCGTAGCAACTGAAACGTTGATTTTTTTTGTTCCAGAGGGGGGTAGCTTCCACCAATCTGTTATGGGCGAGCCACGGACATTGGACAACTCAAATAGTAGGGCAAACAGATGAGCACAACGGCTAAGGTATAAACGATCAAATTTAATTCATTAAAATTATAAGAACAACACTAAACGCAACTCATAAAAAATGGGTCTAAACAATAAAAACACATAAACCAAACTCTCAACGCAAACAGAATCACCCGTCTCACACTCCGAGCCTGCGGGGCCGACCAAAAAAACTCAAAATCCAAAACCATCTACGAAAAACGCGAATCCCTCGCGGAGCCGTCACTCGACTGACTTCAGAAAATTTCGAAGATTTGCATGAGGCGTCATTTCAGTCTCTCTTACCCCGCGCGTACAAGCCCATCGCGACCAATCAGGATCTTACATGGAAACTGATTTCCCGAGTGGACAATATGCACACGGGACGCGAGATGCTGAATCTCACCCTGATGCCGCGTACTTTCTCCCTATCGCCAGACAACACGGCTATCGCCATTTACATATGCATTTGAGAAGCCGCGCTATCTGTCAACGTGAAGTGTGATCACCTCCCAGAGAATTTCAATGGCGGATACGGGGGGGGGGCGTAGAAGGCGATCGCCCCCCCCCTCACCGTTCAGCCAAAAAAGGGGGAAAAGAAGGGGAAGGCGGAAAGAGAGGGGGGAAGAAAAGAGGGGTCACCGGGGGGTAAAAATCCCAAGTCCCCCCCCCGTTTGCGAGGGCTGGATCCGCCAATGGCGAATTTTCGCTGAGCTGTTGTCCAGCCAAGAGATCCAAGTATCACGTCATAAAAGCTTGATACTTGTCTCTCTTGTGTAGAGAAAATCCCAGTTTTCTGGAGAATAGTTTGTGACCAGAAATCTCCGAATTCTCCGAGACCCTTCACCGACTAAAATTCATTAAAAGGGTGATGTGCCCGCGCGTGAAACACACAAGCACGTTACACAACATAAACCCCCCCCCAGCGTTTACAGGGAGAAAAGAAAATTTAAAAAAATTGTCATCACACTTTTCAAGCCCCCCCCCCCACTTTTTTGAACTTACGGACTGCTACTGGTTGCGAAGGTCTGAACATTGGTGTGTTTTGTTGTAAGAAAGGCGCACAAAACCTTATGTTAGCTCTCCTAATTACTAAATCATTATTCTACCAAAGGTTTTGATAGCGCTACCAAAGCGTTTGTTTGAACATTTTTGGTCTTGGACATTTTTTTCCAAGGAACCCGTATAGATATGAACCGAACAAACCAAAATCGTACGCAAGTTTGGACTTTCACGAAAACATCACATAAACATGTTCTCTGCATGATGTAGACTAAGATAGTCGCTACAGCTATGCGTTCTTGTTCTTGATAGACGTTGGAAAGAAAACGCATCCCACTTTCTCTCCGAAGAAGTTGACGGTTATTACTTATTACACTGGACTAAATTGCCTCCCATCTTCATAAACGATCAATTAAATATATGCTTGATCGCAGGTCTAATTATTTACCTTATTACATACTCTGTGTTCACGATAAGAGGACGGGTGAGAATGGGGCAGTTGCACACTTTTGCTGTAAGCGATTTGATGGTCGATTCTGGTGTAAAAACCTCCAAAAATAACGATGGCAGCACTAAAAACTTCCGAAATCCACTCCTAAACTCAATAAACGTTTATATTTGCGCGAGCATAATGGTGGCTGATGGTGGTAACAATGGGAGATTCCCATCTAACAATACTGTAACTCCATCAAGAAGTGACCAATATAAGACGACTTTCATTTGACACCGGTGTCACTAGGCATTGCGGTACCATTCATCGGATGTGAATCACTACTCTGATGACTAATTACTCTGTGAATCTCATCCTTGTCAGCATAGAAAGAGTGACAAAATTAAGATAGGAATCTCCCATTGTTACTGCCCTCGGCCACCATTACGCCCTCGCAATTAAAAGCGTTTATTGAGTTTAAGAGTGGATTTCGGAAGTTTTTAGTGCTGCCATTGTTATTTTACGAGGTTTTTACACCAGAAATGACTGTTAAATCGCTTATAGCAAAAGTGTGCAACAGCCCCATTCAGTTGTAGCGACAGTGTGCTACCCCAACCGTCAAGTTCTTGTGGCCGAGTTCAGACTCGCTGCGGCTCTGCAATCTGCATGATGGTCTACGTCTATGATCGTCAAAAAGTAGCCAAAAATCAGAAAGTACATTTTTCATCAATTTATTATTTATACTCTTTCAATCTAGACCAATCTTAATCACAGAAAACACTTCTTACTAATAATCTGAACCTAACAATAATGTAACAGAAAATTTCTTAACTTGAGCTTCAAAAGTAGAAAACACTTCTTACTAATAATCTGAACCTAACAATAATGTAACAGAAAATTTCTTAACTTGAGCTTCAAAAGTAGAAAACACTTCTTACTAATAATCTGAACCTAACAATAATGTAACAGAAAATTTCTTAACTTGAGCTTCAAAAGTAGAAAACACTTCTTACTAATAATCTGAACCTAACAATAATGTAACAGAAAATTTCTTAACTTGAGCTTCAAAAGTAGAAAACACTTCTTACTAATAATCTGAACCTAACAATAATGTAACAGAAAATTTCTTAACTTGAGCTTCAAAAGTAGAAAACACTTCTTACTAATAATCTGAACCTAACAATAATGTAACAGAAAATTTCTTAACTTGAGCTTCAAAAGTAGAAAACACTTCTTACTAATAATCTGAACCTAACAATAATGTAACAGAAAATTTCTTAACTTGAGCTTCAAAAGTAGAAAACACTTCTTACTAATAATCTGAACCTAACAATAATGTAACAGAAATTTCTTAACTTGAGCTTCAAAAGTAGAAAACACTTCTTACTAATAATCTGAACCTAACAATAATGTAACAGAAAATTTCTTAACTTGAGCTTCAAAAGTAGAAAAAAACTTCTTACTAATAATCTGAACCTAACAATAATGTAACAGAAAATTTCTTAACTTGAGCTTCAAAAGTAGAAAACACTTCTTACTAATAATCTGAACCTAACAATAATGTAACAGAAAATTTCTTAACTTGAGCTTCAAAAGTAGAAAACACTTCTTACTAATAATCTGAACCTAACAATAATGTAACAGAAAATTTCTTAACTTGAGCTTCAAAAGTAGAAAACACTTCTTACTAATAATCTGAACCTAACAATAATGTAACAGAAAATTTCTTAACTTGAGCTTCAAAAATAGAAAACACTTCTTACTAATAATCTGAACCTAACAATAATGTAACAGAAAATTTCTTAACTTGAGCTTCAAAAGTAGAAAACACTTCTTACTAATAATCTGAACCTGACAATAATGTAACAGAAAATTTCTTAACTTGAGCTTCAAAAGTAGAAAACACTTCTTACTAATAATCTGAACCTAACAATAATGTAACAGAAAATTTCTTAACTTGAGCTTCAAAAGTAGAAAACTATAATTTTTGATGTCCTTTTAACACTTTTTGTTTGCCACTTTTTTACGATCTCAGACTAAGGGCGCTGAAATAAGACACACTTTAAAACACGTTTACTCTCAAGCTGGGCTCATAAGGCCCGTCAGCGCGAAAATGAGGTGAAAAAAAAACATCTCACAGCGCCGCGCCGCCGCGGCCGGCAGGGCGGAAGCCTTCGATCCATTCAGGGATCAATCACTGGCGAATACAGGCGGGGCGAAGGAGGCGATCGCCCCCCCCCCCTGTTCGGCCCAAAAAGTTGCAAAAGAGGAGAGAGGAAGGGGAAAAGGAAGAGCGAAAACAAGAAAAGGGGGTCATTTAGGGGCGAAAATCCATGATTCGCCCTCCCCCCCCCCGTTTGCAAGGGCTGGATCCGCCACTGGGACCAATACATGTAAGGTACAGACGGTCCCCGAAAGACGTTGGCTGGTGAGCGTTTACGTGTGGTTTTAAATGGTCGTACGTGCTCACCAATCATCTGCGAGCAGAACCGTCGGTACCGAACATTCATTGGTCCCATATGCATAAAAATAAAATCGGGGCAGGCGCACTATGTAGTCTGAGAAAAAAAAAAAAAAAAAAAAATTGGCAAGATTCAATGGAAAAAAAAAAAAAAATCATCAGAAATGATCGTTTTCGACCTTTCAAGCTTAATTTAAAACTTTCCAGTTCTAGGTTTAAAAAAGCTTGTTGAAACGTTCACTGTGATTAAAAACTGTCTAGAAAGTTTTTAAAACATGGATTGATGAGAATTATTTGTTTGGATTTCTGGCCACTTTTTGAAGATCTCATACCATATAGTGCGGAGCGCGGCGTAGCGTCTTGAATATAATGCAACTATGAAACTTTTCGAGTCAGACCTTTTTAACCATTTTTTTTTTTTAATTGAAAGTTGATCCCCCGCACCGAAATCAAAAACTTTGAACTTGGCAGTAAACAGGTTAAAAAGTAGATACATTTTGTGATGGGAGATCGGTACGCCCGGTTTTATGTCCAGATTCAAGCATAAAAATGGGCGGGCGCTCATTAGAAACAATCGGATCCAGCAATCTGGCAACCATTATCCCCACTTGAATGCATGAATAACGACCGATTTGTAAAAGGGTCATGGCTCCCTCAAGAATCGATCGTTTCTCACATGTTCAGATGGGATAGTTTCATTCTTGCCAAATTGCTGGATTCTTCCATGTCCAATGGCGTAGGTAACACGTGACTGATGTCAACTACATGCATTGCAAACAGGTCTGCCCGACTCAAAGCGAAAAAAAAAGCCGTCCCAAAAGCTTTTAGTACAATAATTCATGATTGCCTTGAAGACTTTGCCATTCGAAACAGAATTCGCCCAAGTGCTTCTGGCAACTCTCCTCGTTCGTCCACTTGTTATGAGCGGATACAGGCATTTCTCTCTCTCTCTCTCTCTCTCTCTCTCTCTCTCTCTCTCTCTCTCTCTCTCTCTCTCTCTCTCTCTCTCTCTCTCTCTCTCTCTCTCTCTCTCTCTCTCTCTCTCTCTCTCTCTCTCTCTCTCTCTCTCTCTCTCTCTCTCTCTCTCTCTCTCTCTCCTCCCATTTGAATGGGTGTGTTGGAAAAGGGGATAGGGGCTAGAGTCACGTGATGGCCCCTCTCCTATCCTTTTCTAACAAATGTGTTTAAATGACCAGAGAGAGAGAGAGAGAGAAAGATAAAATTCCTGTATCCGCTCATTCCACAAGTTAGGCTAAAATCATAAAGACTAATAGGACTAAAGAAGTTCCACTAATTCTCCGTAATTGCTTCATTAATTTTATCCACATGGGGCTCTCGCAAACTTTGGCTACAGGTGATTGAGGAGTTGGTTCTTGCATAAAAACCTGTAAAAATGATAATGAGTAAACTAAAAAATCACATAGTTCACTATCAAAATCAGGCTTAAAGGCGGAGAGACGCAGGTATCATGGGATATTCCTGTCTAATTTGACTCTGTGTTTCCGTAGAGAAAGTGACAAATTATACTCTGTTCGGGATAAGAAGTCCGATAAGGACTCACAATCAGGTAAAAACGCACTATATTGCAACGCAGCGGTTTCTCGGCCGTCGATTTTCCTTCGCTGCACTCGTTCAGGAGACCGGCCTTTCAGATCCTTTTGTTGAAACAGAGAATACCGTAAACTAACCAAATATACATACAGTCCTTTGAACGCCCACTCGAAAATTAAACTTTTGCGGCATTCGCAAAATTTCAATACCTGACTTATACCATAGGACAATAGTATCATAGGACAAATTGTTGAGTATACATGAATTTCAAACGGGAAATCCGTGTTTGATGTGAAACAATTGCAATATCAGGATAGCTGAGTTATCAGTTGACTTATACTGACTTTGCCTATCACAGTATGTCACTGCAGAGGCGGATCTAGGAATTTGTCATTCCCTCTCTATCTCTCTCGCTCCCCCTCCCTCTCTCTCTCAACCCGTTTGAACGAGTATGTTAGAAAAGGATGAAGGAAAGAGATAAAGTCACGTGATCGGTGATGATCGCTTATTTGTTCCTTTCTAACACACGCGTTCTAAAGGGGGAAGAGAGAGACGACAAATTTCTGGATCTGCCAGTGCCCGTCCCTATAAGTGTAGCTGGATTTACGGAGACATTAGACCGTATCTAAGTAAACCAACATGACGGAAGGGCTTTAAAAATTTCCCCTCTGCTTTTTCGGGGCATGCTCAATGTTATTTTATATGGGGATTTAGCTTCATGAGCATACCTATTCATCCCGCGAACTTTTAATCGCCACCAAGGCGCAGAGGACTCTCAAAACGTCCCCTTTCTTTTTTTGGGGCATCGCCAATGTTATTTCAAATGGGAAAACAGAGTTACGAGCAGTCCTGTTCATATCGCGGGCTTCCTGACGCCAACAAGGCGCACGGCTATCAAAACGTCCGCTCTACTCTTCCGGGGAACCGCCAATGTTATTTCGAATGGAAAAAACAGACTTACGAGCAGACCTGTCATTTTGGTGGGCTTTTAATCGCTGACAAGGCACAGGGCTCTCAAAACGTCCCTTCTGCTCTTCCGGGGCTCCGCGAATGTAATTTTAAATGGGAAAACAGACTTACGAGCAGACCTGTCATTTTGGTGGGCTTACAATCGCTGACAAGGCGCAGGGCTCTCAAAACTTCCCCTCTGCTCTTCCGGGGCACCGCCAATGTTATTTCAAATGGGAAAACAGACTTACGAGCAGACCTGTCATTTTGGTGGGCTTTAAATCGCTGACAAGGCGCAGGGCGCTCAAAACGTGCCCTCTGCTCTTCCGGGGCACCGCCAATGTTATTTTAAATGGGAAAACAGACTTACGAGCAGACCTGTCATTTTGGTGGGCTTTTAATCGCTGACAAGACGCAGGGCGCTCAAAACGTGCCCTCTGCTCTTCCGGGGCACCGAGAATGTTATTTCAAATGGAAAAACAGACTTACGAGCAGATCTGTCATTTTGGTGCGCTTTTAATCGCTGACAAGGCGCAGGGCGCTCAAAACGTCCCCTCTGCTCTTCCGGGGCACCGCCAATGTTATTTCAAATGGAAAAACAGACTTACGAGCAGACCTGTCAATTTGGTGGGCTTTTAATCTCTGACAAGGCGCAGGGCTCTCAAAACGTCCCCTCTGCTCTTCCGGGGCACGGCCAATGTTATTTCAAATGGAAAAACAGACTTACGAGCAGACCTGTCATTTTGGTGGGCTTTAAATCGCTGACAAGGCGCAGGGCTCTCAAAACGTCCCTTCTGCTCTTCCGGGGCACCGCGAATGTAATTTTAAATGAGAAAACAGACTTACGAGCAGACCTGTCATTTTGGTGAGCTTTCAATCGCTGACAAGGCGCAAGGCTTTCAAAACGTCCCCTCTGCTCTTCCGGGGCACCGCCAATGTTATTTCAAATGGAAAAACAGACTTACGAGCAGACCTGTCATTTTGGTGGGCTTTTAATCGCTGACAAGGCGCAGGGCTCTCAAAACGTCCCTTCTGCTCTTCCGGGGCACCGCCAATGTAATTTAAAATGGGAAAACAGACTTACGAGCAGACCTGTCATTTTGGTGGGCTTTTAATCGCTGACAAGGCGCAGGGCTCTCAAAACGTCCCCTCTGCTCTTCCGGGGCACCGCCAATGTAATTTAAAATGGAAAAACAGACTTACGAGCAGACCTGTCATTTTGGTGGGCTTATAATCGCTAACAAGGCGCAGGGCTCTCAAAACGTCCCTCTGCTCTTCCGGGGCACCGCCAATGTTAAATTTTAAATGGAAAACAGACTTACGAGCAGACCTGTCATTTTGGTGGGCTTTTAATCGCTGACAAGGCGCAGGGCTCTCAAAACGTCCCCTCTGCTCTTCCGGGGCACCGCCAATGTAATTTAAAATGGAAAAACAGACTTACGAGCAGACCTGTCATTTTGGTGGGCTTATAATCGCTAACAAGGCGCAGGGCTCTCAAAACGTCCCCTCTGATCTTCCGGGGCACCGCCGATGTAATTTTAAAGGGGAAAACAGACTTACGAGCAGCTCCGTCATTTTAGTGGGCTTTCAATCGCTGACAAGGCGCAGGGCTCTCAAAACGTCCCCTCTGCTCTTCCGGGGCACCGCCAATGTAATTTTAAATGGGAAAACAGACTTACGAGCAGACCTGTCATTTTGGTGGGCTTACAATCGCTGACAAGGCGCAGGGCTCTCAAAACGTCCCTTCTGCTCTTCCGGGGCACCGCGAATGTAATTTTAAATGAGAAAACAGACTTACAAGCAGACCTGTCATTTTGGTGAGCTTTCAATCGCTGACAAGGCGCAAGGCTTTCAAAACGTCCCCTCTGCTCTTCCGGGGCACCGCCAATGTTATTTCAAATGGAAAAACAGACTTACGAGCAGACCTGTCATTTTGGTGGGCTTTTAATCGCTGACAAAGCGCACAGCTCTCAAAACGTCACCTCTGCTCTTCCGGGGCACCGCCAATGTTATTTCAAATGGAAATACAGACTTACGAGCAGACCTGTCATTTTGGTAGGCTTTTAATCGCTGCTAAGGCGCAGGGCTCTCAAAACGTCCCCTCTGCTCTTCCGGGGCACCGCCAATGTATTTTCAAATGGAAAAACAGACTTACGAGCAGACCGGTCATTTTGGTGGGCTTACAATCGCTGACAAGGCGCAGGGCTCTCAAAACTTCCCCTCTGCTCTTCCGGGGCACCGCCAATGTTATTTCAAATGGGAAAACAGACTTACGAGCAGACCTGTCATTTTGGTGGGCTTTAAATCGCTGACAAGGCGCAGGGCGCTCAAAACGTGCCCTCTGCTCTTCCGGGGCACCGCCAATGTTATTTTAAATGGGAAAACAGACTTACGAGCAGACCTGTCATTTTGGTGGGCTTTTAATCGCTGACAAGACGCAGGGCGCTCAAAACGTGCCCTCTGCTCTTCCGGGGCACCGAGAATGTTATTTCAAATGGAAAAACAGACTTACGAGCAGATCTGTCATTTTGGTGCGCTTTTAATCGCTGACAAGGCGCAGGGCGCTCAAAACGTCCCCTCTGCTCTTCCGGGGCACCGCCAATGTTATTTCAAATGGAAAAACAGACTTACGAGCAGACCTGTCAATTTGGTGGGCTTTTAATCTCTGACAAGGCGCAGGGCTCTCAAAACGTCCCCTCTGCTCTTCCGGGGCACGGCCAATGTTATTTCAAATGGAAAAACAGACTTACGAGCAGACCTGTCATTTTGGTGGGCTTTAAATCGCTGACAAGGCGCAGGGCTCTCAAAACGTCCCTTCTGCTCTTCGGGGGCACCGCGAACGTAATTTAAAATGGGAAAACAGACTTACGAGCAGACCTGTCATTTTGGTGGGCTTTTAATCGCTGACAAAGCGCACAGCTCTCAAAACGTCACCTCTGCTCTTCCGGAGCACCGCCAATGTTATTTCAAATGGAAATACAGACTTACGAGCAGACCTGTCATTTTGGTGGGCTTTTAATCTCTGACAAGGCGCAGGGCTCTCAAAACGTCCCCTCTGCTCTTCCGGGGCACCGCCAATGTTATTTCAAATGGAAAAACAGACTTACGAGCAGACCTGTCATTTTGGTGGGCTTTCAATCGCTGACAAGGCGCAGGGCTCTCAAAACGTCCCCTCTGCTTTTCCGGGGCACCGCCAATGTTATTTCAAATGGAAAAACAGACTTACGAGCAGACCTGTCATTTTGGTGGGCTTTCAATCGCTGACAAGGCGCAGGGCTCTCAAAACTTCCCCTCTGCTCTTCCGGGGCACCGCCAATGTTATTTCAAATGGAAAAACAGACTAACGAGCAGACCTGTCATTTTGGTGGGCTTTAAATCGCTGACAAGGCGCAGGGCTCTCAAAACGTCCTTTCTGCTCTTCCGGGGCACCGCGAATGTAATTTTAAATGGGAAAATAGACTTACGAGCACACCTGTTTATTCCTGCGTCTTTAATCTGGTACGTTAACGTTCATGACTTGCACTATCGACGAATTAAAGATTGTCGCGATATTTTCACGAGCTAAGTTTCGCCTTCAAGGTTCTGGTTCGACCACTCTTCATACTCCTTGTAAAGTGTAAACCCCTTGCAAGTGAGAGGCCAGTTACGGTGGGGCGGGAAAGCCGTTGCAGATCAGTCCCCCATACTTACTTACTCACACTCATGACTGGAAAAGTTTGAAAATCTCGCGACAATCTTTAATTCGTTGATAGCTACCTTTACATGCTTTATTATGAACATGGATAGAATAAAATAAAGAAATCAATCAATTTAGCAATCCCCCTCCTCTCAAAATTTTTATTCTAATTGTAAGTCAAAACCACACCGCCCCCCATCCTTCAGAACCACAAAGAAAATTGAGGCTGTCTCCAGAAGATGGGCCCATAAAACAAGAGGTGTGATCTTCAGCAAAAAACCTTCATTTGCTCACAATGCAAACTTCTTCGGAAGAGCACACACATTGTTTCATCTGCCCTTCTTCCGGAGACAGCTTGAATTGGAGGGTGGGGGAAAATTCGAAACTTCAGAAGCATCTCCTATAAAACGGGGTGAAAAGGAACTTTGAGGTGAGTGGGAACATATTCTGGGAATGTTTGCAAGATAAAAATAAGCATTCCCAGAATATGTTCCCATTCACCCCGAAGTTCCTATTTACCCTGTTTTACGGTCCCTGATCCTTGAAATTTCTCGGTAAGCTTGACCGCTGCTATAGGCTGTCCCAAGAATACTGACGTCATCAAATTCATCTGTGCCCCATTTTTCTGCGGAGTACCGGTGATGCCAATCTTCGATACCATCAATTACTAAAGAAGATAAAAAAAACTGCAGCTTTTCATTTGAGAGCTCACTAGCATACCTACCAGAAGATATCAGTAGGCAGTCAGTTTTAAAACTTTTTGCAAACCAGCCGCCCTGACATCAGTTTAGACTCATTTACGGAAGTTTGAAGCTGTACGCAGGGGTGCAAAATGTTCCAAAACTTCGGAAGTTTCATGCGATCCATGACTTATTTCCTCACAGGATTTTAAAAAATTTCCTCACAAAAATTTAAAAGTGATGACTTTTTTTTGGTTATTTTAACATTTCGACACCGTACATTCGCTAAATGACCGATATTTTCTCATTTCCTGGGAAATCCTTGTTGCCATTCTTTAAAAAAAAAAAAAAAAAAAATTGGACAAATTTCCTCACTTTCCCAGAAATTTCCTCACTTTCACACGATCCGCGGATCGCTAGATTGGGCACATTTTGCACCCCTGGCTGTACAGGATGAATGAAGACTTCTGCTGCTTACTGCGGCTGAGGCTAGTAGGTCTAAGGCTAATTTTTATTTTATACAGAACACAATAACGAGAGCAGGACCATTTTGAGTATCGGGTTCTGACATGTAGCAGTGCGTGCTTCCGAACTGCATCAAAACCTATCGTTGAGCGGTTGATTAGCACAGAGTTTCATCTCATTACTAATCAACCGCTCACTGATGCGCTTTGATGCAGTTCAAACACCGCTACTTGTCAGAACCCGATACTCAAAATAGTCCTGATCCAACCACAATGAACCAGGACTGCACACTCCTGGTTTTTGACTGTGGTTAGTCATCGCAGTTTGACTGTTACAGAGGAACAAAACAGAACTCTGGAACCACTCTCACGAGTCGGTCCAACGATCGCAGTCACTTTTATTCCAATGAAACATAACCTTAAACCTGTCGAATCTTCAGTTATTTGATCTGGTGACTTGTCTACGGCACAGGTTTCATGACAGAAAACAAATTAAAAGAGCCTCTTATCGCAAGATGGTACAGAAAATAAATAAGGAGAGAAGTTCAAAAAGGTAAACAAAGACAGAAAAGAAGCCTTTCGGTAAAGCCCAGTTTTCCACAACGGGATGCTGAACAAACCACACTCCGAGAGTGACAAAATTAACTCATTTCATTGTGTTTTATCATGTTTCAAGCATAAAAAAATAGCCTTAAAATTGAAGCCCTCTCGATCCCTGTCTCATCCAAAGGAGCACCCGGGAGCTCACCGGGGCATGTAAACAGAGCCGATTGGGAGCCGACCGGCGTGGCACCTAGCGGCAAAAGTTTGAACTACGTACGTCCTGATGAGCTGAGTTTATATACCTGAGTTTTGACCCTCATCTCCGTCGGTCGATTGCTGCCTAGTGGTACAGTGCTGGCTCCCGGACCAGAAGATTGCTGGATCGATCCCCGGCTAGTCTCTTTTTTGTTTTGTTGTTTTTTTTTTTTTAATTTTCACAAAAATGCTTTGATGGTGTAGTTCGATGAAGGGCCGTTCAATTTTGAGGTTCTATTTACGTGATATCGACGAACTCCCATTGTGGTCCACCAAAGAAAAGCGGAGAAACCTGCCACTATCCCCAAAAAAAACCCCTTTTCCGAGTGCAGACAACCCCAAGTTAGATTATAAAAAAGACCGGGAGCGAGCGAAGCGAGCGGGAGGTAAACGCAGCGCGGAGCGCGCGTATTCGCCCGAAGGGCGTTACAACTCCCCTAAAATGCCAACAAATGTTATTTCTTTTATATCAATTCAAACAGCCCGCCAAATCGTGGCTCCCAATCGGCTCTGTTTACATGCCCCGGTGAGCTCCCGGGTGCTCCATCGCTGTCTCATCTAGACAGAATAGGAGCTGATAAGCAGAATGTTCCAATGATGTTGTAATTTGTTACATGCAGCTGCATCACGAGATAAGTACTTTCACTAATGATTGAAACAAGCAAACTTACTTCAATATTTCCCATGGTCTGAAATGCAGTGAAGACAAACATAAATCCTAGACCGAGGAGCAAAACATTTAAAAATCTTTTATCGAGATCCATGTTGGCGAAACAGAGACGACCAAAACAACGACGCAAGAGAAGGCGAAATCTCATGAGTTCCCTCAACACAACACAACACAACACTGAACCTGAGTAAATCCGATCCGACGATTATAAAATAATCAAGAGTGTGTGAGTGAGTGACATAAAAAAAACGTTTTCACTGCCCGCGAGCTTTACAGACACACGCACACAGACGTAGGCAAATTATAATCGAGGTGCATTCACAGTCACACAGGTGAGACGTTGTTGAGAACATGCAGTAGGGTTGGGCGATTAATCGAAAGACATCCGATTAATCGATTAATCGGACATGAAAATAATCGATTAGTGTTATCGATTACTAAAGTGGCATTAATCGATTGAATCGATTAATTGGGTCGATTAATCGAGAATTCGATCGATTGAGTTTCAGCCAAAATTCACGATGATGACTTGACTTTTTTCATCATTCTCCTGATATAATATTAATGAAAAAAAAACTAGAAGTTTTCAACTAAGTTTTCGAGCGGGGAGGGAGTCAAGAAACATGTTCTATGTCGGTGAAAGTGAATCGGGTTAAAGCATTCGGGGTCGGCGTTGCGTGTTTACACAGATAACGTGGAGAAGATACTGGCGCGCAGTATTTCGATTAATTAATCGATTAATCCGATTATTGTCCGGCGATTATTCGATTCAATCGATTACTTCTTCTTCGATTAAGCGACTACCGATTAGTCGATTAGTTCATTAATCGCCCAACCCTAACATGCAGCGAATCAGCGATTTTGAAATCCAGTTACCAAGGCCGAAGTAGGTATAGACGAACAGTGGTACTGATAAGAGGGGGGTTGGCGACTACGTCAAGGACGCTAGAATCCCAATCAGATGCAATCCTTGAAAATCCGCAACTCCTATATAGCCAATCAGCGCGCTGTATAGGTACAGGGTGACGAGCGGCTACGTCATCCAACATTTACTAGTGCCTGTTTGTTCATATGTGTACCCAAGCAATGTGACAGAAGACTTGGTTTGTTTACATATACTTCTCTCATCTCAACAAACTGCAATATCCAGTAGGCAGTAACACAGAATACTCTTGTAGTAGCGTCGTGGGGGGGGGGGGGGAGGCTGCCCCATTCCCTGTGGTTTGACATATCCTGTATTGAAAATTCAAGAACCAAGAAAAAAAAAGTTCAAATTTTATGAGTGTAGGTTAAAATTGCATTATTTCAAGAAAGAATGTTATAAAATGTGTTTTTCTTCAAAAATTGCTCATATATTAAATGTGATGAGGACATTAAGTAATGTCACAATGGACCTCGAAGATCAAAGCTTCCAGAATAACATGCATGAGAAATAAAAAAGAAAGGGTCATCAGAATTTTGATCCCCCCCCCCCCTCTGAAAAGACCTTAAATGATAATGTAACGTAATCGAATAAAACTAATTTATTGTTAGTAACATGTTTCCCACAGACAGCCTTGAGGGGGCTTCAGTTCAGTCCCCCCCCCGTAAAATTAGATCCACGGTCGAAAGTGCCGTTCCAAACCATATTACGAAGATAAAGTTCGTTAGTTTGTGTTTTTTTTTTGTGTTTTTTTTGTTTTTTTTTTTTTTGGTTTTTTTTTTTTTTCAGGAGTTAATATATATACTTAATTTACATAGAAAAAAATGAGACATATCTGAATGTTAAATGTATATATTACTGAGCTTTTGCGTTTTCGCAAGATTCAGACCGAGATCTTGATTCAGACTACCTCCTTGTCATAATTGATGCGATAGTCATTGTTGATTGTCAGCTTTACTGTGGTTTTTTTGTTTTTATTCTATTTTGTTTTTCATGATATAGTGAGACAAGGTGTCATACCATCATTGGCGGATACAGGGGGGGGGGCGAAGGGAGCGATCGCCACCCGTTCCGCCCAAAAAGTGAGAATAGAGGGGAGAGGAAGGGGAAAAAACAAGAGCGAAAACAAGAAAAGGAGGTCAGTTAGGGGCGAAAACCTATAATTCGCCCCCCGTTCGCGAGGGCTGGATCCGCCACTGCATGCCATGTCAATAGGTCGAACTGGGGCCGAAAAATGTTGGGACGAAATGGTCAATCTATACTTATACTATACTATTATGGGGATGCTAAGCACAGAATAATACAATCAGAAGGGAAACTCCCATAAGAGCCAATGGAAACAAGATTTGGAATTTACTGGCACAAACTGGCAACTGTGCCTACTCACTTCTCAAGATGGCGGACATGCTTTTTCAGGCTATACAACCAATCACAACTCGGCCAGTTGCCGAAGATTGCCGAAGATTGCCGAAGATGCTCACTTTCGAACATGGCGGCCCGAAGTAAAGAATGTTTCAAAATGAATTAGAGTTTCCCTTCTGATTGTATTATTCTGTGATGCTATAAGGACTCGGGAATGATATTTTAGATAGCCTATTAAAGCGTGGCGTCACCATACATAGTGATGTGCCGCCGGGAATATTCCCGGTCGAATAAATCCCCAAAATTGGGAATGTTCCCCATTATCATAAATTCCACTAAAATTCCATTGAATCGCATAGAATTTGTGTTAATTCGATTATCTATTTCAAATTTTTCACAACTCTAAACCCTGACCATGCATCTTCTCCTGAGCCTCAATCTATTGATTAGGATCTCATTGGCCAATTTTGAAATGCTTGTAAGAGCAGAGCTAGAGGGTGGACAATAAAAGAGGTGTGGTGGGGGGGGGGGGGGGGGGCTGGAAAAGTAGACAAATGAAGGAAAAATGGGTTAACTCATGGAGGGAGGGGAGGTGTCGAGCGGTCCAGCTTTTTTAGTCAATTTTACAAGTGCATAAATAAGAGGGTGTTCAAGATTTTTTTTTTTTTTTTTTTTTTTTTTTTTTTTTTCAATTATTCACTGTAGGTACCTACATTTTTCTTGATATTGTCTCACTGCTATGTTAATGGCCAAAGACAACAACATCCAAAAACCACAAAGAAACCGTTTTAATTAGCTAAAATTAATATCTTTTAAAAAGTTGGATAAATTCCCGGTTGGCGAATATTCCTGAAAAATAAATTCCCGGGAATTTTCATCACTAACCATACATCTACAGGAGGAGTACCATTTGGTCCCAACATTTTTCGATCCCGGCCTCGCCGTCCCCGGGAAAATTTTCAGGAGCAGGCCGAGCGAGGGAAGAGTCTTAGAATCGGATTGCGACAGCTCAGAAGCTGTGTATTAAGAAGTAGATAACTATTCGTACTCGATTGTACCGTTTTAGTCTACCTCAAAAATTGAAGGCGCATCTATAAATTTAATCAGTTAATTATCATTTGAATCGGACAGAGTTTGCTGAGTATTGGAAGGTAGTTAACTATTCGTACTCGACTGAACCGTTTTAGTCTACCTCAAAAATTGAAGGCGCATCTATTAAGTTAAACTCATTTGAATCGGACAAATGAAGGCGCATCTACAAAACGGAAATACATGCGGTTTCCCGATCGAATCGCGGGATCTATTAAAGCTCTGTTTAGTTCCGTGGGGTTGTTCTTGTTCATCTCTCTCTCTCTCTCTCTCTCTCTCTCTCTCTCTCTCTCTCTCTCTCTCTCTCTCTCTCTCTCTCTCTCTCTCTCTCTCTCTCTCTCTCTCTCTCTCTCTCTCTCTCCATTTTGTTCCTATCACTATTCACGCTCAGCCCCAGCCGACCGAAATAGGGCCTTTGCCCACCGGTAGATTCCGGTTTCCCGGCGGATCAGTCCGCCTCTGAAATTTTTCAAACGCTTGATATATAGTTTCTTAACTTTTAAAGCACACCTTCGTGGTTTCTTTGTTTTCTTACAGATGTGTTTTTATTCCTTTAAAGGAGTAGCCGCATGTCTGCATAAGTAAAATGTATACGTAAATTGCTTGTAATTTCAAGTCTTTGTTTAATATTTAGTATTTTTACTTGCGCAGTAACGCGCTACTACCACAGTGCTACTTTTTTTACTTTCGGTTTTTTTTTTTATTTTTTTTTTTATTTTTTTATTTTTTTTTTATTTTAATAATATAATAACAATAGTAGCAAGTATTAATAATAATTCATATCATTAATAATTAATTTGCCCAACTTTATGATCAAGAGAGTGATTTTGCCCCCCCCCCCCCTTTCCACCTCGGTCTCTGAAAAACGCCAATTAAAGAGGAAAATATAGGCGAAAAACTCCTTGATACGGTCGAATATTGGGTCGAAACGGGTCGAAACAACCAATTAGAAAGGGTCAAGATTGATCTCCTCTCGGACCCCCACCTCGCCCCCCTGTCGGTAATTTTTTTCTAGGGTCACAGCAGAAGGACATGACTGACATGAGTGTTATCTGTGCGAGCAACCACAACTCCTCCATCTACTCAGTCTTCTTCGTTTATCCATTAGAATTGGCTGTCTGTGGAAAAAGGTAAAGGTATAGGTAAAAGTTCGGGGACATTCCTAATCTTTTGGTCATAACCTCCCTCCCCCCTTCCCGATCACGGGGGGGGGAGTTAGGAAAAGTTTGGGGAAAAGTGGCTAAAGTGGCAACACTGGTTTGTTATTGTTGACATTTTTGATTTTTTGGTGTCGTGTCGTTTAGGTTATGTTTACCAAGGTTCGAGCAGGAAGACGAGGCACTGTGATTTGCTATTGCGAGAATACCGGCGATTGTTCTTTATGCTAGTAAAAAGAAATTATAGTTTTTGTTAATAGTCTAATCGTCTTTGATACTATCAGTGCACCATGGAGGTGTTGTTTTCATTACCATACCTCGTTTTAGAAGTACCAAATATTAAACTCAAGAGACCGTCCTGGTGTCACCAACCCTCACCTTTAGTAACTTTCGCCCTCATCTTACTATCATATTTTCTCGTCACCGGAGGTAACTATTCCTTTATTCCTCTTTATTCTCATATTTCAATCAATTTATTTGTTCCTGCTCGGCAAACTTCTGCCCTCTTATTCTGTCAGTTTTCTGCGTACACTACCTCTTGTTTCACTCTATCTGGGGAACCATCTTATGTTACCAGAGCAGAAGTATTTCGAGTATCGGGTTCTGAAAAAAAGAGGTGCCTGCTTCTGAAATGTATAAAAATGCATTGAGGAGCGGTTGATGAGCAACGAGTTATAACTCTTCTCTAACCAATGGCTTACCGATACGTTTTGATAAGAAACTTACGCCTCAAATCGGTCTCTCACCCAATATCGTCACTTGTATCTAGCTTTATCAATCCGTTTACCTATGAAGTCCCCATCAGCTCGCTGGAGCAAGTATTAATAATAACTTTCTGTCTGCCCCTATCTTGCACTCATGTTGAAACATTCTCTGATCGCGCACCACTTGAAAATGTCAAAGCTAAACTAAGTAAAGGATAGCAGGAAAATTGGAAATTGAGAGCAAGCAGGAGGAGGAAATATGACAGTGGAGTTCAGTTTCAAAGTGCTGGCGCACCTAGACCAAAAATCTTGAGAATTTTCCAACGTCCCTTCTCGAATATCACTTACTTACTAACATTCTTACTTAAAAATGAACGAAAGTAAATTTAAGCGTTGGCTTTCCATTGAGGAAAACGTTAAAATCGAAAGTTTTAAGTCACAGGCAAAACGTGTTTTTATGCGAAAGCATGAAAATTGGAAATCCTTCAAAGACTATCAGGCTAGAAGGACTTAAGGGGAGACAGCCGTCAAATTCGAATTTTTGGATTTTTTTTTTTTTTTTAGTCTTTTCTTATTCTACACCTTCTTGCGAGCATTTTGGTATATTATATTACATCATTTACTTACTTTAATGCTTAGAAATTTGAGATAATGTGTGAAGAAACGGAAAATTTCCCTTTTTTTTTTTTTTTTTTTTTTTTAGATAATGTGTGAAGAAACAAAAAATTTCCACATTTTTTTTTTTTTTTTTCAAAATTGTGTTTTTTTAACTTCCAGTACACTTTTCTCAGGATCTATTATACATAGAAGGCTCATTTTTTTTGTTAAAATGAATACCTTAAAAAGATCTACAATGTTAACTAACTTTTAATGCAAAAGTTTAAACTCTATTATTTATAAAATCAAAATATCACCTAAAAAATGACCAAAATCATTACCAGCTTAGAAAAATTCACAAAGTTTTCAAAAAATTAAGGGAAAAAAAAAGAGTTAGTTAACTTTGTTAAGAAGGTACTAAGACACAATCATGCAAAATCTCAGCTTTCTAGGTGCAATAGGAGAGGAGAAAAGTGTACCCAAGTGTGATACCCTTTACATGGGTTAGCATACCCTGGCTGTCTCCCCTTCAACTTCTGAAAGAAGCTCTATAGTCCCTTCTATAGAGATAAGCTCAGGCATAGCCGTAGCCAAGAATCTGTCTTTCTCTCTTAAGCATTAATCAACGGAGTTTCCACCGATTAAGGAAAGATTACAGATCAGAGTATTTTCGTCCATTACAGTCATGCACTGAGCTGAACTGTGTAATCTTTTCTGAACTGGTGAAATCATCGGTGAATAGAAAAATAGCATTGATTATACGCTAAACGGCAGTTCTGGTTTCTAAGTTTCACTGTTATTTCCTTGTTTCAGGTATCATTTATGATGTCATCATTGAACCTCCAAGCATAGGGTCTACAATGGATGAACATGGACACTCGAGACCTGTAAGACTTTCCGAACATTTTGTTTAAAATAATTTCTCCTTGATAGAGGTTGTTTCAGAAGTGTGGGAGCACCTAGGCGGATAAGCTTTGGAACTTTCCAACATCATTTTCCTTATTACACAATAAAAATGAATGAAATTGACTTTGACTGATTGCTTTTCAATAAGGGACACTTTTAAATCAAAAGTTTAAAGAAGTAGACAAGTTTTGTTTAGATTTGAACAAATGTATTTCATAAGAAGACTGGCCTCAGCTATCTCATAACTTAGAGGGAAAGTGAAGCCAGTCATGGCATGGGCTCATGGAAGGGCTCTTCCCCGCTTGGTTTAAGAACCAATTTTACTTTAGCTCTTGTAGAACCTCGCTCTTCAAAAATATTTTAGTCAATTATTTTTATGAATAACAGTGTCAAATTCCATTTACATTGTATAGTGTAGTATACCATACATTTAAACCAAAAATTGAGTTGAATTTAGAGTCATTTAAGGTCATGAGGTCAATTTAAAGAGTCGGTTCTTTGAGAATCGAAGTGAAGTTAACGATCAGTTGGTCATGGTTTACTTTAGCACCCATAACCTCTCTGTTGCACTTTTCATCACAAATATCTAGCTGCTTAAGGTGATTCCAGGTGAAACTTTTCCAGATTTCAATCCGATAGATAGCGCCACCAGTCGCTTTTTGGAAAAGTTGTGTTTTTGGCGTTTTAAACTGAAACCATAGATAAAACGCAAAATCCAATAACATCAGCACCTGCAAAATTTTTTTATGGATTTTTGGAGCCCAAAATGAGCCAAATTGGTTCAAAATTAAAGCTGTAAATTATCAAATTTGTTTCGCCATAAGCTTAGTGAGTGAGAGTGAGCGCGAGTGATGATAAGTCTATCTGCCTCACTCGCACTCATTGCGGCTTACGGGAAGTCTCGTATTTCATAATTGCCGGCTTTATTTTTGAATGTTTCAGCCTAAAACTTTCAGGGTATCTTCCTGAAGTATGCTGGCAGGTGCTGACGTTCCTCAAATTTGTGTTTTTAGCGTGAATTTGTCAAATTTAGTTAAAGACTGTTGACTTTTTGAGCAGCGCGATGTGGTGTCCACAGTTGGAACTACTCGACCGTGGAATCCCCTTAAGTGACCTAGCGGAACTAATAGTCAGGGAGAGGGGGGGGGGGTCTAAGGTTCAAAATTTGTCAAAAGTCTTAAGAAAATGCAAAAAGATATATTTTTTCAAGGAAAAGGTTGATGTCATTGGTTGGGGGGGGGAGGGGGGCTTTTTTTACACCCCATTTCCCCAACTATGCCACTGATGTCAAGATTGTCAACCAATATTGTGTTACTTGTCTGAAGAGCTGACATTTCAAGCATTTTTATTTTTCATTAGCCATCCAACTGCGTTGTAAAAAAGTGCCGTGCTCCGTTCAGTTCTGGATCTTAATCCTCTTCCGTTTCTCTGTGTGTTTCAGGTGGCGTTCATGCCATATCGAGTGAACGGGCAGTACATCATGGAAGGTCTAGCTGCCAGTTTCCTTTTTGTTTTGGGTGGTTTAGGTTTTGTCATTTTAGATCAAACGCACAATCCAACAACTCCTAAACTCAACAGAATCCTACTCATCACCGTGGGATTTTTGTGTATTGTGATCTCTTTCGCAACTTGCTGGGTTTTCATGCGAATGAAACTACCGTAAGTATTAACTTCAACCATCAGTATTTTGTAAGTCTGACAAGGGATGACTACAAAGTTTTACAGGTTACAATTCCACCAAAATGAATGTAGCAATGCTTTTCAGAAATATTTTGTTGGCTGAAAGTCAGTGGCGATACAGTAGAGCGATACATCATTTCAATTGCGGTCTGAGGACCTCTGAGGACGTATTTTCCTCACAAGCTCATTTTGAACAGAAATTCAGACTATTAAATCACGTAGTTAATGCAACCTTTTTGCTACTTTGAATTCTGCGACCTTGAAAAGGCTTAATTTTGCCTGGTTCCATGACAAAAACCGCTGAAATCAACCTATAAACCAATCTGGTAGGGGACTGGCAGTCCTGATGGACTGCTGACTATTGAGGATTTAGAATTGAAACGCAATACCTATGTCCTCAACATTCATCAGTTGAGAGGACCATACAGTACCGTATTAAATTTGGGCCCTGGACCAAACGTGTCACTCAGACAGTCCTAAATATCGGTTTTGTGACAAAATAGATAATCATCCCGCTAAACTGAAAAACAAATCCCAGTCTTCGTTAAAGAGACTGGCTAAAGTATTGAGATAGGTAATTCGTTTTTAGTGCTTCATAATTCTGTTTTCCATTTTTTCCTGCATGTACTAACTTGTTTACCTTTCCTGCCTGTTTTTCAGTGGATACTTGAAATATCGAGATTAAAGACGTGCCTTAGCGTACAAGAACCTGTCAACCTCCGCTCACAAGCAACACTTTTCCTGCTATTAACCTTTGGCCTTGGGTATTGCAATAAAGATCAAAAATGGAACAAAAAAAGACACAAACTCATAAGAAACGTAAACATAAAGATCAAAGACGGAACTCATAAGAAACATTAACGCAAAGATCAAAGATGGAGCAAAAAATAACCAGGAACTCATAAGAAACAAAACTGCGTGTTTCCCTACAAGAGCTGTCAAAACCAAAAAATTCATGTTTTTGTATAGTTTGCTTTTGTTTTAATTTAAGTTACGGAAGAACAATCTTTAATATTCCATGATTCTTAGTCCTAGGAGCCGTCTGAAGAACAATTATGCATAACCTAAATAAATGAGAACAACAACTCTATTCAAGGGCGGATTAAGGAATTTTTATCTCACTCTCTCCAGCGATTTGAACACATGTGTTAGAAAAGGATATCAGAGGGGGCCATCACATGACTTTAGCTCGTATCTCCATCCTTCCCTAACACATAGGATCAAATAGGAGAAGAGAGAGACAGCCAATCCCTGTAACCGCCCAAGACTCAATTATTAAAGCTCTTGGTTCTCAATTTTACTCTTCAAATCACTGCATACTCCATGAAGAGATTTTCTAATTTTACATTATATTTTTTTACCATTTTTCTTTTTTTAATTTAGACCTATCTACAAAAGAACAGTGCAAAAAATAGCAATTAATACGAATTTGAACAAAAAAATGGAAACTATGTATTGATTATTTTTAATGTAATCACTGCTTAAAATATTTCTGTAATATACCTTTTTGCTATCACATGTTATGAAATACAGTCATTCCAGATAATCTGTTTTGATTATTTTCCCTCAATCTTTGGAGGTTTTGACCGGGGCATTAAAAAAGTTCTTCCTCCGGTTGTCTGTAAATCATGCGTCTGTTGTGAATCCCTCCTTCTAATTGGTTGCACTACTGATGTACGAGCATGACCAGTGGCGGATCCAGAAAATTGTTTTGGGGGGGCACGCCTGTGAAATTTTGAAATTGGTTGGTGGAAGCAATTTCGGGCTATTTTCTATAGAAAAAAGGCAAAATTTGAGGCTTCTAGGGGGGGCACGTGCCCCCCCCCCCCATGGATCCGCCTCTGAGCATGACTAACATGTGGCATGTGGGAGCATATCTCCTCAGGAGGACAAGGAAATTTTGGGCTCGATGGACAAACAGAGTTGGGCACAGAAATTTTTTAATGTTTGGCGTCTGCATCAATCAGCAACTTTTCAAAGTTTGTCACGACTCTAAATCAGTTGACTGTACGCTTACTAAGGTCCTACAGGTCTAAGTCACGTATACTATCCTGACAATCCCTATTTTCCCCGGACAGATTTGAATTCCCTGTCATTCCCTGGTTTTCAAGGTTTTCCTTGACAGTAGACATCCTGACACAAGACTTTTAGATAGACACAAGTTCAACTGGTGTCTCTCCATCACTTCGTAATTAAGGAGCTCTTTAGAATAACCACATAAACAACGGAGGGTCTGCTTGTCCTCAACAATGGGGCAGTTGCAAGGGTTTAAATGTTGTTTTCTATAAAGAAAATGAAAGTACTTGATGAGCTGAAAACAAAGATGCCTTTGGTTTCTAATTTAGTTCCATTGTTCCGAAGATGAGATTTTGGCCCAAAATGCATTGTTTTGAATAAGAATGCCGCTGTAATGAGTTTCAGATCATTTAACTAGCTCGTTTAATTTTGGAGATAAAGTGTCGGTCTTGGTGCTTTTGAGACACCCTGTTTAAAAAAAAAAAAAAAAATTCTCTGAAGACCACACTCAAGCTTCATCTGATGAAGATTGAGTCGAACTTCGCTGGGCATTATTCAGCTCCAGATCAGTGGCGAGGCGTGAAATTTGGCGGCAATGTATTTTCTCCATTTAAATTCACCAAAAAGGTCGAACGCTTCAGTCATCGGCGATGACCAGACATTTTGACCTTTCTAATGTGTTTAAATGGGGAAAAGGAACGTTGCCAAGTCGCACGCCTCGCCACTGCTCCAGATCTTTTTCCCCCAAAATGGGGAAAAAAAAACAAAACTAAAACCAAGATAATCGTTTTTCAATTTTTCTGTATTTTTATGCAGGTACAATTAAAAAAAAAAGAAAATAAGTAGTAAAAAGTACTAATTTAAGTGTAAAAAGTACTACTTTTTTTAAAAGTGTAAAACAACAGAAGAATAAAAAACTAAGTTGTGGAGGAAGAGTTATAAAAATAAAATTTAGATTCATCTTTACTTCATATTTCACTCGGTTATACAATAAAATACTTCTTTTCACTCTTTTATTCTTGAACGGGGAAGAAAAAAGACAAGAAAACAAATAAATAAGGCAAATATAGAAACTCAAAAATTAGAGAACGGACAACTGCAGCTTGTTTCAAAAGCAGAGACAGGGTTAAGGTGATTCCATGGCAAACTCCGAAAATTTTAATCCGATAGATGGCATTAATTGTCGCTGGCTCCGAAAATAGCCATTTTTTGGCGGTTTTTGGCTGCTTTCTCTGAACAGATGAATAATAGACAAAAAATCGGACTGTCAGCACCTGCTTAATTTTTTGCTTGATTTTTTGAGCCATAAACGGGCCAAATTGGTTCTAAAATAAAGGCGTAACTATGCAAAGAAAAAATCATGTGTAATTTGGAGTTGTATCAGTAAATATTATCTACAGGTTTCTGTTGCACCTGTAATCTTTACTGATACAACTCCAAATTACACATGATTTTTTCTTCGCATAGTTACGCCTTTATTTTAGAACCAATTTGGCCCGTTTATGGCTCAAAAAATCAAGCAAAAAATTAAGCAGGTGCTGACAGTCCGATTTTTTGTCTATTATTGGTCTGTTCAGAGAAAACAGCCGAAAACTATAAAAAAATTGCTATTTTCGGAGCCAGCGACAAGTAACGCCATCTATCGGATTAAAATTTTCGGGAGTTTGCCATGGAATCACCTTAACCTGTAATATTTGGCACCCATTAAATAATTGTTTCCTTGAAAAAACGAAACCTTCTCACAAAGACTGTTTTTTTAAGAAGAGAGTCTAAAAAGCACTGAGAAGTTTTTTGAGACAGACTAGTAAAATTTGACGTAGTTTGTAATTTAAAAAAAAAAAAAAAAAAAAAAAATTTACCTTAGTGAAACCTGAACATACTATAAGGAAGGCATAGAATTCTTCGGAAAATGGCTATAAATTATGATGAGATACAACTTGAGGAGGCCTATCAAAGGCATAAGCCTAATTTAAAAAAAAAAAAAAAAATGAACGGTGCAAAATCACTTTCATTAACAATTACTTATTTTACAGTTTACAAAAGATGAGAGAGGAAGGAATAAAAAATGAAGGTTTCTAGAAGTCATATTACTGAACCTCCATCTGGACACCTTCATTATTTGGTAACGCAGAGCCCTGATCATACAAATATTCATCTTGGTAGTCTTTCAGGAACTGTGTGGATCGTTGCTCATCTAAGAACAAGTGATAAACTCTTTTGATATCTTCCGTAGAAACTTCGATGGACTTGCGTCGCCTGCTGACTAAACTTGCCGTTGTTATCAACTGAATGGCATAACGTAAAGAAGTTTCCGAACCTATCCTCGTAAGAATGATTAAAGCATCTTCGTTGATCTCGCAGTCTTCTTCTTGACATCTAATTTTCAAAATTTCTTTTAATTCCGCTTCAGTGTAAGGAATGGTGGGAATAATAATCATTCGATCCAAAAGGTCTAGCGGTATTCCATGAGGAGACGTGTAATTTGTGCCTCTGATTTTTGTGATCCCACGATTGGTTGCTGTGATGACAACTGGAGCCATTTCGTCTTCGAGAGCTCTATTTAAAAATGAGAAACATTCGATATCTAACATATGGACTTCGTCAATGAAAAGAACACCAGGTACGATTTCGGCTTTTCCTTCTTCACGCCACTCGCTAACTTTTGCATTTATTTGATCCCTAACTTCTGACTTTATTTCACCGGTGTCGCCAGAGAACAATGCTAGAAATCCGTGTGTTCGCGAGTTGATTACGTCTATTTCGTGTAGGGAAACGGTATGAACGACTTCTTTCCGTTTTTGCAACTCTCCTTCGGGGCACTGAACGAATCGCGTCTGAGGTCCGGTGGCATCGTAGTCACGAGCTCTCGTAAACGATCTACCAAGACGACTAATTTTTCCAGTTGCTTTATCTATGGTGATGACATCTCCCGCTTGAACCTGAAATTTATCAAAATTGTGTTAAACTAATTCAAGCAGCTTGACCTAAAGATGGATTATTAAAAGATCTTTGCTCAAAATCATGCACTCATTACTGATAAAATCAGTCAAGGATTCTTGTTGTGGAGTTTCTTGGACCCCAATTATAAACTGCTTTGTTTTAGAAGTTTTGTTTTTTTTTGTTCAAAACTCATGAGGTAAGTTTTTTATGTCTTGAATTAATGAAAAATGTTAACCAACAAATTCCAAGCTTATTAGAGGTTGTTTTGTTAAGTAATGGAGACGTCTGTATAGAACTAATTTTTAGTACATGCGGATCACATGACCGACTCAGCAGACCACAGTTTCCAAACCACTACGTTAATGTAATATTCCTTTGGTACCAACCAAAGATTACTTATACTCCAGATATGGCACTAGCTATTTTGTCCATGTTAAATTTTGTTGAGCGTTTTCATTTCTAAAATCGAGCTAAAACACGTACACTGGCTCACGGTTTGTTTACGTTTCGGCAAGTGGGAGCCGTGCGGGCGGGGTGGGGGTCGTGGGCCAGCCTACTGCCTCCACCCTACCTGCACGTCTCTCGCTCGCCGAAACGTAAACACACCATGGACCAGTGTATGTGTTTCAGCAATGAAGGCACTCAACAAGATTTTAGCTAGCGCCATATCTGAAGTATAAGTAATCTTTGGTACCAACAAAGAAGCCCAGAAGGAAGTGTCCTCTGTCCGTGGAATAACTTTGATTGAATGAAGTTGTTTTCCTTTGAACCAATAGATGAAAGTAGCTTTACCAGGTAGTACATTTGCCGCGGAATGGCCCAAAAGCCGAAAAACCTCAAGGGGAAAAATTGGGAAGAATAAGAGGGGGATCCACTTTTCTTGAGGGGAAAAAAAAAAAAAAAAATAGCTCTGAGATTTATGAGACCCAAAAATGGGGGTAAAGGGTAAAGTATTTCAGGGGTGCAAAATGATCCAAAACGTCAGAAATTTCATGCGATCCAGGATTTTTGAATAAATTTCCTCACAAATATTTGAAACCCTCTTTAGTGATGTGGTGTGAAAACCTCTTTTTTTTTTTTTAATAGATATAAATATAAAATAGAATTTGCAAATGGCTAACTCAATACATAGGTTAAAGGTGGGAGCTAAATAGCCAGTTCATAATGGATCATTTTCACACAATTTATTTTTTAATAAATAACGTTTAACGTATATTAGTCAGCTAAGTTTCAGCTTTGTCATGATTTTGCTTTCGGTTTGCTGTGTCGGTTTCCAAGTTTGGGTTAGTCGTTATTATTTTAATGTTACATTGAGGATAGCCGTGGTTCCGGCCGAAACGTATGCATTAAAACTTATTTGTTATTTTCTCGTCTGTGTTTTTTATTTGAAAAATAAATTGCGTGAAAATAATCCAATATGAACTGGCTATTTAGCTCCCAGCTATAACCGATATATATATAACACTTTAACATGTATTTAAACAAAATGGCCCAAATTGTTGAAATTTTGAGGCTATTTTCTAGGGAAAATCTTACAGCTATGAGGACAAAAAAATAAAAAAAAAAATTACTGAGCAAATTTTCTTGAAGTCCAAAAATGTTCCTTGCGTTCACCTGATCCACAGATCACTAGGTATGGGCAGGGGTGCAAAAAATGCCCGATCTGACGACCGCGCGGTCGCGTGAAAATGTGGACGGCCGCGTGAAAATGTGGACGGCTGCGTGAAAATGTGGGCCGCCCCCCAAAATGTGGAAGCGTAGCATGAAGAATCTGATAGGTACATTGCACTGCAGAGGACTTTGGCATCGTATTCTCGGCTTTTCACGCCATGCGCTAGCGTATATCCTACGCGCGGCGCAGCGCATAACATCGCGCTCTGACTGATTTCGTGAAAAGTACGTCCGTAAAACATTCGCGTGCGTTATTGATATTGGTACCGTTTCGCAGCCACGATTATATGCCGCGATTTTCGGGAAAACTCGTAATTTGAATAGAGCAAAATCAATTCTGTGGAAACCTGTTTTGGGGAAATCGATTTTGTTGAAACCCATTTAGTGAAAATCGATTTCCACAAAATCAATTTTCACAAAAAAAGCAAAAATCGATATCCACAAAAAATGCAAAAATCGGTGTCCACAAAGACACGATATTCGGTTTCCACAAAATCGAATTTGTGGAAAAGTGAAAATCGATTTCCAAAAAAATCACAAACATTGGTTTTCACGAAATCAATTCCCCAAAAAACGCGAAAATCGGTTTCCACGTAAAATATTGCAAAATTATAGGTTTCCACCAAAAGACACAATATTTGGTTCGCAAAAAATCGACTTTGTAGAAATTTAGCGAACGAAAATTTAATTTGAGGAAATCTATATACTTTGTGGAAATCGATTTCTACCATATAAGCTGTCTACAAAAGTCAAAACAAGTTTCCACAAAATAGATTTCCAATGAAGAAGTTTGGCTTTCCACATAAATTATTTTTTTTAAATAACTGGTAAATCCTCCTTGAAGCCAGAGAGCTGCCAGTATACTGCATTAAGTAGAAACTAGAGTCAACGCGTTGTTTCTTAAAATTTTTCTTAAAATGGAGCAAGCGCGCAGTTTTGAGCCAAAAAAATTGATTTTTCTGATTAATAAGCCAGCGCGTTGTTTCCGGTTGAATATTGAGTGAGCGCGTTAATTTTCCTGAAAATTGAGTCAGCGCGTTGTTTCTGGTTGAATATTGAGTGAGCGCGTTAATTTTCCTGAAAATTGAGTAAGCGTGTTAATTTTTCCTGAAAATTGAGTCAGCGCGTTGTTTTGAGCCAAAATTTTCTGCAGCGCGTTAAAATAAGCAAAAAAAAAAAAAAAAAAAAAAGGTCAGCAGATTTTGTGGACAGGTAGCAAATTGTGGACAGGTCCAGCTTGGTGGTCTCGTGAAAATGTGGACGCCTGGGCACATTTTGCACCCCTGGGTATGGGCACGTTTTGCAGCCCAGATAGTACTTAATATCTAATATTAATACAGTTACTCACCTTTTCCTTTCATCAACGACTCAATCATTTTGTTGCCAAGATCATAGATTGTTTCCATTTCTGTCGTTTTAAGAGTTAATTTCCCTACTTTCACTCCAACTCCTGTTGCTGGCCTGTCGACTTGAACTTCAACAACTTCTCCCTCGATTATTTCAGTTTCTTCTTTGATCCTGACGCCGATTGCTTTCCGGATTGCTTGTGTCAGCGCTTCAGTTTTGCTCATTTCTAGACTGTAAATTTCCGAGCCAGCCATGCAAACAAACGGTGCTTCGACTCCCAACGCTTGAGACAAACCCATAGCTATGGCGGTTTTTCCTGTTCCGGGCTGACCTAGAATGTAGAATGAATGCAGAATTTAATTAATTTTAGAATTTTAATCAAAATAAACATTCCTGAAGTACCCACAAAAGCAGATGGCTTGTTTGGGGAAATGTCCTTTAAAATATAATAGGATTTGTCTCGACATGTGCACCTACACTTAATGAGTATTAATGACTCTACCAAGCACTCAAAGGTGCAAATCTCTTAAAAGTCAGGACAAAAGATTTTACAGTCAGAAGTATAAACTTACAGGTAATAAATCAAAGAACACTGTAATGAACAGATATGACACAACTGTATGGGTATGGGCTCCCGTCAAGAGGCCCCTGGAAATCGAGTATATTTTTTTTTTTTTTTTTTTTTTTTTTTTTTTTTTTTTTTTTTTTTTTTTTTTTTTTTAATAAATAAAAAATGTAGGTAATGGGATTAATTAAAATCTTCTAACCTAACCTAAAATCTAGATTTCAAATAAAGAATAATGAGATGAAACATACATCACATAAGTAACTGAGAACTTATAATAAAATAAATCCTATCTGTTGGCAGCTCTACTCCAGCGCAACAATAATTAAAAATAAAATTCCAAAAAAATGAAAAAATCACATTTAAATCAAAATGAGTTGTATCCAAAAATGAAATAAGGCGATTCTTCAGCGCTTAGGGCCGATTTCTGCCCCCAGAGCACTACTGTTTGATTGATGTCAAATTGCAGGCCGAAAATAAATTATAATTGAAAAAATGGAGTGTCAGGAACAAGATAATCATCTGAAGGATTTCTCTGCAAAGAACCTCGTCAATAACTTCAAAAATAAGGCGGAAAGTAACAAAAACTAAAACATCGCAAAAAAAAAAAAAAAAAAAAAAAAATTCTTGAAATGCGATAAGTCATTTGTTGGTATTTTCAGCCTTGTTTTAAAGTAATTGCCGAGGTTTTTTGCAAACATTCTTCTGATGATCATTTCGTATCTGACACTCGGTTTTCTTAAATATCAATTACTTTTGGCCAGTAATTTGACACTTACCGAACGGTAGCGCACCTTGCAGAGATTGCCACTAAAGACTGAAGATTCACCATCATTTGGCTATCCATAATTTTTCATCAACAAGGAAAAAGAGAGGGGAAAGAAAACAAAACAAAACAAAAGAATAAAAAAAAAGAGAAAAGAAATGGACCTGCAAGTAGAACAGCGCGGCCAGCAATTTTGCCTTCTCGAATGATGCCAAGAACTACTCCTGCAGCTCTTCTTGCTTGAAGTTGACCGACCATTCCCTGCGAGATTTTGCGTGGCTCCAGGCTGTCATCTAAACCGAGGCCTCTGATATGCGAATGTGCACCAATACGCTCGATACGAGTAATTTCTCGGACTTCATGGACCTGAGCGTTTGTTATTCCAGCCATTTCTCTGTTGAAAAAAAAGGTAAGCAGACATCAGCGTTTGAAACTTTCAATTAACAGTGGCTCTTTCATACTTTGACAGATTGCCAACCATAAATTAAATTAAATTATAAATTTTTAATCATGTTCAACCTTTAAATTATTTTTATTGTTACAGGCTGTTTCAGGTGGCTTCGGTTCTGACAGGTCTTTCTTTACCTGCGCGGAAGGATGGTGTCAAGTCTTCAATTACGCTTTAATGTTAATATTCACTAATTTTGATAGTTAACTGAGTCTATTTTGAGGCAAAAAGCTTTAATGATTCACCCAGTGAGCAGCGTCAATGTTTTCACGCATGTAAACAAAGAGCTGTCAGAACCAAAGTTATCTGAAACGGCCTCTAATTATATTTGCATACTTTGTTCGGTTGAATATTTGCCTTGTCAGTTAGTTTTCTTATTTTAGTTGAAGTTTTGAGCCGTTTTTTTTTTCTTTGTTGTTTTGATCAGGTTTGCCAATCTCTCTATCTAAATTAATTAATTAATGCTTAATATTATTAAATCAACTGTCTTTAATTCAAATTTCATTTAATTTTTAGTTTGTATTCTTTATTTTTCTAATTTGCTCTCATTCTAGGCAGCTCCGATTGCAATAATACCAATTGAAATCATTAAAACCAATTACTGCCTGAGCAAGGACACATGGATTCAGTTTTTGAATGATTCAATACAGGTCTTCAAGTTCTTGATAAGGTTTTCTGCCAAGAGAGACTCAAAATTCAATTATCGCAGTGGCTTCCTGAATAATACTGTTCACATAATAAAAAAAAAAAAAATGTAAAGTTTTTCTACCGCAGCACATGCCCACTAAGTTATTCTGCCAGAGAGAGGGGAGATAAACACATTCTAAGATTAAACCACGTATTAGACATCCAATACGTACGGCCTGGACTCAAAAATTGATTTGGATAGGGGAAAATTTAGCACAGCAAAGCGAGACATGTAGATTTGACATCATCTTAATGACCCAAATTAAGATGCGGATCCTTTACTAACACACGTTCAAATCGACAAAATCCTGAATCCGCCAGTGGTCATTAACAACCCGAAAACTTACTGATAGTGAGAATAAATAAGAGGACTGGTGAAAATCCAAAGACTTTCGTTTCTCAACACCTAATCAGCTTAGTTATCTATTGACGTTCCGCGAAATCATCCACAAGTAGTGTCAGTGGTGATCCGTTGCTAGGATAAACAATCAGAGCATGGTTGACAAGAACACAAAACGATTTGTTTGTCATCTCCACCTTTCACTGCTGCGAAAGTGAAGCATTGATTTTCAAAAAGAAAAATTCTGATCATTTTGTTGACTCACTGCTCTTTGTGAGTCAACTGCGAGCACCCACAGAGAGAAGTGTACAATAATACAAACTGAGTGATAGAGGACGAATCATCACGTGGGACAACTACCATTTATCCACGAGAGTTTTGGGGTGTAAATCGCAAAATACTTGGATGAAACTAGAATCGAATACTAACAAATAATCGGTTTAAATCACGCTTACCTGAAACTGAAATTAACTCACGAACGAATTATCCTAGGGAATTTATTATTAGACAAAACAGAGAGCCAAAGCCTGGCCAAAGCACGCTTTCAAATTGCCCAAAATTGCGGCTTGTTGACATTTTTCTTCTTCTTCACCCACGGACAGCGATGAGTGCCTTGCATGTCTATAATGATTCCTTTTTTTGCTGCAGAACGCCGAGATTTCAGGATGTTTACATTTTTGAATTTTGGCGCACTTTTATCAGTTTTATCAGAAATCAGATATCAGATGTGGTTATTCAATGTTCATGATTAGTATATTCGTGATTGATTATTTCAATATCTTATCGGAAGTTTGAATTTTAGTGCTTGTGCTTTTACTCTCATAAATGAATATGAGATAGTGCTAATTCTAATCTAATCTGCCGTGGATAACATTTTGAGTATCAAAGCTGCCAAGACATAGAATAAGATGGCCAAGAGTCAACTTAACTCTTCAACAAATTCTTTTATTCTACCTGGGTAAGTTACATTGATTCCGTGCTTTTCACATTTCTGCTGTCAAAAACCTCACCATGGGCTGAGCTGAATTACCATACGTAGAGGCTAGAGGCCGTTTCAGATAACTTTGGTTCTGACAGTTCTTCGTTTACATGAGTAAAAACGTTGACGCCTTTCACTGCGTGAATCATTAGAACTTTTTGCCACAAAATAGTCTCGGTTAACTATCGTAATTAGAGAATAAAAACAATAAAGCGTGATTGAAGACTTGATATCGTCTTTCAGCTCGAGTAAAGAAAGAACTGTCAGAACCGAAGCTATCTGAAACAGCCTCTAGCTAGGTTCTTTAGCCAGGTGTGTAGTATGTTAAAATAATGATTCTGTACTTTATAGATTTCTTCTTTTGAAAATCTCACCATGCGCTGAGCTGAAATACCAACCGTAACCAGGTCCTGTTTTTTTTTATATCTACCAGGAGCAGAAGAATTTTGAATATTGGATTCTAACAAGTAGCGGTACCTACCTCCAAGTTGCATCTAAATGCAACAGTGAGTGGTTGGTTAGTGCATAGTTTTGATTCGTTGCTTATCAACCGCTCACTAATTTGCTTTGATCCAATAGACGCTTTTAGAGTGAAGTCAACGGCTACCCAACAACCACAACAATGCACTCATAAGTTGTAATCGGTTGTGATAAATCTTGTGTAGCGTTCCAAACTATCTCACTCACTCTCCCGTGACCCCCATGTATGTACCCATCTCTTTCTAGTTTTGAAATTTGTTTGCAGGGCCTTGTTTTAAGACACATTATTATCAAAATCATATTTAAATGCCTCAAGGAATTCATTTCAGCCAATTTCACGAAAAAAATTTTTTTTTTCAAAAATTTCTCGAAAGAGATCTCCAACAAATTTTGAAATTAGAGTGAGATGGCAGTACACGGAGGTTACGTGAGAGCAAGAGTGAAAGATTGTCTTTGTTTGGAACGCTAATCACCGGCTGCCGCCATTACTACAACCCTCTACTCGGAAGCAGGCACCACTACTTGTCAGAACCCGATACTCGAAATGCTTCTGCTCTAACCTTCCAATGAATTTTTGTATACTCATGGTTACTACACATTTAGACATTCAACAATATTGTAGATTGACAGTCAAGTACAAATTTTCAACCTGATCACACCGGACCCTCTTAATTCTTTTAGGCTAAGTTGCAGCCACGCCTTGTAAGTTCGACTGTTGCGGATGCAAAATGGACTCAGCCGTTTGAATCTTTCTGATCATTTGCAAGTTACTGACTGCCCGCCTGCAGGCTGATCCCAGTGTTGCCAGATCGAGGGTAAAAAGCCGTATCGCCCCCATTTAAATCAATGTAAACCGTAGGCTTTTTCACCGAAATCTGGCAACACTGGCTGATCCTTGATGAATTAGAGGGTACTTTAACGTTCAGAAGAAAAGTACCCTGGTCAAAATTCTTATCGTTAAATTTTCAATGCCTCGACATCACTTACTGCGAATGGGCTTTCCAAAACTCATTAAAAGCTCTTGAAAGTTCATGGGGTTTATAATGTGAGAATTGCACTCCACTTTTATATAGAGGACCTATTGGTGCAGTAGGTTCGGACGCGGCACTCTCATTTATGTAACGCAAGTTCAATTCCCGCTACCGAATGGAAATTTTTTGCCTTGGTAAAATCAGTCAGATGTGTCTAAACTCGTTTCATTTCCTACAACAAATTTGATTTTTAGCTTGTGGTACTAACTACTAATTGTCACAACACAAGGAATTGCCTCGCTCACAAGTATATAGATAAAATTAACCGCTGTTTGTTTAATCGTAAGAGAATTTTGTGTTGTGAAAATTACTACGAGAAGCAAAAGCTCAAGTTCAAAGCAGAAAGTGAGACAGTAGAAATAGAAATGTGTTGGAAAACAATCAGAATGCTTACAAATGCAAAAAAAATTTAGTATGGTAACGGGACTCGAACCTGGGTGAGCGCCCCAATCCACTGCGCCAATATGTCCTCCATGAAAGAGGAGCACAATTCTTGCATTATAAAACTCATGATTTCTCGAAAGCTTTTTTGTGCTCTTGAATGCTTATTCGCTGAAAGTGACGACAAGGTGTTGAGGAGCACCTTTAGGACTACCTCCGTACAATGTTTGAATGATGACGAAGGTGATCCAGCTGTGACCACTTTTTGTGAGTCAGCTTCAAGCAATAACAAATTGGTAGGTACTTGAAAATTTATTTTTTTGGGAAGTATCAGTCAAAATCCATCCAGGGCAATCAGCTCAGATTTTGGTGCCCCTCAAGTATTCCTTCAAGGTGTGTTTTGATGCCTCAGCTATCCTTTTGCAACAGGAAATGCTTGAAGTAGCATTCCCACTTGATCTATTCATACAACAGCCTAACCCATGCTCATAAATCTCTCAAGATTTGTGTTTTTCAGTACAGCAGCTACCTTGCATAGTTAAATGCTACTGAAATTAAATTTTTATAGTCACACACAGTTTACTGATGACTGATGACTGTTTACTGTTCACTGTGAGACTGCATGATGTAAGTTAGCACTTTCTAAGGACTTACCTTTGTGGCCAGTCCGGCCAGTTGTCTTTTGATAAATTTCTTCTTGTCTACTCATCCAAATTTTTCTTTCATCAATCGAAGCGCCATGTTTTCTCCAAATAGAACCACTGGTAGAAACGAATGAGATCCTCCTTTGATCTGTGCTGATCATCAATTTTTCAAATTTCCGTGAGAATTTATATTATGTAAGTATATCTTGCAGATACGAGATAAAAATAATATAAATCCCTAATACCCATGTTTGCGAGGAGATCATTAAGGGCCTACTTTGTATAAATTATTAATTGAATGGACTAAACGTACTCTTAATTTGTTTTTTTGAATGTGCATTCTCATTCATCTGTCAAAGATTCTTGCAACCAAAGGTTCTTGAACTCGGGGGCGGATCAGAACACACTATTGTAAGGAGCTATTAGCCTCTTAGGAGGGCCCATTTTCTAGAATGGTAGTGTTTTCATTGATAACTGATAGGTACTTTGTACCTTCGTAAAGTATATTTTCAAATTTTGCCCCCCCCCCCCCCATAATCCGTTCCTGCGTGGACACAGTATTCATGAATAGTCCCCAAAGGTTCACTCGTGACGAGGCCGGAGACTTAAGATGCATAAAACGAAGCCGTGATCAAACATTTCTTTTTTCTTTTTACCCCTTTTCATTCAAACTTTGCTCGTCAACCCAAAAAATATTTTTCACGAAAATGGGTTTCAGAATGTTCACCAGCGATTTTTATTGATAAGTTTGGCTACTTCTGCCAGTATTTTGCTTTTTGTTTAAAACACCACTTCAACGTCTGACGTCTTCAATGTCCCACTGTCATTCTATTTTTTCTTAGTAAAATGACTGTGAACTGTTTGCTAACATTTTCATGACGAGTTCACTTTAACCTTGAATGAATTCACGATTTCGTTCTCATTTTTTCATCCATTAATAAATAAATAAATAAATAAATAAATAAATAAATAAATAAATAAATAAATAAATAAATAAATAAATAAATAAATAAATAAAAAAATAAATAAATAAATAAATAAATAAATAAATAAATAATAAATAATAAATAAATAAATAAATAATAAATAAATAAATAAATAAATAAATAAATAAATAAATAATAAATAAATAAATAAATAAATAAATAAATAAATAAATAAATAAATAAATAAATAAATAAATAAATAAATAAATAAATAAATAAATAAATAAATAAATAAATAAATAAATAAATAAATAAATAAATAAATAAATAAATAAATAAATAAATAAATAAATAAATAAATAAATAAAAATTAAAAAAAAGTAGAGGGAAAAATGAGGAAAAATAGTTTCATTCTGTACCAAGCCAATGATAAGACGCCGGCACGCCTTCATTTCTGAAGGTATACTTCACGAATGTATACATGCCCGCAATGTCGTATCACCGTGTCACGTCGGGCACTTTTCAGTTTGCTTGCGTTTCATTTTGTAGGTTACAAGAAAGCCGGGCGGGACCGAGCTGCGCTGGATCGATCTCTTTAAAACTTCAACCATAGCCCCCCCCCCCCCATAGTGAAAAGAAAGTGGTAACTTTAACTCTTTTATAGTCAAAAGTATGGGCACCACTTAAAATTGTTGGTTTGACTGTTTAAATTAGTTAAATTAACACGACACGGGCTTAATTTAACTAATTTAAATAGTCAAACCAACAATTTTTAAGTGGTGTCCATACTTTTTACGACGAAAGAGTTAATTTTTTTTTTTTTCAGTGTAAAGTTATTTGATTGTGCAGTTTTATTGAATACCTATCTTAATAAAAATACTCATTTAAGGCACATTTAAACAAACATGGCAATTGTTCGGATGAAGTTAAGATGATTCCAGGGTCGATTAGTTCCAACCGTGGACACCGCACGTCACGCTGCTCTAAAAGTCAACAGTTTTTGGCTAAAATTGACGAATTTACGCTAAGAACACTTTGAGGAACGTCAGCACCTGCAAGCATACTTGAGGAAGATATACCCTGAGAGTTTCAAGCTGAAACACTCAAAAGTAAAGCCGGAAATTATGAATTACGAAAATTCCCATAAGCCTCAATGAGTGCGAGTGAGGCACTGAGACAGATAGACGTATTATCACATTCACTCTCACATACTAAGCTTATGGCGAAATGAATTTTATAATTTATGGCTATAATTATTCTAAACCGAGTTTGCTCGTTTTGGGCTCAAAAAATCCATAAAACAATTTTGCAGGTGCTGACGTTATTAGATTTTGCATTTTATCTATGGTTTCAGTTTAAAACACCAAAAACACGACTTTTCCGAAAAGCGATTAGTGGCCCTATCCATCGGATTGTTTGGAAAAGTTTCGCCTGGAATCATCACCTTGAGACAAAAAAAAAACGTCGGGCTTGCGGTTTAGATAAATGTGGAATCAAATTTTGATTGTTAAAGGTTGGGACATACCCCACTCCAAATGAAGGGCTAACTTCGTGATTTATACCATGCACTAGTTCGGGGTATGAGATCACTGGGGGGAGGGGGGGGGGAGTCAAAAGGGTAGAGAATGTTTGCCTGAAAATGCCAGAATCTTACGCAATTTAATACTGTGAAATCAGAATTATTGAGCATGAGCACACCCTCTGTCTTATTCGCCCTTTTACCAAAGTACTCCTCAAATTATTTTAGGGGCGGATTAGGTATTAGCGAACGTATCAGAGCATAATTTCCTCATAAATTTTGACGAAAGTGCGTGCCTATTTTCTAACACCAAGATATTCAGTCTAGAGTCCCTTGATGGAAATATTGTATAGGGAGTACCGACACGAGCTCAACGAGTTGTGATTGGTCGTTGGTTTTAGGCTCTCACGGAGTCGAGCAGGAGTCGACGATATCGAAGGCTCCACAGTCCACACGAAAGGAGTCGATTCGTACAGGAACGCATGGGAACGGACCGGAATGCCGGCAAATCCGCCAGTCCACCACTGGTCCACTGTCAAACTTAACCTTCGAATGCGTTCACGCGGTCGACAAAATCGACTCCTGTCAAAATGTATAAAGCGTCGTGTCGGTACTCCCTATACAATATTTCCATCAAGGGACTCTAATTCAGTCCATGTCAAAAAGCCGCCTCTCCCTGCTTTCTCGAAGCTTGGAAGCCTCCTCTAAAAGTTGCAACCCGTGGAATGTGGCAATATCGTATTTCGTACATTTAAACCCAAGAGAATGATTGAACTACTGAGGGTGCCCAGTGCACTCCCTCGAATCGATATTTTACATGGCTTTAAATGGATGAAATGCAGCGTTGACAGATTGCACGCGAGGCCACTGCCTTTAACTATAACCATCGCTTGTACTTTACTTATTGGCTTTAGTACGTTTCGCATAGGTACTCTTACTCAAAATGACGGCTCGTGCTGAACAATGAATCGATATTGAGACGACACGACTAATTCTAATTCTAATTCTTCCTTGAAAATAACATGTTTTCAATGAGTAATTTTATTTCCTCAGAACTGTCATACTATATTGTTTCACTTGTAGATTTAGCAGGACGTCCACTGGGAAGGCCAAAAAAAATTATCGCCCGTTACAATAATAGAGGTTAAAATTGAAACTTCTTTTGCGAGAGGAAAATGTAGAAGCCAATGATTTTTTACGATACTTCATGTTCTGAAGAGTGGAGATTTTTTCAAGTCATGCTTTTAATCTTCTTTCATTGTTTATACAGTTTAAATCTCTTTATTATCTTTTATCAACAATGCAAAGTTTCATTAAAGGAGGAGAGAATAAAACAGCAAAAACTCATATCACCTTTAAAGTGGTTTCACTTTGACGTTTATTTTTGATTTAAAAAATAAAAGAGAAGACATCAGCGAGAATCAGGAAGTGGGAAGGGGGGGGGGTTAAGAGAGCTAGCTGGACTGTGAGATCAGTTTTTACAAAACAGATAATCGTAAATCTGTCGTCCGATTAGGCGATTCTTTCTCTAACTTAAAAGATCCATATAATTGATAAGCTTTGTACAATCAGATCATCGCATTTGAGAGGGAGGCAGGCCACAGCGGGGGGGGGATACCAGAGGTATGCCCCACCGTCTCTTGAAGGCTTTTTAAACCTTTGTCGTGGAAAGAAATTGAAGTATCAATACAGTTATGCTGAATGAAGCTTACAGTAATTACGTATCACGCTTATCTGCTGATTAATCAATTCTTATCTGCGTTGTATTTATTAAATTGGTAGTGGAGAGTTCGCCTTCTTCTTCTTACTTTTCCCTCCTAAACATAGCGGCAGTTGTATAAAAGTAAAATTATTAGCTCTTCGCATGTCTTAAGCTTACTTAGTAGTTATAAAAATTTCACATCAAAATTTTTTGGACTCTAGTGTTTCATAAAAATATATGTCTTACTATATGAAAACAACTTTACAAAGCCCGAATTACGATTGGCAAAACCAGTTCAACTAGGGAACAAGGTTAAAGAAACAACGGGTCAAATAACACCTCGGGCCCAATTTCAACACGTTCTTTGACTTTTCTTCGGAACTTTCTCGAAAAAGTGTCATTTGAAATACATGTAGGATGGAAAGAAGATGAAGATCAACTAGAAAAAAATTTGGGAAGATTGAGGTACACTGGCGCAACCAGGATCTCTTCCATCTCTCTCATTTCCCATTTGAATGTATGAGTAGGAAAAGGACAGAAAGAGGGGGGTCTTGTCCCCTTGTCCATCCTTGTCTAACATACGTTTCTTAATGGAGAAAAGAGAGAGATGAAGAAACTCTCGTTGCGCTACTGTTGAGTTAAATGAGGAATTGTGAAATATTGGATCATGGAACTGATGGGATACGTTGGGAAAATGTTAAATTGATAAAAACAGAATTGGTACCTACCGTCGAAATTAAAAATTGAGGATGAAAAATGTTAGAACTTGAAGATCCCAAGGCTAGTCTGGACCAACCCTAAGATTCATTGAAAATCCTAACATTCTCCTAACTCTCTTTTAAAGTTCCTCCATGAATATTCATTCCATTTCTATCAATTTCACATTTTCTCAATGTATTCTTTGAGTTTCTAAATCCAATAATTCACAATTCCCTATCTGTCCCATTCTCCTCAGATCTTCTTCCAGTTGATCATCATCCTCTTTTCATCCTTCACGTATTTCAAATGACGCTTCCTCAGTCAAGGAAGTTTCAAGGAATATTCAAGGGACCTGTTCAAGTTCGGCCCTTAGTGGCGCTTCGGAGGGATTCATACCCCCATCTTCATCACTAAAGATAAAAAAAGGAAAATGAAAAGATCAGAAGAAATAACAAAACTTATAAATTTTTCACCACATCTAAGGAATTCAATGATACAACCTACTCAATCGTTTTGAGTTTCAGTTTTTATATTTCCATCGTTTATTTTTTGAATTGAAGCCAAAAGTGTAATCCTCTGCTCAAAACGTCACCGGGCTTTGTTCTTGCCGGTTTTTTTCTTAGCCTTGTTTTCCAGTTAAAGTTGTTTTGTCTATGTCTTCATAACATTGGTTCTCTGTGTTTCATCGTCAACAACAACAACTGTATTAATGGAATAAGTGTTAGAATCGCCCAATCTTGGCATTCATCATAGGTAACAGGAAGATAATTTTCGTGCTTGGTTCGGGATTTCTCTTACGGTTTTTGGTTAAGGTGTTGGTTATTGTTGTGCATTATTGCGGTGTTTTCTCTGTGTTACCTGTACACAGCCAATCAGATCCACACAAATTTTAGCACTGATGACACGATCAAATTGGATTAGAGCTTCACCAAAGACCTTTCAACAAGTTTTCTCTCGACATTTCTTCATGAGTAAACATGTTAATTGTTATAATTGAGCTTCTTCAATCAACATTTCAACCCAACTGTTGAGACTCATATTTTAATCGTGTAGTCATCGTTTTTGTCTTCGAATAACTATAAAGGTCGTTATCCAATATATACATCGGAACTTCCCAAGTTCTGACAGTATCCAACAAACACATCAGAACTTCCCAAGTTCTGACATAAGCATCCAAAAGGACTAGGGAAGTCGTCATCGATGGCTCGTGATCCACGATTTGAGACTTTTGGTGAGTCCCGCAAAACTCATATTTTGATCATCAGGACAAAAACACAGAAACAGTGTTTTTCCTTGAAGAAATTACAAACGTCATAATCTGGACATTTGATGTTCATATACCCAAGCACGAGAACTCGCCCATAGCGGACACAATAGTTGGCAATCGATTGATTAATCGAATATACAGATCAAAGCTCTAAGCATGCAGTCAGTTATACGGGAGCCGCAACATCGCTTCTCCTTGGCGTTCTTTTCTTTCTCCTTGCTTTTCCTCTTCTTGTTCTTGATTTTCTTCACCTTATATTCTTTGACGTTCTCCGCCAGAGGATTGGCGTAGCCGTTGGCCGTCCTTGTGGACTCTCTGTTGGAGTTGGGTTCCATCACGATAGATCTTGATCGATCGCTAAGCGGGACCGGCTCGTAACAATAACCAGGGCTCGTGTTACGCTTTGAGCTAATCCGGTTGAGGATTTCAATTGACAGTCGGGAACAGCAAGTCTGCTTCTTGAAAATGTTCCACGAGCTACTTTTGATTATAAGCGATAGGAGAAGACTTTCCTCAGGTTTGTCGAAGAAGTCGGACTGCATTGGACCGGCCAGGAATTCCTCGGACGTCATGAGCAAATACCGGCACGTGAAGAGTAAATCGTCGCTGAGGACTTTTCGCCGATTCTCTTTGGTCAGCTCTAGGTGAAGTTTTTTGCATTCGGAGTTGCACCAACGGCTCAGAGCGTTGAAAACGGTGAGCTCGGATGAGACTCGCAACGAATCCCTTTCTAACATCTCGCGTAACTCAACAACGGTTAAATTCTCTAAACTCTCATCCAACAACACTTCATCGGCCACTTGGTCGATGTAAATCAAACAATTGAACAATAACGAAGAACAATAATAATCTATCACACTGAAATAATTAATTGAATCTAAATCTGTGCCACATTCACCTTCAGTAAGGTTGTTATTTGTTTTAATATTATTGTTGTTGCTAAAATTGCTAATTACTTCTAAATCACCGTTACTTTTACTATTATGATCCGTCGATAGTATCGACTGTAGACTAGAGGACTTTGTCGGTGTCAACGGAGGTGCCGTCGCTTGGTAGAGACAACCGTCCGTCCGGATCTTCACTAAACTATCTTCGCTCGAATATAATCGCAGGTGCTGATATATCTTCAGAACGTTGTCCACGCTTATATTCTCGTCCAAGTACATGATACACTTTTTGACTAGTTCGATGCAGAGATACTTGTGAGCAGCGTATAGTGTTAATAAGGCAGTACTCGCGGATTGCAAGTTGATGTCCTCTTTGTATAGGAACCTGTAATCAAATGGAAATTTGTACATACTTGGGTTAGTGAAAATGAAAACGTATTTAATTATGTACTATCTGCACGTGATAATGTATCAGTATTTTGGTTTTGGTTAGAGAGAGTCCAGAGTCCCTGTATGTAGAGAGTTAAGAGAAGTGAAACTATGGGCGCCCCCATTTGATGCGTTTTTGCGTGTTTGTTTACATTATGCGGGCTGTTGTTGTTCTGGTCCAGTGCAAAGATTACAGCGCCGCAGAGTTTCTAATAGTGTAATCTTTCGCTGCCTTTGTTAATCTGAATCTCATTTTAACCCTTTCATGCACGCATTTCTGGATTTGACTTTTTTTTAGATTTTTTTACACTGTTCAAAAGAGGACAATTTTTTTTTTTTTAAATGTTGACGAGCCACAAAATTTTTTGCAAAATGTCTGTTTAAATTCCATTTAATCCCATGTTACATAAAATGGTACACATGTGTAGCACTTCCCGTGAAAGGGTTTAGTGAAAAGAGTCATCGGCGAATTTCCACAGAGATGGGATGGTTTCTATCAGAATGAAACCTATCGGAATGGCACCACCCATAAGATAACACGTACTCGATCATCGCCACGATAGCATTACGATATGATCGTTCATAATCTGCCTGCAGGTTAGAGGGGACTCGGGAGGTTACAATTATTGAGTGCAGTGTTTTCAGGTTCAACTTTTTACTGGGGGCTTTCCTAAAACTCGTAAATCTTCACTTGCACTCGCACTCACCCAGTTTGCAATAACAACACACTTAGATATTCGTGTTGTTGTTATCGGTTATCTTGTACAAACACGCTGTTTCACTGTTTTATCGATTTCAAACGCTCGGCTCTCTACCTCTTTAAAGTTCACCATAGACGAGGAATTTTATTAGGAAGTGCTTATATTGGGTCAGTACTTACACACATACACACATCATAATATACTCATTTCATTTTTATCAGTCAGGGCGTAGAACTCAATCAACTGAAATCTTCAAGGCGCGGGTCTGAAAGAAAACTATCTCACTTACAGATATTGCCAATTTTGTCAATTGACTCAAGTTGCAATCATTAAAAGTGAATATATCGCGCTTTAAGTCACACAAAGAAGTGCATCTAGGAATTTGACCTTCTCTCTCACTCTCTCCATCTGTTTTAATACGTGTGGTATAGTAGAAGTAGGAATCGTTGCGTGACTTTTGGCCCCTATTTCAGTTCTTCTCTAACACAAGCGTTGAAATAGACGAAGACAGAGAGGTAAATACGAATTCCTATGGATCAGCCCTGGTTCGACAAAACCTGGCATCGATGCCGATGAGTGTACTGAGTACTCCTAGTTTAGTGCTTGACTTGAACACCTGTGTTCGTGATAAGCACTATTTTTTGTTTTCGTTTACTTTGCTATTCGAAACAAACAACGGAAAAAACTTTAAGTGAAACCAATTTCATATGAAACCAAACAACTGTTAGATACCATTCTGATGACACAACCATTAGCTTTCCTCTTCGTGGAATTCGACAATTTTCCCATCTTAAAACAAAAAGTGTCCCCCTTAATCCTCTATCTTTCAATTTCCATGGTTCTATTGCTTCATTAAGTCATAATCAGCTGTACGTTGATTGAGAGCTCATAGATTTGATGTGAAGATGACCCATATTTTTACTTTCCAAGGAAAGTTCTCTAACGAAGTTAGAAATTATCGGCCTTCGTGGTCGAGTGGTTAGCGTAACCGGCCACCTACCCATAGGTCCCGGGTTCAAATCCGGCCGAGGTGGCAAGATTTGACTGTTTCAAATATTAGTTATCTTGGAAGGACATGGAATTCTCTTGTGATCTTCCATGAATTTTGTCGGACTGAAAAGATACTTTAAGATTCTGAAAGCGGAATCTAATAGAGCAATAAAATTTGAGAAAACAGGTTGTTTTTTTTAGCATGAATGGGGCTCTTGCAAACTTTTGCTGAGGGCAAATGAACAGTCCGATCTGATGTAAAAACCAGCGAAAATCGCGAAAATTGCAATAAAAAAGTCTAAAATTCAGTAATAAACTTACATAACTACTAACACGTCAAGTTCATAATAGCGGTTCAACGCAGGTGTCACGGGAGATTCCTGTCTAATTTGTTTTATTTCTCTACGGAAACACAGAGATATGTCTTAATTTAAATCGGAACTAGGGGCTTGTGGCCGCTTTTCGGCCGCTTGTATTTTTATGGGTTTCGGAAATTATAAAAGGGCTAACCGTTCAAAAATTTGTCAAAATTTTTGAATTTTATCTGAGAATTTCCTTCATTTATTTAGAAGGAAAGCGTTGACATCGTTGCTGGCTAAATGTGACTGTCCAGGGAAGAAGTATAAAGAATATTAACTACTGTCCTTCGACATAAATTTTTCGGACTAACCTACTAACCTTACCGTACAAAATCACGTTTACGTGAGAGCAGCAATAAAAACCTGTAATTCATTGTTCACGGGAAAAATGAATAATTTTAACAGTCACTAAATCAAAGATATTATAAAGTAAGACTGGTTCTAGCGGCGAGAATTGGAGCCGTATTGTCATTGGCTGATGGGTTTCCCCGCGGGGGGGGGGGGGGTTTGTGGACCGAATTGATATTGCGGCTTATGTAGCCAAGACATTGCACATTAAGTTCTTCTCTTGCACATTAAAGTAAAAAAAGGGGTACTATCGACGAATTAAAGATTGTCGCGAGATTTTCACGAGCTAAATTTCGCCTTCAAGGTTCCGGTTCGGCCACTCTTCATACTCCTCACACCTTGCAGTCGAGAGGCCAGTGCGGTTGGGGCGGGAAAGCCGTAGCAGCAGTAGCGCACCGAGAGTTTCTTCATCTCTCTCTTTTCTCCATTAAGAAACGTATGTTAGACAAGGATGGACAAGGGGATAAAACCCCCTCCTTCTGTCCTTTTCCTACTCATACATTCAAATGGGAAATGAGAGAGATGGAAGATATCCTGGTTGCGCCAGTGCGTAGCAGATCAGTCTCACACTCCCTCCCACCACTGAATATGTGTGAAAATCTCGCGACAATCTTTAATTCGTCGATAGTACATTCATATTGGCTCCCGCGGTCCGAAGCCCGATTCTGAGAGTGAATTTCGTGATTTTTTAGTGTACTCGTTGTCATTTTTACAGCTTTTTATACAAGAATCAACCCTTCAATCCCATGCAGTAAAATTTTGCAAGAGCCCATTTGCATTTGAAAATTTGGATCTGATTCCTTTTGGGTGAAAATCCAAGAGAGTCAGCAAGCTAGAGAATTTGTTTGGATCCAATATTAATCGTGTCGTCATCACTAAACACTAAACAGGTCTATTTGAGCTTTCATCGTTTTGATTTTATTTTTCTTCCTTTTTTTTAGTGTTTAAATACTTTTCTTATCCTGGTCTTTTTATCGATCCGATGAACGGATTCGGATCTATGAACGAACTGCTAGCGCTGCGAAATTGCCTCAAGCATTTTTGGAGCCATCGCTCCAGTTTGTTTTGTTTATTTTTCTTCTTTCACCTAAATATAATTGACCGTGAGCCAAAGAACTGTTGTCACTACTGCCTGGAGTGGCCGAGGTGGTGGAACCCAGGCGAGGCGGTTGGAAGGCAGTGCTCAAACGCACAGTGGTTATGTAAAACGCGGATTACTTCCCTGGAGCCGAAAAATATTGGTCCTAGTTTTGGGGAGTAAAAGATCTTTCACCAATCAACGGAACCATTTTGGACCGTACCACATTGGCACTGTATTTGTTATTGTTTTGAACGGACATCAAATGATTTTTATATGTTGTCGTTGTTTGTCGCGGAGGTCTTTGATTGGTCTCATAGTATTATGCTGTGCTTTTGCTATAGGGTATTGAAGAGTTGATTCTTGCATAAAACCCTGTAAAAATGACAATGAGTACCTTCCCTTAAAAATCACAAAATTCACTCTCAGAATCGGGCGTAATGGCGGAAAGACGCAGGTATCATGGGAGATTCCTATCTAAAAAGAGACATATCTCTGTGTTTCCGTAAAAGAAGTGACAGATTAGAGAGGAATCTCCCATGATAACTACGCAGAAGCGCCATTGCAATCTTGCCGATAAAGCAGTTTTGTGAGTTTATTACTGAATTTTAGACTTTTTCGGTGCAATTTTCGTGATTTTCGCTGGTCATTATATCAGATTGGACCATTTATTTGCTTATAGCAAAAGTTTGCAAGAGCCCCATTGTAAACTTAATCGCCCCTCGAGGGGGGGGGGGGGTGATCTACCCACTCGTAATCCTGGGGCTTCCCGTGGGGGGGGCACCGGATACTTTTCTTGTCCGAATTAATTTATGCTTTGGATCATCGTGCAGCGGGTGAAGGTCGGGTTCCGAAGATTTATTGGTTTTAAAAAAGACGCAAGCGATTTTAACGCGCCCGGAGGCAAACGATGCGATGCACGTCCAAATGATCCAGCAAAATTTTCTAAGTTTGATCGAGCTGCGAACTAAAGAATTAATGAGCCTATTCATCTCAGACATACCGTATTTCTGGCAATGGCAATCTTTATCAAAGAGCAGACCTCAAGTTTTTCTCAGTTATATTCCACAAATCGCCTCAATTTTATCCAGGTCAGTCGATCCATTCATACGCATCTCTCTGGCAACCGACCTACCCGTTCTTCTTCTCTCTCTCTCTCTCTTTCTGAGACATGGGTGGATACAGGAATTTGTCTCTCTCTCTCTCTCTCCCTCCCTCTCTCACCCCCCTCTCTCTCTCTTTCTCTCTCTCTCTCCCTCTCCCTCTCTCTCTCTCTCTCGATCCCTCTCTATCTCTCGCTCCCTCTCTCTCCCACTCTCTCTCTCTTTCTCTCTCTCTCTCCCTCTCTCTCTCCCTCTCCCCCCCCCCCTCTCTCTCTCTCTCTCTCTCTCTCTCTCTCTCTCTCTCTCTCTCTCTCTCTCTCTCTCTCTCTCTCTCTCTCTCTCTCTCCTCCCCTTAGATCGCAGGAGTTAGAAAAGGACGGAGAAAAAAGAGAAAGAAGCTAAAAGTCATGTGATAGCCCCCTTTTTTATCCTTTTCTAACACCTGAGTTCAAATGGAACGAGAGAGAGAAAGACACGTCCCTGTGTCCGCTCATAGTCTGAGAGGAAATAAAAATATTCTAACCGCAAGGCGTTTACGGGGGGGCAGGAAGGGGGCGCTGGCGCTTCCCCCCTCCAGTCTGCCTAAAACGCCTTTATTAATAAGAGAGGGAAAGGTGGTTAACTGGCTGTAAGTGGCAAAATATGAGCGAAAATTGAACCCCCCCCCCCTAGATTTTTTTCTGGATACGCCTTTGCATTCTTAAAACATGGTTCGGGCGGCACGGCGCCGCACTATGGTCCAGAAGTCCGGTTTAGGAAGACATTAGTTAGCATTAAAATCGCCCAATATCTTGAAAACGGCTCATCTGACACCAAAACTGGTTATTACAAAAAAGATAGAACGTAAACCGTTTTAACTTTTTTGTAATAACCATTTTTGATGTCAGATGAGCCGTTTTCAAGATTTTGGGCGTTTTTAATGTAAACTGATGTCTTCCTAAACCGGACTTCTGGACCATAGTGCGCCGGCGCTTTATGGGTCGAAAAATGGATTTTTCTTAGTGAGAAAAGCGAAAGAACAAGTCTCTCGCACTCACCAAGCTTATGGCGAAATGAATTTCCAATATTACAGCTTTCATCCCCAACCAATGGGGCTGTAGCGCACTTTTGCTATAAGCAATTTATTAGTCGATTCTAGTGTAAAAACCTCCAAAAATAACAATGGCAGCACTGAAACTTCCGAAATCCACTCCTAAACTTAATAAACGCTTTTCAATTCTCGAGAGCGTAATGGTGGTATAGGGCAGAAATAATAATGGGAGATTCCTATCTTAATTTCGTTACTCTCTCTATGCTGACAAGGATGATTCACAGAGTTACGGGGTCTCTCCACCTGCGAATTTAAAAGCGCGAATTGACTGCTTGAGCCAATGAGCTTCTTTGATGTCGATACATCGGATTCGACCAATCGACTTCAAGGCAGCTCATTGGCTCAATCAGTTTATTCGCGCTTTTAAATTCGCAGGTGGAGAGACCCCTTAATTAGTCGTCAGAGTACCTAGTGATCCACATCGGATCGGTGTCTCGTGACACCGTTGTCAAATGAAAGTCGTCTCGTATTGGTCACTTCTAGATGGAGTTACAGTATTGTTAGATGGGAATCTCCCACTATCACTGCCCTATGCCTATATTACGCTCGCGCAAATAAATGCGTTTCTTGAGTTTAGGAGTGGATCTCAAAAGTTTTTATTGCTACCATTGTTATTTTTCGAGGTTTTTACACCAGAATCGACTAATAAATCGCTTATATCAAATGTGTGCCACAGCCCCATTTTGCTCATTTTATATAGGCTGACAAAAATTCCTTATAATATCTATGCAGGTGCAGCCGGCTTTCGTGGATTTTGTGTTTTTCCTATGTTTTTTTTAATTTAAAATGCAAAAAACTCGATTTTCTTCGAATGTGACCAGTGGGGCAGTGGCGCTATCCATCGGATTCAAACCTGGGAAAGTTTCGCCTGGAAACATTTTAAGAATTGGTGCTTTAAGAACTAAGCAGCTTATTTTAGGCCGAGAGAGTCTTATAATAAAATTGAGGCCATATTCCCGGAAAAAAAGGCCCGTAAATGTGAGGTGCGCTCTTGAGACAAAAGTATCTTTTCTATCACCATGTTGGTACCTCAGGAAGAGCATATCCGTTGTTTTACGGGCCCTTTTTTCGGAAACGGCCTTAATTTATTAATTTAGTCGTACATTACCTCAGTAAATTGTCAAAAGCTCTTCCATCTACGTCCTTTATTCTGACGACTGGACCAGGGGCCAGCGGCCCTTCAAACATGACTCGGAAAACTGGATTGACTTGCGACAGTAATTTTCGGTGACCAGGAATGCGCCATGTATCTTGATCGTAACCCACTAAAAATGTAACATCACTATTTTCTTCCTTGTCGAATATTGCACCTCGGCTGTTTGACAGAAGGAAAATAAAGTTTATTTATTTTTTTATTTATTTATTTATTTATTTATTTATTTATTTATTTATTTATTTATTTATTTATTTTCCAATTGATACATATAATGCCTCAAGGACTAAAGTACAAGTCAAAAAAGAAAAAAGAAGGAAATTGCTATGAAGGTGAAATCACAAGTGTCAAATGATAACAAAATAATTAAGCCTCCAACAGTTCGCTCACACTATAAAGAGCCTTATTCAGGAGAAGGCAGATCAAGTCATTTAAAAATTTAGAAACATCTCCATCCCTGAAGACGATCCTGTCTTCAGGGATCGTTACCTTGTGATTTCAAGGGAAGAGTCTGGACTCCCCCCCCCCTCCATACCTGAATATCCATTGCTGTGAAAATACATGTAAGTATGAATTGTCATGTGAAGTGTGTCGGTTGAATTAAACTAAGCAAATAATCCGAGTTAAACGTGTCAATATATTGTGCTTGCATTCTACGGGTGCCATTGGCACGCAATGGTGTATTTTGTATACTTGCCTGTTTTTCGAAGGAGAATTGTTATTAGGTTCACCGGTACTGTTTGACATTCTCCTAAATTTTATAGTGGTCTAATGTTTCACAATCCTAACTGCAACGTTTTTCCAATTTTCGCCGGAAGAACCTGGAAAAAGATGATAATTAATTGTGTTATTGTAAAATTGTAGAAAAGAAAAAGGATATAACGACTTGTTTTAGTTAGAGTATTAAGGGTCTATACAGGGTGTGAGGAAAGTCTCCTCCCCCCCCTGTCTAACTTTTGAACGGTTGAAGATAAAAAAACGAAACTTGGGGGGTGTTTATAACTAAATGGGAACTACTTTTTGGCGTATCCAAAATTTCCGGGGGGCGCCCCTAAGGGGGGGTTTCGCCCCCTAACTCAAAATTTTCAAATGGCAACCCCTATCTTGTGATACCTCGTTTTAAAGGGCATAAAATTTTAAGACTTTTGGCGCAAACCGGAAGTCGATATCGTTTCTCGTCATCGATACATCGATAGTCAAAGTTCGATTTCGACCCATTTTCAAAAAATCAGAACTCCCATTTGGAATGTCGGAATTTAGAAAACTAGGTGTTAAAAATACTCTAAAAAGCAAGTACTTTTCAGAAAAAAATACTGTCTTGATATTAGTCTAGTTTTAGAGCCCCCAAAAATTATTTAAAAAAATGACCCCCCAAGGGGGCTATCTCAAAAATTCCGAGCCGCGACCCCTATCGAGTGATACATCGCTTGAAAGGGCACACAAAACTGAGCATTTTGGCGCAAACCGCAGGTCGATATCGTTTTTGGTTTTCGAGATATCGAATGACAAAGTTGCATTTCTACCCATTGGCAAATTCAACTTTGTCATTCGATATCTCGAAAACCAAAAACGATATCGACCTGCGGTTTGCGCCAAAATGCTCAGTTTTGTATGCCCTTTCAAGCGATGTATCACTCGATAGGGCTCGCGGCTCGGAATTTTTGAGATAGCCCCCCTGAGGGGTCATTTTTTTAAATAATTTTTGGGGGCTCTAAGACTAGACTAATATCAAAACAGTATTTTTTTCTGAAAAGTACTTGCTTTTTAGAGTATTTTTAACACCTAGTTTTCTAAATTTCGACATTTCAAATGGGAGTTCTGATTTTTTGAAAATGGGTCGAAATCGAACTTTGACTATCGATATATCGATGACGAGAAACGATATCGACTTCCGGTTTGCGCCAAAAGTCTTAGAATTTTATGCCCTTTAAAACGAGGTATCACAAGATAGGGGTTGCCATTTGAAAATTTTGAGTTAGGGGGCGAAACCCCCCCTTAGGGGCGCCCCCCGTAAATTTTGGATACGCCAAAAAGTAGTTCCCATTAAGTTATAAACATCCCCCAAGTTTCGTTTTTTTATCTTCAACCGTTCAAAAGTTAGACAGGGGGGGGGGGAGACTTTCCTCAGACCCTGTATAACAAACTGTTGCAGCAGCAGTAAATAGAGGGCCTAATCTGGAGTAAAACAGCCCTTGAAAATGACGTTTAGAACACGGAAAAAAAAGATTAGAGAAAATAACCATACGGATACCTGGTTTTGGCACCTGCTAGATGTTATGGTAAACTTGACCAGAAGTATGTTACATTGACCGATACTTTGAGTAAATTCAACATACAATCAGGTAACATCACCTAGTACCTAGTCAAAACATAGTATACTTCTGGTTAACATTACCATAACATCTAGCAGGTGCCAAAATCAGGTATCCGTATGGTTATTTTCACCGTAGTTTTTTTTCCGTGAACATAAAATAATTCTAAAATTAACTCGCAAACTCGACAAATGAGGTAAAAAAAAAAAAAAAAAATTATTCAAGATGATGTCATTCTTCAGCAATTCACAATATAAGAGGCGCATCTCCAATGGAGCTCTTGCAAACTTTTGCTACAGGGGATTGAAGTGTTGATTCTTGCTTAAAAACCTGTAAAAATGACGATGAGTTGGTACACTAAGAAATCACGAAATTCACTCTCGAAATCGGGCTTAATGGCGGAGATACGCTGGTATCATGGAGATTCCTATCTACATGGAGACCTTTCTCTGTGCTTCTGTAGAGAAAGTGACTCAATAGACAGGAATCTCCCGTGATACCTGCGTTGAATCGCCATCACCAACTTACCGTTATAGCAGTTATGTGAGTTTATTACTGAATTTTAGGCTTTATTAGTGTGATTTTCGCTGGTTTTCACATCAGATTGGACTATTCATTTGCTCACAGCAAAAGTTTGCAAGAGCCCCATTGCAGCTTTTCCTTATGCTAAGAAAAGTGATTCATCATAGAGTAAAAACAAATTAGAAAAGACTCCCAGACTCCTGCATTGTGACTCACTGTGTGACAGCCATCTTAGAATTTTGATGGAACATTTCTTCAGTTCGGAGTTAATTTTGGAGCAGAGCTTTTAAATCGAACTTTAAATCGAAGCGAAAATCGAATTCGCTTTTTTATCGATTTTTGATTAAGAACGTGCAAACTGGGCTGCCTCCCGCAAATAGTGTTATAAGCACCGTATTTTTCGAAGGACCACTAAGTGGATCAATGGGTTTGTTGCAAACTTTTGTTACAACGATTAAGAGAAATTAATGTAATGTAAAATCGCCTGAAAAGTTCATTGGTGGCATCAGAAAGTCATAAAATGCAATAATAAACTCACAAGAGGCGTTTAATTAAATCCAAAATGGCGGAGAAATATCGAGCAATTTGTATACATGCATCACGAACATACAAGGATGGCCAACTTTGACAACCTCACTGAAGGTAGAGGTTATGTGTTTGTTTACGTTGTGATTGGTTCTGATCGATATTGTAAGGTTGGCTATCCTTGGATGTTCGTGGTGCAAGCATACAAAATGCTCGATATTTCTCCGCCATCTTGGATTTCATTAAACGCCTCTTGTGAGTTTATTATTGCATTTTATGACTTTCTGATGCCACCAATGGACTTTTCAGGCGATTTTACCTTAGATTAAACTCTCTTAATCGTTGTAGCAAAAGTTTGCAACAGACCCATTGCAACGTTCCCAGATTGCGCTCTTCGTCACTGCCATCTCGGTATTATTTTAGTCTCACTGACATGACGTTTAGAAAATAGGCTCGGCCATCGAAAGATGATTCACAAACGCAAAAATAAATTCACAGTTATTTTGTAGCTGACCAACCCAAGGTCCATATACATGAGGTCTGGCCGGTAGCTTTCGGCTCCCCTCGTTGGTCCACAGTTTGGGAACCACTTCTCCATTTAAAACCATTGATCCAAGATGGCGGCGAACTCGGGAAGAATGTTAAAGTAAATGGGGGTATGGGCTCCCAAACATTGGATTTCCCGAGTTGGTGCTACCGGCCAGACCTTATGTATATGGACCTTGGACCAACCACTGTTGAAGTCTATTTTACTGTTCATTTTAAGTGTTGTGAAAAACCATCGTATCCTCTCTTAAATATGTGTACTACCAGTGACGTTGATTGCAATCTGAAAACGCTGTATATTATTCATTTAAACACATGAAAAAGGTCGATCTATTGGAGATGCACAGTGCGCTCTCCGCAATCGATAGTTGACATGGGTTTAAATTGACGAAATGCAACGTTACCAGGTTGCACGCGATGCCACTGGGTACTACACAATACACATTAACAGTGGCGAGGCGTGCGATTTGGCAACGTTTCTGATTCCCATTTAAACTCATTAGAAAGGTCGAAATGCCAGGTCATCGCCGCGGATGACTGAAGCATTCGAATTTTTGAGAATTTAAATATGGAGAAAATACATTGTTGCCAAATGTCGCGCATCGCCACTGCGACATTCTCTCAAAATATGATCACGAAAAAGTGAGCAAAAGATTATTTTATTTATTTAAGATTATTTATCTATTTAAGATCGATTTGGTACTTACATTGATGAGGATAAATCATGAGAAAGTTTTCCGATGGTGAACATGATTACAATAAGCTCTGCATTTGTGTTTGAAAGCTCGCCAAACTCCCGGAATCTAAGAATAGACAAATATTGAATGAGTCAGCTGAGGTCCGGTAATTTAACGCAATACAAACTCAGTGATAATGGTTTTTTTGTGTGGAAGATTGTGATAACTGTTTTGTTTTTTAAGTATTCGTGTCTATTGTACTTACATTTTTTTGCAATTATACTATACAGTGCAAAGATTATCAGACAGACAACAGATAATGTAGAATGCGCTATGCAGCCAATGTTGAAAGTTGTTGAGCTCCTTCATTCATGTGACCGTAATACTTTTGGCAACTCTTTTCATTTTGACCAACCCTGCCTCGCTATAGTCATAGGAAATCGTCTTTCTCTCTCTCTCCCTCCATTTGAACTTATGTGTTAGAAAAGGACAGCGGAGGGGGCCATCACGTGACTTTGGCCCCCTCTTCTGTCCTTTTCTAAAGCACGCTTTCAAATGGGAAGAGAGAAAGACAATTCCCTGTATCTGCCCATGGTTTCAGTAGTGTAAGCGCACGTAGACCGATAATCTTCGACGAATTTTCAATTTTCATTCCTTCAAATAAAAACAAAACCTGCCTTGCGACTCTAAAGTTTGATTTTAAAGCATTCCTTATTGAAAAGTCACCGCTCAAAATGCATTTTCGGTCTTTTTTACCGTGGGCTGTTGCACACTTTTGCTTTAGGCGATTTAATTGTCAATTCTGGTGTAAAAACCTCCAAAAATAACGATAGTAGCACTAAAAACTTCCGAAATCCACTCCTAAATTCAAAAAACACTTTTATTTGCTCGGGCGTAATGGTGACTGAGGGCATTAATATAGGAAATTCTCTTCTAACAATACTGTAACTCCATCAAGAAGTGACCAATAAGAGACGACTTTCATTTGACATACCGGTGTCGCTAGATTTCACGGTGCCATTCGTCGGATGTGGATCACTACTCTGATGACCAATTACTCTGTGAATCATCATTGTCGGCATAGAGAGAGTGACGAAGTTAAGATGGGAATCTCCCATTATTACTGCCCTCAGCCACAATTACGCCCTCGCAAGTAAAAGCGTTTATTGAGTTTTTGAGTGGATTTCGGAAGTTTTTAATGCCGCCGCCGTTAGTTTTGGTGATTTTTACACCAGGATTGACTATTAAATCGTTTGTAGCAAATGTGTGCAATAGCCCTATTGAGAAGTAACTTTGGTGAATTCTAAAGATTATCGGTCTAGATGCGCATATTATTCTGAAACGAACGTTCCTCTCGCGAACTAAAATTTTCAATTCAGTTTCATTCCGAACGCGATCTCTCGAGTCAAGCGCAACTAAATACATGACCCAGAGGTCCGGGTTCGAGTCCCGGCCTGGGCGACAGAATTTGATGGTCTCAGATCCTGTACCCTGTGGTCATAGATCACATAGATGTTTCTTAACTCTACTAAAATACTCTTCTAAACTCTTTCGATGTCTTCTGACAGTAAACGCTACTCTTTCCTTTCTTTCAATGTGCCTATAGGTTAGGTTTTCAGTGTTCCTAAGGAGCATACACCAATAAATCCTAAAAAAAAAAAATAATAATAATAATACATTACATAACTAATCATAGTATACGTTGTTGCGAAAGTTTGCAAAAAATACCCTGTCAAAAGTGTTTCTTGAAGTTTCATAACCAAAATTCCATGAGCCATCACTTCCGTGGGAAATTATTATTTTTACATGAAAATACATGGAATATCTTCTGGAAGCCCATGAACCGTCCACGCAATTCCATGAAATTTATGGGAACATAATAGACGGTTTTAGTGAAGACTTGGTGATGACGTCATCCAGCGATGAGCGTTCCATCAAACAAAGACAAACTGTTTCCCTTGCTCTCACGTAACCCCCATGTACTTCCATCTCACTCTAATTTCAAAAATCGTGTACAGAGACATCTTTTGTGAAATTTTACGGCGGAATGGGTCTGTTGCAAACTTTTGATACAGCGCTATAGAGTGTTCAATCTGATGTAAAATCGCGTGAAAAGTCCATTGGTGGCATCAGAAAGTCATAAAATGCTGTATGAAACTCACGAGAGACGTTTAATGAAATCCAAGATGGCGGTGAAATATCGAGCAACCTGTATGCATGCACCACGAACATCCAAGGATAGCCAACCTCACAATATCGATCACACCCAATCACAACTTAACTAAACACGTGACCTCTGAAGCTGTAAGGTTGTCAACGTTGGCAATCCTTGGATGTTAAAGGTGCATGCATACAGATAGCTCGATATTTTACCGCCATCTTGTATTTCATTAAACGTCTCTCTTGAGTTTGATACTGCATTTTATGACTTCCTGATGCCACCAATGAACTTTTCGGGCGATTTTACATACGATGAAACACTTTTTATCGTTGTTGCAAAAGTTTGCAGTAGACCCATTGAATTCCTCGAGGCATTTTAATTCGATTTTGATAATAATATGTCGTAAAACAAGGCCCTGTATACGAATTTAGAAACTAGAAAGAGATGGGTAAACATGGAGGTCACGGGAGAGTGAGTGAGATAGTTTGGAACACTACGCGAGTTATCTCACAACCGATTGCGACCGATGAGTGTATTGTTGAGCTTGTTGGCTAACCGTTGACTTGGCTCTAAAACCGTCTATAATTGGAAATTATATCCCCTGGAATATTAGTCACGGAAAACTTTAATCAGGGATCCCGATACCCTTCAAGCAAAAGCACGAATAACAAACGAAAGTAAAGTTGAAGGTATATCTCTTCCTTCACCGCACGTTGAGTGTTGCATTTCCTCGATTGTGTATCAAGGTCGATCCTGCATCAGCCACTTAACTCTAACTGGGACAAACACTACGGGCTTTACCAATCGGTCGCTTAAAGTGGGTCAATTTTCATGGGCTGATTCATAATGGTGGAGGGAGGGCTGAAGGGTGAAGGGATGTACCGCGAACGACAAAAAGCGCGAGCAGTCATCATCCCCCGAACACGTGCATGGTGTAGGAGTGAACTTTATCGAGTGAGGGCTGAGGGTGGGCAGAGCAATGGAACCCAAGTTTTCACTCTGCCTGCTTAAACCCTCCCCACTTTCCATCCCTTATCCTCTCCACCCTTCTCCTCCTCCTCGTCCCTTCCCTTACTCATTGACCCACTGCACTGCACTGTGACTCTGACTTGTGAGTGTGATGAGTGAGTGCTAAGGGGTGTGGTGGTTAGGGAGGGGGGTTGGAAAGAGGGAGGGGCGGGGGAGGATGGCGACCGAGTTGAGCTGAGTCAGTCGTGAGTCGTGACGCTGCCGCGCTCTTCCAAGTTCCAAGCTTATACAGTTAGATCAGGAACGGCCATGCCATGCTCTCAAGCTCAACCTGAAACTGAGACTTACAGTGTTGCCAGATATTTCTATAAATGGCCAAATTTCACATTGAGTCAAATGGGAAAAGTCGGAATATTATCTGACAAATGGCAATACTGCGCGAAGGCAGGGATTGTCAGATCGGTTTGTTTTTATTATTTCCCGTAAGTGTTATTTGAATATTTATTCAAAAGCCCCCCGCCCCAGAAAATTTTGGAAATATGCACGGAAAAAAAACTACGGTGAAAATAACCATACGGATACCTGATTTTGGCACCTGCTAGAAGTTATGGTAATGTTAACCAGAAGTATACTATGTTTTGACTAGGTACTAGGTGATGTTACCTGATTGCATGTCGAATTTACTTAATCGGTAAATGTACCATACTTCTGATCAAGTTTACCATAACAACTAGCAGGTGTCAAAATCAGGTATCCGTATGGTTATTTTCACTAATCTTTTTTTCCGTGTAAAATGTGTAGCCATTTGGCCGCTTGATTTGGAATTCACGGAGCAAAAACTGCGTTTTCCCCCAAAATTTGTCTGGATTGTAAGAGAAAAGGGGGCATCAAGGATCTTGATGGACAGAGATATCTCAGTAGCGTAGCGTGCAATATGGCAACGTTGCACTGTGTCCATTTAAACTCGTGATAAAGATCAAACTGTTGGGTGTTCGGTGAACACCTTCGCATTCGACCTTTTACATGGGTTTAAATGGGCACAGTACAACGTTGCCTAATTAGCTACGCCACTGAGTTATCTGGGATCAAACACATGATAAGCAAACAAAAAACAAAAAAAAAGCTCACCAATTATTGCCTGCTCAGCCCCCCTCCCCCCCTAAAAAAAATTCCTAGTCCCGCCTACGATCCTGAGATCCTGAATGTTCTGTTCGCCCATTTGAATACATGTGATAGAAAAAGACAGAGATAGAGGATCGAGTCACGCGATGTCACCTCTCACCATAGTATATATCCTTTTGGCTATAGTGTTTAATTATGCAGGTGAAGAGGGAGAGAGAAAGAGAGAGAGAGAGAGAGAGAGAGAGAGAGAGAGAGAGAGAGAGAGAGAGAGAGAGAAAGAGAGAGAGAGAGAGAGAAAGAGAGAAGGTCAAATTCCTGGATTCTCCTTTGTCACGCTTTTAAATGTTGAATTTCATTCATGTATACGAGTCGATACTGTCGATAGGAACAGGAAGCTCCGATTTTGGTCTCCTTGAATTTTCAATCACGACTCGGAAAGTCTTCCACCCTAGCCTAGTGTTGTTTTATGCCCTGGAATTTACTCCGCAGAAATTTCCTACATTTTTAGAGATTACTCAACTTTTATTTTTTACACCAAAGTTCAACTACAACGTAACTGCATCCCTCTCCTCTTCTTCTTATTTGAAAAGCCTGCTTTATGGCCCTGAAATACCTGCAAAGTGCATGATAATTGTCTTTAGTGTGACTTCATTGATGCGCATTAAAATTAGTTTCATTTCATAACATTTCCTTCCGTTTAAATCAGTGGCGTCGCGTGCAATTTGGCAACAATGTATTCCATCCATTTAAACTCATGTAAAAGATCGAATTCAGGGGGTGCACAGTGCACAAGGAAAATTCGTTATATTTAATGAGTTTAAATGGAGCAGTTGCATTGTTGCCAGATGGCACGCGACGCCACTGATTTAAATTAATGGAAAATTATCGATTTTCACGCGGTTCAACCGAACGGCCTGAGCATCGATTCCGACATATAGAGGTTACAGTTACAGTAGAAACTGTTATCGTACAGCGATATGTCGTATCGACTATCGATATGTCGTATCGACTATCGATTGCCGTCCGAGGATTTCTGGTCCTAAACAAGCTCTGATTCAATGTATTTTTCCTATAATCGCATTTTTGAACGGAAATTTTGGCCACCAAGCTAAGAAATTAATGCAACCTTTTTGCGATTACCCAATGGGTCTGTTGCAAACTTTTGCTACAACGATTAAGAGAGTTTAATCTAATGTAAAATCGCCTGAAAAGTCCATTGGTGGCATCAGAAAGTCATATGATGCAATAATAAACTCACAAGAGGCGTTTAATGAAATCCAAGATGGTGGATAAATATCGAGCAATTTGTATGCATGCACCACGAACATCCAAGGATAGCCAACTTTGACAACCATCACTGGAGGTAGAGGTTATGTGTTTGTTTACGTTGTGATTGGTTGTGATCGATATTGTGAGGTTGGCTATCCTTGGATGTTCACGGCGCGGCGCATACATACAGATTGCTCGATACTTATCCGCCATCTTGGATTTCAGTTGAACGCCTCTTGTGAGTTTATTATTGCATTTTATGACTTTCTGACTCCACCAATGGACTTTTCAGGCGATTTTACATTGAATTAAACACTCTTTATCGTTATAACAAAAGTTTGCAACAGACCCATTCTACAAAGTCTCGAAAATGCTTAATTATGTCTGGTTCTACCACTTAAGGTGATTCCAGGGTCGATTAGTTCCAACCGTGGACACCACGTCGCGCTGCTCAAAAAGTGAATAGTTTTATGTTAAATTTGACGAATTCACGCTAAAAACACAAATTTGAGAAACGTCAGCACCTGCGAGCATACTTCAGGAAGAAGTTTCAGGCTGAAACACTCAAAAATAAAGCCGAAAATTATGAAAAACGAAACTTCCCGTAAGCCGCAATAAGTGCGAATGAGGCAGATAGACGTATCATCACTCGCGCTCACTCTCACTCACTAAGCTTATGGCGAAACGAATTTCATAATTTACGGCTTTAATTTTGAACCAATTTTGCTCATTTTGGGCTCAAAAAATCCATTAAAAAATTTTGCAGGTGCTGACGTTATTGGATTTTGCGTTTTATCTATGGTTTCAGTTTAAAACGCAAAAAACACGTCTTTTCCAAAAAGCGACTAGTGGCGCTATCCATCGGATTGAAATCTGGAAAAGTTTCGCCTGGAATCACCTTAACCTGCCTAAATCAACAAGATATTACAAATTAAATTATGCATTTGGAGGATGGAATCACCTGAATCCTCGCCAGATTCCGCGCCCATTCCAAAGCAACAACATTTGGGTGATTAACCTCCAAATGCATAGTTTTATCTGTGATACAGGTATCTTGTTGATTTCTGCAGTTTTCGTCGTGAAACCAGGCATATTTAAGTATTTTTGAGGACGTAGAATTATCTATAATCGCAAAAAAGGCCGCATCATTTGTTTGATTCAATAGCTTAAATTTCCTTTTAAAAATGAGCTTATGGGGGAAAACATTGAATCAGAACCTATAATTAACAGGTATGCTCGACTCGCTTCCCGCGTCATCTTCAGTGGCACGAAAATAAAAAAGCAGAATCCACGATGGCCGACGAAAGAAGAAAACACTGGACAATAATGTCGATGTAAGTAAACGAATTCACAGAGATATAATCAAATCAACTAAAATCGAAGGAGAGAGAAAAAAGCACTAAATAGTGAGTTCCACTTCCATCCATCTTCATAACAAACCTACGCCTTATCAAGTCCCACCTTATGTCCAGTGTTTTCTTCTTTTGTCAGCCATCTTGGATTATGATTTTTTTTTTTTATTTTCGCGCCACTGAAGATAACGCGGGAAGCGAGTCAAGCATATCTGTTTCGTTTAAAAGTATGTACCTTGAAATCAGAGTTTGTTTCGAACCATAGAGGTCCTCGGACGACAATCGATAAGATTTGTCAAAATAGTCTATTGAAAATGATAATTTAAAAACGAAAATACCTTGAAAGAAAGGAAAGTTCCTAGTAAATTCCCGGATCGGGAAAATTCCCGAAAATCTGCCGGGAATATTCCCGGCGCCCACCACTATTCCACCCTAAATGAAAATCCATAGGCTTCTCTCGCTTCGTCCCCGAAAAAAAAATGTATAAAACTTGGAAGTTTGCAGACTGTGGCGTAATGCCCGCGGACGCGACGCGAATATTTAGTCTGCTAACTTCGAAGGACCGCTTTGTTTACGTATTATAATTCAAATTGATGAACCTAATTTGGCGCCATTGCGAAATAACGATCGTTGTCCTGTCTCGTTCTTCGGAAGTAATATTATGCAATATCTTAGAAGACAGAAAAAAAAAAAAATTGTGTTTCATTTGATTGCTCCGAGACTCGTGTTCCCTTGTGTTCGAAATGTTCGAAAGTAAAGGTGGTTAACAATATTTAAACGCTTGCGCACGGCTCATTACATTAAGGGGGGGGGGGCGTAAAACTTGCCATTATGGAACCACTGGCTTTACTTCGGAAACAGTCGCGATGCTCTTGATAAATGCTCAAAATTATTTGTAATAATTCCAAGAGACGTTTTATTAGGAATAATCGCTCTCCGAAATGGGTCTGTTTCTACCTCGTGAAACAGCAGTAAGAGAGCAGAAGAGGGTCAATTCGAGTGTAAAATCACTGAAAAATAAATTCGTTGCATGAGAATTTCAAAAAGTTCCGATATTGACTCACAAATTCCATGTATACGTCTAAGGAAAATTCCAATATGGCTATCATCTAGCGCAGTGGCGTAGCCAGGGGGTCCAGGGGGTCTGGACCCCCCCCCCCCCCATGACACCAAAATTTGTCCTAAAAAAAGGTAATTTTTTGCGTTTTCAGACAAATTTTACCAAATTAGTATCTTTGGACCCCCCCCCCCCCCCATGACAATTTTTGGACCCCGGACCCCCCCCCCCCCCCTAGATAAATTCCTGGCTACGCCACTGATTTAGCGAGTCACGTGCGAAAGTTTCATCTAAGTTCGGGGTTTTTTTTTTTAAACGAGCTATATATACCAATAGAGGGTATTTGTGGGGGATGTACTATCGACGAATTAAAGATTGTCACGAGGTTTTCACGAGCTAAGTTTCACCTTGAAACTTGACAAATTTATTTGAACCCCCCAAATACCTAAAGGGACTGTCGGGTGCTTCTGAAAATATCAAAAATGACAAATTTGGGGTCAGTTCCCTATCTGACTTTCTTGTTTCAAATTATTTGGTTCAGTAATTTTCGAGAAAAATGCCCTATCCGGGTGGTCTGGTACACCCTGTACATTGTACAATATTTCCATCAAGGGACTCTAACAATAAGCTACATCTGCCGCAGTTATGCGTGTGAGTGTGGGACTGATCTGCAACGGTTCTCTCGGCCGAAGCTAGTACATGTATAAAAAGTGGCCGAACCGGAACATTGAAGGCGAGACTTGGCTCATGAAAATCTCGCGACAGTCTTTAATTCGTCGATAGTACTTATGAGGCAGCACGGATGCAGCCATGATGGATACAGTGGCGTAGCGTGCCATCTGGCAACAATGCTACTCCTCTATCTAAACTCATTCAATATATCAAATTTTCCTTGTGCACTGTGCACCCCCTGAATTCGATCTTTTACATGAGTTTAAATGGATAGAATACAGTGTTGCCTAGTTGCACCCGACGCCACTGGATGGATATCTCTCACGAACATTTTCACACAGGCTCGGTTTGTTTGTCCCTGCAACTAGCAGTAGCGCAACGAGAGTTTCTTCATCTCTCTCTTTTCTCCGTTAAAAAAACGTATGTTAGACAAGGATGGACAAGGGGATAAAACCCCCTCTTTCTGTCCTTTTCCTACTTATACATTCTAATAGGAAATGAGAGAGATGGAAGTGAATATTCAAGGAAGCAGCCATGATGAAAATCTTAATTATGGAAAATGTCCACACGGGTTCGGTTTGTTTGCCTCAATTTTTTTAACCTTAAAAAGAAAGTTGTCAAAAACCCACTTAAAATTGGTTTTAAACGAAAGTGCAGGTGATAATTTAGAGTGACTATCAGGACACAGAAACTGATATAAATAACTGTTTCTTCTGGAAGGATTTGCATGGTAAAGAAACTGACAAAAAATAGAAACAAGCCAACTTTTCTCACCTGAATAATTGTGTCAGAATTCTGTGTCCAGATAGCCACTCTAAATCACTTGCCTTTTCGTTTAAAAACCAATTTTCACTGGATTAATTATAATTTTTGTTTCAAGGTTAAAAAAAAAAAAAAAAATGAGGCAATCAAACCAGAATCAGATCGTCCATGCTGTCACCTTTTAGGAGAGAACTTTGCAATAGCATAACACAGCATAAGCCCCTCTTTATTGGTATAGCTCGTTCAAAATGCGATATATCGATGTCCAGTCCATTTAAAACTATACAAAAGTATCGATTTCTCGGGGGTTCAATTGCACCCCCTGAAGATCGATACTTTTCTATAGTTTTAAATGGAGTGGATATCGATACATCGCATTTCACGAGCCGCCACTGAGCTCGTTGCTAGCGATAAGCCCATTCGGTTCTCAGTTCTCACCAACGAAAATAAGAAAAACAACGATTTACAGCAACAACGATAATAAAACTATTTCTTTGCTACTTTTTCTTGAGCTGTTCGCTCTGGAAACTCTTTCATTTTTTCTTATCATCTCCTTTTTAATTTATGCCACAGATTATGGGAACCAAAATCATAGACGAGGCGGCACATGACGGGACTGTCGCCATGACTGAATGATGGCCTTGGACATTTCAAACTTTTTTACGCTCCTCAGCAGTAGCGCACCGAGAGTTTCTTTGTCTCTCTCTTTTCTCCATTAAAAAACGTATGTTAGACAAGGATGGGCAACGGGATAAAACCCCCTCTTTCTGTCGTTTTCCTACTTATACATTCAAACGGGAAATGAGAGAGATGGAAGAGATCCTGGTTGCGCCAGTGCTCCTCAGACATGATAAAAAAGAAAAAAGAAAATAAAGAATAGTAACATCTGCACTTGTATGGAATTTTTACGTGATTAATAACGTAAAATTTACAACGCATGTGTACCGTCCACCTTTTTTTCTTTTTCTTTTTTTTCCAAAGAGCAAGTGTTCTGGAAAAAACCATGATCTTCTCTTTTATAGATATTTGGCTTTATTCTTGGCATAGTTTCTCTTGATTGTAGTGCCCCTCCCAAAAAGTATAAAATGAATAGGAATTGAAAGGAAGGAAGAACGTTAAAGCCTTAAAACGAGACTGAATTGAATTAGCTGATAGACAACCGCAGACCGGGGGGGGGGGGGGAGGATAGTTTCGCAAATAAAAGCTACGCGTGAAATGTTGTCAGACATCAATCACCCACCCATGTGCCCTAAGCACATGTGAATTTTGGGTTAGCAAAAGCTTAATGAATAACTTAATTTCATTCATTGTCAGTTTAAATCACTTTCTTTGTTTATTTGTAGCGGTATTTGTTCTTCAATCCACTGAGACGAAGCTTGAAGAGCAATATTTATTTGTGTTTCCTCAGGTCAATCCCTTGTTTGCAAACGTCACGTTCGGGATTTCTCTGAAAACTGTCATCTGATTCACCTACAGAGAAATTGTTATTTGTTATATTTTTGCTTTTTTTTCTCTCTCGCTTGCAAGATTTCAAAATTTATGATTCATATTTATTTATTTACAGCACTCACAGTACTCATACAAATTAACTAGCGCTAGACTTACCCCTGCTATATATTTGCGTATATCTATTTGTGCTATTTATTACTTATACCTAAATTTTTAACTTTTGGTGCTATCCCAGCAACAGATTATCTTTGTTGGAATGTAACAAGTAGGATAGTTCATAGTTCTACTATCTTCGGGGGTAGATTGTGTCTGAACAAATATGTGCGCAAAGAAAATAAAAATATGAATAATAAATAAACAGGTAATATAAATAAATGAACGAAGAAACAAGTAAATAAATAAATAAAAAAAAATTAATTTGTTTGTATACTGACTCAAAACTCAACGATGAATTTTTTAAATTTTAAACTAGCCGACTTTCCGTAAAAAAGAACAAATTTTATCGATACATCGTGACTAAATACCTTTCAAGGAAGCTCAGCACTGCTTTCCCCGTACAAAATATAAACGTATCCACCTCTCGAACCAGCGAGAAACTTCAACCGGAATCCAGTAGCTCCAAGAAGCAAAACTAATAGAAACTAATTCTCTACACCCGGTTTCCTCTGCTTTGACTTAAAATAATAATAATAATAATAAAAACCGCGGGTAAACATGAATTAAAAAATAAAACTGAGAGGAAACCGTCCCGTAAATTAACCTACATCTAAACGGTAACAATTTGTTGTTTACTTGGCGGCGAGTTATAAGTTGCGCCTTGCGCAGTTGAATACCGCCCGCATTGATTTTTCGGTGCCTTCGAACTTAGTGCCTGAGCCACCCGCGCGACGCGACGCATATCGGCGTCTCCTACATCGCGATAACGCAGACGCAAAGCCCGTTGCCTACGCGCCCGATCCTCAGGCGCATCTAATAAAAAGTCAACCAACCTAACTCTTGGCGTGGCGTGTGGAGAGTCCGCCGAAAACAACCCCCTTGGTCTATCTGTACCTGTCTTTGCTCTCCTGTTCCCTGCATGCCCAAAGCGCCTGTCCTGTCTTTTTCGGCGCTCACCTTGACGGGATATGCGCGGGAGGTGAGAGGGACGCGTCAGGCAGGACACCGACCGACATGACACCCTCGTCCCTCCTCCCACCTCTTGACAGAGCTGCCGTTTTGCCTGTATTTAATGACATTTTTCAATTCACCGGTGATTTTACCGGTTGAGAAAAGATTACACGGTTAAGTTTAGTTGATGACTGAAATGCTCAAATGCTGTAAAATTTTCTCAATCGGTAGAGTCGCCGAAAAAGCATCACAATATCCGCAAGTTGTTGTTGTTGTTCTTTTTTTTTTTTTTTTTTTTTTTTTTTTTTTTTTTTTTTTTTTTTTTTTTAAATGACTCCATTGGAGTATCACCGTGCGTTAATGGTCATAAACAGAACTGAACGGTGCAATATTTTCTCAATCGGGGAAATCACTGCATAAAATTATTAAAATATCCGCAAGTTTGTTCAAAGTCAATGATGATTCCTTTGGTCGAGAAAAAATTTACACGGTTTAGTTCAGTTAATGACTGTAATGCTCGAAAAAACTCTGATCTATATTATTTTCCTCAAAAAGTATCACAATATCCGCTATTTTTTTTTTTTTTTTTTTTTTTTGAGACTGTGAGTATCACTGTGCTTTAATAGTCATAAACGGAACTGAACTGTGTCATTTTTTCTCAATCGGCGAAATCACAGTAAAATTAATAAAATATCCGCAAGTTTGTTCAAAGTCAATGATAATTCCACTAGTTGAGAAAAGATTACTTACACAGTTCAGTTCAGTTTATGACTATTGAAGCACGAACATTTTTTCTCTCAACCGGTGGAGCCATCATTTACTTTCGGCGAGCTCGCAGTTATTTGAATAACTTTACGACGATTCCGCCGATCGAGGAAAAATTACACAGTTCTGTTCAGTCTATGACCATTTAAACACGAAAATACTCTGGTTTGTAATCTTTTCTCAACCAGTGGAGTCATAAAAAAAAGAAAAAGAAAAAAAGAAAAAAAAAAAACTTGCGGTTTTTGTGATAATTTTTGGCGATTCTAGCGATGGAGAAAATATTACAGATCAGAGTGTTCCAGAGCATTACAGTTATAAAGTGAACTTAACTATGTAATCTTTTCTCAACCAGTGGAATCATCGGTGAATTGAAAAATTCCATTTAATATACACGAATCGGCATCTCTGCCTCTTGAGCCTCTCTCCACTTTTACGCAATCTCGTCGCTCATAGCCCCACCTCCAACCCCCCCCCCCTCCCGACCACCTTCACCATCTCACTCCCCATACCTTCGTCGCTTGCGGTATCGGTACCCACCTAGCTCCCCACACCCAAAAACCTACCCCAACTTCAACCTTGCGCCGTTATTCCGTTTCGGTTTCTTTTCGCTTTATTTTAACACCACCCCCCCTCCGCCTCCCTCTTCCACATTTATTCTATTATTCTAAAAGGGGGATGTGTTAACAGTTTTAGCCCCCTTTCTCCCCCCCGAACTCCCTTCTACCTCTATTTCGCAAACACTCTTATTAGTGGTGTTTTTTCCCTCTCCTTTTTCTTCCATTTTTTCAGTTTTCATTTGAAGAGCGCGTTTTTACGTCAACCACTCGGGGCTTCCATCAGAGCATTTAAATTTCGCTCGATGTCTCTGCTACTTTTCAACCCTCCGGCTAATGACGTAAAGGTCGTCGAGGAGAACTTAAATGACCCCTCCCCCCCTCTAAGATAAAATTCCCCCTTGAAAAGAACAAGATTCGAAACGTGGCACAGCAGAAACCGATAATTGGACAGTTTTCCGACTCCGGAAAAGCGCTCTGTACTATCTCTCTCTCTCTCCCTCTCTCTCTCCCCCCCTCTCTCTCTCTCTCTCTCCCCCCCTCTCTCTCTCTCTCTCTCCCTCTCCTTCTCTCTCTCTCTCATACTACTTGGAGGATAACAGGACGCGAGGAAAGTTGCTTTTAGGAGGACATGGCCCTTTCCCCTTCCAGTATTTTGAGATGGGGGAGGCAAATTGTTGTTTTGCTCCTCCAAAATTTTGATGGAAAAGAGGGAGAGAAAATAAACTATAAAAGTATATGTTCTACAGTAAGAAAGACGGAAAGAAATAGCCAGAAATAGAACTAATTCACCCGTAAACTGCGCCTTTAAAGGAAGTTTGAAATGATAAATTCTTCTTTTGTCAGTGAAATATGAATTCCATAAACTTTTGGCGATAAATTTTGTGCAATTTTTGAAGATGTTTGTTAAAATATCGTCTGAGAGAAGAACCTGAGTTCATAAATTTTTCCGGGGGAAGACCCCATTAAAAAGGCTCTGTATTAAAAGCTACGTAAAATAACTGATCATTAAGGGATTCACGGAATCCCTTAAAAATTCTTCATTTAAATTCATTAAAAAAGTCGAACGCTTCAGTCATCGGCGATGACAAGGCATTTCTACCTTTCTAATGTGTTTAAATGGGGGAAAAAGAAACGTTGCCAAATCGCACGCCTCGTCACTGACAACCCTATCTTTCCGTTCCGTTCCTTCCTATGACAGTGTTGCCAGATTGGGGTGAAAAAGCCTGTATCTTTACATTGATTTAAGTGGGGACAATACGGCTTTTTACCATCGATCTGTCAATACTGCCTATCAAGTGTCTTCCTTGGGAGCCAGAGCCGTGGACAGATCTGAATTTTATGTTCTCCTCGGCAGAAAACTGTAGGAACACTAAAATGAGGTACAATATATCATTAAAATACTAAATCCAAACTCCAAAGGCTCTTACTTCAACATAACTTGATTTCAAGTCATTGCGTTGGGAGCACGGCTCCCAAAAAGTGCTCCCTAAAGAGCTTTCAACGCAATAGCTTGAAACCGAATCTTTGAAATCAAGTTTTGTTGGTGCAAAAGCCTTTGGATTCAGTATTTGAATGATGAATTGTTACTTATTTTAGTATTCCTACAGTTCTCTGCCGAGGAGAACATAAAATTCAGATCTGACCACGGCTGAGCCGGAGCGGCTCCCCATCCCTGCTTCCAAAAGCGCCGGGAATAAATGCAGTGATATGAGGTATAGCTTGTCCCAGAAAAGATTGGATTTGACACTTCTATGTTGCCGTGCTAAGGAAGAACGCCGTAAAAGCCAAAAATAAAAAAAAAATGAGTTAGACACGGAAATGTACTATTTTTGACATGCACTTTCACGTGGTGAAATCAGAATTCCCTTATCTCTATTAGTATCTGAGATATAGAGGGGCAGCCTGCCGTAAGTACGCCGAAATCGGTACCTTCACTCAGGAGAAACGCCGTAAGCGCCAGGTAAGTACTTACACGGGCCGAATGCAGTATCTCCAGCCGAGCTGATTGTGAGTGGAGATGCGGCGTTCTACCTGTGTATCGGGCGCTTCCTCGGCGACCCTTTACGCAACAATGCATGCCCCTCCAGACGGGGAAAAAGCCGTATTGTATGTCCATCGTGTCTGCGACCTTCCTTCGATCTTTTGCTATTTATACTCTGTTCACGATAAGAAGGCGGGTGAGAATCCAGGTAGTAATGCACTATTTAGCAACAGTGCGGCTATACCGGCTACTCCAACCCTTCGCAGTGGCCGTTGTTCTTCCGACTTCTCTCTTGGCACGGAGGATTTCCAAGAACCGACAGACTCAAAAATTTACACACGTCCAGTAAAAATTGCGAACGGTCAAAAATACGAAAAAACGGACGAAATTTTCGCTCTAAAGGGCCGAAAATCGGCAAAAATAGTCAGGTTTGAATACTGACAACTCTCATAAATTCGATAGTAGACGAAATATCCTGAATTTAATTCAGACTGAAAAATACGAATTTCTGAGAGTCATTAATATTTAAACTCGACTATTTTCGCCGAGTTTTGGCCCTTTAGGGCGAAAATTTTGTCCGTTTTTTGGTATTTTCGACCGTTTGAAATTTTTACTGGGCGGGTGTAAATTTTAGAGTCCGTCGGTTCTTGGAAATCCTTCGTGCCAAGAGAGAGGTCGGGAGAACAAGGGCCACTGCGAAGGGTTGGAGTAGCCAGCATAGCCGCACTGTTGCTAAATAGTGCGTTACTACCCGAATTCTCACCCGCCTTCTTATCGTGAACAGAGTATAGAGAAAAAATATTTTACTTGGCACCCTTTTACAACAGTAAAAATTCAAGTGAAGATTTATATAATCGATTTATGTACGAAAACGTGCCAAAATCGAAACCAGTTGGGAGGGCCATGCGTTTAACTTTGAACGCGTTTTACGCGATTTCAAGTGCAGTGGAGATACGGCGTTCTTCCTTAGCATGGCAGTATAGTTTTCATGAAAACATCAGCTTCTTAAGGCTCCTAACCAATCAGGTTGCTCTATCTGAGGATGGAAGCTGATGTTTTCATTCAAAGCCACAGTTGTCAAGTCCAATCATTCTTGGAACAGCCTATAACTATTCCTACTTGACGGCGCTGTTTTTGCATAACCTGCGATTTGAAAGCACAACACGTGTACCTTCACTACCTTCGAGTCGAAGGTACACTTGTTGCGCCTTCAATTCGCAGGTTATGCAAAAACAGCGCCTTCAAGTCGGAATAGTTATCTCATATCACTACAATTATTCCCGGCGCTTTTGAGAGAAGCAGCAAAACCTAGTGCCTGAAGCTGCTAGGTATGTACTATCAAAAGCAAGAGTTTCCTAAGTACAGAATTCAAGATATGTAATCAAAGTAACCTTTTACAATCCGCGTGTATTCTTGAATGTCAAAACTTTTTCGATCGCTATAGTATGTATTTTTGTACAATGTAAGTACTTACATACACTACGTTTGCACCGGTGGATCTGTTCTTCTTCTTTTTACCTATTTTTTCCCATCATGCAACGCTTTCCCCCCTGATGGTTTGTTCTTATGCTTTTTCCCTATGATTACGAGGAGTCATCGTGGATCCACCGGTGGATTTGTTCTTCTTCTTTTTACCTACTTTTTTCCCATCATGGAACGCTTCCCCCCTGATGGTTTTGTTCTTATTCTTTTTCCCTATTATTACGACGAGTCATCGGTGGAACGACCGGTGGACCTCTTCTTCTTCTTTTTACCTATTTTTTCCCATCATGCAACGTTCCCACTGATGGTTTTGTTCTTATTCTTTTTCCCTATGATTACGAGGAGTCATCGTGGATCCACCGGTGGATTTGTTCTTCTTCTTTTTACCTACTTTTTTCCCATCATGCAACGCACCGTCTCGTCCATCTCGTCGATCCACGATGACTCCTTGTAATCATAGGGAAAAAGAATAAGAACAAAAACATCAGGGGGAAGCGATGAATGATGGGAAAAAAGTAGGTAAAAAGAAGAAGAACAAATCCACCGGTGGATCCACGATGATTCCTTGTGATCATAGGGAAAAAGAATAAGAACAAAACCATCGGGGGAAGCGTTGCATGATGGGAAAAAAGTAGGTAAAAAGAAGAAGAACAGATCCACCGGTGCTTCCACCGACGACTCCTCGTTATCATAGGGAAAAAGAAAAAGAACAAAACCATCAGGGATGGAGCGTTGCATGATGGGAAAAAAGTAGGTAAAAAGAAGAAGAACAAATCCACCGGTGGTTTCACGATTACTCCTCGTAATCATTGGGAAAAAGAATAAGAACAAAACCATAAGGGGGAAGCGTTGCATGATGGGAAAAAATAGGTAAAAAGAAGAAGAACAGATCCACCGGTCGTTTCACCGATGACTCGTCGTAATCATAGGGAAAAAGAATAAGATCAAAACCATCAGGGGGAAGCGTTGCATGATGGGAAAAAAGTAGGTAAAAAGAAGAAGAACACATCCACCGCTGCTTCCACCGATGACTCCTCGTAATCATAGGGGAAAAGAATAAGAACAAAACCATCAGGGGGGCAGCGTTGCATGATGGGAAAAAAGTAGGTAAAAAGAAGAAGAACAAATCCACCGGTGGATTCACGATGACTCCTCGTAATCATAGGGAAAAAGAATAAGAAAAAAACCATCAGGGGGAAGCGTTGCATGATGGGAAAAAACTAGGTAAAACGAAAAAGAACAGATCCACCGGTGCTTCCACCGATGACTCCTCGTAATCATAGGGAAAAAGAATAAGAACAAAACCATCAGGGGGGCAGCGTTGCATGATGGGAAAAAAGTAGGTAAAAAGAAGAAGAACAAATCCACCGGTGGATTCACGATGACTCCTCGTAATCATAGGGAAAAAGAATAAGACCAAAACCACAAGGGGGAAGCGTTGCTTGATGGGAAAAATAGGTAAAAAGAAGAAGAACAGATCCACCGGTCGTTCCACCGATGACTCGTCGTAATAATAGGGAAAAAGAATAAGAACGAACCATCAGGGGGGCAGCGTTGCATGATGGGAAAAAAGTAGGTAAAAAGAAGAAGAACAAATCCACCGGTGGATTCACGATGACTCGTCGTAATCATAGGGAAAAAGAATAAGACCAAAACCACAAGGGGGAAGCGTTGCATGATGGGAAAAATAGGTAAAAAGAAGAAGAACAGATCCACCGGTCGTTCCACCGATGACTCGTCGTAATAATAGGGAAAAAGAATAAGAACGAACCATCAGGGGGGAAGCGGTGCATGATGGGAAAAAAGTAGGTAAAAAGAAGAAGAACAAATCCACCGGTGGATTCACGATGACTCCTCGTAATCATAGGGAAAAAGAATAAGAAAAAAACCATCAGGGGGAAGCGTTGCATGATGGGAAAAAAGTAGGTAAAAAGAAGAAGAACAGACCCACCGGTGCTTCCACCGATGACTCCTCGTTATCATGGGGAAAAAGAAAAAGAACAAAACCATGAGGGATGGAGCGTTGCATGATGGGAAAAAAGTAGGTAAAAAGAATAAGAACAAATCCACCGGTGGATCCACGATGACTCCCCGTAATCATAGGGTAAAAGAATAAGAACAAAACCATAAGGGGGAAGCGTTGCATGATGGGAAAAAAGTAGGTAAAAAGAAGAAGAACAAATCCACCGGTGGATCCACGATGATTCCTTGTGATCATAGGGAAAAAGAATAAGAAAAAAACCATCAGGGGGAAGCGTTGCATGATGGGAAAAAACTAGGTAACACGAAAAAGAACAGATCCACCGGTGCTTCCACCGATGACTCCTCGTAATCATAGGGAAAAAGAATAAGAACAAAACCATCAGGGGGGCAGCGTTGCATGATGGGAAAAAAGTAGGTAAAAAGAAGAAGAACATATCCACCGGTGGATTCACGATGACTCCTCGTAATCATAGGGAAAAAGAATAAGACCAAAACCACAAGGGGGAAGCGTTGCATGATGGGAAAAATAGGTAAAAAGAAGAAGAACAGATCCACCGGTCGTTCCACCGATGACTCCTTGTAATCATAGGGAAAAAGAATAAGAACAAAACCATCAGGGGGAACCGTTGCATGATGGGAAAAAAGTAGGTAAAAAGAAGAAGAACATTTCCACCGGTGGATCCACGATGACTCCTCGTAATCATAGGGTAAAAGAATAAGAACAAAACCATAAGGGGAAGCGTTGCATGATGGGAAAAAATAGGTAAGAAGAAGCAGAACAGATCCACCGGTCATTCCACCGATGGATTTGTTCTTCTTCTTTTTACCTACTTTTTTCCCATCATGCAACGCTTCAACCGGATGGTTTTGTTCTTATTCTTTTTCCCTATGATTACAAGGAGTCATCGTGGATCCACCGGTGGATTTGTTCTTCTTCTTTTTACCTACTTTTTTCCCCATCATGCAACGCTCCACCCCTGATGGTTTAGTTCTTATTTTTTTTCCCTATGATTACGAGGAGTCATCGTGGATCCACCGGTGGATCTGTTCTTCTTCTTTTTACCTACTTTTTTCCCATCATGCAACGCTTCCCCCTGATGGTTTTGTTCTTATTCTTTTCCCCTATGATTACGAGGAGTCATCGTGGATCCGACGGTGGATTTGTTCTTCTTCTTTTTACCTACTTTTTTCCCATCATGCAACGCTCCTTCTTGTCCATCTCGTCGATCCACGATGACGTCGTTTCATAGGGAAAAAGAATAAGAACAAAACCATCAGGGGGAAGCGTTGCATGATGGGAAAAAAGTAGGTAAAAAGATGAAGAACAGATCCACCGGGGGATCCACCGATGGATTTGTTCTTCTTCTTTTTACCTATTTTTTCCCATCGTGCAACGCTTCCCCTGATGGTTTTGTTCTTATTCTTTTTCCCTTTTATTACGACGTGTCATCGGTGGAACGACCGGTGGGTGGATCCGTTCATCTTCTTTTTACCTATTTTTCCCATCATGCAACGCTTCCCCCTTGTGGTTTTGGTCTTATTCTTTTTCCCTATGATTGCGAGGAGTCATCGTGGATCCACCGGTGGATTTGTTTTTCTTCTTTTTACCTTTTTTTTCTCATCATGCAACGCTTCCCCCAGGTGATTTTGTTCTTATTCTTTTTCCTTATGATTCCTTTTTCCTTATTCTCTTTCCTTATGATTTTTATGATTCCTTATGATCTTCTTTTTACCTACTTTTTCCCCATGCAACGCTTCCCCCTTGTGGTTTTGGTCTTATTCTTTTTCCCTATGATTGCGAGGAGTCATCGTGGATCCGACGGTGGATTTGTTCTTCTTCTTTTTCCCTACTTTTTTCCCATCATGCAACGCTCCGTCTCGTCCATCTGGTTAGGTGGATTTGTTCTGGATTTGTTCTTCTTCTTTTTCCCTACTTTTTTCCCATCATGCAACGCTCCGTCTCGTCCATCTGGTTAGGTGGATTTGTTCTGGATTTGTTCTTCTTCTTTTTCCCTACTTTTTTCCCATCATGCAACGCTCCGTCTCGTCCATCTGGTCGATCCACGATGACTCCTTGTAATCATAGGGAAAAAGAATAAGAAAAAAAGCATCAGGGGGAAGCGCTGCATGATGGGAAAAATAGGTAAAAAGAAGATGAACGGACCCACCGGTCGTTCCACCGATGACTCGTCGTAATAATAGCGAAAAAGAATATGAACAAAACCATCAGGGAGGAAGCGTTGCATGATGGGAAAAAATAGGTAAGAAGAAGAAGAACAGATTCACCGGTCATTCCACCGATGGATTTGTTCTTCTTCTTTTTACCTACTTTTTTTCCATGATGCAACGCTTCCCCCTGAAGGCTTTGTTCTTATTCTTTTCCCCTGTGATTACGAGGAGTCATCGTGGATCCACCGGTGGAAATGTTCTTCTTCTTTTTACCTACTTTTTTCCCATCATGCAACGGTTCCCCCTGATGGTTTTGTTCTTATTCTTTTTCCCTATGATTACAAGGAGTCATCGTGGATCCACCGGTGGATTTGTTCTTCTTCTTTTTACCTATTTTTTTCCCATCATGCAACGCTCCACCCCTGATGGTTTTGTTCTTAGTCTTTTTCCCTATGATTACAAGGAGTCATCGTGGATCCACCGGTGGATTTGTTCTTCTCCTTTTTACCTACTTTTTTCCCATCCTCGTAATCATAGGGAAAAAGAATAAGAACAAAACCACAAGGGGGAATCGCTGCATGATGGGAAAAATAGGAAGAAAGAAGAAGAACAGATCCACCGGTCGTTCCACCGATGACTCGTCGTAATAATAGGGAAAAAGAAAAAGAACAAAACCATGAGAGATGCAGCGTTGCATGATGGGAAAAAAGTAGGTAAAAAGAAGAAGAACAAATCCACCGGTGAATCCACGATGACTCCTCGTAATCACAGGGAAAAAGAATAAGAACAAAACCATCAGGGGGAAGCGTTGTATGATGGGAAAAAATAGGTAAGAAGAAGAAGAAGAGATCCACCGGTCGTTCCACCGATGGATTTGTTCTTCTTATTTTTACCTACTTTTTTCCCATCATGCAACGCATCCCCTTGAAGGCTTTGTTCTTATTCTTTTTCCCTGTGATTACGAGGAGTCATCGTGGACCCACCGGTGGATTTGTTCTTCTTCTTTTTACCTATTTTTTCCCATCATGCAACGCTTCCCCCAGATGGTTTTGTTCTTATTCTTTTTCCTTATGATTACAAAGAGTCATCGTGGATCCGACGGTGGATTTGTTCTTCTTCTTTTTCCCTACTTTTTTCCCATCATGCAACGCTCCGTCTCGTCCATCTGGTCGATCCACGATGACTCCTTGTAATCATAGGGAAAAAGAATAAGAACAAAACCATCAGGGGGGAAGCGTTGCATGATGGGAAAAAAGTAGGTAAAAAGAAGAAGAACAAATCCACCGGTGGATTCACGATGACTCCTCGTAATCATAGGGAAAAAGAATAAGAAAAAAACCATCAGGGGGAAGCGTTGCATGATGGGAAAAAAGTAGGTAAAAAGAAGAAGAACAAATCCACCGGTGGATCCACGATGACTCCTCGTAATCACAGGGAAAAAGAATAAGAACAAAACCATCAGGGGGAAGCGTTGCATGATGGGAAAAAATAGGTAAGAAGAAGAAGAACAGATCCACCGGTCATTCCATCGATGGATTTGTTCTTCTTCTTTTTACCTACTTTTTTCCCATCATGCAACGCTTCCCCCTGATGGTTTTGTTCTTATTCTTTTTCCCTATGATTACAAGGAGTCATCGTGGATCCACCGGTGGATTTGTTCTTCTTCTTTTTACCTACTTTTTTCCCATCATGCAACGCTCCGTCTCGTCCATCTCGTCGATCCACGATGACTCCTTGTAATCATAGGGAAACAGAATAAAAACAAAACCATCAGGGGGAAGCGTAGCATGATGGGAAAAAAGTAGGTAAAAAGAAGAAGAACAGATCCACCGGTGCTTCCACCGATGACTCCTCGTTATCATAGGGAAAAAGAAAAAGAACAAAACCATCAGGGATGGAGCGTTGCATGATGGGAAAAAAGTAGGTAAAAAGAAGAAGAACAAATCCACCGGTGGTTTCACGATTACTCCTCGTAATCATTCGGAAAAAGAATAAGAACAAAACCATAAGGGGGAAGCGTTGCATGATAGGAAAAAATAGTTAAAAAGAAGAAGAACAGATCCACCGGCCGTTTCACCGATGACTCGTCGTAATCATAGGGAAAAAGAATTAGATCAAAACCATCAGGGGGAAGCGTTGCATGATGGGAAAAAAGGAGGTAAAAAGAAGAAGAACAAATCCACCGGTGGATTCACGATGACTCCTCGTAATCATAGGGAAAAAGAATAAGAAAAAAACCATCAGGGGGAAGCGTTGCATGATGGGAAAAAATAGGTAAAAAGAAGAAGAACAAATCCACCGGTGGATCCACGATGACTCCTCGTAATCATTGGGAAAAAGAATAAGAACAAAACCATAAGGGGGAAGCGTTGCAGGATGAGAAAAAATAGGTACAAAGAAGAAGAGATCCACCGGTCGTTCCACCGATGGATTTGTTCTTCTTCTTTTTACCTATTTTTTCCCGTCGTGCAACGCTTCCCCCTGATGGTTTTGTTCTTATTCTTTTTCCCTTTTATTACGACGTGTCATCCGTGAAACGACCGGTGGGTGGATCCGTTCATCTTCTTTTTACCTATTTTTCCCATCATGCAACGCTTCCCCCTTGTGGTTTTGGTCTTATTCTTTTTCCCTATGATTGCGAGGAGTCATCGTGGATCCACCGGTGGATTTGTTCTTCTTCTTTTTACCTATTTTTTCCCATCATGCAACGCTTCCCCCAGATGGTTTTGTTCTTATTCTTTTTCCTTATGATTACGAGGAGTCATCGTGGATCAAACGGTGGATTTGTTCTTCTTCTTTTTCCCTACTTTTTTCCCATCATGCAACGCTCCGTCTCGTCCATCTGGTCGATCCACGATGACTCCTTTTAATCATAGTGAAAAAGAATAAGAAAAAAACCATCAGGGGGAAGTGTTGCGTGATGGGAAAAAATAGGTAAAAAGAAGAAAATCAAATCCACCGGTGGATCCACGATGACTCCTCGTAATCATAGGGAAAAAGAATAAGACCAAAACCACAAGGGGGAAGCGTTGCATGATGGGAAAAATAGGTAAAAAGAAGATGAACGGATCCACCGGTCGTTCCACCGATGACTCGTTGTAGTAATAGCGAAAAAGAATAAGAACAAAACCATCAGGGGGGAAGCGTTGCATGATGGGAAAAAAGTAGGTAAAAAGAAGAAGAACAAATCCACCGGTGGATCTACGATGACTCCTCGTAATCATAGGGGATAGGAATAAGATTAAAACCATCAGGGGGAAGCGTTGCATGATGGGAAAAAATAGGTAAGCAGAAGAAGAACAGATCCACCGGTCATTCCACCGATGAATTTGTTCTTCTTCTTTTTACCTACTTTTTTCCCATCATGCAACGCTTCCCCCTGAAGGCTTTGTTCTTATTCTTTTCCCCTGTGTTTACGAGGAGTCATCGTGGATCCACCGGTGGATCTGTTCTTCTTCTTCTTACCTATTTTTTCCCATCATGCAACGCTTCCCCCTGATGGTTTTGTTCTTATTCTTTTTCCCTGTGATTACGAGGAGTCATCGTGGATCCACCGGTGGATTTGTTCTTCTTCTTTTTACCTACTTTTTTCCCATCATGCAACGCTTCCCCCTGATGGTTTTGTTCTTATTCCCTTTCCCTATGATTACGAGGAGTCATCGTGGATCCACCGGTGGATTTGTTCTTCTTCTTTTCACGTACTTTTTTCCCATCATGCAACGCTTCCCCTCTCATGGTCATGTTCTTATTCTTTTTCCCTATTATTAAGACGAGTCATCCGAGGAACGACCGGTGGACCTCTTCTTCTTCTTCTTACCTATTTTTCCCATCATGCAACGCTTCCCCCAGATGGTTTTGTTCTTATTCTTTTTCCTTATGATTACGAGGAGTCATCATGGATCCGACGGTGGATTTGTTCTTCTTCTTTTTCCCTACTTTTTTCCCATCATGCAACGCTCCGTCTCGTCCATCTGGTCGATCCACGATGACTCCTTGTAATCATAGGGAAAATGAATAAGAAAAAAACCATCAGGGGGAAGCGTTGCATGATGGGAAAAAATAGGTAAAAAGAAGAAAAACAAATCCACCGGTGGATTGACGATGACTCCTCGTAATCATAGGGAAAAAGAATAAGACCAAGACCACAAGGGGGAAGCGTTGCATGATGGGAAAAATAGGTAAAAAGAAGAAGAACAAATCCACCGGTGGATTCACGATGACTCCTCGTAATCATAGGGAAAAAGAATAAGAAAAAAACCATCAGGGGGAAGCGTTGCATGATGGGAAAAAAGTAGGTAAAAAGAAGAAGAACAGACCCACCGGTGCTTCCACCGATGACTCCTCGTTATCATGTGGAAAAAGAAAAAGAACAAAACCATGAGGGATGGAGCGTTGCATGATGGGAAAAAAGTAGGTAAAAAGAAGAAGAACAAATCCACCGGTGGATCCACGATGACTCCTCGTAATCATAGGGGAAAAGAATAAGAACAAAACCATAAGGGGGAAGCGTTGCATGATGGGAAAAAATAGGTAAGAAGAAGAAGAACAGATCCATCGGTGGAATGACCGGTGGATCTGTTCTTCTTCTTTTTACCTACTTTTTTCCCATCATGCAACGCTTCCCCCTGATGGTTTTGTTCTTATTCTTTTTCCCTATGATTACAAGGAGTCATCGTCGATCCACCGGTGGATCCACCGGTGGATTTGTTCTTCTTCTTTTTACCTACTTTTTTCCCATCATGCAACGCTCCACCCCTGATGGTTTTGTTCTTATTCTTGTTCCCTATGATTACAAGGAGTCATCGTGGATCCACCGTTGGATTTGTTCTTCTCCTTTTTACCTACTTTTTTCCCATCCTCGTAATCATAGGGAAAAAGAATAAGAACAAAACCACAAGGGGGAATCGCTGCATGATGGGAAAAAATAGGTAAAAAGAAGAAGAACAGATCCACCGGTCGTTCCACCGATAACTCGTCGTAATAATAGGGAAAAAGAAAAAGAACAAAACCATGAGGGATGCAGCGTTGCATGATGGGAAAAAAGTAGGTAAAAAGAAGAAGAACAAATCCACCGGTGGATCCACGATGACACCTCGTAATCATAGGGAAAAAGAATAAGAACAAAACCATCAGGGGGAAGCGTTGCATGATGGGAAAAAATAGGTAAGAAGAAGGTGAAGAGATCCACCGGTCGTTCCACCGATGGATTTTTTCTTCTTCTTTTTACCTACTTTTTTCCCATCATGCAACGCTTCCCCCTGAAGGCTTTGATCTTATTCTTTTTCCCTGTGATTACGAGGAGTCATCGTGAATCCACCGGTGGATTTGTTCTTCTTCTTTTTACCTACTTTTTTCCCATCATGCAACGCTCCCCCCTGATGGTTTTGTTCTGATTCTTTTTCCCTATGATTACGACGAGTCATCGGTGGAACGACCGGTGGATCTGTTCTTCTTCTTTTTACCTTTTTTTCCCATTATGCAACGTTTCCCCCTGATGGTTTTGTTCTTATTCTTTTTCCCTATGATTACGAGGAGGCTAGTCATCGTGAATCCACCGCTGGATTAGTTCTTCTTCTTTTTACCTACTTTTTACCATCATGCAACGCTTCGCCCTTATGGTTTTGTTCTTATTCTTTTTCCCTATGATTACGAGGGGTAATCGTGAATCCACCGGTGGATTTGTTCTTCTTCTTTTTACCTACTTTTTTACCATCATGCAACACTCCTCCCCTGATGGTTTTGTTCTTTTTCTTTTTCCTTATGATTTCGAGGAGTCTTCATGGATCCACCGCGCTTGTTCCTGTGACCGTAGTGAAAGCATAGCATACGCTTGCTTTAGTCTTAAATTAAGTTTAACTGATTCTTGCGTTGCGTGAATGAAGTGCGTTGTTCAGTTGACCAAGTTGCAAAGATTGCAGTGCCGTAAGGTTTCTAATGGTGTAAATCTTTTACTGCCTCTCCTGGGACCAATATATAATGTCAGTTTTCTAGCGTAACTGACGCACTGTCACGTGACGTGCGTAGGCTCTCTGATTGATCGAAACCGCACGGAATTGATCATGCGCACACCGCCTCTACCATACAGTTTTTGGTCCCAGATCGACATCCTTTTACGCTTTTGAAGATTCTTTTGGATATTATAGACATTTTTGGGGGTTCATGATGATTAAAATTAACAGCTTTATCAACAATCACCTTTCTTGTGGCTTATCCTCATGACCTATCAGAAGTTGACTACACACTCTTGTCCTAACTCTTTTACACATAGAGGCTCTAGAGCTATGAATAAAGTGAAGATTCGCTTGTCCTTACAATTAATTTAGTTTAATGCCAATTGCTTATCTCCCTCCAACACTAATAATTGTTTTCCTTTGTATAAATAGTATTAATCACTTCACTCTCGAGTTCAAATGATTCTTGTCGGCTCTCGGAGATAAAGCAAAAGTATCTGTTATGTATAAACATGCGCTTCATTGATGAGTCTTCACTCTTTACATACCTTCCATGATTTGCCCTGTTGACTGTCGCGAATATACGTGTCGAATATGAGTTTTTTTTTTTTTTTCGTGGGTCTATTTCAAACTTTTGTTACAGTGCACGGTGGAGCAGTGGCTGCTCGTAAAATGCGATATATCGATTTTCACTCCATTTAAAACTATAGAAAAGTATCGATTTCTCGGGGGTTCAATTGCACCCCCTGACGATCGATAATTTTCTATAGTTTTAAATGGAGTAAACATCGGCATATTGCATTGCACGAGCCGCCACTGCAGTGGAGCGAGTCAATGGAAGGGGTTGGACATGAAATATTCGGCTATAAATGCAAATTTGTGATGTTTTCACGGTCATTGTAATGCATCGTAAAGGGTGATTCTTGTAGAAAATTTTACTATTAAACCAATGACAGTCATAGTCTTTCTGGTATTAAAGTTAGCTTTCTGGTAATATCATTACATGCAGTTTGTTAACTGAATATGTGATAATATTATTACCCTAGGATTGTTATTGAATCACTCATCTAATTATTTAACCAAACTGAGGAGCTACCATCCATTCTGGTAAATGACTATCAGAACTTCTGGTAATATGACAGGAGCTACAGCAATATTACTACGCCTTACCACTGTAACACAATAATTCTGGTTATATTACCAGAAATCGGTCCATTACGCTGGATGGTAATATTACATTCGGTTTTTTTTCAGTGCAGGTGGAAATGTCCTATCTAAAATGTCCAATGTACAAAATGTCCATTATAAAATGTCCAAATCACAATTTGTCCGTTGTAAATAAACGTACAATGTAGGATTTGTCTACCATACATAAATGCCCCATAAAATTAATGCCCAATCGTAGACTAAGTATAAGTACGAAAAAAAAAAAGTCCGCAAGTTATAAATATATAGCATGAAATACAAAGTCACTACGTTCTCAGCTGTTTTGAATATTATAGCAACGTATGGTTTGTAATAAGTTTGTCAGATGTACTACATACAGGGCCAGATTCGTGCAGCTTTGTAAAAATCTATGTTCATTCCTGCTTTTGAACTTTTTCGTCATTTCTAATTTCAGCCGCCTCCTTTGTTACATTAAACACCCTGAGATCTTTAGATTCGAGGACAAAATCTACTATTGGACATTCTTCTTTATGGTCATTTATTTACCATGGACCAATTGTACATTGGACAGTTCATAGAGCGGACATTTTTTCAATGAGCATTTCTTGTTGGACATTTTGTACATTGCAAATTTAAAATAGGACATTTCCACTGAGCACCTGCGTATTAACGAAGATACAATCATCTGAAGTTTCCAAACCATGTTCGGCCTTTTTTATTGACTCGCTCTATTGTGCAGCGTTATAAACTATAAAGGGTTGATTCGTTCGTAAAAATCGCTTAACCCTCTAAGGGCCACTCAGGAGTCAGGACGCCACTCTTCCGTTTATAAAGGGAAGGTAGTTAACTGTTCGTACTCGGGGGAGTTGAAATTGCCTGTACGATACATTGAAGGCGCCCGAAGACATCCTATATTGTACATGTTTTCATCAGTAGTCGCGTTTATCCGGAATGAAGATTGAAACAATGTGAAGTAGACTAGGGAAGAAAAACGAGTATACTCGGGCTTGGCCCTTAAAGGGTTAAAAATAACGTTGAGAGCATAAGAAAGTTCCCAAATTCACTCACAAACTCACTAAATGCGACTAACAAAATTACAATAAGGTGGTCGAATGAGTGCGTGACAATGGGGGGGGGGGGGACTCCTTGATGAACCACTTTTCTCAGCACTAAAAACTACGATTAGATTGTTATTTGTTACCCGCGCCGCGTCACGGAGAAAAAAAATTCTTATTGGAAATACGGAACGTATTATTCAAGGAATATCTTTTAAAACAACATTAATTCTTATTGATTCAACGATTCTTTCTTGTAAATCATCAGAACGTTCTATTTTATCAATGATAATTATTATCGGTCCAATAGAACGTTCTAATGAAATCACAAGAATCACAAGAAAGAATCTTTGGATCAACAAGAATTCTTGTTATTTTAAAATAAACGTCTTTTAGCCCATATATAATGATACGTTCCGTCATTCCAACAAGAAATTTTTCTCCGTGCTTTCGACCGCCATTTTGTAATTTTGTTAATCACATTTATTGAGTTTGTGAGTGGATTATGGAACCTTCTGATGCTCTCAACACTGGCGCAACCAGGATCTCTTCCATCTCTTTCATTTCCCATTTGAATGTACAAGCAGGAAAAGGACAGAAAGAGGGGGTTTTATCCCGTTGTCCATCCTTGTCTAACACACGTTTTTTAATGGAGAAAAGAGAGAGATGAGGAAACTCTCGGTGCGCTACTAGCTCTCAACGTCATTTTCAAGTGCGATGTATACATCATATAGGAATCAACCCTCCGTAATGCTCGCGCTGTAGCTAAAGTTTGAAACAAACCTATTAATGCCATTTGCTTGTGAACCGTTGCTAGTTAAATCGCAACTTTGAGTCGGTTCCAGCATTCTTATCAGAAATTTAATCGAGCATGAGAAAAATCCTTCTTTTAAATAATTTCTGAAACTAGCGAAACGGCGGCAGTGGCCTCTCCTAAAATTTGGCACTGATAATTGTTCCCATTTAAATCTAAGTATGCGAAAGTATTTTCTCGGGAGTTCAACTGAACTGCTCACGCTACCGATTGTTTTACGTAGCTTCAAATGGAGAGGATACCTTGTTGCCAAGTGGAGCTCTTGCAAGCTTTTGCTGTGACCAAATGAATAGTCCATTATGATGTAAAAACGAGCAAAAATTACGAAAATTACACTGAGAAAGTTTAAAATTCAGTAATGAACCTACATAAGTACGTAAATGGCAAGATCGTAATGGTGGTTTGGCGCCGGTATCGTGGAAGATTCCTATCTAATATGCCACTTTCTCTTTGGAAACACAGAGGTTTGTCTCAATTTAGATAGGAATCTCCCATGATACCTGCGTCGAACCGCCATTAAGCTCGATTCTGAGAGTGAATTTCGTGATTTTTTAGTGTACTCATCGTCATTTTTACAGGTTTTTATGCAAGAATCAACTCTTCATCCCGTGTAACAAAAGTTCGCAAGAGCCCCATTGCACGAGCCTAGCCGGATCGATAGTTCAGGGGTTCGATTAATCGATAAAATTCGTTCTGAGCCTCCACTGCGTAGAGCTATTAAGAATGTTACAGACGCGGTCTCTCGATGAAATTCGTCCAACGATTCGATTCCTTCGATTTATTTATTGATTTATTTATTTATTTATCTATCTATTGTAATTTTTATTTACTTATTTCCTTTTTATAACTACAGCAATTAGTCGAAGCACTCGAAGTTGTTGATTGCGTGTCAACTCTAAAGAATCTTCTCTCTTCGAGAGATCGTGCGATGTCCCCCTTCCCGCGGTCCCAGTACCAGAGTACCTGTTTTATGTTTGGAAGTCTGCCAATTTTCCTATCTTCATTCAGTGTTGCCAGATTTGAGGTTGAAATCCGTTCATTCAGTGTTGCCGGATTTGAGGTTAAAATCCGTTCGTTCAGTGTTGCCAGAGTTGAGGTTAAAATTCGTTCATTCAGTGTTGCCAGATTTGAGGTTAAAATCCGTACATTATGCTCATGGGAAATATACGGCCCAAAGCCATGTAAGTACATTGTACATGTAGCAACGCTGTCTTCATTTAGTAACCAGTGTTGCCATTTTTCGGATGAATGGGTCTGTTGCATACTTTTGCTTAGCGTTATGGAGGGTTGAGTCGCGGGTGTAAAATCGCGTGAAAATCACAGGTTATCGCTATATAGCTCGTTGGATTTTCCCGATGTGACTTATAATGTGAAACTTATGGTATAATTTACAGAAAAACCTGGCAACATTGTTGGCAACGTGCGCGTGCGTTCCGTTGCCAGACTTTTGTTTTTTGATCACTCTCACTCTCGAGATCTTTTTTGCTCGTCCCGTATACATACAGGGTGTACCAGACCACCCGGATAGGTACTTTTTCTCGAAAACAGCTGGGCGTAGAGAGCTGAAACAAAAAAGTCAGATAGAGAATTGACCCCAAAGAATTCAATGAAAATATTTTCAAAGCCCCCCGAGGCCCCCCTGGGGGGTTTTGGGGGGCTCAAAACACATTATTCCATTTTTGGCGGGAAAAAGCCTATAAAAGGTACAAAAATAAGTTCAGATCCTGAAAGAACAACTCATTCCCGACATTTTTGTTCCAGTAAATTTTTCCATAAAACCCCAATTTTTGGGGTTATGGGCCCTTTTGGGGGAAAATTTTTATTCGGCCACTGTGACCACACTATTCAATATTTTTACAAAAACTAAAAACCATCTGAAAGAAGAGATCAAGACCTTTCGATTGATGTGCCACATAATACCTAAAAGTGAAAAATTAAGGCCCCCACTTAGATTCCAAAATTTGGGGGTCTTTGGGCCCCCCCACGTAAAAAAAGTCAAATAGCAAGGTATGGCTTGTGATACATCGATCGAAAGCCCTCAAAAAGGAGAATAAGATGGCGCAATCCAAAATCCTCTACAATCATTACTTTCAAAATGGCGGCCATTTGAAAATTATGGGTGTTCAAAGGTAAGTCCTGGGAAAAAGAGTCCAAGGTTGAACGATACATGGCTTGGAAGGCCTTAAAAAAAGCAAACGAATGGCGCAAACCGCAAATCAATCCGCCTCTTCAATCAAAAGTTATGGCCGATTGAAATTTAAGCAGCCTTAAATAGGCCTTATTGAGCCCTTTAAGTTTCAATCGGCCATAACTTTTGATTGAAGAGGCGGATTGATTTGCAGTTTGCGCCATTCGTTTGCTTTTTTTAAGGCCTTTTAAGCCATGTATCGTTCAACCTTGGACTCTTTTCCCAGGACTTACCTTTGAACACCCATAATTTTCAAATGGCCGCCATTTTGAAAGTAATGATTGTAGAGGATTTTGGATTGCGCCATCTTATTCTCCTTTTTGAGGGCTTTCGATCGATGTATCACAAGCTATACCTTGCTATTTGACTTTTTTTACGTGGGGGGCCCAAAGACCCCCAAAGTTTGGAATCTAAATGGGAGCCTTGATTTTTCACTTTTAGGTATTATGTGGCACATCAATCGAAAGGTTTTGATCTCTTCTTTCAGATGGTTTTTAGTTTTTGTAAAAATATTGAATAGTGTGGTCACAGTGGCCGAATGAAAATTTTCCCCCAAAAGGGCCCATAACCCCAAAAATTGGGGTTTTTTGGAAAAATTTACTGGAACAAAAATGTCGGCAATAAGTTGTTCTTTCAAGATCTGAACTTATTTTTGTACCTTTTATAGGCTTTTTCCCGCCAAAAATGGAAAAATGTGTTTTGAACCCCCCCAAAACCCCCCAGGGGAGCCTCGGAGGGCTTTGAAAATTTTTTCATTGAATTCTTTGGGGTCAATTCCCTATCTGACTTTTTTGTTTCAGCTCTCTACGCCCAGCCGTTTTCGAGAAAAAGTACCTATCCGGGTGGTCTGGTACACCCTGTATATTCTATGATACCGAACGTTCCTTGTTATTGTCAAGTGCCGTCACGTTGGTCGTATGCGCCGTGTTGTGAATATAAGGGAACTGGACTTGACCTTACGTTGCGCGCTATAAAGGGAATACATTGGCATCGGATAGCTTACCTACGCACTCCATAGTGTCATAGTAATGTTGTGATTATTGTGATCACTATGCTGTGATTATGAATGATTTGCATTTGCCTGCTTTTACTTTTCTACTATCAATGGCACCTATCTGTGTCGATTTGTGTTCCCATTCACGTGATTACATGTCCAATTATAAGGAAAAAAAACCCCACGATTGTGTCCAGGGACCCTTGTTTTGTTTTGTAGGGGGCGGACATCTATGTCGTTAACGCGTAAAAATCCGCATTCTAGCCAGATTCCCTCCGATTCCACAACAGCAACAATAACATTTGGGTGCAGTGGCGCAGTGTGAGATTTGGCAACGTTGTATTTCGTCCATTTAAACCCATGTAAAAGATAAAATGCGAAGGTGTTCACCCATCACCCAACACTTCGATATTTTTCATGGGTTTGAACGGACGAACTGCAACGTTGCCAAATTGCACGCTGCGCCACTATTTGGGTGACTCCAACCGGGGGCAGATTTACTATTACGTAAAGTACGCAACTGCGTAGGGCCTCAGATCTATGGGTCCCTCATATCACGAGGGGAGGAAGAAGAGAAGAAAGAGAGAGAATGTACTTGAAGATCAAACAGAACGATAAAAAAAAAAACAAGCAGCCAGCAGATTTTGTATCGCAGTCTAGCGATACAAAGATAACATGCAGTCAATCAGTGTAAGCTGCTTTGACTGCGTTGTTATTCTTGTAATACCGCTTTTCATTAAGTTTCATAGCATATAGGGTGTCAATTAAAAAAGGAGCTAGGCCAAATATCTCGAGAACGGCTCCGGATTTTGAAAAACACTGAAACACGTGTTCAAATGCTTGAGGGGGACATCTTTATAGGGGGTTTCCGATTTCGGGGCCATCTCCAGGGAGGGCGGATACCACGTCCCTAAATTCAATACTTCAAACGGGGACCCCCATATTTTATTTATTAATCGAAAAGGGGGTGAAATTATCAGACTTTTGGTGCGAATCGAAGTTCAATATCGGTTTTCGTTTTTGATACATCGAAGGTCAAAGTTCGATTTGGACAAATTTTTCAAAAAATCATTACTCCTCTTTGAAGAGTCGGAATTTAAAAATCAAGGACACAAAATACTCTAATAAGTAACCCCTTTTCAAAAAAAAATTTAATTATGAAAAACATTTAGTAAAATTTTTGGGTTTTTGCAGCTCCCAAAACTTTTAGACTTTTTTGGCCCCCAAGGAGGGCCATCTAAAAAATTCCGAGGTAAAACCCCCTATTGATTGATACATAAATAGAAAAGGCGCAACAAACTGAGCATTTCGGTGCAAACCGGAGTTCGATATCGTTTTTCACAATCGAGATATCGCAATCTGTAAATTGACATTCGATATCTCAAATGTAAAAACGATATCCCCCCCCGGTTTGCGCCGAAATGCTCAGTTTGTTACGTTTTTTCGATTGATGTATCACTCAATAGGGGTCGTGATTCGGAATTTTTCAGATGGCCCCCCTTTGGGGCCCAAAAATGTCAAAAAGTTTTTTGAGCTTCAAAACCAAAATTTGAATAAATGTTTGTTATAATTAAATTTTTTTTCTGAAAAGGGCTTGCTTTTCAGAGTATTTTTGTGTACTTGATTTGTGAATTCCGGTTTCTTCAAAGAGGAGTAAGTAATGCCTCTTGAAAAGGGGCCCCAAATCGAACTTGGACCTTCGATATAATCGAAAACGAAAAACGATGTCGACGTTTAACTTGTACCAAAAGTCTTAAAGTTTTTCCCTATTTTTGATTATTAAAAAAAAAAAAGGGGGGGCCCCATTGAAGTATTGGATTTAGGGAGGTGGTACCCCCCTTGGGGACCCCCAGAGAGAGACCCCAAATCGGCGTCCCCCTAAAAAGATGTCCTGCTCAAAAAAATTTAAAACACGTGTTTCAGCGTTTTTCGGAGCCGTTCTCGAGATATTCGGTCTGGCCCCTTTTTTTAATTGACACCCTGTATACATGGTGATCCAGAGCACTGTACCAGGCATTTTTCTTGAGAATGGCTGATTGAAATGTTTTGAAACATGGAAGTCGCATAGGGAATGAACCCAAAATTTTTTCATTTATCATATTATCGATAGCTTCCAATACTTAGCCCTTTGGGGCATATTTGAAAGGGGAGGCTCAATCACATCTATATCTCTTTTTTTTTCAAAAAAGCTCTTTTAAAGTTATGAGAAAAGCTCGTGTCCTTAAAGTTCAGGCAATTTCCTGCATTTTTGCTCTCAAGGACATTTCCCAAAAAAACCTCAATTTTTTGAGTTATGGCGGTTTTTTGGAAAAAATTTGAATTGGCTTTTGTGGCCACCCTGTTGAGAATTCTTCAAATACATAACAGCTTCTGATCAAATGGTTGGAACCATTTTGATTGATGTGAACTAGTTTGGTACCTTAAAGTAAAAAAATTTAGGTGTATTTCGTTAAATTAAAATTTTGGGCAGCCCATGTCTCAGACCATGGAATCGATCCCATTCTCCCCTTGAAGTCCCAAAATTTTTGATTTGAAAAAATACACCTTTTTTTTTCTCCTCAAGGTAACATGTTGCACAGCGATCAGAAGGTTTCGATATTTTTTTTCAGAATCTGTCAAGATTTGTGAGAAATTCTCAACTGGATAAGCAAAAGGGCTGATTCAAAAATCTTCCAAGTCCCTATAGCAAAAAAAAAATCTGGGTGTTTTGGTAAATGTCTATGGGAGCAAAAATGTTGGCAATTGCCTCTGCTATGAGGATATGAACTTTTTTCGTACTTTCAGAAGATGCTTTTTTGCAAAAAACTTGATAAAAGTGTGTGAGCTTCCCTAATATGAACGAGGAGCTGATGAGAGCTTTTGAAAATATCAAAAATGAAAAATTTGTGTCCTTTCCCGTAACCGATTTTTTTGATTCAAAACATTTCGATCAGCCGTTCTCGAGAAAAATGCCTGGTGGTATGGTTCCTTCATCTTGAACTCTAGGCCACTGTCTCTTATTTCGTCATTTGTGAGTGTCTATATTGAAATTTCTCTTTCATTTGGTTTTTCTTAAAACTCTGTGCAGTGTGCTGGTTCCTCTTATCTATATAGTTATCATCGCTGCATTATGTTCTGTAAAATTTTCAATGGGTATGCAGAGTTAGTGAGAGTGGTGGAGTGAAAATTTTATTTTCTATGTAAAACTCTGAGAGCAAGTGCTTTTGTTCATTTTTTTTAATTTCTATTAATTTCATGTCACAAATTATTTCACCAAAACTTTCAGCTAAACCTCAAGTGATTGCGGCCAAGATCCAAAATTTTTCCCCCCAAACCAGCTCCATTTTACTTCACCTGCCCCAAACACTTCTTCATAAAAATTTGCTCGTAAAAACTTTTCTTTCAAATATCTTCCTATATTTTTTTCCCCTACCCCCGGAGGACGTGTCGTTCTGATTCAACTTGCAAGTCATGTGATATCAGAGCGACCAAGTCTTAAGTTTCCTCGATTAGGTGGCTTCAGAGCTCCTTCAAATAATTTGATACTTCTCCTGATCACATTTTCTTTTTTTCGGATAAAGCGCCTTCAATAATTTGATACTTCCCCTGGTAACAGATCTTCCGTATGAAGCTCCTTCAAAATATTTGATACTTCTCCTGTAAACACTTTCGTCTGAATAGCCGCATACAACCGAAAGACATGGTAGCTCTGATTCAACTTGCAAATCATCTGATATAAGAGCGACCAAGCCCTAGTAGCATCGACTCCTTTTTTGTTCAAATAAAATGGCAATTTATTTGAAATGTTACTGATTTTTCCAAGAAATTTTACTCGAGTAAATCTCAGATAAATTTAGTTAGGTTGACTTTTTCTTATATTTTATTTGAATAAATAGCAATTATTTTGAATAAATTGCAATTTTTTTTGAATAAAGTGCAGTTTTAATTAAATAAATTGCAATTTACCCCTTTAAATTGAAATTTATTTTGAATAAAAAAGTAATTTTTTTTCAAACAAACTTGAACTGTACAGAATTTGTACTCTTCGTGAGGTGCTTTACTTCATGAGAACTGTGACTGTTAGTGTAATTTGCCTTAACATTTAACGTTCAGATCCCAGGTAATCTCGGATAAAGCTTGAACTTGTCTTTAGGTTCCTCTATTTACCATTTTACTGGTGTGAGTAAAGTTGGTACAGAAGTGCATCAAAAATCAGAGACTAGGAGAAAATAAAATTCAACCACAAAATCTACACCTGAGGTCACACCTACCTGTGATTCAAGTTAATCTGCGCGTTGACTGGTTGTTGAGTTTCCCTTGTTGATTGTACTTTGAACTGACTTTAGCAAAATTTTAATAATGTATTTGAAATTAAAATTTGCAGCAAATCTGATTTCAAAGTTGAACTTCAGTCAGTTTGGACATGAAGAAGCAAATAACAGGATGACTGATCATTCGTGGTTCTGAAGTTTGCACGGACCGAACGGAAGACTTTCATTTCATTGAGAAATTAAGAGTATTTTTCAATAAGAGAGCGTTTTTAGTTGAATTGAAAGACTAAAGTACCCACTTAGCAGAAATAAGAAACTACTGTCATCATTATGGCAATAATGGTGCAAGAAATCAATCAAACACTGACTTAGAATTACCAGTATTAGGTTTACGGTTAGGTACTCCGTAGAACTCTGAAGTGACCAAAATACAGTAATTCACAGACACCTTGTTATGAAAAAAAACCAACCTAACTTTCTTAAAAGTGAAGACAACACCAGGTCGTGCGATGCACGAAACGGGGTACCAATTCATTATAATGTTATGTTCTTTTACCAAGGATATAGGTGTGGACAAGAAGGCTGTAAAACGGTGCCATACTAAAATTTGCTGTAAGGTTGATCGGAGAGCATCCATTTGCTCCACTCATCTATTTTGCCCAAGTCAATTCGATTTATCCTAGTCAATTGAGCCACTTGAGTGAATGTTAGCATGAGATTCGAGTGAAGTTCAGTCATAACTTCGTAACCATTATTTTTCGACTGCTTCCAAAAAAGAGGGGGAAAATTACTTTATCCTACTTAAGAATCTTAGGTGGATATGCCGCTAAAGTAGTCGACAATTTTATCGCAACCGATTGGACCCCAAAGGGTTCATGATTTACTCACATTTTGGAAAAGCTGATTTGATTGGTCCAGGTCAAGATTTGTTTCGACTTAGGTTTCATCGAGTAGAATTAGACAAATCGAGTTGGCTTTCCCCGATTAGATCTAATGTGTCCAAATTAACACTATCATTTGTACTTGGGTTCTAGGTTTCTCTCTTCAGACTTTGTAAGATTTTTGACAAGGTTATGACCATTTTCCCTCATGCCCAGAGCCAAAGCCTGGCATCATAAACTGTGCTGTTCAGTGTCGAACACACTTCTTACACTTTTTTAGCGTAGCTTCAGATAGCTTTATAATGAAGCTTTTTTCATCCTCGCAAAACTATCCGTTTGCAAGTAAAAAATGTCGAATCATCTTAAGCAGTTTCAATGAAAGGAGTCACTGTAACCATTCTATTAGAGGGGGACCATTTTGAGTATAGGGTTCTGACAAACAATGGTGCCTGTTTCCAAACCGCATCAAAGCGCATTGATGAGCGCTTGATTAGTAACGAGTTGAAACTCTGCGCAAACCAACTGCTCTCCCATGCGCTCTGATGCAGTTCAGAAGCAGGCACCGCTTCTTGACAGGACTCGATACTCAAAAAGGTCCTGCTATACTAAATAATCTCCTCCGCTCATCTCCCCAATCAATGGTGCTCTTCATGTGAAGAATCTGCATTCATGAGCGGATTTCAACTTTAACATTGTTTAAAACCCTAAGTTATCATAATTTAGATATGAATGTACCACAGCAGAAGCATTTTGAGTATCAGGTTCTAACAAGTAGTGGTACCGCTTCTGCATTGCATCAAAGCGCATTCTTGAGCAGGTGATTATCAATTAGTCAAAACTCTGTGCTAAACAACCCCTCACGGATGTGTGCTGGTGCGATGCAATGCAAAAGCAAGCCCTGCCACTTGTCTAAGCCTGATAGTTAAAATGCTTTAGTTCTAAATAAATATTTGGGGTATTACTAAAAAATGAGTAAATCATGAATCCTTAGGTCTAATTAGTTTCGATTCAATTGTCGACTTCTTAAGTGGAACAGCCCTCAGGCTATATTCACCTGACATTCCCTTGTAGAACAATGTGATTGTAACTTTCTCATCTTGTCGGACAGTTGTACTTAGGTAAATAAATACTTAAAAAGTTCTTACCAAAATCCAACCAAAACCCCGTAGTAAAAATTTACTTCACGAGTGGCTCAATCAACTTGGGCAAAAAAGATGAGTCGGTGAAATGGATGCTCTCCGATCGACCTCGCAGCCCAGTATTTCAGTCGACACCATTTATCATTGGATGAATGCATCACACAACTTGGTGTTGGTGTTGACAATTAAAAATTTTGCTCTCCCTGACTGTCATGCAGGCATAGGTACAATTGGTCTGAAATGTAAAGGTCCACCCTTTGCTTTTTTTTCCCCTTTTCCCTACCTAACTTCTCTAGACCACTGCTAGGTTAACGAAGTTATTTCTTCAGATCACTCAACTGAAGAGATGAACATGAGAAAATCTGTCTCAGGAAGAGAGAGTGCTGAGAGAGGTCAAACTACAAAATTTTTGAATAAACCACCACAAACATACCACTTTCACTCGTCGAAATGCCAAAAAAGGCGATGAGTTACGGCATTACGAGGGAATAAACACACACACTGTAGAATCTGACCAATTAAATGAAAGCTATGAAGAACTTGAGTGTTTCAATTCGTAAAAACTGAAGTTACGGCTTTGATTGACAGAAAACACGCACAGTTCATAAAGAAATTCTAATTTTAAAGTCTCTGATAGAATTCGAAAACACGCGAAAAAACATTGCGGGGAACCTTCGGTTGTTTTTACAACACACATCTCTAACCTTAAAATCTCCGAGGCGGTTTCGCATGTTTACCTGAGTTTCCGAACTAGATATAGCTCGTTAGTAATCACAGACAAAATAATGAAACTACCAAATTTATTTATAACGGAGACAATCCTTATGAAAAACTTCGGGTCAATTCTCAGTCAAAAACCCCACTCAAACATTCCAACATTTCAATCGGCGCACGATGGATCCAAATCGAGTCCTAAGTGGTCAAAAATACAAAGACATGAGATATCACTAGAATTGTCGATCCATCAAAGATATTTTCCGATAAGTATGGGACAAGCCAGGAATAAAAAAAGGAGCCAAATAAACCCCTTGAAATCAACCATAGTACCCAGCTAAAAAACTAATTTTTCCCAAATTTGAAAGGATCGAATTTGGACCGCCCAAAGATTTGATTTCTGTCCATTGTGCGGCGGACCGAAGAATATCGCGGATTCGATATGGCGCGCGATTCGTTTAGTGACTGCTTAAAGGATAGGGAGACATTTGGCGTTGCCGCTCCGCAATATATCGAACGAAGGGAATCCACCGTAAAACGAGACGCGATCATTACGTGCGGAAATCTGACAACGCACGTTTGCGACCAAGCCGAAAATTGTCGATTATTATGCAGGAAGTTCATGGCCAAAATCGATACGAAACCATAACAAAAACATGCAGTACTTACTGCATGTTAAAAAATACAACTTTGCTGCAAAACAGTTAAAAAATGAGTTTCCAATAACCCTTTTTTTTTTAATTGTTATTTTTAGAAAAACTTTTAAAGTGAGGACTTACGAACCCCTTTCTCTTTGGGGGATGTTCCCTTAGGCATCCTATACCTTTTCTCTAGGGGGCCTCAAATACAAGCTTGCGTAGGGCCTCAAGAGCAGTGGCGGCTCGTGCGATTTGGCAACAGTGTTTTTATCTCATTTAAATACATGGAAAACAATCGAAACTCGAGGAGGCTGCCAGCCTCCGCTTCAATCGATTTTTTACCTAAGTTTAAGTGGGAAAAATGCATGGTTGCCAAATCTCACGGGCCGCTACTGCTCAAGAGTTGTAAATCCGCCCCAGATTCCAACTTTTAAATGTATCGTTTAATCTAAAATATCTTGTTGATTTCGGCAGGTTTATTCGTGAAACCGCAGGCATAGTCAAGCATTTTTGAGGACGTAGAATCCATAATAGCAAAAAGATTGCTTTAATGGAGCTGTTGCAAACTTTTGCTACAGGCTTATTAACAGTTGAATATGGGGTAATACCCTGTAAAAATAACGATTAGCGCAATAAAAAATCACGAAATCCACTCCTAAACTCACAAAATGCTTTTAAATGCGAGACCGTAATGGCGACCGATGCCGCGGTTTTCTTATGGCAATTGTATGCTTCTTCTTCTTCTTGTGTGGTGTTGCGAGAACACCTCGTGTAGATGGCGCTGATTGAAGATAGGGAACCCCAATGAAAACCGCGGCCCGCGACCGCCATTACGGTCTCGCGTTTAAAAGCATTTTGTGAGTTTAGGAGTGGATTTCGTGATTTTTTAGTGCGCTAATCGTTATTTTTACAGGGTATTACCCCATAATCAACTATTAATAAGCCTGTAGCAAAAGTTTGCAACAGCTCCATTGTTTGAATTAAGTGATAGCCTAAATTTCCGTTCAAAAATGCGGTAATAAGGAAATGGGGGATGGGGTAATGGGGTATTGAATCGGAATTTGGTTGGAACCAAAGGTCCTCGGGCGGCAATCGATACGATTTTTTTATCGCTCTACTATAACAGTCTATATGTTACCTCTTCTATGAAGCTATAGCTGTAGCTTACCTGTCTATGAAGCTAAAGCTGTAGCTTACCTGTCTATGAAGCTATTTTAGCTGTAGCTTTTCCTTGAACTTTTTTCGTTCAAAATCATCCCGCGGTGAATTTAAAAATCAAGCACAGTCAAAGTAAATGATGCGCAGAGTTCAAAAATTCCTTGCTGATTCATTTGTAATTTAAAGTGACGGTTCGAAGTAAAAACATCATATTCTTCTCTATATAGCTGCTCAGTCATGAATTAATATTTAATGTACGTATTCTTTGAAAATCTTTTTAAATTCATTCAATTGTTCATTATCCTCGACAGAGATTAAACTTTCAAGCCTCCATTCAATCGTAAATTAATGATAAACTTGAATTATCTTCGTACAAATTTTCTCGTCGATAAGAGTCAATTTTTTCGATTTTCCTCTATTGGTTGAGTCACTTGAAGGCTACATTTTTTTTCATCCACTTTTAAGAGGACTTGTATCACAGAATAATACAATCAGAACGGAAACTCCCATAAGAGCCAATGGAAGCAAGTTTGGAATTTAGCGGCACCAATAGGCAACGCTGTGGTCCTATATCCCAACATGGCGGAGGTGTGTGATTTGTGTTGAAACTAATTTATTTCTGTAAATTCTGGAAAGAAATCTTAACCGGCCTCACTTATATTCTAATGGCATTTCAAAATGAAAATTTCGCGAATCATGTCCTATTTTTTTTTCCCCCCGCGCGCGAATCCAGATGTAAACATCCTATATCCCAACATGGTGGACGCGAAATGAATTTGCTTCCAAATCCGATAGAGTTTCCGTTCTCTGATTGTATTATTCTGTGCCAATAGGCAACGCTGTGGTCCTATATCCCAACATGGCGGACGTGGTTGATTTGTGTTGAAACTCATTTATTTCTGTAAAATTCTGGAAGGAAATCTTGGTTTCCGGCCTCACTTTTATTCTACTGGCATTTCGGAATGAAAATTTCGCGGATCGTGTCCTATATTTTTTTTTCGGGCGCGAATCCACCTGTAAACATCCTATATCCCAACATGGCGGACGCGGAATGAATTTGCTTAAAAATCCGACAGTTTCCGTTCTGATTGTATTATTCTGAGCTTGTATGAAAGATTCGATCCTTATACGGTTCGATCAAACCTCCAGATAACAATCGATACTTAAACATAATCTCAAATGAAAGTTAAACGACAGTCGATTGTTAAAGAGCTACTGGCCGCGATTTTAAGCTGATACGAACCGCCTATGGGTTTCCGTCAGCTTGCCTGGTCTGACTTCGATGGTGGATCAAGAATGGATATGGTAACGTTGTAATTTTTCCATTCAAACTCATGAAAGAGATCGAACTATCGGGTGTTCGGTGAACACCTTCGTATTCGACCTTTAACATGGATTTCAATGGACACAATTCAACGTTGCCAAATTGCACGCTACGCCACTGTACCAGGATACGTTCTTTTGGAAGTCATAGTACCTATTTGGATAAAAAAAGATCTATAAATAATTTTAACAAATTAGTTAAATGCCTCCTCTATCATCTTTTAACAAATGCATTCAAATTTCATTGGCGGTTCCAGCAAACTGGCATCAGTGTAAGTACTCTTCCCATTTAATTCCATGAAAAAGAATCGGTTTGTCACGGACCTGTAGCCCCTTCAAGAATCGATTGTTTAGAATACATTAAAATGGGAAGAAAGCGCAGTTGCCAGATTGCTGGGTCCGCCTATGAATTTAAAATGGACCGAAAGAGGGGGAGGCCAAGTCCTGGATGATGCCGAATGCTTCAGTTTACCTTGGATGCATTTCGTAAAGCAGCAACAGGTATATACATATGTTTATTTAAACACCAGCCGGTTGTGTGGTTAGCGATTAAAGAACAAGATTGTGGTATCACAGGTCTTCGGTTCGACTCCCGGCGCATTCGTTACTTTCAATTGACTCACTCTGTTTTACGTCGTGGCGTGCAATGCAATAAGTTTTCGTCACTCTCCCATTTTTTTTTTCTGACACATTAATTTGTCCATCTTCTCTGAATTTCTCTGTTTAGTCGAGTCCGAATCAAATGAAATTGTGGGTGACGTTTATAAGGAGGTGAATTTTTCTCCTCTTTTATTTTTCCTTGTATGTAAGTACCTCGTACCACAATCAACGGTGCATTCTGGTGCACGTAGAAATTAAACCATAATAGTTTGTTCGTTTGGACTTTCGCTGAACTGCGTCATATTAATTATTAGAAAGTTTTTTTTTTATTATTATTATTTTTTTTTATTTTTATATTCTCTCTTACTGTGCGAGTGTTTGTCTGAATTTCGGTCTCTTTTTCTTTTCAATTTTGCCCGGGAAAGTTCATCGAAATTGACTTGAGATGACATTTTCTCTTTTGTGTGACTCTAGAGTCTTCCTACATCACCAAACGTAAGCTTTTTTATTACCTTTATTTTCGACTGTAGGCATATTAATTAGTGTGAAAACTCGTTTGTCAAAATGACCGATTTTATGAAAAAAAAAAAAAAAAAAAAAAAAAAATGAAATAAATGAAGCAAAAGAAATAAATAAAAATAAAAAAAATAAATTAAATAAATTAAAGAAAAAAACCCAGAATCAACATTCAGAAAAGAGATTAATACCCGTCGAAGTGAAGGAATATGGATGGTTCTCTCAAAAGGTCGAAAATAATGATTTTTGATTACTCTTTCTCTGATTTTCGGACCTGCTTATTTCCGATTTCAATTTTTTTCGTACAATTACTGAAAAAACAGCTTTCGTAAGATTTACCATAATTTGGTAAAAAAAAAAAAAAAAAAAAAAAACTGTTTCTAAGACGGTAAATTTTGATAAAACGTAAAATTTGCAATTTTCTTGGATTGTCAAAAATTTAAACCAAGTCATGGTAAATCTTACAATAGCTGTATTTTCAGTGATTGAGAGACTCGTTGTTCATCGAAATAAAACACGTGTTTTTGGACTTGGTAATAAGAACTTTTGTCACTCGAAGTATTTTCTACTTCAACCTCTGACGAAAATCGAAATAAATTTTTTAAAAAAAAAGGCTTCCTTCACATTCTTCTTGAAGAGCTCATTTTGAGGACTATAAAATCGATTACCAACAAAATAAACCAATTAATGAACTCTCCGTCGATTTTTTCTCTCGCTCTCTTTGTTTCTCGCTTTTATCTGTTTTATCTATGTGTATCTTCCTTCACTTCTTTCTTGCGCCTCTCCCATCTCTTCATTAAAACCACTTGTCTTCTTTAACTCAAAAGTATGTTCTCTGTTTCAATGTCTCGAATGTTTATTCGCATGTGTTTATCTTGGTATCACGTGGTCTTCGCCTGATGCTTGTATTCTGTGCGTATCTTTTATGACCCCTCACGGGATAAAATCGAATAGCCAGACTATGATATACTTTTATCGGCGTGTTATTGTCTGCAATAACAGTATGCCATGTTTTTCTGGGCATTTCTATCATGATAAATCAACCCGACATTTTTTTCTCTTCCCGACTCATTTGAATCAATCAGCATTCCTCCCCTCCACCCCCCGGGGGGGGGGGGGGGGGTAATTTAACACGATGCTATAGACTGTTATATCGTGTCGATTGGCGTCCGACGACATCTGGTTCCAAACAAACTCTGGTTCAATGTAATTTCCCAATAAGCGGATTTTTGAACGAAAGTTTTGGCTATTGAATCAAGAAATTATAATGCGACCTTTTCGCGATTGTGAATTTTTCGTCCTCGAAAATGCTTAAAACTGCTTTAGTACGCAGCGATCTATCGTATCGATTGGCGTCCGAGGCGATCATTTACTTCATCGATAAACCGATCGTTTAGACTGTCTATGAAAGATGCTATTGGTCGAAAATTGTAAAACTTGACTGTTACCATGGTAACCATCGTTAAAGTGCCCATTTTAAAGGTCACTCATAGATGGCTTTAAAAAATGGGCAATTCATCAACGATGGTCACCATGGCAACAGCCAAGTTTTATAATTTTTGACCAATAGCATCACTCATGGACACTGGACGGTCTTAACGGTGTGTGTATCGATGAAGTAAATGATCGGCCCGCCAGGTTCTAAACAAACTCTGATTCAATGTATTCTCCCCCAAATGAGCGCATTTTTGAACGGAAATTTTGGCGATTCAATCGAGAAATTAATGTGACCTTTTTGCGATTGTGAGATGCATCATCGAATATGATTAATTTTGTCTTGTTCCACGACTAATGATATAAAACTATGCAAAAATAACGCTGCGCACAATTGAAATGACAAAAAATTCACTCACTAATTCAAAAACATGAAAGGAAAAGTTCACTTCTTAAATAGTTTTCTGGACACGCCCTTGATTACCTGATCACCTGACAACCGACCCGCAGTAAAAATTCTCTTGGGCGGCTCTTTTTTCTGGCGCCGCATTTTGGTTCTGAGATCGTCAAAAAGTGACAACAAATTATGAAGTAAATTTCTCACCAAGTTAACAAAAACTTTGACCAATTTTTATCACAGAGAATACTTGTAGCAAGTAATTTAAACCTATAGCTGTCCCTGTAAAGTTAAGTTAAGCAAAAATAATTCGAAATTCGATGATTTTCATTTTTCGATTACTTTTTTCAATGATTTTTGGCCTCTCTTCTTCCATCACAAACCATTGTGCGCCGTTTACGGTGTTGCCAGATCGAGTGTAAATGGCCGTATCGTCCCCATTTAAATCATTGTAAAACGTACGGCTTTTTCACCCCAATCTGGCAACATTGGCCGTTTATCATTTACTTTCTTCGAATTGTCCTTATTGTCCTCCAAATTATATGAAAATGGCCTCCAACAAAAAGTCTCGTGGAGCATATTTTGTCGACTCTCGGTTTATTTTTTAAAAGAATTTTGTCGCTTACAGGTTTTTCAGAATTTAGCGGAATGCTGCTTCGAAGAATGCTGGGAAAAGTCAACAACTATTTTTAAAATAATAAAAAAATTTATCGACAACAGTATAGACGAGAGGCCTTTTTTGCCTGAGGGCCGATCCTTGAAATTCACGACTTTTGGGTGGACTGGATAAGAATGGAAAACGATGATTGGTGGAGACGAGTCACGTGGTTGCCCAGTCTAATCAAAATACGGAATGGATTAGATAATTTATCGGGCAGTCTTGGAGTACCCGATAACTTATCTAATCCATTCCGTATTTTGATTAGACTGGGCAACCACGTGACTCGTCTCCACCAATCATCGTTTTCCATTCTTATCCAGTCTACCCAAAAGTCGTGAATTTCAAGGATCGGCCCGCTGGTCTAACAATGGGGCAGTTGCAAGGGTCAGGGGTCTGGCATTCTGTGTTTTATATAAAGAAAATTATAGTACTTGATGGGCTGAGAACAACGGTGCCTTTCGTTTAAGTGTCCCGGTTGTGGAGATGAACACGTGTAAAGTTGTAAAAAAATCGTGAGTGTCGTGAAGTCACTACGAATAATTCCCATTTAAAACAATGTATTTTATTGGGTCAAAATATCATCTCCGGAACAATGGGACTTAATCAGAAACCAAAGGCATCTTTGTTCTCAGCTCATCAATTACTTTCATTTTCCTTTGAAGAAACATAACATTTCATACCCTTGCAACTGCCCCATTAGTCAAGGTCCATGCCAACAGGTCCGTCTGATGGCGCCGTAGGTATATAATCTTTGTAACCAACTCGGGAAACCATTTAATTCATATGGTGGTTGATTTCCCGAGTGAGCATAGTAACCCTTTAAAAGTCAAGCCCGAGTTTTTTAGTTTTTCTCCTCTCTTTTTTTCTGTCTTCATTCGGGATTTGAAAACACTTACAAGATAAGGCTCCGTCGGGCGCCTTCAATTCGTCGTACAGGCAATCCCATCACCGCCAAGTACGAACAGTTAGCTACATTCCCTTTATAAATGGAGGCGTGACGTTCTTTAGAACTAACCTCGCCTTCAATTCGTCGTACAGGCAATTCCAACTCCCCCGAGTACGAACAGTTAACTACCTTCCCTTTATAAATGGAGGAGGACTCTTTTGAACTAACCAGGTCGCAGTCCGATCGCGCTGTAATATTTTGCTTCCCTCCACCAGTATATCCAGGCAGTGGGACCTCACTTAATCGAAGATACAACCCCCATTTGAATGCCACGATTTCCCGATTTGGTCACAAAGACTACTACGCTATCGGACTAACCTATTTAAATGCTGCGTACCTACACTTTAATACGCAGTCATGTTTAGTTGATCACACTCACTCAACCGATTAGTGACAGCTCAAACTATTTGGCAATCATGTTTTTTACCACATGACTTATTGTTTACGTGTCGATTTCTTAGGAATTCAGTGAATCGCCTGAAGATCGATTATTTTACGTAGGTTTATATGGAGAAAATGCGTTTTTCCACATTGCATGTGACGCCGCGCCACTGCAACCTACTTATTTTGAAAAAAAAAAAAAAAAAAAAAAACAAATAACAAACTTCAAGCTCGATCCTGCACGCTTTGCGGGATGAGTGACTTCACTCTGGCGGACCCAGGAATATCTGTCCATCTCTCTCATCTCCTATTAGAATGCGTGTGTTAGAAAAGGACAGGTCAGGGGAAGTCACGTGATTTTCTCCCCCTCATCTATCCTTTTCGAACTCTTGTGGTTAAATGTAGAGAGAGAGAGAGAGAGAGAGAGAGAGAGAGAGAGAGAGAGAGAGAGGGAGGGAGGGAGAGAGAGAGAGAGAGGGGGGGAGGGAGAGAGGGAGAGAGAAGGACAATTTCTTGGGTCCTCTTATGTGGCTTCAAAATGACTGATTCGTAAATTCAACTTAGACTTAACTTCCACTTCATCGCGGACTTTTGAGCGCATTATAATCTGTAATAGTCCATCATGCACCATGACTTCCCGTATAATAATAGCTCAATTTCAATGTCTCGCGTCGCATTGTATAATAGTAATTATAATTGCATTGTGGCGCACGAATTCATTTTCTTATCATTTTGTTTTTCAATGAGGTCGAAGCTCCGAGGTGTTTACGAATTGTTTTCTTGCGTTTGTTTGTTTGAGTCCCCCCCCTCCCCAGTCAAAATCATCACCGTGTGTTGGTATGAATTCATAAAAAAAAAGCTGTGACATTCCTTCGCTTGTCTCGCGACCAATTTACCTCATTCCGTTTCTCTTTTTCTGAGCTGAATCCTTATTTCCTTAATCCTTTGAAATTAATGCTACAAAGTGTTTTGTTTTTCCTTTATTTTATCTAAAAAAAAAAAAAAAAAAAAAAAAAAAAAAGTTTTCGTCAGTATTTTTCCGCTGTGAATCGTCGAAGTATTTAGTTCCCCCCTTTCCAAACTAAATTTCTTTGTATACATTTTAAATTATTTTAGGAGTGCTGAAATCACCGTGAGCCACTGAAGCCGCTCAGTCAGGTGATCAACGAGACTATTCAAACGTACCTGAAATTTCATCTCCAATTTTATTTTACGAGGAATCTATTAAATAGTTTGCAGAACCTCAGTGGCTCAGTGGTTTTTAAAATATCGTCTTCCTTCATCAACTAAGTCTCTTCGAAATTCTGTAATTTTCCTTGAGTATTTTCCGTTGGATAGTTATAACGAAATGTTGGATTTTCCCTTTGTACTCAATCCATCACTCATCATTTTCTAAAATGAATGTTACATTCTCACACATAACTCATCAATGGTTACCCGTCATGCACAGAATTTTTTTTCTCTCTCTTTTTTCAATCATTGGCGTACTCATTTAATGTCTGAAATCAGGAAAATATTTCATTTTATTCCTTTGTAAATCAAGCTCTTGAGAGCTCTTGCGAAATTTTATTATAAGCAATTGGATAGGTAATTCTTGAGTCAAATCCAGCGAAAATGACGAGGACCAAAATGAAAAATTACGAAACTCACTCACAGACCCACAAAATTACACGTAATTACGTTGCCCTGCTGCGCAGGTACCATGGGATATTCCTATCTAATTTTAGGATTTTCTCTATGTGTTTTTATTGAGAGAGAGTGACAAATTAGGCGGGAATCCTTCACATAACATAACACCTGCGTAGCTCCGCCATTTAACAGCATAGATGGTGGAGCCATGCAAGTATCATGAGAGATTCCTATCTAACTTGTCTTTCCCTCCCTATTGAAACACAAAAATGAAAGCTTCAAATTAGATAGGAATCTCCCGACTCCCGTGGTACTTACCTGCATAGCTTCGTACTTACGCTTTAATTTTCAAAGTATTTTTGTGAGTCTTGTGAGTAAGCTTCGTAATTTTTTACTGTTCTCTTCGAAATTTTCGCTGGATTTTACTCTAGAATTATCTCTTCAATCGCTTACAGCAAAAGTTAGCAAGATTATACAGATCAACATGTGCCAAACAATCTAGAAAATTCTAATTGTTAAAATTCCAGTGTACTTATTTATATGTATCTATACTTCACTCGTAATTTCGATCGATAAGCGTCTTATCTCATAAGCAGCGCGTTTTATTGATTAGGGTCATGGGTGAAGTGGAGCTATAGGTAGACTGAATTTCGATACGATTAATTAATCCGCACAGATTCTTCCACACGCACGATGTCCTTCACTATGCCGGCAGATTTTCTATGTTGTCAGATTTTCCTTTGGATTGCCAAATTTTACATTGATTTAAATAAGGAAAGCAACATACTTTGGCTACACGTGGTATAAACAAATGGGAGAAATTGGATCGTTAATGAACCAAAATATGGCAACTTTGTTCAAGAATCACCAGTGTTGCCAGTTTTTCCCGTAAATTGCCTAATTTTACATTAATTCAAATGGGAGAAATCGAATAAATCATTAAGTATCCAAAATGTAGGAGCACTGCTCAAGAATCACTACAGTGGTGCCAGAGTTTCATGTAAATTACCTTTTACATTGATTCAAATAAGCAAAAACAACCTACTTTGGCTACGCTACCGGCTACATGGCATTAATATGATTTTTTCTTTTCTTTTTTAATCGGCTTTTTTACTTCAGCTGATGAGTTTGCTCAACTCAAAAGCAATAGATAAGTTCCTCAGTAGAACATGAGCCGAACAAATCTCGGGGGGGGGGGGGGGACATATTTATTTATCCCTATATTTATCCACTACACTTTTATGCATCCTCCTGTATTAATCTACCTTATAGCTCATTGACCCGAATGCAGAAGCAAGGGCATCCCGCACTCACACAGAGGCAGTGACACGCGGATCTGAAACAACAACAACATGACCGATGTGATAAACACATGGTTGCACATAGGTGGTTTTATCTCCCATTAAGATGAAGTTGGCCCGCGCCTCTTTTTATCTCATGGAATGTTCTCGAATTTAAGAGTTCGGGTGATCGGGTGTGCATAGTAAAGAACCCGCTCTCATCAGTCCAGCCATGTTGCCAAACGTCTTATTCAAAGTCTTAATTTTCATTCATACTTTCAAGGATCACAGAATATGAATCGCCTGTGCTCGCGTCCGCAATCAGATTAAAGTTGGAACACCATCTCACCATCTTTTGGCCTCAAATGGGTTCTTTATTTATAGGTTGAATTTTCTTATATCTTATGTTTATTGTCTTTTAAGTTGTTATGAGTATAGATGTACTAGCGGGGACAAAGATACCTGGCCAGAGTATGCAACACGCAACGCACCTAATACACGCGTTAAATGGGATGCTGTGTATTGCTTATTGCATACCCTGGCTAGGTATCTTTGTCTCCGCTAGTACATACATATGTTGGAGTCAAATCAAAATCGGCTTGCGATTTGCCTAGGCAACGAGCAAGAGCCGCTTATTCACTATCAGAAAAAAATCAGATCAAGTGTAATGGTGACTTACGGAATAATTGTTTCGATATTTAAGGTAGATGTCCCAATTACCGCCACCCTTAAGAAAAAATGTCCGTAAAATACCTGTAAAAGTGTTAATTTTTATCAAATCTAGGATCTGATTGCACGAGGACCTCTCCATTACATTCTAGTTTTATGAAAAAAAAAATAAAAAGTTGGCTTAATCAATCAGGGAAAAAAATTATTAATAAATCTCGAAAAAATGGTCCATGTCCCAATTACCGCCATGCCAAAAGTGGCTTTGTCCCAATTATCGCCATGCCAGTTATCCCAATTACCGCCATGCATATTTTTACTGGCTTTTCATTCAAACTATCGTGTTTATTGTCAGGAAATGATGAAATTATAATGATTTAAGAAGCAGAATGTGAAGATAACAGGTATTCAATAAGTAACTACTGGTTACAAAGAAAATTGAGTAATTATGAATTAAGTATTTTCTAGAATTTGTAGATTTCAGTCAGTGATCGATCTATAAAAAGTAGCAACTTCAGTCAAACTTTGAATTCATTCTTATGAAAAAAAGACTTACAGAGCAGTATTTTACTTAATGATTAAGTAATAAGTAACAAAGAGAACAAAAATTTCACTTTAGGGGCAGAGTCAAAGTTAGGATTTAGCGCCCCCGAAATTTGTTAACGATTTCACCCCCTAGGGGGCTATCAGAAAAATTCCGTGAGACGACCCTTATTGTGTGATACTTCTATCAAAAGAGCATACCAAACTGAACATTTTGGAGCAAACCTGAGGTCGATACCTTCTTTCTTATTTGAGATATCGAATGCCAAAGGTCGATTTACAAAATTCGATATCTCGAATGTGAAAAACGATATCGACCTCCGGTTTGCGCCAAAATGTTCAATTTGGTATGTTCTTTCGATCAATGTATCTCTTAATAGGGTAATTCATCGGCGTAAAAAAATCTGAGAGAACTGGTTGATTGCTGTGGAATGCATTTGCATTCGAAAATTTGGAATCGATTTCTTACGGGAAACTGTGTGAGAGCGAGGTATATTCTATGCTCAACGAGATACAGGTACATATACTAATAAAGAGGCTGATACAAGTTATAAGTCCTGTCCGAAAGTGTGACAGTATGTATGATCTGATTCTAGTTTGTTTGCCTCATATTTTTTAAACTTAAATGAAAAATTGTAATTAATCCAATTGTGGAAATAGGTTTTAAATGAAAGTGCAAGTTTTTAGAGTGACTATCCCTGGGCACAGAATAAATATATCCAGGTGAGCAAATGTTCCTTGTTTCTCGTCGTATGTCAGTTTCTTTATCGTTCAAATACTTCCAGAAGAAACAGTTCTTTCGACTTTCGTGTGTAGATAGCCACCCCGAAACACTTGCACTTTCGTTTAAACTCGCAATTTCAAATGGATTTGTCTCAACTTTATTTTTTAATTTAAAGGTAAAAAAATCAAGCCTGTGCAAATAGACTGTTTTAGTAGAGCGATATATCGTATCGATTGCCGTCCGAAGGCTTCTGGTTCCAAACAAACTCTGATTCAATGCATTTTCCCCCATAAGCGGATTTTTGAACGGTAATTTAGACCATTAAATCAAACAATTCATGCGACCTTTTTGCGATTATGAACTCTACATCCTCAAAAATGCTTAATTTTGACTGGTTTCACCCCACCCGTAAAACTACAAAAATCAACAAGATATTACAGATTAAACGATGCGTTTGGAGGTTGGAATCACCCAAATGTTATTGTTGTTGTTGTGAAATTGACGGGATTTCGGGCGATTCTAACCTACAAATGCAACATTTAATCAGTATTATCTTATTGATTTCGGCAGTTTTAGTCAAGGAACCAGGCATAATTAAGCATTTTCGAAGACGTAGAATTCACAAGCGCAAAAAGGTCGCATTAATTGTTTGATTTAATACCCTAAATTTCCGTTCAAAAGTTCGCTTATGGGGAAATTACATTGAACCAGAGTTTGTTTGGAACCAGAGGCCCTCGGACGGCAATCGATACGATATATCGCTCTACTAAAACAGTCTATAATGTCCATAAGAGATTTCTATCATGGCTCACTTCTTACTGACTCACAATCAGTATCACTTATCATACCCTACAAATCCTCTATTGGTATATGCTCGCAGTGGCCGCTCGTGAAATGCGATATATCGATACCCACTCTATATTTAAAACTACAGAAAAGTATCGATTCTTCTGGGGTTCAATTGCACCCCCTGACGATCGATACTTTTCGATAGTTTTAAATGGAGTAGACATCGACATTTCGCATTGCACGAGCCGCCACTGATAGCTCGTTCATTCGTTGATCCAGCTAGTTAAACTGAATGAATGAAACGACGCATACTACTCATGAATTTTACGCGCTCATCAACTCAGTTTCCAAGGTCAATAATGTTATTCTAGCATGTTCGGCTTTTCATGACGGACAGTTTTTATAATATTGATATTGTAAATTATCCGAAAATTTGTCATATTTTTGTATCAGCTTTCGCGCTATTTGGCAGCGCTGTTTAAGCCTCACTATCTACCTTGCCGGCCGGGACGTTACCGCGCTTTGGATTGATAGGTGATACCCGTCTCAAAGTTGTTTTATACGCCCCGTGTGGTAGTCCAAGTGGTTAGTGCTTCAATCGAACTCGAATCGTGCGCAACTAAAATTGTCAGTTAAAATTACAGTTTTGATCAAATTGCCCGCGCGGATTTTTTAGTCAGTGATCTTTAGTTCTTTCGTGCCAATTTTTTTTTGTCGAAACAATTTTTGAATAATGGCATCCGATAACTTATCTGCCGTTTTGTATAAGCAGAATGATCTAAGATTGGTAAGCGAAATTTTCCTCGATAGTTAAAAAAAAAAAAAATTACGAAACAAAACGGTCATGGTTCTTTTTTCAGGGTCTCTTCTGGTTATTCGTGAATACTTTCAACTTTCGAACGAAAGTTTTTCAGATTTTTTTTTTCTTCTTCTTTCCTGATCTCAGAGTAAATTAAAAGCGAAAAATATATAATCAAGCTCTTTTTGCAATTAAAATAAAATAAAATTGCCATAGTTTTTTGATCAGTTAAGGTAGCTCGTCATTTTTTCAGGGTCTCTGTGGTTTTTCGTGAACAATTAATTGCGACTTTCGAGCGAAATTTTTTCCGATTTTTCTTTTTCTTCTTTTCTTTCACCGTTTGAGTCAAGAGTAAATAAGAAGTGAAAAATGTATAATCAAACTCTTTTCGTAACTAAATGAAAATAAAATGGTCAAAGTTTTGTGATCAGTTTTAGAGTCTCCAGGGATTTTTGAAAATAATCGCAACTTTCATCGAACAAATATGCTTCCGATTTTTTTTGTTTTTTTTTTGTTTTTTTTTGTTTGTTTTTGTATTTTCTTTTGTTTGAATGTAAGAGTAAACCAAAGCGAAAAAACCAAGCTCTTCTCGTATCTGAACTTGAAAAAAAAAAAAAAAAAACAACTCTATGATACCGAGTTCCATTAACAATGACTTCTTTGTCTTCTAAAGATCGACGTGATAATAATTAATAGCCTATTTGCCTAGAGTTCACTTCAGAAGGTTAACGCATCCTAGACCGATAATCTGAGGTGAACTTTCAATTTTCATTCCTACAAATCAACACAAAACTGCTCTGTTACTTTGACTGTCGATTCCAAGTGTTCCTCGATGAAAAAACAACCCTCCACATGCATTTTTATTCCTTTTTACCATAGAATATGAGAAGTAACGTTGGTAAATTCCAAAGATTATCACCAGAATCTCATTCTATTCTGTTTTCATTCTTGCATTGCTTTTTCTTGAACATCGTTGCACTAGGAATCCAGATCTCTCTCTCTCTCTCTCTCCCCCCCTCTCTCTCTCTCTCTCTCTCTCTCCCTCTCTCTCTCTCTCTCTCTCTCTCTCTCTCTCTCTCTCTCTCTCTCTCTCTCTCTCTCTCTCTCTCTCTCTCTCTCTCTCCGCCCCTTTGAACGCATTTGTTAGAAAATGATATATTAGTGACACTGGACAGTCACGTGTCTTTCACCCCCTTTACCATCCTTTTCTAACACATGCGTTCAAAGGAGAGGCGAGAGAGAAGAAAAATCTTCTGGGTCCGCCATTGTCATCATTGTCAATGAAGAAATTTTCTGTTTTTCTATGACGCTCCCACTTTTTCTTCACCTTCGTAGTTAATGAGATGGGAAAATCTTATGCATTGAGTGAATTGATCCTTACGATTGCATAATACCTTATCTAATATCTATCATGAATTCCAATAGTAAACATCTTCGATCCGAATATACATATCTGATTATCCGATCGTATAAGAAGCAGAACCACCTCCAAGCTCCAACAAATGGGATTTTCGCCCGGCGAAAAAATCACCAAAAAAAGAAGAGATGGGCAGCAGTGGCACGTATCGCGTGTTTAATCGACACTTTTCGGGTTTTGTTTTTGGGCCCCTTCTTGGTTTAGTTCCCATTTCTGTCTCGTTCTTAAAGAGATAAATAGATAGATAAATAAATCAAACAAAATTAAAAACAATTGCTGACCGATGACGAACCGAAGTACTTAGCTCATAAAACACAAGATAATAACGCCAAACGCATGCGCAAAACTCGCACCAATTTAGCATATCTTTCTTCGCAGGCCTCCCCATGAGAAAATTAAAAGTTTGTTTATAGATTAACGTTTGCTCGGAAAGAATGGATAAAGCGAAAGAGAAATGATAATATACTGGCTTTCTGAGAGGTTCTAACGTCGAAAATAAATATTTGCATTTTCCAACACTCCGCATTACTTATCTTGTCAGTTACTATCTTTACACCATATATAAGCTGAACTTGACAATCATTTTTACGCTCCAAACTTTCTGCACTAATGAAACTTAGAAAATGAATGAGATGAGTCAGTCAAGGTGTTGGGTACAAAAGTGACAATCCTCGCATTTGAATTGATGAGTTATAGGCTGTCGCTGTCCCAGGAATGATTGGACATGGACTTGACAACTGTAGGTTTGAATAAAAAAACTAGCTTCCGTCCTCATAAAAGGCAACCTGATTGGTTAGGAGCAGTAAGAAGCTCACGTTTTTATGAAAATCATAGAAGTGTCAAATCCAATCTTTTCTGGGACAAACTATATAACAATCGATTAGTAAAAGGAACATGGCCCCCCTCTAGAATCGATTGTTTCTCAAGCGTTCAAATGCGGGAGGTGGTTTGCATGGTGGTTTCATGTGTGTATGTGTGTTTTTCCCTAGGAGCCCCGCTAACGCAACTTTGGGATACGATATACCTGGAATGAACGATGAAGAAAGTTGAATAAATAAATAAATAAATAGATAAATAAATAGATAAATAGATAGATAAATAGATAGATTTATAGATAAATAGATAAATAAATAAATAAATAGATAAATAGATAGATATATAGATAAATAGATAAATAAATAAATAAATAAATAAATAAATAAATAAATAAATAAATAAATAGATAAATAGATAAATAGATAAATAAATAAATAGATAAATAAATAAATAGATAAATAAATAAATAAATAAATAAATAGCCAGTCTTCGCTCCTATGTGATTTGGGTCAGACTCACATTTTTTGTTTGTTTTTTTGTGTGTGTTTTTCATAACCAACTGATGAAGTTTAGTAATCGAACCGATTATTTTGCATTGAATCAAATGGAGGGATGAGAACGACAGTTTCTATCCCTGATGCGTCACCGTGAGGCAGCGCTACCGTTTTGTGTTTTTTTAATGGCAATTTTTTCAATTCACCGATGATTCCACCGATGGAGAAAAGATTACACGTCGTTCAATTCGTTTTATGACTGAACGCACAAAAATATACTCTGATCTGTAATCTTTTCTCTACTGGTGGAGTCATCACTGACTCTAAAGAATTTGCGGATATTTTAAAAATTTAACGGCGATTCCACCGATGCACTATGGTCTCAGATCGAAAAAAAGTGGCCAAAAATCAGAGGAAAAAAGTCATCAAAAATCATCGTTTTCGACCTTTTAAGCCTTTATTTAAAAACTTCCAGTGGTATTCCTAGGTTTAAATAACTCGTTAAAAGTGTTTTCTGTGATTAAAATGGATCTTAAAAGTTGATAAATAATAAATTAATGATAAAACCACTTTCTGATTTTTGGCCACTTTTTGACGATCTCAAACCATAGTGCGATGGAGAAAATATTTGTATTACAGATGATAGTATTTTCGTGATTTATTAGTTCAAGTGCTTTTCAGAAGTGAAGGCGCAGCTAGAGCACAATGGGGCTCTTGCAAACTTTTGCTGTGAGCAAATGAATAGTCCAATATGATGTAAAAACCAACAAAAATTACAAAAATCACGCTGAGAAAGTTTCAAATTCAGTAATAAACCTACATAACTACTTAAATGGCAAGATCGTAATGGCGCGGCGGTTCGACGCAGGTATCATGGGAGATTCCTATGTAATATGCCACTTTCTCTTTGGAAACGCAGAGGTATGTCTCAATTTAGATAGGAATCTCCCATGATACCTGCGTCGAACCGCCATTAAGCTCGATTCTGAGAGTGAATTTCGTGATTTTTTAGTGTACTCATCGTCATTTTTACAGGTTTATCTGCAAGAATCAACTCTTCCATCCCGTGTAGCAAAAGTTCGCAAGAGCCCCATTGTTGTCGAATTTCCAATTTTCATTCCTTCAAATCAAATCAAAACTTGCCTCCGACTTTAAATTTGAGATTCTAAAGCATCCCGCAACGAAAAGCCAACGCTCAGATTCTTTTTTATTTATTTTCATTTTGTGTAACATAAGATATAATTTTGAAAATCGCCCAAGATTACCGGTTTAGGTGCGCCTACACTTCTGGAACGACCTCTACAAACGGAACTGAACTGTGTAATGTTCTCTCAACCGGTGGAATCACCGGTGAATTAAAAAATGCCAATAAATATACCTATATACACGGAACGGCAGTTATGCCACGAGACGCTGTTTGTTCGAGATTAGCCGGCTAGCCCACAATAATTTCGTTGTTAATAATGTCCCATAAGTGTCGTTGTAATAGCTTCAAGCTTCAAGATCTGGGATCGACACAGAGAAACAGTAAACAAACAGTAAATATTGAATGACGAACGAAGTAACCTTGATCAAGCCGTGAGCTTTAGACGTTATGATATAACGTCTTTCCCTGTGAAACACCTGTGCCATCAAGAAATCGATCTAGTATACCTATTTCCTGGTTTCGTTTCTTTCTTTTTCTTTTTATTTTTCTCCATTTTCCTTTTTTTTCGCGGCTTCTAAGATACCAGTGGCGAGGCGTGACATTTGGCAACAATGTAGTTTCTCCATTTAAATTCACCCAAAAGGTCGAACGCTTCAGTCATCGGCGATGACCAGGCATTTCGACCTTTCTAATGTGTTTAAATGGGGAAACAGGGACGTTGCCAATTCGCACGCCTCGCCACTGTAAGATACATAAAACCAGTGGTGGCTCGTGCAATGCGGTTGCAAAGTTTTCTCTCCATTTGAACCAAAAAAGTTGGGAAAATGGGGGGTGGTAATCAATCACACGATCACCGAGTAATCGTAATCGTTGTTTTTTCGGAGAATGATTTTATGGTAATCAGGGCTGATTTTTTTACGAGCCACCCATCATATTAGTTGCAGAAGAATTAGATATAATCGATAAGACACTGAAGTTTACAATTTATCTGTAAAGAACACATTTAATTGCCATCCAAAGGTTTGACGATTACCGATTACCCAGTAACCGTGTAATCGATTAAGTACACTCTTATTTGACCAACTCTGATTTGAACCTATGTCAAAAAATCGATATTCAGGAGGCGCAATTGCATCCCAAAGATATTGATACTTTTGCTGAAAAGTATGGTTGCCGAATTGCACGAGCCGCCACTGCTTAAGGCTGCAAAATCAAGTACGAACAAGAACAGTACTGTGAATAAATGTTTTGGGTAGAAACCTAGAATCGGTCATCGGCAGATCTAGAAGTCTTCCACAGGGAGGGGAGTCAAAAGTCGGGGGAATCCACTGAAAGTTTTAGTTTACTTTTTTAAAACATATCTGAAAATTTCCCCCAAAAAGCCCGGTGAATTGAATAATTATGTAAATAAGTAAAAATTTATTAAATATAAATCCAGCAAAAGAGTAAGTCTTTCGACGTCCTTTGCTCACAATTTTTCGCTACTTTTAAATTTTAAATGATCTTATTTATTTATGTCTATTGAATGAATCGAATTGAAACCTTAATCGCGAATGACAAATGATAAAAATTTGTATGAGGGAATGCACTATAAAGTAGTAATCTCTTCACGCGGTATTTCCCCGCGGTATTTTGGGAAACGAAAATTTCGATGAGAAAAATTCAGAATACGGAAAGCAGATCGCAAAAATATTCACAAATATTTCCTTTCGACTTTGTTCGACGTGATGATAGTGGATCAGAATGTTTCACATCAAAATGGCACGTGATTTATTTTATTTTTTTTATTTATTTATATTTTTTTTAAATGCTTTATATTAAAAAAATGTTTTGTTTTAAAAAAAGTAATTACAAAAAATTGGTCTGCCCCTATAAAGCTGGGTTATCGACCCATAGCGACATTATGTTTCCGAAACTTGCATAATTTAATTTTTTATTTTATGTTATTTATTTATTTTTTATGAGTTTGCCATAAATGGAAACCTGACGGAGTTTTAGGAAAAATACCCGACTGATCAGTCAGTCAGTGTATACTAAACGGTTTCCTTTAGTTTTATTAAAATTCGCCAATTTTTTCACCTTTTTTTTTTCTTCTTGTTCGGCATCGTGACCTGGTTTTATACCTTGTTCTCTCTAAAAACTTTTAAAATACGTACACTCTCTTTCAAGGCTTTACATCTCCTTCTCAACGAAGACTTCGATGCTTCATAAGGAAGATAAACAAACATGCCCGAAAATATGCTAATTTTTATTATCTTTATTTATCACCTACAAGTGCAGGCAATTTATTCATTTATGTATATTTTTATTTATTTATTTATTCATTTATTTACTTATATAACATTATTTGTTGGTTTTTATATTTGCTCTTTAACCCTTTCAATACTACGCCCAGTGGCGCTGCGTCGCGTGCCATCCGGCAACTTTGCAATTTGGCCATTTAAATCCATATAAAAGGTCGAACTGTTGGAGGTGCACAGTGCACTCCCTCGAATCGATATTTTAGATGGATTTAAAAGGTCAAATTGCAACGTTGCCAGTTGGCACACGACGCCATTGACTACGCCCGAGTATACTCGTTTTTGTTATTGTAGATTTAGTGGCGTAGCGCCCAGTTTAGCAACGTTGTTTCTTTTCTTTTTATAAACACATGGAAAAGGTCAAATTTGAGGGTGTTCACCGGACATTCAATAGTTCGATATTTTTAATAGGTTTAAATGGAGGAAGTTCATCGTTGCCAAATTGCACGATACGCCACTGTGTACTTGTGTAGATCTGATTCACATTTAAATTTATTACCGACATCAGAAGCAACTCCAAGTTGTTGACGCTTTAAAGCCGTTCTTTAATATCAAATTTAATTTTCTATACTGACAGTGAAACTTTCATTTTCGAGGTTATATGTTTTCATTTCGAGTCAAAACGGAACGTTAGTTACAGCGATGCGTCATACTTTAAAATGTTGCGCACTCTCAGTTTTAAGCGTGGGCGTGCGTAAGTATACTTACGTATAGGTAAGTCGCCAGCATTAATGCGCAAAACAGCGGTTTGTAGGTTAACAACTTGCTCCGCATGTGATATTCGCATGTATAATGGTATCTGAAGAACTCGTTATAGTTCTCGTGTGTCTGTTATTTTTGCGAGTCTATTTTGTTCCATATTCAGGTTTATTTTTGCTCCGGCCTCTTTTGAGTATTATGATAATCTTGTATCGAATTCGGCTGGAAAATGACGATTTGCCTTACGTGAACTTAAATCGATTAGTTGATAGCTTCGTAAGTAATTACAAATAAGCTATTAATTATAGTGCATGTGCATTATGGCGAATCTAAGTGGAGTCCCTTGACGGAAGTTTCGTAAACCTAGGTCCATCGGTGGATCCAGGATTCTATCTTTCTCTCTCTCTTCATCCCTTTAGGTAGTGTGTTATAAAAGGCCAGACCAGGGCCACTAGAGGCAGTCACGTGATTTTCAACCCCTCTTCTATTATTTTCTAACTTATGCATTCAAATCTCCAAAGAGAAAGAAGGACAATGTCTTGAATCCGCGAGTATATAGAAAATGTACCAACACGACCAAGTAGGCCCAAACTCATCCCCAAAGGCCGAAACTCATTGTCACTTGAAAGCGTTTGCTCTAACACTGTTAGAAACGTTCTTTTCGACTCCGGTTACATTAAAGCCATGATTTCTGCCGGTGTATAGTTTTGGGAGTAAGATATTTGCCGGAGTGAAAAATGGTGCGAAAAGAAGGAAAAAGATAGTCTTTATTTGCACTTTTTCGGGGTTAAAAAATAATTATACTCCACCGAGGAGGCGTAAACACCCTCCTTGATAGTAATTTACGCCCGTTACTCCCGGTACACCCTATTTAACTCCGCAATGAGAGTAAAATGACGTAAAAAAGTTAAAATAAAACTAAACATAGATCTTATAAGAATACGATTTTTTCATACCCTCATTTTTTATGCTCGCTCAGTTTTTCACTCCGGAATTTTCGGTCGCGATTTTTAACAATGAAGCTGAAGCAAGCATAGAACTAAAGATTCGTGCCATACACAATATATAGGATATACATGTTGGTAAACAAACTTTCGTTTTCAAGTGCTCTCTCCTATATCCTTTTAATCGACTGTATGTTTCACAAATTACCAATTAAAAGAATGGCACGTGAACACTCCCCTGATGTGGCCACGTTTCTTTCACGTGCTTCATTCGTGCACACCAAACACGCGTTCAAAAGGAATTTTTTGTTGTTTTCTTTGGTATGTCCATTCGTGTCGCCTAATCAATCTCACGCAGCAATTATAATTAATCAAAAGTTTATAGAGGTCCTAGATAAGTGTATTTTTGACCGTCGAACAAAGTACTAAAAAAAATATGTGATAAACCCTTGCCTTCTTAATGAACGTACACTTCTTTTTATCGTCGTTAATCATTCAATGTTTTTTGTATAGGGAAAATAACCTCTCCGCCTCCCGCGTGTCCTAACCCACGTGTCCCAACCTACACCAACAATTTATTTGTTTTTTAATTGATTCGATTTATATTGTTTTGGTGTGAAAGAGAATGATAAACAGTGGTCTTGCTTGTAATTTGGCAGCGCTGCATTTCGTCCGTTTAAACCCATGCAAAATACCGATTTGAGGTAGTGAACTGTGTGTGTCCCTCGTGTCTTAACTTACATCAACAATTTATTTGTTTTTAAATTGATTCGATTTATATTGTTTTGGTGTGAAAGAGAATTATTAACAGTGGTGTCACGTGTAATTTGGCAGCGCTGAATTTCAACCATTTAAAACCCGGCCATGCAAAATAACAATTTGAGGTAGTGAACTGTGCATCAATAGCTCGACCTTTTTCATGCGTTTAAATGGGTAAAATTCAGTGTTGCCAAATTGCACTCAACGCCCCTGATGATAAATGCTGAGTGCAGTAATACACACGGAAAAAGATACTGGTAGGATTTATCAATTTACCATCTGCATAGCTGATTTTGGAGTCTGCTATCAAGTATGGTAAATCTTACCACCATATGCGGTAAATGCAACGTACCTTGTGGTGAAATGCACCAACTGGTTATCTTAATTTACCGCAAGGTACGTTGCATTTACCATACTTGATAACAGACTCCAATATCAGCTAGCGGTACTTTCAGAAGTGTAGGCGGACCAAGACCGATAATCTTTGGAATTTGTCAACATTATTTCTGATATTACTCGATGAAAATGAATAAAAATGAAATTGAGAGTTCAATTTTCAATGAGGAGAGCTTTAAACGCAAAATAATTCGGTAGCAAATTCGGTATTGATTTGAAGGAATGAAAGCTGAAAATTCGCCAAAGATTATGGTTTTGGTCCGCCTACACTTCTGAAACTACCTCTGTGCAGATGGTAAATTCTTCCAGTCTTTTTTTTCCGAGCATATACAGGGTGTTTTTTTTTTTTATCTCCCCCCCCCCCGGTTTGTTTTTCTTGCTTATTGAGGTAAAGAGTTGCGGTTTGGACCATTCTTCATCATTTTCAACGAATTTTCTTTTTTTCTTTTCAATTGAAAATGATGAAGAATGGTCCAAACTGCAACTGTATAGCTCAATTAGCAAGAAAAAAAAACCGGGGGGGGAGAGATAAAAGAAACACCCTGTATACAGTATGGATGTTGCAAAATACGGCTTTGTCATGTTCAGTATAATATGTCGAGGTAAAGCGTGGCTCGCAACCAGGGATGGGAACCGATTCGGAACCCGGAACCGGAACCCGAGGAACCGGTTGATTTTAGAGAAACCAGAACCGGAACCGGAACCTGGATGAAAATTTCAAACAAAACCGGAACCGGAACCAGAACCGCAATGACGCAGCCCGGAACCGGTTTCCAATCGGTTCTGAATCGGTTCCGTGTCAGCTGAGATATTTTATCCGTGGCAAAATTTTTGGCATGAAGTAAATCTATTTTCATTGTCATCTGACCTCCTATACAGCCTTTTGTTGCTTAGATCTGTTTAAATTTCTTTTCCTGTCTGTCTATCTACTGTGGAAATTATATCCCGAAACTTTTGAGCTTAACTAATCAGCTCATAGTTAAACATCAATAAATTGTTTACTTTCAATGAAGTTTTGAATTTTTCAAACTTTACCGGAACCGATACCGGAACCGGAACCTGCCGACCGGAACCGGAATCAGAACCTGAATCATCTGGTCCGCCAGAACCGGAATCGGAATCGGAACCTAAATCTCTGGCTTGTTGGAACCAGAACCGGAACCGGAACCAAATTCCGAATCGGTTCTCATCCTTGCTCGCAACCATTTTCAATTCGCAACAGTTCCGCAACCGTGGTTCATTTAAACGAAAATATTTGTAAAATATTCGGTAAATGTAAGTACTTTGATATATTTGCTTGCAAGGATCAAATTATCGTTAAAGTAGACCGATTTAGTTCGAGTCACAAAAATAACTGAACCCAAACAATAATGTACTGTCTTAAATGCTCCTACACGGTTTTCCCGTAAGGTTTCGGATCCTTTTCAAATGCAAAGTGATGCTGTTGAAACTAGCGGAGCAAATATTGAACGTAGCGAGACCGGCACCTATCGCGAAACGCATGTAGCGCCTGCAAGACTGCAGATATACTTCAAGCATTGCGCCTACGCAACCGTGCATTAGATGTTGCACTCAAATCGTTGAAAATTCGTAAAGCCGATAGCGCACCTGTTGCTATTCTCTGCAATTTCCGACTGCTTACATCGTGAACCTGCGATGCAACGATAGGAGGATCGCGAAGATTTTGGTATCGTTCTAAAATTCAACCATTTACTGCATCCATGCAAAAAAAAGATTACATTATCTTGTGATAATGTATGTCTATGTGTATTGAAAAGTGCTGCTATTCATAATCTTTTCTGCATCGAGACAATGAAGGGATGAATGGGGCTGTTGCACACTTTTGCTATAAGCGATTTAACAGTCGATTCTGCTGTAAGAACCTTGAAAAATAACAATGGCAGAACTAAAAACTTCCGAAATCCACTCTTAAACAACAAACGCTTTTATTTGCGAGGGCGTAATGGTGGCCGAGGGCAGTAACAATGGGAGATTCCTATCTTAATTTCGTCACTCTTTCTTTGCTGACAAGGATGATTCACAGAGTAATTAGTCATCAGAGTGATGATCCACATCTGATGAATGGTACCGCAACACCTAGTGACACACCGATGTCAAATGAAAGTCGTCTCTTATTGGTCACTTCTTGATGGAGTTGCAGTATTGTTAGATGGGAATCTCCCATCGTTACTACCCTCAGCCACCATTACGCCCGCGCAAATAAAAGCATTTATCGAGTGTAGAAGTGGATTTCGGAAGTTTTTAGTGCTGTCATCGTTATTTTTGGAGGTTTTAACACCAGAATCGACTATTAAGTTGCTTGTAGCAAAAGTGTGCAACAGCCCCATTCTAGAATGCTACCTTTGATTACCTGTAAATTTATTTACAGGGGGCACCATTAGTCACTTGCCGTATAAGGCACAGTCGCGGACCAAAAGAATGTCAGGTGACTCCTGGAAACAGGTTACCCGCAATACTTGTCTCAAAGAATTTGAGCATTGCGTGTAGCCTACTTCAAGGAGTCACCTGACATTCTTTTCGACCCCCGACTGTACTTTTAGGTGTGTTCTTTAGTGGTCATCCGTGTATAATTTCGTACCATAACTTTGAACCTCCGGAGTTCGACTTTTTTCGTGGGTTTAAACGGGAAAAATGTCGCGTAGACAGATTTCGCACGCGACGCCACTGAACCGAAGGCCATTTCCTCGAAGCACCACGTGCAGACGTGCACATTGGCCGCTGAGCCGGAAGTGACGTCCGACGTGCACCAAATTGTATCGTGGCCGGCGCGTCATTCGTTTATTTTAGTTGTTTCATTCATTCGTGCCTGCAGCCGAATAAAAAAAAAAAAAAAAAAAAAAAAAAAAAAAAAAAAAAAAAAAAAAAAAAAAAAAAAAAAAAAAAAAAAATCTAGCCAACTCAAAATCACAAGTATATTTTTGAAATGAGTTCACGGTAACGCGACATTTATTACGTGTATTGTGAACAAGAGAGAGTTATATTAGAAGGGAGATTCATCCCAAAGTACTCGCAAAAAAAAGGAAAACAGAAAACGAACAAAAAATGACTTATCTAAGATCTATATACGACTTAAATGGTGACGATATCATCCAATGAAAAGTTTCGTTGAGCTTTCTGAACCATCTCTCTTACTCTCGCGCAATCATTGTGTTCTGCTTTCTCACTCTCATCAATAAAATCGAATGCAGAGATATTTTTTGTCGACCATGCCAAGGGTGCAAAATGTGTCTGATCTAGCGATCTGGAGATCGCGTGAAAGTGAGGATATTTCTGGGACTTCGAGGGAACTTGACCCTATTTTTTTTACACTGGAAATTAAATTACCAGAAGCATAACAATACGTGAACCTATGTAGGGGATAGTACAATTATCAGAGTTCTAGTGTTTGTACCAATTAGTACCATAGTTCTTGAAAAAAAATAGGAGTTTCTAGTTCTATGACCATATTCTGGTATTAACATCAGAGGTGAAAGTACTATACATTCTGTCGTCCACATATCGTTGTGCTTCTGATGGCAATGTGACTGAAAGCTGTTGTTATGGCTATCGCTTTTTTTTTCTTTTCTTTTCTTTTCTTTTCTTTTTTTTTCAGTGTGTTTGACGAATTGGTCATGGGTCATTTTTACCAGGGTCGATATTATACATGGGTTTAAATAGAACATAAACGCAACGCAATCAGACGGCACGCTTCGCCTCTGATAAATGCACCGCGCCAGTATATCTTCAATTTTTTTAATAAAGTGGTAGCATATATGTATAATTGTATAATCAAGTGGAAGAAACAATTTAGTCAGTTTTAACATTGCAACTTAAACACGAGGCGTCCTTTTGCAAAAATTGCTGCTTGGTCCAAGTCAAAATCAAGATATTGGACGTGATTGAGGAAAGGATTATTTTTGCAAAATTGCAATTTGGCAACAATGTTTTTCCGCCTTTTGACTTCCTGTAAAACAATCGATTCTTGGGCATAGATTCAAATGGTGGGAAATCGTTGTTGCCAAATTGCACAAGCCGCCGAAGAAAAGAAAATGCCAAAGACTCGGCGTTTACTGACAGAGGATTGTGTAATCCAAAGATGAATGAAAATTGCAAAACACGCATTTTTACTTTCTCACGACTACTATAACAAAGTTAGAAAATGAGAAAGTATTCCGATGGCGTAGGCGTCTGCCTGTCTATATCCCAGCATAATTTTTGAATCAATCGTCCATATGCATCAACATTTTGCAGAGAAGTTGCTTTTACCATTCCCCAGCGGAGCTTTTTTTTGTTTTTTTCGAAATTTCAAATCATAGGCAAGTTATGGATGATAAAAATAAGTTTCCATTAAACTCAATTGGAAAATGGGTAACATGGGTTAACGTATAGGGAAAAATTGGAATGTTTCAAACACATAGCTGTTTGAATTTTGATGAAAATTTGCAAAAACATTCTACAACTATAGCATACTTACTGTAAAATGAATCCCTTAAGGCGCGGGTCTTATTAGGGTCACCCGAGAATGTTATAAGGGGCCTAGGGCCTGCACTGAGAAAAAAAAAACCGGTAAATCAATCAAACACGGTTGGTGATCAAACTCGGCCCGATTAATGTATCAAATTTTATTTTCCTATCGATTTTCTTTTTAATCTATTCATAATTATATCAATGGTATCAATAAGTAATCGGGCGGTACGATAAAATTAATCGGGCCTTGTGGTGATCATATACAGCAACACGGCCCGATTATTGTACCGGGTTTTTGTTCAGTGTGGGGGTCTCCCCCAAAATATTATTGGGGGGTCTGGGGGTCTTCCCTAAAGTAACAAAGAGGGTGAGGGGGGGTGTCCCCAGAATAATTTTGATGTTAGAAAGTAAGTGTTCGGGGGTTTTCCCTATAAAGTTTATTTTAGGTAATCAGAAATTGAAATTCACCTCCAGAAATTGGTTTTTGCAAACGGATAGTTAATAACAGAAAGTAATAAACAATCACATCACAATAGTACTTGATTGGTAGCTTACCACGTTATTTACGCGATAGTGTTCAAATAGGGTCTAAATATTAAAAAACAAAAAAAAACAACAACAACAATAACAATTAGCTCCAATCTCGACGCAAGTGTATATTCAGTCGTAAATTTATTTTCGATCGAGAGACCGCGGAACGGGCTCGCAAACTGTCAATTCAAAGTTCAGTGTTAAAAAGCACTCTTGGCTTTATTTTTAGTCCGTTGCGGGGGCGGCGGTTCGGCGCGCCGTATGAGTAATTTGCCGAGTTTCAATCGCACTATAGCGCCTTGCGGTCACGAGGGAAATTTTTGGAAGCGTGACTTACCCGCGTGTTTAAAAGCAACTATTTTTTATAGCCGTTCGACGCGCGGCGATTAGATGTCAGTACGAGAAAAAAAAACGGGAAAAAAATGAAAAATGAAATTTGAGCTTAAAAAAGTTACGAAACTAAATTTTAATGTCCGAGTAAAGTGTCCCGAGTATGATGTTCACGCCTCGAAAAGCGACGACGGCACTCATCGAAAAGATGATTTGCAAACAATGAAACAATTTTTTTTCTTTTTCTTTTTTTTTTGTCTATTTTTCGAGTTAAAAGTGATAAAAGTAATGTACGAAGCCTCGATGTATAGAAATGTCAGTCGCTCATTTAAGAGTTATTGGCTGCGCCTGGAGGTCTATGAATATTTTGAAGGAAGAAAAAAGGAAAAACTTGTACGCTTTCCCGATCGGTTAGCGGTTTCCATGCAACTTATTTGTTGCAAGATTTTGTTTTCTATTGTTCCTTGGTAAATCAATATAGACGGTTTTATAGTAGAGCGACGTATTGCATCGATTACAGTGTTGGGCAAAAATCATTTTTTGAATAAACATGAATTAGTAACGTATTATTCTCACGTTATTCCTATTATTAAATCCAGGGGCGTCATTTCAAGTTCGGCTGGGGGGGGGGGGGGGGCAAAAAATCTTATGACCTTTTTTTTTTTTTTTTAGCTCATCAATATAATTCGTGCCAGTTTTTGAGCCTGACTTCAAATCCTGCCCCCCCTCCCTAGCCCCCCTAAATTACGCCCATGAGTAAATCAAAGTTTTAACACTACCAGTCATTCATCTTATATGACAGATAAACATACCGGTCGTGTAAAAACTTCGATTTACGAATCGGAATAACATGAAAATAATGTTACTAAGTTTAGTTAATTACCAATTCGTGTTTATTCAAAAAATAGTTTTTGCCCAATACTGATCGATCGCCGTCCGAGGACCTCTGATTTTGGAATCGCACAAACTCCGATCAAATGTCCGTTTTATTTTTACCCTTTGAATTGTCCCTTTCCAACCTTTTTTTTTTTTTTTTTTTTTTTTAGGAACGGTTTTTTGGCCATCATAGTTGATCTGGGCACAGTTTTCTCACATGAAACGATATGCACATCATATGTTTATTTTCTCCATAAGATTCTATGTTATTCAGTTGTACATTGAAATGTATGTACAGTAGGTATGAAAGAGTTAAGAGAATTTTAAGAGGGTGAGAGGCAGTGGTGGCTCGTGTAAATTTTGCAAACTACGCATTTTGACTTTTAAACGTTTGCAAGATGCTGCAAAGGGGGGGCTCAAGCCAGTCAAGCCCCCCTCCACTTTTTTTGGAAAAATGCTCAAAAAAAGGGAAGGTAAAAGGTTGTAATACCGTGACCCCCCCGCACACTTTTATACGAAGAAAGGCTTAAAAAAAGTGAGAACCAACAAAAAAAGAAGAGGTAATCACATTTTTTCGCCCCCCCCCCCCACTTTTGAGCCCACGGACCGCCATTGAGGTCAACTTCGTTTATTTAGTAACGAAATGTTACAACTAGCTATAATATTAAACATATATTTTTCTCTGTTTGTTACAGGAGCAGCGGCCGATCCCGGAACCGAAAGATGAGGGTAAGAAAAAGTAAAATTCAACTCCAGTCATAATAAGATTATACCGTCTAATGATTATAGTGAATGGGTCTGTTGCATACTTTTGCTACATCAATATGACACATTGTTTCTAACGTAAAATTCGGCGAAAAGAACGATGCGCACATTAAAAACTTTCAAAGTCCACTCACTAACTCAGAAAATACCTTCCATTTCAAACAACCCGTGCTACACTAGACACTATATCACCGACATATAACTACGTAGATGGAACCATCTCGTGTATGTAAATATGAACGGAACTTACAAACATTGGAATGTTTCGTTTAGATGCGTACATTTCTTATATTATTTTGTAATCTTTGATAAACCGAAAATACCACAGACAGCAAATGCAGCTAATAGTTCATGTATTTAGAAGGAAATTCCATCATTTTGTAGTTACGATGTTGTTTACTTATGCACGGTGGTTCCGTCTATGTAATAGTATATACCGGTGCAAATAGTGTCTAGTGTAGCGCGGACTGTTTGAAATTGAAGTGATTTCCTGAGTTAGTGAGTGGATTTCGAACTTTTTTAATGTGCGCATCGTTATTTTCGCCGAATTTTTCATAAGGATCAAGGTTCTATTTTGTTGTAGCAAAAGTATGCAACAGACCCATTGACACTTTTATACCTTTCGCTTTCACTCGAACTGTCAAATTTTTATCTGTTTATAAGAATGAGGAAAAAAGCAGGAAGAAAGAAAGGAAAGGAGAAAGGAGAGTGAAGAAGAGAAAACAGTAAAAAGCCGATATGCTAATAAAACAGTAAAAAGTCGATATGCCAATTTTAGTCTGCCTCTAGAAACGTGCTGCATTTGTTTGAAATTAAGTCGTTAACTATGTTTGTCCAGATTTTCGAAAAGTCTCGTGAATGCGGAGCTCATTATAATCGTGGCCAATAATTAGTCGCTCTGTTTACTTTGTGACAATTTTATTGTAATTGGGAATTCGCCAATCAATTAGCATTGCGGAATTTGGTTTTTGTGTATTTTTATAATCAATATCTGAGCACTGATAAAACATTTTTACTTACTCACTCTAACAAAATTGAAAAAATTGATAATGTATTGCGATGGCGCAGAGATTCTCAAGGTATTTTGTTTCGATACTTCGGCTCTCACGACTAAGTCAATCGTGATCAGTGGCGGCTCGTGCATTGTGGCAACAACGTATTTTCTCCATTTAAACCTATGTAAAACAATCGATCTTCAGGAGGTGCAATGGGTCTGTTGCATACTTTTGCTACAACAATATAGAACCTTGATTCTTCTGTAAAATTCGGCAAAAATAATGATGCGCACATTAAAAACGTTCAAAAAGCACTCATTAACTCAGGAAATCACTTCAATTTCAAATACCCCGCGCTACACTGTAGACACTATTTGCACCGGTATACACGGAAAAAAATCAGTGGTAAAATTAACCATAGCATAGTTGATTTTGGCACCCTACAAAGTATGGTAAATTTCACCTGATGTTTGGTATGATGAAGCACACTACTAATTTAATATAACGCGCAGATGGATGCGTTGACCAAAAGTGTACCTCATCATGCCAAACATCAGGTGAAATTTACCATACTTTGTAGGAGGTGCCAAAATCAACTATGCTATGGTTAATTTTACCACTGATTTTTTTCCGTGTACTACTACATAGACGGAACCACCGTGCATAAGTAAACAACATCGTGACTATACAAAATGATGGGATTTCCCTTCTAAATATACATGTACTATTGGCCGCATTTGCTGTCTCTGGTCTTTTCGGTTTATCAAAGATTGAAAAATAATATAAGAAATGTACGCATCTAATCGAAACATTCAAATATTTGTAAGTTCTGTTAATGTTTACATAAACGAGATGGTTTCATCTATGCAGTTATAAGTCGGTGATAGTGTCTAGTGTAGCGCGGGTTGTTTGAAATGGAAGGTATTTTCTGAGTTAATGAGTGGATTTTGAAAGTTTTTAATGTGCGCATCGTTCTTTTCGCCGAATTTTACGTTAGAAACAATGAGTTATATTGATTTAGCAAAAGTACGCAACAGACCCATTGCACCCCCAAGATTTCAATACTTTCGCATAGGTTTAAATGGCGAAAAAACATGGTTGCCAAATTGCACGAGCCGCCACTGATCGTGATTTATGCAAAGTAATGGTCTTTAATCATGTCTAAAATACTATCCAAAAGAACATCCTCCCATCAAATGTCAATATTTTTCGTCAGTTCACAAACTCACATAGTTTTTGAACCGTTGATCCATATGCATCCAGATTTTGCACTAATTTTGTTTTCTAGATGCCTTTGTACACGCCACGGCTGCCGTTTTGCGTATAACCAATGCTATTTTTCTATTCACCGATGATTCCACCGGTTGAGAAAAGATTACACAGTTCAGTTCAGTGTATGACTGTAATGAACTAAAATACTCGTATCTGTAATCTTTTTTCAATCGGTTGAGTCGTCGATGACTGCAAAAACTTGCGGATATTTTAATGGGGCTATTGCACACTTTTTCTATGAGCGATTAAATAGTCGATTATGGCGTAAAAACCTCAAAAAATAACGATGGCGGTACTAAAAACTTCCAAAATCCACTCCTAAACTCAATAAACGCAGTTATTTGCGCGAGCGTAATGGTGGCCGAAGGCACTAACAATGGGAGATTCCTATCTTAATTTCGTCACTCTTTCTATGCTGACAAGGATGATTTACAGAGTTATTAGTCATCAGAGTGATGATCCACATCCGATGAATGGTGCCGCAACACCTAGTGACACCGGTGTTAAATGAAAGTAGTCTCTTATTGCTCACTTCTTGATGGAGTTTCAGAATTGTTAGATGGGAATCTCCCATTGTTAGTGCCTTCGGCCACCATTACGCTCGCGCAAATAACTGCGTTTATTGAGTTTAGGAGTGGATTTTGGAAGTTTTTAGTACCGCCATCGTTATTTTTTGAGGTTTTGACGCCATAATCGACTATTAAATCGCTTATAGAAAAAGTGTGCAATAGTCCCATTGAGTAACGGAGTTTCCACCGATTGAGGAAAGATTACAGATCAGAGTATTTTCGTGCATTACAGTCGTACACAGAACTGAACTGTGCAATCTTTTCTCAACCGGTGGAATCATCGGTGAATAGAAAAATAGCATTGGTTATACGCAAAACGGCAGCTCTCTGGTACACGCGCGAAGTAGGATCGTCAAATTGACATCGATGCCACCACAAAACGGCAGGTGAGCCAACCTTCGCATGTTTGATTGATGTTCGTCAAACAAGTGTGCAATTATTTGACGGCTCGTCAAACTGCAGAGTTATTTGACGATGGATGGTGTATCATTTTGTTCACCAATCTACTGTCATCAACAAAACCAATAAACCCGTTGTAAGGAGGTCTTTTTGGTCAAGGTTATGTTTGAATTTTAGAAATGTCAGAATGGCAATTTTACAGTTTTCGGTGGATTTCAGCTCACCGATGCCAATTTGACGATCTTACTTTGAGCGTACGAAGGCTTTAGATTTCCCAGAGGGGTTTCTTTTGTTTTTTATTAAATTTTAACTTTCAAGTTAGTCATGGAAACTTTCAAGTTATTTTTATAGGGGAAGGTGTGGTGTCTCCAACTCTACCCAAAATTTTAAAAGGGGGGGGGGGGGTCTTTTCCAGTATATTAAGGTGATTCTTCATCGTTTAGTGCCGATTTCTGCCACCAGAGTGCTACCGTTCGATTAAAGTCAAATTACAGACAGAAAGTAATTTATTTTTAAGAAAACGGAGTGTCAGTTACTAGATTATTATCTGAAGAGTGTCTCTGCAAAAAATTTCGTCAATAACTTCAAAAATAAGGCTGAAAGTACCAAAAAATGAAATATCGCAAATCGATTCTTGTATCGAATTGCTATATTTCATTTTTTGGTACTTTCAGCCCTATTTTTGAAGTTATTGACGAGATTCTTAGCAGACACTCTTCAGATGATTATCAAGTAACTGACACTCCGTTTTCTTAAAAATAAATTGCTTTCTGCCTATAATTCGACTTTAATCGAACAGTGGCGCTCTGGTGGCAGAAATCGGCACTAAACGCTGAAGATTCACCTTAAAGAGGGTGTGGGGTCTCCCCCAGCATTTTAAATGGGGGTCTGCCGGTCTGGGGGTCTGTGGGTCTCCTTCAGATTAAAATGGTGTGAGAAAGTATTCGTAAGGTATTCCCTATAATTTATTTGGTTTCTAATTTTGGTGTCTCTCTCTCTCTTTCTCTTAACAGAAGCCCTTCTGCAGATGGCTTTCGTCGGAATCTGTGGTTCTGACGTTCACTACTACGAGCACGGAAGAATTGCAGACTTCATCGTCAAAGATCCTATGGTCATCGGACATGAAGCCAGTGGTGTCGTTGTCAAAGTAGGAAGCAAAGTTAAACATTTAAAAAAGGGTGCGTTTTTTTTTTTTTCAAAAATTTCCTAAATTTTTCCTCCCTCCCCCATCTCTCTCTCTTTCACCCATTCTAATGTTATTGCGTTTTAGTATTTCCTGTTTCCCTGAACCTTCATCTTCCCAATGTTTTTGTTTTTTTTTTTTTTCGTTTTTTTTTTTTTGTTTGTTTTTTTTTCTGTAAGGGGGATTCTCGAGCGTGGTGCTGTTAATTACTCCAATGGGGTTGTTGCACACTTTTGCTATACGCGATTTAAAAGTCGATTTTGGTGTAAAAACGTCGAAAAATAACAATGGCAGCACTGAAAACTTCCAAACCCCACTCCTACACTTAATAAACGCTTTTATTTGCGCGAGCGTAATGGTGGCTGAGGGCAGTAATAATGGGAGATTCCTATCTTAATTATTTCATCACTCTCTTTTTGCTGACAAGTATATGATTCACAGAGTAGTTAGTCATCAGAGTAATGATCCACATCCGATGACTGATTCTGTGACACCTAGTGACACCAGTGTCATATTGAAAGTCGTCTCTTATTGGTCACTTCTTGATGGAGTACAGTATTGTTAGATGGGAATCTCCCATTTGTTACCACCCTCAACCACCATTACGCTCGCGCAAATAAAAGCGTTTATTGAGTGTAGGAGTGGATTTTGGAAGTTTTTAGTGCTGTCGTCGTTATTTTTGGAGGTTTTTCCATCAGAAGCGACTATTAAATCGCTTACAGCAAAAGTGTGCAACATCCCCATTTGAAATCGCTCTAGTTTCAATAAATACAGGGTGTCTCACGTAACCTGATTAGTATAGTTTTCCCCCAAACGGATGACCATGAAAAAACTTGTGACATTGGTTTTAATTTTCTAAATGAAGTTCATTTTCTAATCATTTTTTTTATTTTTATTATTATTATTATTATTATTATCATAGAATCAAAATTTGAGTAAAATGATAAAGTTTTGATCGAACGGAGTAGCGGAATCGTCGCTAATAGATGATTAAATACGAAAGTGTCGAGAAATACAAATAAGAGAAGGAAATCCAGCAATTTGGCAACGATGAGTTTATCATTTGAACGTACGAGAAACAATCGATTCTTGAGTGGGCTTATTCATGTGGGAAGAATGGGGCTATTGCACACTTTTGCTGTAAGCGATTTAATAGTCGATTATGGCGTAAAAACCTCAAAAAATACCGATGGCGGCACTAAAAACTTCCAAAATCCACTCCTAAACTCAATAAACGCAGTTATTTGCGGGAGCGTAATGGTGGCCGAAGGCACTAACAATGGGAGATTCCCATCTGACAATTCTGAAACTCCATCAAGAAGTGACCAATAAGAGACTACTTTCATTTGACACCGGTGGCACGAAGTGTTGCGGTACCATTCATCGGATGTGGATCATCACTCTGATGACTGATTACTCTGTGAATCATCCTTGTCAGCATAGAAAGATTGACGAAATTAAGATAGGAATCTCCCATTGTTAGTGCCCTCGGCCACCATTACGCTCCCGCAAATAACTGCGTTTATTGAGTTTAGGAGTGGATTTTGGAAGTTTTTAGTGCCGCCATCGGTATTTTTTGAGGTTTTTACGCCATAATCGACTATTAAATCGCTTACAGCAAAAGTGTGCAATAGCCCCATTCACAGTTTCCAGATTGTTGGATCCGCCTTTGCTGCCCCCCCCTCCGATTCCCTTTCAAATATTCTCTTCTGTTATATTTCCATTGATTTATTGATAACGTGGTCCGTATTTGTCCGTGCGTGTAGGTGACAGAGTTGCTGTGGAGCCTGGTGTACCTTGCAGGAGATGCCAGTTCTGTAAAGATGGCAAATACAATTTATGCCCTGATCTCACATTTTGCGCTACCCCTCCTGATAATGGAAACCTTGCCCGATATTACGTTCATGCCGCCGACTTCTGCCACAAGTATGTTTTTTAACCGCATAACCTTTGAAGACCAAAGCTGTAGCGGCTCTTGCTGCTTGGCAACCATGTTTTTTGCCACTTGGACCCAAGGTTATACAGGGTGTATCTGAAACATATTTCGTCATTGTAACCACAGAATAATACAATCAGAAGGGAAACTCTAATTCATTTTGAAACATTCTTTACTTCGGGCCGCCATGTTCGAAAGTGAGTACCTTCGGCAATCTTCGGCAGATCTTCGGCAACTGGCCGAGTTGCGATTGGTTGTATAGCCTGAAAAAGCATGTCCGCCATCTTGAGAAGTGAGTAGGCGCAGTTGCCAGTTTGTGCTGGTAAATTCCAAATCTTGTTTCCATTGGCTCTTATGGGAGTTTCCCTTCTGATTGTATTATTCTGTGATTGTAACCACTTATTCTAGAGGTCAAAATAATACTTTTTTTCCCCCTATAATCATGTGTCCGAAAGTACCCCCCTTTCGAGCTACAGCCCCTCAAAGTTTTAAAAAAAAGTGGTTTTTTTGGAATAGCGACCACCAATTATGAACCAAACGTCTCAAAAATTGGTGTCCCCCGTAATTTTACGCGTAGAATCCATTAATGACCTCGAGAAATTCAGAGATCGAGTCAGGACAGGACATTTGGTTCATAATGAAGGTTTCTATTCCAAAAAAACCATAACTTTTTTAAAACTTTGGGGAGCTGTAAGCTGCATGTTTACAAGAAAAAAAAGTCTTATTTTGACCTCTTGCAAGGTTACAAGGACTACATCTGTTTCTGATACACCCTGTAGATTATACAGTTATGCTCATCTGACTTGGCGCCACAAATTCATTAGCGCGTCGCGGCCGTTCAGAGTCTCTGGAGCCAAGATGGCCGAGAAAACAGGAAACACGCCAACTAGCTCGGGCGACTTCGGGTGATACCTGCTTTTGTCGGCCATCTTGGCTGCAGTGATTTTGAACTGCGCACCACTGTATTTGTGGCGCGAAGTCAAATGAGCATACCTGTATAATCAGTAACCTTGATTTGGACCTGTGCAAAAGTATCGATTCCTCAGGGATTCAGTCAATCCTCTGAAGGTTGGTTATTTTCCGTAGATTTAAATGAAGGGAATCCGTTGTTACCGTATTCCAGAAGCCGCCAATGCAAGATCCAAAAAAAAGTGGCCAAAAATCAATGAGATCAAAAATCATCAAAAATCATCATTTTCGACTTTTTATTATATCTATGTCAAACTTTCCTGTGACATTTCTAGGTTTCAATTAGGTATTAAAAGTGTTTTTTTGTGATTAAAGGTGTTTTCTGTGATTATAGGTGTTTTCTGTGATTTAAATTGGCCTTGAAAGTTTATAAATGAGAAATTGATGAGAAATTTACTTTTTGAATTTTGGCCACTTTTTGATTTTTTGCCACTTTTTGGCCATTTCAGACCATAGTGGACTGCACCAACGTAGGTCGGCCTTCATTCTTCATCAAGGGGGATCTGCTCGGGCTCCAATCTAAAGAACAAGTTTTGCCCAGTTAGGCACTCACATATTTTTGACATTTCTATCTATATTCAAAATTATTATTAAATATTCTTCATAGAACTATAGCCAACGACCAACTTACAATTAGTTATGTTATGATATCAATAGCCAAGTCTCACAATGCTGGACCAATAGTGTCACGCCGTCACTCATAGACAGTCTTACTATTGGTTAATTAGCGTAAAAGTAAACAATCAGCTTACAGGTAATTACTATTCAATTGCTTATAGCAAAAGCTAGCAAGAGCCTTATTGCGACTCATGTTTACTCTTTGCCTCCATAAACTTTTTTCATCCATTTCCACACCTTTTTTTTTTTTTTTTTTTTTTTTTTTTTTTTTTTTTTTTTTTTGACAGGTTACCCGACCATGTATCACTGGAAGAAGGAGCCCTTTTAGAACCTCTGTCTGTGGGCGTTCACGCTTGCCGCCGTGCCAATGTTCAACTAGGTACTAGAGTCCTTGTCATTGGAGCCGGACCAATCGGATTGGTCTCCGTTCTCGCTGCCAAAGCATATGGAGCGTACGTCGTCTGCACAGGTAAGTACTTACGGTTATAACAGCCCCATTATGCTACTTCACATCTTGAGACCTAAAAATTTCATGTCTGTGATTTTCCCTGCTTGCTGTAGCTATTAAAAGCCTCCTTTTCTTGAGGTATGCAATTTCATTGGTCATCGGCATAGCTAATTACTCAATACACCTGCATACACCGTAAAATGTGACAGTGGCATTTTTGAACCAAATGCTAAACAGTGCAAGTGTAAGAAGGAGCAATTAATTGAAAGTGCAAGGTTTTGGTTTCCAAAAAATTATTTTTTTATTGTATTTTCGAGAAAGAGACAGAGACAGAGAGAGAGAGAGAGAGAGAGAGAGAGAGAGAGAGAGAGAGAGAGAGAGAGAGAGAGAGAGAGAGAGAGAGAGAGAGAGAGAGAGAGAGAGAGAGAGAGAGAGAGAGAGAGAGAGAGAGAGAGAGAGAGAGAGAGAGAGAGAGAGTTGCCATGAGTTTTTTGCGGTTCCCTTTCCCATATCCTCCTGTGTAGTCGTAATTTAGTGAAGACGCCTTCAGTTTTTGGTGTATGCTGTCAGCACTGCATTGGTGCGATGAAATCGCATACTTCAAGGAATGCAGGCGTTCTCTGTTTCGGCTTTCGCGGTGTTGAAAATCTGAAAGCGCATTCAGGTCTCCGAGTATAATAAATATAAATAAATTCTAAAATAAATCAATAAAAAAAAAAACAAAAATTAAATAATTTAAATAAATAACTATAAAATCCTCAAATCTCATCCTGTTCATTCTTTGAATAATTCTAAACCTCAACAGTACTCATCAATTTCACAAAATTCTATATAAGCTGCTGTTTAGGTGATTCCAGTCCGAGAAACTTTTCCAGATTTCAATCCGATGGATAGCGCGCGCCAATAGTCTCTTTTAGGAAAAAAGACTGTTTTTGATGTTTAAATCGAAAACAAAGAAAAACTGCAAAATTCAAGAACGTCGGGACCTGCGTAATTTTCTTATAGATTTTTGGAGCCCAAAATGAGCAAAATTGGTTGAGAAGTTGAGAGTCAAAGCCGTAATTTATGAAAACCATTTTGCCTTAAGCTTAGTGAGTGCAAGTGAGTGCAAGTGATACTGGGGCTATTGCACTTTTTTGCTATAAGCAATTTAATAGTCGATTATGGTGTGAAAACCTCAAAAAATAACGATGGCGGCACTAAAAACTTCCAAAATCCACTCCTAAACTCAATAAACGCAGTTATTTGCGCGAGCGTAATGGTGGCTGAAGGCACTAACAATGGGAGATTCCCATCTAACAATTCTGAAACTCCATCAAGAAGTGACCAATAAGAGACTACTTTCATTTGACATCGGTGTCACTAGGTGTTGCGGTACCATTCATCGGATCTGGATCATCACTCTGATGACTAATTACTCTGTGAGTCAGCATAGAAAGAGTGACGAAATTAAGATAGGAATCTCCCATTGTTAGTGCCTTCGGCCACCATTACGCTAGCGCAAATAACTGCGTTTATTGAGTTTAGGAGTGAATTTTGGAAGTTTTCAGTGCTGCCATCGTTATTTTTTGAGGTTTTTACGCTTATATCGACTATTAAATCGCTTATACCAGAAGTGTGCAATAGCCCTATTAATACTTAGGTATGTTTTTCTGCCTCTGTTGCACTCATTCAGGCATATGGGAATTTTCGTATTTTCTAAAACCCGGCTCTATTTTTGAGTATTACAGCTCGAAACTTTCAGGGTATCTTCCTGGAATATGCTTACAGGTACCAACGCTCCTCAAATTCGTAGTTTTTGCGTAAAATCATCAATCATAGCTAAGTGAACAAAACATCAAAATTTAATTAGAAATGACACGGATAGCCTTCAAAATAAGTACCAAAACAATGGAAAAAGTTTAGAAAAAGGTCTTCGATGTATTTTCGGATGATCATCGAAGCCATCTAAAAGCCAAAAAGTAGGATCCATTCCTACTATTTACTTTAAAAGTAAAAAGCCAAAAATCTAGCTTTTGCACCTTGCTCCACCTGCGAATGCGAAAGTACTTTTGAAAAAGTACTTTCGAATTCGCAGGTGGAGACACCCCTTTTAGGTTGCTCAATATTTTACCGTCATCTCGGATTTCATTATATGTCTCTCGTGAGTTTTATACTGAATTTAATGACTTATATTACTGATGCCACCAATGGACTTTTCACGCGATTTTACATGAGATTGAACATTCTATATCATTGTAGCAAAAGTTTGCAACAGAACAGACCCATTTAAAATTTGGATGAAAACGAGACAGTGTTGCCAGATCGAGGGTAAAGAGCCGCATCGTCCCCATTTAAATCAATGTAAAACACACGGCTTTTTCACCCAAATCTGGCAACACTGAAACGAGATTCTAATGTTGGACACTACTTGTTTCAGCTCGTAGCCCAAAGAGACTAGAAGTGGCCAAGAATTGTGGAGCCGATGTTATTCTAAATGTTGATCCAGCCAAAGAAGACGAGGCTTCCATCATTGAACGTATTAAAGGAGCTATCGGAGATCTTCCCCACGTCACAATTGACTGCAGTGGAAATGAAAAATGTATCTCGATAGGAATCAATGTAAGTATATCTGGGTTCCTTTCAGAATTGAGGAATCTATAAGTTGAGAGCGTGAACATTCTTAGAAGCATTATTGCAGTTCAATCTAACTCTCAAACTGCTGTATCCTTTGAAGAGTATTTGCCTACGCTCTTATCTTTCAAAGTCTCCAGATTTTGCCGGAATGGGGCTGGTGCTAAGTTTTGCTGGAAGTGATCGAATAGTTATTTCTTGTATAAAATCCAGGGAAAATTACGATGAGCCCATCGTGAAAAAAAAAAAAAAAAAAAAAAAAAAAACAGACTCACCAAATGACTTTAAAGTTTAAGGCGTAATGGCGGAGCTAAGCAGATACCATTGGAGATTTGTAGCAAATTTGAGGCTTCTCACTGTTTGTTTCTATAGAGAGGAAGAGACAAGTTTGATAGGAATCTCCTATGATATCTGCGTAGCTGTGCCATCTTTGCTCTTAAATGGCGGAGCAACACAGGTGTTATAGAGGATTCCTGTCTAAATCGTCTCTTTCTCTGAAGAAACACAAGGAGGGAAGCTTTAAATTAGATATGAATCTCTCATGGTATAGTCGGGGACAGAAAGAATGGCAGACAACTCCTGTATGTAGGCTACCCGCGATACTTATCTCAATGAATTTAAGCGTTGTAGGTTGCCTACCTCAAGGAGTCATCTGACATTCTTTTGATCCCCGACTGTACCTGCTGAGCTCCACCATTAATCCTCAACTTACAAGTCATTTTGTGAAAGGGAGTGAATTTGGTAATTTTTTAATGTGCTCGTCGTAATTTTTGCTGGATTTTACCTAAGAACTAACTAATCGATTCCTTGTAGTAAAAGTTAGAAAGAGCTCTATTATCCTACAGTACATCTTGAGGGCCTGACGGTTCCATTTTTCAACGCAAATGTGTATTCTTAAATCAAGTACCTAATTAACGATTAGGTAAATCGATCGACTAATCAATCTTGTCCCGCAAAGGCATCGACAAGGGCGTTGACACGGTCATCTTTTGCATTTTCAGAGAAATTCTGACCAAATTTTTACTTTTGGACCCCCCCCCCCCCCTTTTCACAATTTCAGACTCCCGACGACCCCCCTCGAAAAATTCCTGACTAAGCCACTGATGTCACGTGACTACCATTGAAATACGTCAAGGTGCAGCCTCAATCCTGTACTATCCAAACGAGATTTTTGATCATTTAATGGATGTATATTTTTCTTTTTGCTTTAGATTACCAGAACTGGTGGAACTTTAATGTTAGTCGGCATGGGTGCTCAAATGGTCACTGTTCCTTTGGTTAATGCTTGTGCCCGAGAAATTGATATCAAAAGTGTTTTCCGATACTGTAACGAGTAAGTATCTCTCTTCAAGGTGCTTTCAGGATCGATTACCTAAAAATTGCCTAACAAAATGCAAATAAAGGTTTTCAGATGCCTATTGATTGCTCAGATAACGTCCTAAAATTTGGACTCAATCGGTGCAGCTGTTCTCGAAACATTAATTTTTTCTAAATTTTGAAAGAACTGTCTAGCATGAAAACCAACCAGAATTAAAGCCTGAAAATTTGCAGAAATTAGTTTCTCATGTTCCTTAACATGTCTCCAATGTTTCGTTAAACAAGGCGTTGGGGCCCAAAATCATATGCTTATCCTGCTATGCCCTATAAATTATTATATTATTATTATTAATTTTTCTTTTATTTTAATTTTAAATCTAAATTTGTATCTAATCAAATTGCTCCTCCATGTTTTTTCAGTTATCCTATTGCTCTTGAAATGGTTGCCTCCGGCCGGTGCAATGTCAAACAACTTGTCACTCACAATTTCAAACTGGAGGAAACCGTGAATGCGTTTGAAGCTGCTCGCAAAAAGGCTGATAACACAATTAAAGTGATGATCAACTGTCGTCGAGGTTGATTCTTCTATGGTCTCATTTTAGACGTTATGATTTCATTTTAGTGACAGAAGCAATCTTAACACTAGAAACGCCCCCGGTTATCCCGCAGCAAATTAAAATTTTTGTTCTCTTGGTTTTCAAGGGCTTTTATATTTCTTAGTTATCAATATCACCTGCATAATCTGGCTTTGAGCGAATGGCTGTTGGACACTTTTGCCACAAGCGAATTAAGGTCGATTCAGATATAAAAACCTCCCTAAGAAATGATGATAGCACTAAAAACTTATGAAATGAACTATGAAACTCATAAAATGCTATTAAACAGGTGATTGTAATAGAGGTGTAAGGCGTTTATAATGGAAGATTCCCATCTTCAACATCGTCATTACAATCACGTGTTTAAAAGCATTTTTTTAATTCAGGGATGGATTTTGTAAGTCTTAAATGCCACCATCGTTATTTTTGCTGGTTTTTACAACTGAAGTGACCCTGAAATCGCCTGTTGCAAAAGTGTTCGACTGCCCCATTATTTGCAAATTTTTAATCAGGTGCTTTTAAAAAATTATTGTTTTCGTCTTGTCAAAGTTCCCCTTCAATGACTTTAAGACGTATGATGCTTAGCTGTTTCTCTTTTCTAGCGATTAATTTGTCTGTTTTTATCTGATTCGTGTTTCTTTATTTTAAAAGTTTTTGCCTTTTTACCATCAGCAACATTATAATTAAGAATCTGTTTGAAACAAATTTTGTTAAATTTTCACCTTTCGAATGAAATTTAAAATTCAGACCTCTGCAACAGTGCTACTGTCCAATTCAGATGTCTCCTCTTTTCGTCAAAGTCATTTAGCCTTGAAGACTTTGGCAATAAAATTTTTACCTCACGAACTCTGATGCTTCTGTTACTCATAATTTCTTTTCTTTTTTTAGTTTTTCTCTTACACTCTGTCATACTACCCATGGGCTGATACAGGCATTTGTCTGTCTCTCTCTCCTCTCATTTGAATGTGTGTGTTAGCAAAGGATGGAGATAGGAGCTAAAGTCATATGAGGGGCCCTCTGTTGTCCTTTTCTAACACATGTGTTCAAACGGCCGGAGAGAGAGAGAAAGACAGATTCCTATACCAGCCCATGATACTACCTCTTTGTTAAGTATTGAAAAGAATTATTTACGGTCATTGATCAGAGTACTATCTTCTTCATTTATGCTAGACATCTAATATGCCATTAAGTATGAACTTTTTTATTGTAAATATTGCTATATTGTATGTATCGTATTTTATTGAATAATTTTTTTAAAATTTTTATTGCACTGTTTTGTAACTGGGTTGTTGATTTTTATACAAGCGTCTGTTAGCTTCCTTGAATTTGAATAAATTTTGAAGCAAACCTTGTGTGTTTTTTGTTTTTTAAAATTGCCGTCGGTTTTTAAAATATTCCCAAGTAATCCTTGTTATGGAGCTCTAATAAGCAATTGAATAGTTGATTCTTGAATAGAAATCAGTGAAAAATTACGATGAGCATATTAAAACTTTTGAAATTTACTCTTAGACTCACAAAACGACTTTAAAGTTTGAGGCATAGTGGCGGAGCTATGCAGATACCCTTGGAGATTCCTATCTAATTTGAGGCTTTTCTATGTGTGTCATCATAGAGAGAGAGACAAACTAGATAGGAATCTCTTATAATACCTATATTGCTATGCCATCTTTGCTCTTAAATGGCGTAGCTACGCAGAAGTCATAGGGGATTCTTGTCTAATGGGGCTCTTGCAAACTTTTGCTATAAGCAAATGAAAAAAATAATTTTGATGTAAAATCCAGCGAAAATCAGGAAAAACATACTAAAAAAGTCTGAAATTCAGAAATAAACTCAGAAAAAAGCTTTGACGGCAAGATCGTAATGGCGGTTCAACGCAGGTATCATGGGAGATTCCTGTCTAATCTGTCACTTTCTCTAGAGCCCCTATATACTATGAGAGTTGCGACAAGACTCTCAAAATGAAGAAGAAGAAGCGGATCAATGGAGCCCCCAAGAGGCAAAATGCAAATGGCGGATGGCCATTTGCCTCTGCGCTGTTGCCACTATTTCGCTATCTCTTATAGGTTAGATTTAGATTCTCGACAATAACGGTCGTTATTGAAAGAGATAATATTCTCCAGAATAAAATTCAAGCAGAGGAAAAATTCACAAAAATTACCGCGGTCACTGTTACTTCAAATGTGTAATGAAAGCGAGTTCGCGGATAGTAAACAAACCCTCCGCCATTTGCATTTTGCCTCTTGGAGCTTTCTTGACAGCCTAAATCTGAGAACCAATCAGAAATGGATTCAGCAATGGCGCAACTCTCATGGTATATAGGGACTCTAACTTTCTCTACGGAACCACAGAGATAAGTCTCAAATTAGATAAGAATCTCCCATGATACTTCCGTTGCTCTGCCATGAAGCTCGATTCTGAGAGTGAATTTTGTGATTTTTCAGCGCAAGTACTCATCGTCATTTTTACAGGGTTTTATGCAAGAATTAACTCTCAATTACCTGTAGCAAAAGTTTGCTAGAGCCCCATTTGTCACTCTATCCAAAAAAATACACAGAGGAAAGCCTAAAATTAGGTAGGAATCTCCTATGGGACCTGTATGACTCCGCTATTACGCCTTAAACTTTAAAGTCATTTTGTGAGTCTGTGGGTGAATCTCGTTTTTTAATATGCTCATCGTAACTTTTTCTGGATTTTACTCAAGAATCAAATATTCAATTGCCTGTAGGAATGAGCAGCAAGAGCCGTTCCTCATTTCTTTCTCTAGGCCTATAGATAAATAATTCTTAACATCCTTCCTTTTGGAATTGAATGTTTTGATGACTGAAGAAAGGCTGAAATTAAGGCGAATTTGGCTTTTTTTCTTTCTCAGGATTAGTGAAAGCGGCAGGTGCCAAAATCTTTTCTTCTCAATTAAATACATATAAGAATTTGAAAATGACCAAAGTCCAAAAAGACGGATTTGAAAGGAATTGAATTAATGAATTAAAGTGAATGAGTGCAGCACGGATTGACCGATGAAACTACTGATTTGGCTCAGAATTAGGAAAATCATCATTGCCGATTGAAAAGTCGATTAATTTTTAAAAGTAACCAAAGTGGATTTTAGCAGTAATCAGGCTTGTTGATTTCAATGAACCAAATGTTATTAAATAAACCACCATTGGTTTCATCTTAAGGTGATTTCAAGCGAAACTCTTCAGATTTCAATCTGATGGATACCCCATGTAGTCACTTTTGGGAAAAGTTGTGTTTCTGGCATTTTAAATTGGAAGCAAAGCAAAACAGAAGGTTTGAAATAATGAATTGCCAATTGCTGTACAATTTAAGCTCAACTAACATTGCAATAGCGTACTCCAAAACTCTGCGCAAGTTTTGAAAGAAAGTTTGACCAAAAGTGAAATTACGGTGGAACAATTAATGCGGAACAAAATTCAAGTCTTGATTTCTGAAGAGGAAAATTAAAAAGCATGATTAGTGAGCTTTAAGTAAATTTCTCTGAAGCTGATTTTACACTCAAGCTCAAGCCAAAGTAACTTATAATGTAGTGTAGCGTTTTAGGATTCATCCCTTCATTGTCTCGATGCAGAAAAGATTATGAATAGCAGCACTTTCCAATGTACATAGATATACAGTATCACAGGATGATGTAATCTTTTTTGCAAGGCTGCAGTAAATGGTTGAATTCTAGAACGCTACCTATGATGCGTTTTTTTATTCACCGGTGCAGCTACACTGCTTCGTAATGTTTTTTTATTGCGGTGCCCCAGCACCGGATTGCACCGGAGTGTTGATTTAGTAGTGGTGCAATGCATCTAGTGCTGCTCTGGTGCAAGCTCCAGTGTATCGGAGTTGAAGACCGATGCACTGGAGCTGGAGCTCCGGAGCTTCTGGAGCTTCCGGTACAGCACCAGACAGCTTCAGTGCAGCTCCAAAAGCTCCAGGTTATAGAGGGTTTTAGTAATGGCGACTGCCGGTGATGAGCGTTCCAAACAAAGCCAGTTTGTCTCTCTCGCTCTCACGTGACCCCTACGTACTGCCATCTCACTCTAATTTCAAAAATCATATATACTTATTGTTAGAGACTTATTTTGTGAACTTTTATAGCAGAAATGAAGTCCTCAAGGCATTTCAATGCGATTTTGAACATAATAAGTCGTAAAACAAGGCCCTGAATACGAATTTCGATACTAGAAAGGGATGGATATCACGGGAGAGTGAGTGAGGTAGTTTGGAACGCTACGCGAGTTTTATCACAACCGATTGCGACCGATGAGTGCATTGTTGTGGTTGTTTGCTAACCGTTGACTTCGCATTAAAACCGTCTATTGCACCGGTGCGGATTCTGGAGAATAAAGAAACGCACCACTAGGTACTTACGTACTCGGCTCGCGCATGAAGTTCGTTTGCGTGTTTTTGAATTCCGCGCGGTCACTATCGATCGATCGATATCGAATCGATTGTATCGATTCGTCATGTTTTTGTTGTCCGACCGCTGTCCTGTCACTTTTCAAGTTATGAATGTTTGTCACATGGCAGTCCCTACCGAAAGTCTCTTCATAGTTTATAGTCTTTAAAATTCCGATTAAAGTTCAGATTTTCCATCATGTCTGTTGAAAAAAACGTGAGACATCGTCCTGGAGCTTTCAAGCAATCCAACAAATCTCACAAAACTGGCCGTCATCGCAGTAAAGGTCAAATTGATTCCGCTGCCAAAGGTAAGAAACATGTTGCCTTTACTTCTTTGAATTTCTCTTTGTCTTTCTTATCTGTCAGCTTTGATCCTTGTTGTCTGTAGGTTTATTTATTTCCAAAGGGTAAGATGAGTGGAAACCAGATCCGTTGAAATGATTTTTCTAAACATTTGCGCGTGGGACTGTGTGAGTTGTGGACGAGTATTTCGAAACTCCTCTGCATATTCTGCTACCATCAGTTACGAGCGGTCTCTTGAAGCTAAATCCCAATTATATTTGCCGCTTTCTTATTGAGTCTTGAATCTGTAGCTTTCTTTCTAGTCTTTATCCAATTGTTCATGTTTTAACTCTGAAATGTTATCTGAAACATATCTAGTTAAACCATCCGCTTTCCATAGTCAATACTAGGTAAGTTACAGGGCAGTTGCTGCCACCCAATGTAAATAGAACTAACAGGCATGGCCTGTTTCAAGGACTCGTCTCTTACCGGTCAGTCCTGTAATCTTAGAGCTTTTCCTAATATCAAAGGAAGTTGAAATCTATGTACAGCTTGAATGAAAATGTCAGCTGCCTGCTGCTCCCCTGACAAATGAAGTTTCGCGATTGGAGGTATGAAGCTGATGTTTTCATGAAAGCCGTGGAACTGTCCACAGTTTACCTACTTTTCTATATGGTACCAAAACTGTATAGGAGAGCATGGTTTTCTATGTAATCAAATGGGAAAATCGAGTTGTAACCTTCCTACCAATTGGGGGCGCCACCGTTGTGTCCAAAGCAAATTAAATGGAAGATGTTAGTTCAATCTTCCGACCACCACGGGGCATTTGCCATTTTTCTAACATTGAGTTTTGCTACTGTGTTGATAAGCGTACTCTGGAATTGTCAAGTCCAATCTCTTATGGGATAAGCTCTAAACAATCTCTAGCCAGCTGCAGTAAGTTTTCTACTTACCCGTTCGTTTTCTTTTTTCTGCTTACATCTGTTATTCTCTCATTTTTCCAGGTAAAGGTGTCCTTGATCATGCAATTAAAAAACATGCCAAACATCAAAAGAAAATTGAAAGGAAGAATCTGGCAGCTCAGTTGAAGAAGAGAAAGGTCGAAGAAGTTTGCTTACTGAAAAGACGTGGGCCCAAGGATGCACCCTTTATGGTGGCAGTTGTTTCTCTCAATGAAGTTTTGAGTCCCTTCAAATTGCAGGAGCTCTTTGAGAAAGCTGATGAAGAGGCCACAATTTCTCATTCGGCGCAAGGCTACACACATTTAAGGTGAGTAATTACCTTTCGTAAATTGTATATTTATTTTTTCAATTACAAATTTAATAAAAATAAAAGTACTTAAAGCGAAAAAAAATTTCCCCTGAAGCAAGCTAGCTCGAGTGGCAGGTTCACTAAAAACTTAAGTAATGACAGAAAAATAATATGAAATGAAATTAACAAAAATATGACATGAAATTAAAATCACAATGTCACTGGCGTAACTAGGCATGCATGCGCCCCCCCGCAAAAAATAGAGCTGCGCCCCCCTCTCCCCCCGTCACCTTCCCTCCCTTCCCCATCCCATCCCAATCCATCCATCCCCACCCTTCTCCTCCACACACCACTTCCACTCTTTACCGGCCTAAAATTATGAATCAATTTATTTTTTTTGTCAAGTTTAGATCAAAAATTGCCTACCTTTTCTTTCAAAACTTTTTCTTTCGTGCCTTAAATGTTACAAATTCGTCAATAAGTCTTCCAAAATCTATCTCTTTCTACCAATCCTCTCGCTATCATCTTCGTCCCTATTTTCCTATTTTTTGTTATTCTCTTATTTCTTCTTCTCTCCTTCCTTTTCTTCTCTTCTTCCTTCTTCTCTTCTCTTCTTCTCTTCTTTTCCTTCCTTCTTTTCCTTTCCTTCCTTTGCCTCGTATTTTCCTCCTCTCTCTTTGCGCCCTCCGACGCCTTGCGCCCCCCCGCAATTGCGGGGGCTGCGGGGGCTATTGTTACGCCACTGCACAATGTATAATATAAAGTATGATCACAATTTGATTTAAAATAAATTTAATTTCATTTAAGGTTGGCAATCTGTTATAAAATGGTGAAGGGCCATTGAACTGAAGACGTAATTTATAATTTAAAGGTGGAACTGCTCTGAAGAAAAGAAATCGGTTTAATTTTTATCTTCAAGATCTAAACAATTTCTATAATTCTGAAAAGTGATCTTATTAATCCTATTAACATTATTTGGTTAGTCAAAGTATATTATATATATTTTAAGAAAAAAAAATCAATGTTTTTCCAGGCAGTGTCCACAATTATTGTCACGCAATTGTACCTACGATCGAGTGATAGAGGATTTTCTACACCCCTGCAAGCTGATCTGCCAACTCTCATGATATGACCTTTACCATTCTCACTTGTAGATTTTTCTTTATTTACTCATCCATTGTTTTCCAGTTTACCAACCCTGAAACAGCGTTTCCAAATATTGTCTCTGGATGGTAAAGATTTGTTCAAAATGCTGGATGCTCTGAAAGTTGCAGACATTGTCATTTTTGCGATACCTGTTGCTGGTGTTGATGAGCAAGGCGAATTAGCAATAACTTCAATACTGGCTCAAGGACTACCAACATACTTAGTTACTATAACTGGTTTGCAGTATTTACCTGTAGCGGTATGTTGTTTGTTCTACTTTTCGTCAATTAATCAAAAGTTTTTATTTTTATTACAGAGAGGGAAATGCAGAATGTTATTCTGGACAACATTATCTCTTACAAGAAAGACCGTTTTTGTTTAGAATCAGAACCTAACCTATTTGTAATAGCGGCAACAGCCCAAGGTTATAGATTAAAGAGATATGCTCATCTGACATTGCGCCATAAGATTTTGAAATAATTTGCCAGAGACTGATATTCTGTTAATAAAACGCCAAATTCAAACATGAAGAAAACCTTACCTTTGTCCATCACTCAACAGTAGGCGTCCGTTGGCTGTTAGTTCGATGACTCCAGACCAAAATTGAGCTGGAAAATTGGTCACATATAGCAAACTTTGTGCTGTGTCTTTTTTTTGTCTCTGAATAAATTGCTCTTTGCGCTTGAAATCCTTGGACCTGATCATCCAATATCTTACAAAGTCCTCGAACAAGTTTCAGAGGAAAGAGGTGAATCAAGGAGATTTAATTTTATTGCAATCAAACTTGGTTTTTTTCCTGCAAGTATAATGTCCTTGTTTTGTTTTTAGCCCCATTAAGTTGTCTTTGCCGTGCACTTATTTACTAATTTTAAAGGTTTCTATCTCTCAATTTTCTTTTCCTCCGATAGAAACAAAGTGGAGCCAAACACGATATACAGAAGAGTATAGCTCGGTGGTTACCAGACGAAAAGCTAATCACTTTGGATAAATCCACAGATGCCTTAACTGTCTTTCGCAGAATGAGCTGTCAAAAGAAACGTAATGTTATTCAAAGGGACAGGCGTGCTCATTTACTTGCTGAAAATTTGGATTTTTCTCTCAATACTGATGTGAGCAAATTTTCAAGTGATTATTTTTTCAAAATATTTCCTCTTCTTTATTCTTGTGAGTTTTGGTTTCCTCATTTTTTTGCAACTCCAGTTTTGAATGAAGCTCCAGTTATGAAAGATTGATTTTAGGATTTTCATATGGAACTCCAAAACTCAATAAAGGACGTGGCACAATCCTTATGGGAAATGGCCTACGGTCAAACTTAATAAATGTGGCATCATTTTTTTCGTCTCGTCGTCCTGATCAAAAAGTCTCACGGGCCCAAAAAATTATCATCGCCCGTTTTCGAGATAATCGAGCTTAAAGTTTGAGCAAATCTCGGCACTCAAGGACGAATTCGCTCGGCAATTGAGCGTGCGTCCTACCCTGGAAGCGGCTTGCCGCAAACTGGCAATGGCTGCCGCTCCTTTTGCTCACACTCCGTCCGGAGGTGATGCCCCTTTTTCTCCCACTCTAAACGCTTCAACACGCTCTCCAGACAGAGTGTGAGCAAAAGGGGCGGCAGCCATCGCCAGTTTGCGGTAAGCCGCTTCCAGGGCAAGACGCACGCTCAATTACCGAGCGAATTCGTCCCTGAGTGCCGAGATTTGTTCAAACTTTAAGCTCGATTATCTCGAAAACGGGCGATGATAATTTTTTGGGCCCGTGAGACTTTTTGATCAGGACGACGAGACGAAAAAAATGATGCCTCATTTATTAAGTTTGACCGTAGGCCATTTCCCATAAGGATTGTGCCACGTCCTTTGTTTTAAAAGCCAGTCTCCAATTCGGAATTGAAAAAAGAGTCAACATTTTTAAACTCTCAAATTGCACCAACTACTAGGTTTGGTTATTATCATCATGGTACATAGTTATCAGTGTACTTTTGTGCGATTCGAAAGTTTAAAACATCAGGGGTCAGTGCCAAACGTCCTAAAATGCCTGAAGTGTCATGAAATCTGGATAGTTCTTTCCTTCAAGGATTTTCAAAATACTTTCTCACAAAATTTAAAAAATTATGACCTTCCTTCCCCCCCCTCTTATTCAATGCATATTTTATGTACTTACTGAAAAATACCTGTGTTCTCAAAGTTTGTGGTAATTTTCCCCAAGATTGTGCTTTCCGTGCAAATTTCCTCACTGTCACATGACCCAAAATATGTCAAATATATGTCTAATATTTTTTTCAATTTTTTAAATTATGCTCGTACTGCTTTTTGCTCTGTGTTTCTTGTTAATTTTTTCAAATTTCTCGTTTAAGTCATCCAGACCCACGGACGGATACAGAAGTTTGTCTTTCTCTCTCTCCTTCTATTTGAGCGTATGCATTAGAAAAGGACGGAGGTAGGGGCTAAAGTCACTTGATGGCCTCCTCTGATATCCTCTTCTAACACTTGCATTCAAATAAAAGGAGAGTGAAAGACAAATTCCTTTATTTGCTCATGTCCAGACCATTCTTTTGATTTTTCCGATTTACACCAATTTTTCTTTCCCACCATCTCTCATTGTAAAAAGTTTGGTGTGTCAATAATTTACTTTTTTTTTCCAGAGCTCCACTGTTGGTACACTTGCTATGAGTGGCTATCTTCGAGGTCAGTCTTTATCTGTTAATTCTGTAGTTCACATTCCTGGCATTGGTGATTTTCAAATGTCCGAAATAATTTCTGCGGGAGATCCTCATCCTTTGTGCCAGTTAGCAAAATCCATACCGGTAGCTCCGGTTGTCTTGGCTCAAGCAGATCCTGCAACTCAAGTAAGTTCTCAAAATATAGGAACCAACTGAAAAATCTAACATATTTTCTTTCTTGGGTCACAGGGCACCATGAGTAACTTTCAGTAAAGAGGCAGTTATTGCTCAATGGTATGATTAGTTCTTTTCTTACCTAGGTTAAAGTTTTGTGAAACCCTTTGTAACCAGTTCAAAGGGTTTCCTTCTGCTAAGGCGTCTGATTACATTACTGTTATCCAGAAGGCTTATGGTCTCTGGATTTGGGTGGTAATGCAACCTTGTCTCGTAATTGCTGAAAAAGAATGTCATAGTGTAGCTTATTGAGTTTATTCCAAAATACAATGCACCTAACACACATAGAAGTACCTACTGCATTCTGCAAGGTGCCCTGGCTACCCCTACACTTTTTGCTTCCTTTTTCTTGAGTATCTTTGAAATATTGATTTTCTTTTTAAAAAAAAAAAAATGTCTTAGGAGTCTCTTGAAAGTGAAAATACTCCAGATCCAATGGATGCTGAACAAACGTGGCCGACACACGAGGAGCTGCGCCAAGCGGCTGAGAACAAAAAGAAGAAAGTAATTAGGGTCCCGAAAGGCTTCTCAGAGTATCAAGCTGCCTGGATTGTGGAAGACGCGGAAGGTGACTTTCATGCTTCTTCATTTTTATTTCTTTCTATTTTAGAGTTTAGGCGGTTTCTGGAAAAGGGGCCCCTTAAATCAAGAGGTGCGCTCTTCAGTCAAAAGTCTCAATTCAATCGCAATGCTAATTTCTTATGAAGAGCACACCCGCTGTTTTATAGCCCTTTTTTCTGGAAACTGCCTCAATTGGGCTCTTGCTAACCTAATAGCAATATCCAATTGAATTGTCAATTTTTACATTAAAACCAGGGAAAATGACGATGTATATGTTCTGACAAAACCGACCTCGTCTTCATGCGGACAAAAATTGGGATATTAGTATTACGGCATATAAGAGGTTACAACGGTCGGTTTCAGACCAAGAAGGTGCAAAAATTCCGCATTGACGGAATGGTGGCTTTTACTAAGGTTTAAGTAGAAATTAAGCAAATTTTTGCGACAAATATATCCAACAGAATGATGCAAAATCATTGCCAACCTACGCATGACAACAGTGGATGACACGAAACACGAACGTCCGTTTTCGCAGGTCTTCAACTAATTTTCACGGAAGTAAACAGTCGTAAAAGCTAAGCCCTTAAATTGATTCCACCTTTGACTTTCAATTCATCATAATCATTATAATTTCTGGTGTAACTAGGGTCTAGATTCCGTTTTTGAACGATAAAATGGCATTTGAATACTTATTAATGAAATTTAAAAGGGGGTGTACACCTTTAGGTGCATCAAAAATATTAGGGGTGGCCACCTTAGGTGCATGTTTTGCGCAATGTCAAAACTCTACTTTTTTTCAAACACAAAAAAAACCTGAAAAACAAGCAAATTTAAAAAAAATGAAATTAATATTTGATAGCCAACTGTCTGAATAGTAAATTGACATATTTAGTTTTTTTTTATCTCTCATGACTTATACGTACATATTGGCCCCAAGCATTAGTATGGCCACCTTTGGGTCACCTACCTTATTCATTTCATCTCATAAGCTTCTAAAAGAGAACATGGTTGATGAACTCATTTTTATTTTATCTTGACTGTCTTTTTTTTTATAGAAATTGATGAAAGTGATGGCGATGAAGATGAAGATATGGAAGTCGCAGCCGATGATGCTGCTTCTGATTCTAGGTCAGAGTCTTCTGAAGAGGAGTATGAAACATTAACCGTAACTTCAGAGACTCCGATGGGCACTGAAAAATATGATGCTCAAATGGATATGGAAGAGGAACGAAAGATTCTTCAAACTTTGAAAGGTAATTGAGTTTCAAGACGTTAAAATTTTGAATATGACGTTTAGTAACCTACTAAAATACGGTTCAAATCATCGTAATGAAACGGTATTACCTTGTACGGTGGCTATGGCAATGGTACACATTAAAAAAAAAGCAAACAAATATTTGAGAAAATAATGCCGTAAATTTGTTTTGGCAGCTCGGATGTTGGTGTCGAAATTTTCGGCACCATTTGGTGTCCCCGCCTCTTTTTATTGCAGCCAATGAAATGAATTTTGAAGATTTGTTTTGATGTTAAGATAAAGTTCACTTGATGTCAGCAGGAGGCAGTATTGTAGTGTTTACTCTTTTGGGTGTTGTAGGGATAGATTGGAGATTAAGATTCAATATTGTAATCGATGAGAGGGGGGGGGGGCGATGAATCGGTGGTTGAGCGGGTGCCACGGTGATGTCCCAATCTAGTTCGATTAATTTGATTGAAAACACAAATCGGTTCGTAGTTTCGATATATTTGACAATTTACAACAGTCACACACTTACTACCTACTTACTAACATCGCAATTCGACACCAAGCTTGCGAGCACGGTGTCGCATTTGGGCATCAGTGGTGCCGGAACAGTGTTGCCAAGTGTGAATGGTGTAATTTACAATGTTGCCTGAATTATTACAATGCGGTAGGCTCCACCTTAGCTCCTCCTACTATTTACGACACCAAAGTACGACTGGTGCCGAAAAACTGGGCATTGGACACCAGCGATGCCAGTGCAAATCACGACTTAAGATAAGAGATACGTACAAAAGTAAAGTTATAAACACACTTGAGAAAATGTATGTCAGGTAACCCTACCTGCTAATCAGTTCCTCCATACTATTGTTTCTCTTCACCAACAGGTTACTTGAGAAGCTGCTAAAGAACGTACTGATTTCCCCTTTTTTTAATGTGTTCTGAAGGTCCTTAGTGTCCTCAGACAGGGCATTGAAGATTTAAATCGAGGCATATTATATGCTACGCTGAGTGATAGATATGTAGTCTTATTCGCAGATTCTTGGTATTCCTGTACATTGTTGAAAACGATCTGTATTAGTTTCATAATTCTCAAGAATCATCCTCCAAAACAATTCATCTCTACCTTTTACCTCATCCATTATTTCTGTTTCCTCAACTGTTGTCCGCTCTTTTGCAGATGCCAAAACTGACGCGGCTTTCCCAGATGAAGTTGACACACCACAAAACATGCCAGCCAGAGTCAGATTTCAGAAATATCGTGGTCTTCAATCTTTTCGGACGTCTCCTTGGGATCCGAAAGAAAATTTGCCATTTGATTATGCAAGAATATTTCAGTTTCAGAATTTTGACCGAACCAAAAGACGGATACTGAAAGAACAGGAAGAGAAAGATTGCATACCAACGGTAAGGAATATGTACCATAGTTTGCTAATTTTATGTTAAAGCTCTTCGAGTTGTCCCCATTTTTACCCTATGAGGTGATTTCTTCTCCAGAATTTTTAGGATTGATCAAAAATGTGTTTGACTAAAATTTCGGGGTTTTTTTGGTGTGTTATGGTTGGTTTTCCTTTTTTTCTGGATGTTTGTACGTTCAATGTGAGTTATTATTGTACTGCTTGACCGTTGAATGTTGACCGTTTTGTAATCGTTGACTGTTGGAGTTTTGGTCCTTGCGCAAAGCGCAGATGTTTTCATTCCTGTGTTTACGGTTTCTGAGTGATGGCTCTCCCCGCCTTTTTAAGTTTGTTCTTTAATTTTATTTTTATTTTTTGAGTTGAAAATGGCTTGGATTTGAGCCAAAATGTCCCCGGTAATGTAGGTTAAATTTCAGCATTTTACCCGTTCCTGTTTATTTATTGTCTATTATTAAAGGCTAATTTACCACTATCAGTGATTTCTTTTCTTCTACACTAATGCAGAAGACTTTCAAAACTTCTATTTAAATCTTCTTGCTTGACATTTTAAAGGTGGCATGGTTTAACATGTGAATTTTCCTGAATATACTCCTTTGGTGTTGTTATAAAAGTATAGCTACATCGGAACCAGCGGGGGATCCAGAAAATTTTTCCTGGGGGGAGACACGCCCATGAACTTTTAAATTTGAAGCGTTGCATTAAGAAATTTTGGACTATATTCTGTTAAAAAAAGGCACAATTTGTGGCTTCTAGGGGAGGCAAATGCTCTCCCCCCCCCCCCATGAATCCGCCACTGATCAGAACCATTTAAGTGTTTTAGAGTGACTATCTGGACACAGAATTTTATTACAACTCTAGGTGAGAAAATTTTGCTTGTTTCTCTCATGTGTCAGTTTCTTTATCTTGCAAATCCTTCTGAAAGAAACAGTGTTTTATCGATTTCTGCGTCCAGATTGCCATTCTAAAACACTTGCTCTTTCTTTTAAAACCAATGTCAAATTGGATTTGTCACAATTTTTTTTTTTTTAAAACTTTTACAATTTAAAATAAAAGGAGGCAAACAAACAGAGCCTGTGTGAAAATGACCATAAAAGGTTTTCATCACGGCTGCCTCCTTTTAGAGTTTACTGAAGTCTTTGCTTCATTTCTGATCACTTTTTGGAATAACTTTCTTCCTGATTGGATAACCGAGCGCGGTTCACGGCATTTGGCTCCTTCAACTCTTCCGAACATCATTTTGCTTCTACAACCAACCCTACATGTCGTGAAGTGGGATCGAGGGGGGGGGCTGTGTTTAGTCTCTTTATGCATCTTCTCACGTTTTTTTTAACATCTCGCCAATCAGAACTCGTTTAGCTCTTGTCGGTACTCCCTAAGACCAATTTCAATCAAGGGACTCCACCAAGGTTATAGATTAAAGAGGTATGCTCATCTGACTTCGCGCTACTGACTTCGTGGCGCGAAGTCAGATGAGCATACCTCTTTAATCTATAACCTTGGGATTCTGTCTCGTTGGTGTTTTAAAATCGCGTCCCATAAATCCACTCTGTAGGTGTAGCTCGTTGACTGCTTATGACTTCACTCCCATCCATTTGTCGGTCAACATTTATCTCATTTTCTGTTTCAGCCGGGCACTTATATAACTGTCCTTGTAAAGGGAGTTACAAAAGAGCAATATGAGTCCATGTTAGGCCAACCGACTGTTTTATATGCTTTGCTACCATATGAGCAGAAGATGTCGGTCCTGAATTTGGTATTGAGGAGATCTATTTTGGATGAAAATCAAACTCCAATCAAGTCAAAAGAGCCTTTAGTTTTTCAGTGCGGTTATCGAAGATTCAAAGCTTGTCCTGTTTATAGTCAACATACGAATGGTGCCAAACACAAAGTAAGTTAGTCTTTATCAGATCATATTCTGCATTTTATTCATTTGTTTGATTGTTTATTTGTTTATCTACTTATCTATTTTTTATTTATTTACAGTGCTCCTAGACCATTCAGCATTCTGTTTTAACGACGTCTTGTGTACAGTATACACATCTACACAGTAGCAAAACTCTATGGGGGAGAGGTGGCAAATTTCGTTTTTCAATGTATTCAAATGGGAAAATTGAGTTGTAACCTTCCGACTACTAGAGTGCGCCACCATCGCATCCAATGCTAATCAAATGGAAGATGGTAGTTCAACCTTTTAACCACCAGGGGGCATTTACCAATTTTCTAACATTGAGTTTCGTTGCTGTGTAGATAAGTACACTGTGGTTTTGTGTACTGTATTGCCGCGCTTTAACCAAAGATTACTTATACATACAGATATGGCATTAGCCATCTCGCCCGTGTTAAGTGAAAAATGGATAAAACACCGGCTGTGATACAACCGGGCATACTGAAGGAATCATAAAGATTACAGAATTCTGGTTCGAAAAGATTACGTTTCCCACTTTTCGTGTGTTTGTTTGCGGAAGTAGAACAAACACGGAACATGAACAGTGGAACGTGGAACATGGAACAGTTTTGTTACAGACAAACATGGAAAATGTAATCTTTTCTCTGTAATCTTTGTGATCCCCTCTGTATGCCCGGTTGTATCACGGCCGGAGTCAACTTAACAAAATTTGGGCTTATGCCATATCTGTATGTATAAGTAATCTTTGGCTATAACCAACTTGTGTTGTTCTATTATTATTAAAAAAGGTTTAGTTTTTGGGATTTTCAAAACTCTTTCGAGAAGAGGCGCGCACACACTTCAAATTTGATGGCTACTTAATGAGTCTCCAATAAGTGTGAGAATAGAGATTGTAAACAACCAAGTTTTTCCCAAGACTTAGTCAATAGTTATGCACCAATTTTTGAACAGAACTTAAATTTATCTCCAGTTCATAGCAATTTAATATCCTGTGCTCTGTAAAACATGTTTCAAGTGAATTCGGTCTGTTTTCTTCCTTGGGTAGGTGATGAGTTTTTTTTTTTTTGTCCCCCCCCCCAAATTCACTTGTAGCTCTCAAATGTGTAAAAGAAGATTTTAAGGATGGGTATTTGACTGTTTAAAATTGTCTTTGGTCTGGGTCGATTTGAATTTGTTTTTTTTTTTTTGCGTGTGTGTTGGTTCAATAAAAAACTGACTCCCATCTGCAATTTTTTTCTCCTCGTCATATCTTATTAATCTTGATTCCTTTTTTTTTTTTTCAATTTTCTTTCAGTTTGAGCGATATTTTCAACCAAATAGTGTTGTGGTTGCCACTGTTTTTGCTCCGATAGTCTTCCCACCTTGTTCAGTAATAGCTTTCAAGCCAAATAAAAATAATGTTTTGGTAAGTGCTGAAAACTAATTTATCAACATCTCTTTCTGTCTTGAAACTCGTTTCATTTTCATTGTGGAAAAGGAAAGAGTTTACTCAAAATAAAGATCTCTTGCCATGTGATTGTCTCAAGCATGGAGACGAAGTCAATCTTTAATCTTCAGCAGAGGACCCGACTCTGGCCTTTTGGAAAATGGTTCTCAATGGAATTTTGATTTTTTGGTCGCACATTAAAGCTCAGGTGATGCTGAAAAAAAGTTCTCACGGCACTGACTCAATCATATGATAAATTTCAGAGTTATTTGCGGTTGAGGCGCAGTCAAACAGGCCTCTTCTAGATCCTAATCACCTAAGAATGAAATTGAAGGTCTATTATCCCATTGACATGTGATTTTATTTCCTAAAAGTTGGTGTGCAACAATGCTTATGCGTTTATTCTATACTTATGGCCAACCTATCGGTGAAAACGTGAAAGTAGAATGAAGCAAGTGTCATAATCTGTCAGAAAACACTATAAGCTTTTTAACTCATTGTTCTATGGCTGTGAGATCACCAGCGAGCTAGTATGAAACTCTTTAAAGTTATGACTCGTTTATACTTTTCGACGGGTCAAAGAAGATTCAAATAATTTTTCACTTTCCACAAAAACCTTCTCTGCATGTGTATTCTCTCCCAATATGTGTGTGATCTTAGAGCCCAGGGGTGCAAAATGTTTTTTTCCACCAAATAAGCCGCACCCTATAAGGGCCCAGTGGCGGCTCGTCACGTGTAGTTAGTGTAGTGGCACTACACCTTCTTTTTCAAGGTTTTTTTTTTTTATTTTCTTTTCAAATTTTCAAAGATAATGGTCGTTCTTGATTAAAAATGATTGGGATTTCGGAGAAATTAAAGGGGGGAAAGAGAAAAAGGAGTTGTAAAGAGCACCGAATATATTGTCACAGGAGAACTTTCGTGCAACGAAATAGTTAAAACTAGCTTAAAATTAAATCTGAGGCAGGTCAAATTTTCGAAAACTTTCCGCGGGAGGACCTCCAAACCCCCCTCTCACTGGGAGCGTCCTCCCAGACCCCCCACAACTACACCTAATTTTTCAGTCACGAGCCGCCACTGTAAGGGCCCATTAAATATTGTGTGTTCTCTTAACACCGTTAATTGTGAAACCATTTTCTGCAAATGAATTTTTTCTCATCAAACCTCTTTTCTTTTGTTTCACAGGAATTAGTTGCCACTGGTAGTGTGCTCTCAGTGAATCCAGATCGAATCATCTTGAAGCGCGTCGTGTTGAGTGGACACCCATTAAAAGTTAGGAAACGATCAGCAATAGTTAGGTTCATGTTTTTCAACAGAGAAGATATAGAATGGTTTAAACCCGTTGAACTAAATACAAAATACGGTCGCAGAGGACACATCAAAGAACCCTTAGGTAACTACATATGTACTTGATTGTGTTTTCCAATTTGTTAAGAATTGAGGAGCTAGTTGGAAAAACGACCTTATCCGGCTAAGGTCGTTTTTCCGGAGAACGACTTTTCTGAGAGAACATAGGCTCAATAATATCTCCACGAAATTTCATGACCGTACGTCAAAAATTGAGTGAGATATGGGAGTTTATATGAGTAGAGGTTGCCACTTCTGCTGGCGATTATAATGACCATAATGGGGAAAATTGAAGATGGTGAAGAGGACTCGGGCAACAGTGAAAGCGAGAGTGAATACGAGGACGAATAATTTTATATTCTTTATTTTCTAATAAATTCACCTTTTTTTTTTTTTTGCAGATTTTTGGTTTTTTTTTTTACATCTATCATGTAGTACATATGTTCCATATAGAAAGTCGTTCTCTGGAAAAACGGCCTTAGTACTCAGCCTTTGATGAGGACTTGTCTATGTGCAACAGGTCGTTCTATGAAAGAACGACCTTAGTAGACCTTTCGTATTTCTCCATTTTCTTCTTTCCTATACAGCCAAAGCATATTTCAACTGTACCAACTTCAACCTGAGGGTATGGATCAACTTTTTTGATCCAACCCAAGCCTGATTCTTCATCTATGTTAGATTGGCACTATAATAAAAACTTTAACAGCTGTTTTCTCAGAACGCGAATTTGCTACTAAGGCCGTTTTTCCAGCTACCTCCTCAATTGACATAAGGACAAAAATAAATGAGCGAAACTGAGTTGAGAATAGATTTGTGATTTATTAAAGAAAGATAAAATATTAATAAGGCAATTGCAAGGATCCGAAATGTTGTGTTTTTTATGAAGAAAATTATAGTACTGGATGAGCTGAGAACAATGGTGCATTTGGTTTTTTTCCTAAGTGTCCCGGTTTTGGAGATACACACGAGTATAGTTGTAAAAAAATCTCGTGGGTAGTGACGTCACTACGCGGGATTCCCATTTAAAACAATGTATTTTTGGCCAAAAATTCATCTCCGGAACTATGGGACTTAATTGGAATCCAAAGGCATTTTTGTTCTCAGCTCATCAAGTATTTGCATTTTCTTCATAAAAAAAACAACATTTCAGACCCTTGCAACTGCCCCATTGCAGTGGACTGGATACATAGTAACTTATACGACTTGACAGCTGACTTATACAGGCACAGGCTTATACGCAGTGAGGAACAAGTCAAAGACTATACTTTAACATTAGGCAAAGACTATATTTAACACAATTGAATAGTATTTCGGTAAAAGGACGTATGAAGAAATTTTTAGCTTGGAGAAAAATACCATCAAAAGTTTAGTGGCTTATATTTTCAAAAGTTCAACATTTTTCAAGAAACTAGTTACAGTTTTTAAGAATAAGTATTTAATGAAATTTTTGCTAAATTTTAGAGGTCTGCCTCATTTGGGCTGCAAGTGACTCTAACTGCATACTATTCAAATATAAGCCAATTAAAACTTTAATAATTTTTACCAAGGAGCTGACTTTGATTGTTTCAGGAACACATGGTCATATGAAATGTGTATTTGATGGTCAGCTGAAATCGCAGGATTCTGTTTTATTGACCTTGTACAAAAGAGTTTTCCCTAAATGGACGTATGATACAACTTTACCTATTGCTCAAGATTCAATGGACGCTGAATGACTCCCAGTTTGGTTTTTTGTGAATGTATGATGTATAGACTTGTGTGAGTAAATAAAGGACGATAAAATATTCTTATGCAGATTTTCTTTTATTTGATGCATTTATTTACTTAAGGTGAATCTGCAGCGTTTGGTGCCAATATCTGCCACCAGAGCGCTACGGTTCAATTAAAGTCAAATTACAGGCCGAAAGTACTTTATTTTTAAGTTAACAGAGTGTCAGTTACTAGATAATCATCTGAAGAGTGTCTCTGCAAACAATCTCATTAATATAACTTCAAAAATAAGGCTAAAAGTATCAAAAAATGATATATCGCAAATCGATTCACGATATTTCATTTTTTGGTACTCTCAGCCTTATTTTTGAAGTTATACTGTCGAGATTGTTTGGAGAGACACTCTTCAGATGATTATCTAGTAACTGACCTTCTGTTTACTTAAAAATAAATTACTTTCGGCCTGTAATTTGACTTTAATCGAACGATAGCGCTCTGGTGGCAGAAATCGGTACTAAACGCTGAATATTCACCGTAAAAGGCGATTCCAGGTAAAACTTTTTCAGATTTCAATCCGATGGATGGCGCCTCTAGTCGCCTTAGAGAAAAGTTATTTTTTTTGGCATTTTAAATTGAATATAAAGAAAAAACGCAGTACCCAAGAATGCCAGAACCCGAAAAAAAAAATGTATGGAATTTTTGAGCCCAAAGCAAGCAAAATTGATTTAGAATTAAAGTCGTTAACTTTGAAATTCATTTTGCCATAAGCGTAGTGAGTGAGAGTGAGTGTGAGTGATAAAACGTCTATCTGCCTCACTTGCACTCATTAAGACTAATGGGAATTTTCGTATTTCATAATTTTCGGCTTTATTTTTGAGTGTTTCAGCTTGAGACTTTCAGGGTATCTTCCTAAAGTATGCTTGCAGGTGCCTCAAATGTGTGCTTTTAGCAAAAATTCGTCAATTTTAGCCGGAAACTGTTGACTTTTTGAGCAGCGCGACGTGGTGTCCACTGTCCACAGTTTGAACTAATCGACCGTGGGATCATCTTAATACAAGGGAGAGGATCCAGGTTCAGAAACAAGGAAGACTGCTATCAAGTAATAACACAGAGACACCAGAGACCAACCGCAAGCTGATCGCATGGTGGACGGCTTTATTTTTAAGGACTCATCAAAATAACGCAGGGAACTATGGACCAATTTAGCATTGACGACAAGATCAAAATTGGATCCAAACAAATGTTCTATCTCACTCACTCCGGTGGAATTATCAGCAAGAAATTAGATCCACTTTTTCGAATGCAAATTCATGCTAGTAAACAACCAGTTTCCTCAAATTTTATTGCTTTTTTAGAATCCACGTACATTAAAGTATCTTTTCACCGGAACATAGTTCATGAAAGATTTTAAGTGAATTTACAATCACAATTATATGGAACAATGTCTTGCGTATTGTCCTTGTCTTACTCATGGTCTCTTATAGGCTTATCACCGCCATGACACTCAATCATCCTAACCTCTCTTCATATTGATGCTTGCTCAAACAAGGTATAACAAGTGGTGTGGTGGTGCTGACAGAGACAAATAGAGACCCAGCACGAAGCTTGTGATAGATGTCCACTTTTCTGGTTAAATTTAGTTGGAACTCATCGAAACAACAGCCAACAGTCGCCTACTGTTGACTGATGAGCGCGTGGTTTGCATTCGCCAAGCAAAACCTGTTTCAGTTTCCAGGACCGCGGACCAATCACAGCCTTTTGTTGACCTCACCACTCAACAGTAGGCGACTATCGTTGCAGCCGGTGACTCCCGAACCAAACTGTAACCGCTAAACTTGCTTCACTTTTCTAACACGGGAAGCATACGGTGTGCTTGGTCTCTATTTGTCCTTGGGTGCCAATGAGCCTGTATCAATGTATCCTAGACTTACATGCCCATAAGAAAGTGTGAGTGAGACAAAGACAAAAAATAGGACTTTCTTTGATGTAACTGTGTTTGTAAATTGATGTGTAATATTTATGTCCGAAAATTTCGGTCGGTATTCTGTATTTCGTTATTTTTCGTTTTTTCGGTATTTTTCGATGTTTCGGCATGAGTCGGTATTTTTCAGTGTTTCGGTATTTCGGCATGAGTCGGTATTTTTCGATATTTCGGTGTGAGTCGGTATTTTTTAGCATTTCGGTAGGTATGAGTCGGTATTTCGGCATCTGTCGATATTCCGTTATTTCGGTATTTTAAAGTCTGAGTCGGTATGTCGGTATATTTTCGGTATAAGTCGGTATTTCGCTACTTTTCGATATTTCGGTATTTTTCGGTGTTTCAGTGTTTCGGTATGAGTCGGACAGTCGGTATTTCTTGTTCGGTATGGGTTGGTATTTTTCGGCATTTCAGTACGAGTCAGTATTTCGGTATTTTTCGATATTTCGGCATGATTCGGTATTTTTCGGTGTTTCGGTATTTCGGCATGAGCCGGTTTTTCGGTATTTTTCGTTATTTCGACATGATTCGGTATTTTTCGGAATGAGTCGGTATTTCGGTATCTTTCGGTATGAGTCGGTATTTCGGTATTTTTCGGTGTTATGGTATGAGTCGGTATTTCGGCATGATTCGGTATTCCGGTATTTTTCGGCATTTTGGTTTATGAGTCAGTATTTCGGTAAATGTCGGTATTTTTCTCAATTTCAGTGTGATATCCTGGTATTTTAGGGTTCTCGGTATTCTTCGGAATACTTTGCTTTTCCATTATAATGCAGTTAGCAAACAACACTGCTCCGATCGCGCACTGAGCGGCCAGCGGCCGAGCGAGCGGTAGCCGCTGCTTCCGCGAGCGCAACTAACGTCTCCATAATCCGAATTATCGCACCGATATACGTCAGATGGACAACGAATTGTGGTACCTACAATTTGAATAAAATAATTCAATTTTCAAATTTTCAATACTCAAGCTCAGAAGGATAACATCTTTTCAACCAGTACAACAAATGATAACACATGCAGCTAGTGCAAAAAATGAATAGTCCTCAGATCTATGTATCCACATGGGTGATAACTGAACAAAAAATTTTATTCGGTAAATTTGTGGGATTCAAAAATAAATGGAAATGGTCATATTGGGAGCTGGCTGCCTCAGTGCAAATATAGCTGACTTGGGTCATCAGATCTGTGCTGATACTTGCCACACGTAAATGTATAAAAGTAAATGTAACAGTTAAAAAAAATAACAAACTATTTAAATGTAATGAGCGGCTGATGAACATCACAAATATGATTACAAACAAACTGTTCGAAAGAGAAAATTGTGCAAGGAGTATAATAATGGAATGACACATTGGATTCGTGTGGGTAATTTTCATGGAACTTTATTAGCTGCATATACTATTTGAACTGGATGCACCGCAAGCAATAATTGTTTGCCGAAACGTCATGAATGTTTAGTCTGGGTTGACTGTAGGACAATTAGAATGTGTACTTAAACAAAAACAAGCAAGGCCACAGTTTTATCAAGTTGTTCATGTTTCAGCACAGTTTTGCACCAATTTCGATCGTAAAGGAAGTATTTTCGCTGTGAAGGAGGCGAGGGGGGGGGGGGGGGGGAGGTATGTCCTAGTTTTAGAACTTGGAAAATAGGAAACAGCTCGAACCAACTACTGATGCTGTGTAATTATAACAGTTCCTACGAGCAAGGGCGTGCCGTGGTTTCCAGAGAGGAGGGGCAAGAATGCAATCTTGCCACCCTCCGAGAACAAAATTATAAATTTGATGATTTTTGTTTTGTTTTTGTTTTTGTTTTTATTTGTTTGTTGCACACTGATATTTCGGCCCTCTGTAATTCATTTTGAAATTTGATGACCCTTTTTTTTTTTTTTTTTTTTTTTTTTTTTTCTCGGTTGTTCACCCTGATTTTGCGCCCTCGGAGAATGCCGCCCTGTTCAAGGGTAACCACATGCCCCCACCCCCCTCGGCACGCCCCTGCTTACAAGTAAATGATGATGCTAATGATGGTACAGATAGCACATGCGGTCGTTAAAAGGCACTTTTAGAGCTCCGTCCGGTTACAACAAAGTGCCTTCAAATCCCCGTATATGCAACACCACCTCCCACATGCACGAATAGTTACGTGTTAGTTATCTGCTGAGTAATCACGTCGGCAGTATTTGCTTTAGCACAAACGTCGCGTCGTTTTGAGGGCATGGCACACAGAGACCGACAGCCGCCTCACTGGCAACTCAGTTGGTGACCCCTCTATCTCTATCCATTCAGCTTGGCAAATGGAGTCGATCGCCTTCAAGGGTTTTCCTATCTTTTTAAACTGGGGCCGCCTCACTGGCAACTCATGGCTATTTAACATGGGCAAAAAGGTGATGTCGCCAAACCCCAGCTTGTGACACCTCTATCCATTCAGCTTGGCAAATGGAGTCGATCGCCCTCAAGGGTTTTCCTATCTTTTTAAACTGGGGCCGCCTCACTGGCAACTCATGGCTATGTAACATGGGCAAAAAGGTGATGTCGCCAAACCCCAGCTTGTGACCCCTCTATCCATTCAGCTTGGCAAATGGAGTCGATCGCCCTCAAGGGTTTTCCTATCTTTTTAAACTGGGGCCGCCTCACTGGCAACTCATGGCCATTGAACATGGGCAAAAAGGTGATGTCGCCAAACCCCAGCTTGTGACCCCTCTATCCATTCAGCTTGGCGAATGGAGTCGATCGCCCTCAAGGGTTTTCCTATCTTTTCAAACTGGGGCCGCCTCACCGGCTACTCATGGCTATGTAACATGGGCAAAAAGGTGATGTCGCCAAACCCCAGCTTGTGACCCCTCTATCCATTCAGCTTGGCAAATGGAGTCGATCGCCCTCAAGGGTTTTCCAATCTTTTTAAACTGGGGCCGCCGCACTGGCAACTCATGCCTATGTAACATAGGCAAAAAGGCGATGTCGCCAAAACCCGCAGCTTGTGGCCCCTCTATCCATTCAGCTTGGCAAATGGAGTCGATCGCCCTCAAGGGTTTTCCTATCTTTTTAAACTGAGGCCGCTTCACTGGCAACTCATGGCTATGTAACATGGGCAAAAAGGTGATGTCGCCAAACCCCAGCTTGTGACCCCTCTATCCATTCAGCTTGGCAAATGGAGTCGATCGCCCGCAAGGGTTTTCCTATCTTTTTAAACTGGGGCCGCCTCACCGGCTACTCATGGCTATGTAACATGGGCAAAAAGGTGATGTCGCCAAACCCCAGCTTGTGACCCCTCTATCCATTCAGCTTGGCAAATGGAGTCGATCGCCCTCAAGGGTTTTCCTATCTTTTTAAACTGGGGCCGCCTCACTGGCAACTCATGGCCATTGAACATGGGCAAAAAGGTGATGTCGCCAAACCCCAGCTTGTGACCCCTCTATCCATTCAGCTTGGCGAATGGAGTCGATCGCCCTCAAGGGTTTTCCTATCTTTTTAAACTGGGGCCGCCTCACTGGCAACTCATGGCTATGTAACATAGGCAAAAAGGCGATGTCGCCAAAACCCAGCTTGTGGCCCCTCTATCCATTCAGCTTGGCATATGGAATTGATCGCCCTCAAGGGTTTTCCTATCTTTTTAAACTGGGGCCGCCTCACTGGCAACTCATGGCTATGTAACACGGGCAAAAAGGCGATGTCGCCAAAACCCAGCTTGAGACCACTCTATCCATTCAGCTTGGCAAATGGAGTCGATCGCCCTCAAGGGTTTTCCTATCTTTTTAAACTGAGGCCGCTTCACTGGCAACTCATGGCTATGTAACATGGGCAAAAAGGTGATGTCGCCAAACCCCAGCTTGTGACCCCTCTATCCATTCAGCTTGGCAAATGGAGTCGATCGCCCTCAAGGGTTTTCCTATCTTTTTAAACTGGGGCCGCCTCACCGGCTACTCATGGCTATGTAACATGGGCAAAAAGGTGATGTCGCCAAACCCCAGCTTGTGACCCCTCTATCCATTCAGCTTGGCAAATGGAGTCGATCGCCCTCAAGGGTTTTCCTATCTTTTTAAACTGGGGCCGCCTCACTGGCAACTCATGGCCATTGAACATGGGCAAAAAGGTGATGTCGCCAAACCCCAGCTTGTGACCCCTCTATCCATTCAGCTTGGCAAATGGAGTCGATCGCCCTCAAGGGTTTTCCTATCTTTTCAAACTGGGGCCGCCTCACCGGCTACTCATGGCTATGTAACATGGGCAAAAAGGTGATGTCGCCAAACCCCAGCTTGTGACCCCTCTATCCATTCAGCTTGGCAAATGGAGTCGATCGCCCTCAAGGGTTTTCCTATCTTTTTAAACTGGGGCCGCCTCACCGGCTACTCATGGCTATGTAACATGGGCAAAAAGGTGATGTCGCCAAACCCCAGCTTGTGACCCCTCTATCCATTCAGCTTGGCAAATGGAGTCGATCGCCCTCAAGGGTTTTCCTATCTTTTTAAACTGGGGCCGCCTCACCGGCTACTCATGGCTATGTAACACAGGCAAAAAGGTGATGTCGCCAAACCCCAGCTTGTGACCCCTCTATCCATTCAGCTTGGCAAATGGAGTCGATCGCCCTCAAGGGTTTTCCTATCTTTTTAAACTGGGGCCGCCTCACTGGCAACTCATGGCCATTGAACATGGGCAAAAAGGTGATGTCGCCAAACCCCAGCTTGTGACCCCTCTATCCATTCAGCTTGGCATATGGAATTGATCGCCCTCAAGGGTTTTCCTATCTTTTTAAACTGGGGCCGCCTCACTGGCAACTCATGGCTATGTAACACGGGCAAAAAGGCGATGTCGCCAAAACCCAGCTTGTGGCCCCTCTATCCATTCAGCTTGGCAAATGGAGTCGATCGCCCTCAAGGGTTTTCATTGCTTTTGAAACTGGGGCTGCCTCACTGGTAATTCTTGAATTCAGAATTTAAGAAAATCAGCAAATTTTCGTGTTCTTTGAGGTCATGATCCCATCTTAATTGGCTATAAATGGATTGATTTTCAATGGCTGTGTCGCATTTTGAAGGTATTTTTAAGACAAACTTTCAACGGCGAGGCGCGCGATTTTGCCACGTTCCTATTGCCCATTTCAACACACCATAAGGGTCAAAATACCTGGTCATCGCCGATGACTGGAGCGTTCGACTTTTTTGGCGACTTTAAATGGAGAAAATTCATTGTTGCCAAATTTCACCCTTGGCCGCTGCAAACTTTAGTACTCCCACTTCATGGCAGGTTTTTGTTGAAATTGGTGGGGGGGGATAATCCCTTGAGGGGGGTCTGGGGGTCTCCCCTAGAATAATAAAGGGGGTTTGGAGGTCCCCCCAGAGTAATTAAGGGGGATCTAGGGGTTTTCATCGGAAAATACGAGGAGGTCTGTGGGTCCCACCAGATTAAGTTTGATGTGAGAAAGTGTTCTTGGGGTATACCCTACGCAGTTTATTTTTAATAGTCACCCTGTATACATGACATGAAGTATACATATATATAGCCTTGAAGAAAGATGAATTACTGAAAAGGAATCGAGTTTTTAATCGTAACAATGGGACCGAAGATGATTTTCACGAATGTAAGTGCTTCGCCGCAAGAGCTATTCAGGATGAGTCGTTACATAATGGGAGCTCTCCTCGGCCCCCTAAAGTATCGTCCTCCCTAAGCTCAAATTAATTTTTAGGTTCCCCCTTTTTTCTCTCTCCTCTCCTCTCTTTTCTTTTCCTCCTCTCTCCTTTCGATCTCGTCTCACTTTTCATTCAATCATATTTTCACTTCGAATTAAGTTGTCAGTCTGCAGAGCTTTTTATTTTATTTTTATTTATTTACTTTTTTTACAGCTGGCGCTGAGGTCCAAAAAATTCGTTTGAAATTTATTTTTTATTTTCTGTTTTCCCTCTTCTCAGTTTGATCGAAGCTTTTGCTAATTTATTCCTTTTTGTGGGAATCAAGGAATAAATTCTCGCGAGTTTTTAATAGTTGTGCGTGGTGACTTCAACGCTTGTGCAGGAAAAGATGCATCTTTAAGAAAAACGGACTATACGGATGCACGCTTGTCAAAAGGATATTCCAGGTAAAGCATCTGTTCTTGCGTTTCTACATTTCTGTGATGAATTTCGTTCTAAAAATAAACTTGATACTTATTTGGATGAAACCAACGAGTTATAGCAATAGAGAGGATTCATGATTTATGCGACGTGACTTTGAAACTTCAAGGAGGTAGCCATTTGATGGAAATATCTTATGGACATTTTTCACGGACGCGGTTTGTTTGCCTCATTTTTAAAAAAAAAAAAATTGCGACAAGTCCTCTTGAAACTGATATTAAATGAAAGTGCAAGTGTTTTAGAGTGACTGTCTGCACACAGAAATTGATATTAATGTTTCTTTTGGAAGGATTTGCACATTGAAGAAACTGACACCTAATAGAAATAAGCCAAATGTTCTCACCTGGAAGGTTGTAATGGAATTCTGTGTCCAGATAGCCACTCTAAAACACTTGCACTCTCGTTTGAAACCAATTTCCACTGGATTAATTGGGTATAATTTTTATTCAAAGTTAAAATTAATGAGGCAAACAAGTAATAAGACAATGAATTCTAGCCGTTAACTTTCAAAGTATGGCATATAAAAGAAAAAAAATTAAAAAAAAAAAAAAAACATCCAGAGGAAAAACATTTGAATTTAAAATATAATTGGGGGCTGGTATTAGACGTTTGATTGCTTCATGTTAAAGACCAAGGGTGCCTGAAGTAAAACAAAAAAAAAAAACAAAAACAAAAAAAAAACTTAAAGTTGAACAGCGCCTTGCAATTAAAGGGGTGACAAAAAATATCTCGAACTTGAAATTTTAACATTTTCTCGAGTAGGTAACTCCTACGCAGTTACCCCACCTCACCTTACCCCCCCCCCCCCCCAAGAAATTTTTTGTATAATAGGTATGCTATAGGGTATTTTATGACCCGCAAAGTAAACGCTACTTAATTAAGTCATGCAATACCAGCGACGTATCTACATACATGGTATATAGCTGAGCAAGCATGTATACACGGAAAAAAACTACGGTGAAATTAACCATACGATAGCTGATTTTGGCACCTGCTAGATGTTATGGTAAACTTGACCAGAAGTATGGTACATTTACCGATACTTTGAGTAAATTCGACTTGCAATCAGGTAACATCACCTAGTACCTAGTCAAAACATAGTATACTTTTGGTTAACATTGCCATAACATCTAGCAGGTGCCAAAATCAGCTATCGTATGGTTAATTTCACTAATCTTTTTTTTCCGTGTACGTATGTAAGAACCTTAGTGGTCGGAGTACTCACAAAGACTATGTCTTCCGCGCCATCATCATCCGTCAAAGATTCCTCGAACGCGCGCGCGCTGTCAATGAACCCGGTTCGAATGAGCTGGCCTTGCTCTTGCATCGGCGAGCTTTCATACGAAAGAACTGATTGTGAGTTGTCGCGAAGTCATGATGCGTTCACACTGTTGCCAACCAGTGACGTAGCGTGCATTTTGACAACGCTGCATTTGGTCCATTTAACCCCACGAAATAGATCGAACTATTGGGTGTTCGGTGAACATCATTCGATTCGACTTTTTCTATGCGTTTCAATCAGAGATTACTAAGCTAAAGAGATATGGCAAGTCCTATCCCCGCCATGTTAGAAAACCGTTAATCGACAATCGTAAAAAACGCCTTCAAATAGGCCGTGATACAATACGGCGTACTACCTGGTGGACCATTTTTCGTAAACATTGCTATTACTGCTGTTAGTGGAAATAAATTCTAGGCACACACTTTTCTGAATTTTTTTGCTTTCCAAACACGTTGATAAGATGGAAAATGTCAAGGGAAAAATTTAACCACCAAAATAACCACTAAAACTTTAGTCAAAAGTCATTTACTGCCAGCCGAACGCACTTCGGTTACTTTCAGAATTGTTTACAAAAATGGTCCACCAGATCGTATGCCAGTTTGCCTACTTCGTAGGAGTCGATTAACAGTTTTGAGCAGTTCTGCCATATCTCTTTAGCTTAGTTATCTCTGGTTTCAATGGACCAAATGCAGTGTTGCCAGATCGCACGCTACGCCACTGTTGCCAACCTTATGGCGAGTGATAAATCGTACACTATCCTATAGCTTAACCCCTTATGGACCAAGCCCGAGTGTACTCGTTTTTGTCCTCTAATCTGTCTCATATTGATTCGGAGTCTTCATTCCGGATAAACGCAAATATAGATGAAAACGCTACAAGATAAGGTCTCGTCGGGTGCCTTCAATTCGTAGGATAGGCAATTCCAACTCCACCAAGTACGAACAGTTAACTACCTTCCCTACATAATCAGAGGAGTGGTGTTCTCTTGAACTAACCTGGTCCATAAAGGGTTAACTATACAGCTCAATGGGGCAGTTGCAAGGGTCTAAAATTTTGTGTTTTTTATAATGAAAATGATAGTACTTGATAAGCTGAAAACAATGGTGCCTTTGGTTTTTTTCTAAGTGTCTCGGTTTTGGAGATACAATCGTATAAAGTTGCAAAAAATCATGGGTCTAGTGACATCACTACGCGGAATTCCCATTTAAAGCAATGTATTTTGGGCCAAACTCTCATCTCCGGAACAGTGGGACTTAATTAGAAACCAAAGGCATCTTTTTTCTCAGCTCATCAAGTACTTTCATTTCCTTTATAAAAAACTGAACATTTCAGACCCTTGCAACTGCCCCATGGGCCACGCAGATAAAAAGAGACTGGCAACACTACATAGTCTGCTCACTATTTGACTGCAGTTGGCCAGAAAGATTAAAATGCGTAAAGGGGTGTCTCCACCTGCGAATTTAAAAGCGCGAATAAACTGATTGAGCCAATGAGCTTCTTTGTTGTTGATACATCGGACTCGACCTATCGACTTCAAGGCAGCTCATTGGCTCAATCAGTTTATTCGCGCTTTTAAATTCGCAGGTGGAGGCACCCCTTTAAAGACAATGTTGGAACTGACCAAACGTTCTGCATGAAATCAAAGATAATATGGTTTAATCAGTTAAATCACACTCAACGAGCTATATCGATAGAGAGAATTTGTGGGACGTAATATTGAAACTTCAAGGCGGTATGATGGGAATCTCATCTGGCGACATTTTACACGAGATCGGTTTCTTTGCCTCACTTTTTTTTAACCTTGGAAAAAAAATTGTGATTAAACCAGTGAAAATTGGTTTTGAACGAAAGTGCAAGTGTTTGAGAGTGGCTATCTGGACACAGTGGCGTCGCGTGCCATCTGGCAACAATGCAACGGCTCCATTTAAACTCATTAAATATATCGAATTTTCCTTGTGCACTGTGCACCCCCTGAATTCGATCTTTTACTTGAGTGTAAATGGATAGAACACATTCTTGCCAAATTGCACGCGACGCCACTACGCAGAAATCGGTAGAACTGTTTCTTTGAGAAGGATTAGCATGATGAAGAAACTGACTCCTGATGGAAACAAGCTAAATTTTCTCACCTGGATAAGATAAACAAACACCCCAGTAGCCGAATGTGCACCAGTACCCGACACCTATTTTTCACAATGTCAGGATTATTAGTTTAGTGGCATTTTTGGTGTTTTACGTATTTTTTTTTTTTTTTTTTTTTTTTTTTTTTTTTTTTTTTTTTTTTATTGTTTCACTGTTTCACATTAGCTAGAGGTCTCTGAAAAAACCACACGAAACACCAATATTGCCACCGAACTAGTACTTTTTACAGAGTGAAAAATGGGTGTCGGGTACTGGTGCAAATCTTATGGGTGTCGGGTACTGGTGCAAATCATAGGGTTGTCGGCTACTGGGGTGTTTACGTTAGTTGTGTTAAAATATTGTGTCCAGATATAGCCACTCTAAAACTCTTGCACTTTCGTTTGAAACCAATTCCCACCGGAGTAATTACAACTTTTGACTTAAGGTTAAAAACAGTGAGGCAAACAAACCTGATTCAGATCGCCCATGCTGTCACACTTTTTGGGACAGCAGCGGCTCGTGCAATGTGGCAACAATGGATTTCCTCCATTTAAAACTGTGTAAAATAATCGATTACTTGGTGAGGCGTAGCGCCTCACCTAGTATCGATCTTTTTGCATACGTTTAAATGGTAAAAGTGCACGGTTGCCAGATTGCACGAGCCGCCACTGTTTTAGGATAAGACTTATAACATGTCTCAGCCTCTCTATCGCCGTACGTAGCTCGTTGATCACACTCAGTGGCGTCGCGTGCCATCTGGCAACAATGCAAGTGCTCCATTTAAACTCATTAAATATATCGAATTTTCCTTGTGCACTGTGCACCCCCTGAATTCGATCTTTTACATGAGTTTAAATGGATGGAATACATTGTTGCCAAATTGCACGCGACGCCACTGTATGGGTAGGATTCGCATGATAAAGAAACTGACACATAACAGACCCAGGAAAGTTTTCTCACCTGGATAGTTGTTTTAGAATTCTGTGTCCAGATAGCCAGTCTAAAACACTTGCACTTTCGTTTAAAACTAATTTTCACTGGATGAATCAAAAGTTTTGATTTGAGGTTAACAAATATGCAGCAAATATAGCAGATTTTTACGCCTTAACGACATAGAGTGTCCGGCCATCTTGAAAGTATGCCTAAAACCTGGGTTTCTCATCATAAGACACCTCTCTCTCTCTCTCTCTCTCTCTCTCTCTCTCTCTCTCTCTCTCTCTCTCTCTCTCTCTCTCTCTCCTCTCCGCTAACGTGTTTACGTATTTTGGCCCGCTGCTTTCAAATTTGGCCTTAGTTTTCACTCAAAACTCATACTTTTCCCATAATTTAGATTTTTTGCGAGGAAGACGAAAATTGGAATTTACCTAAAATCTAAGCCAACTTAATGAAAAATTGTTGCATTTTTGAAATCAGCGTCTCAAAATACATCATAGTGAGTGCTGATATGAAGTGAAATCATATAAAGGCGGAGAATAATTCTAAAACATTAAAAATCAATAAAATTAGACACTGATGGACAATGAATGTCTCGGACACATTATGTCATTTTGGATGCTTACTTGACAAAGCAGAATCAGATCGCCCATGCAACCTCACTTTGGGCAGTGGCGGCTCGTGCAATGTGGTAACAATGGATTTCCTCCATTTAAAACCGTGTAAAATAATCGATTACTTGGTGAGGCGTAACGCCTCACCTAGTATCGACCTTTTTGCATACGTTTAAATGGCAAAATTGCACGGTTGCCAGATTGCGCGAGCCGCCACTGACTTTGGGATAGGACTATCTACATGATTCAGCCTCTCTATTGCTATAGGTACCTCCAGTGGCGTCACGTGCCATCTGGCAACAATGCAAGTGCTCCATTTAAACTCATTAAATATATCGAATTTTCCTTGTGCACTGTGCACCCCCTGAATTCGATCTTTTACATGAGTTTAAATGGATGGAATACATTGTTGCCAAATTGCACGCGACGCCACTGGGTACCTAATTACTCATTACTAAAACAATTACAAACTAAATGGCCAAAACATCACAGACAAACTAAGGATTAAAATGGGAACCAGACTCACAATAAATAAAAACTTCCGAGACGTTTCGGTGCACTCACAGCACCATTATCAATCGGAAAAATATAAAAATAAAATAAAAACAAACTATTCAGAATGAGGAGCACACTCCACAAAGTTGAAAGAGGGGCTGATTAACAAAATACCGGCATAGGCATATGTTTTTCAGATAGTTAGATCACAGAATAATACAATCAGAAGGGAAACTCCCATAAGAGCCAATGGAAACAAGATTTGGAATTTACTGGCACAAACTGGCAACTGTGCCTACTCACTTCTCAAGATGGCGGACATGCTTTTTCAGGCTATACAACCAATCACAACTCGGCCAGTTGCCGAAGATCTGCCGGAGATTGCCGAAGATACTCACTTTCGAACATGGCGGCCCGAAGTAAAGAATGTTTCAAAATAAATTAGAGTTTCCCTTCTGATTGTATTATTCTGTGGTTAGATGTTCGTGCAGCACGTTTCTTCCATTTAGCTAAATTTAAAAAAAAGACAGGGATTATCCTCGAATTGGCAACGCTGAACGTGCACTGCAAGTCTCATCACTCTCATTCTCTTTTCTTATTGAGGAGTCAGTGTTGCCGGACTTGAGGTGAAAATCAGAAATCCATTTATTTTACATTGAGTCCAGTGCTGCCAGATTTGGTGACGCAAAAATATACAAATTTCCCGCAAGACTTAATATGGAATGTGTATATTTTTCATGCCAAATCTGACAACACTGATTGAGTCGCAAGGAAAATATACGGCCAAAAGCCTTCTCCGTGCATATGGCAGTACTGTGAGGGCATAGGCGGATATAGGAATTGCGTCTGTATCTCTCTCTCTCTCTCTCTCGCGCGCTCTCTCTCTCTCTCTCTCTCTCTCTCTCTCTCTCTCTCTCTCTCTCTCTCTCTCTCTCTCCTTCTCTCTCTCTCTCTCTTTCTCTCTCTCTCTCTCTTTCTCTCTCTCTCTCTCTCTCTCTCTCTCTCTCTCTCTCTCTCTCTCTCTCTCTCTCTCTCTCTCTCCCTCCTCCCATTTGAATGCGTGCGTTAGAAAAAGACATAGATAGGCGCTAAAGTCACGAGATGGCCCTCTCTCTCTGCTATCCTTCTCAAACACATGCGTTCAAACGGCCGGAGACAGAGAAAGGAAAAGTTTTGTGTCCGCCCCATGGCGAGGAGTTGCTTTTGCTTGAGAGCGAGCACCTATCAGAATCAGAAGATCCACTCTGCTTATGGCGGCGGGGGGTCGCGCGCCGCTGCGTGGTCCACGAGACATCGTGGCAGATTGGAGGGGAGAGGTGTCTATTAAAATCGAATCAATCTCCTTTTTTTTTGTCTACAATAGATAGAATCTGCGCCCGTCTTTCCGTCCCCGGCTCGACGGATGAATCAACTCTTTACGTACAGAATAGCTCCATCTTTTGAACGTGAGCGCCAATTCCAAAATTTCAAACTTACCTTAACCCTTTATGGCAGGGGCGGACTGGGGTCAGAAAAGTTACCGGGAAATTTCGGTGGGACCGGCCCTCAACTTATATTCCCAATGGGGGTGTGGGGGGGATACCCCCCACCGAAGGCGGGTTCGGGGGCTCTCCCCCGAGAAAATTTTGACAATTTTAAGTTCTTAGGATGCAAGTTAGGGCTATTTCAATGTTAAAACCAACGCTTTTTTTTCTTGAATAATGCCTATTTTTAGAGAAGCACTCTTGACAAGAGCAACAGAGCGGTGAGTATAGATCACACTGTAATTTTCGTTCACATTGACATTTTCAGCGCTTTTTTGAAAAAAATCAAACTATCTTACTGCTCTTTATTCGCCCTCGGGGTCAAGGTCGGGGTTGCGGGCCGCGGCCCTGATGCCCCCAAACACAGGGCCGTATAACCTAGGATACACTTATACTTATTCACTTATACTTCATTGAGGCCATGACCTATTTGGTTACGATGCGGCCCAACTTTCGAGCGGTAACGGCCGTAACTGCTTGCATTTTCTCAATAAGCGTTGAAAATGTTAAGTTGTGAAATAGAAGTACTCCGTGCACAGATTTTATTCGGCCCTCAGCAGCCAATGTTGTTAATTTTTGGCTCGACAGCCGCAGGTTTATTTTTATTTTTATTTATTTTTATTTTTTCAAGTAGACCGGCCCTTCTGACCGACTGGCCCACCGGGAAAAGTCCCGGTAGTCCCGCCTGCCAGTCCGCCCCTGCTTTATGGACCAAGCAGTGGCGTCGCGTGCAATTTGGCAACAATGTATTCTATCCGTTTAAACTGATGTAAAATATCGAATTCAGGGGGTGCACAGTGCACAAGGAAAATTCGATATATTTAATGAGTTTAAATGGAGCAGCTGCATTGTTGCCAGATGGCACGCGACGCCTCTGGGACCAAGCCCGAGTATACTCGTTTTTCTCCTCTGGTCTATTTCACACTTTTTTCAGTCTTCATTCCGGATAAACACGACTATCGATTAAAACACTTCTTACAAGACAAGCTTTCTCCGGGCGCCTTCAATGCATCGTATAGGCAATTCCAACTCCCCAGAGTACGAACAGTTAACTACCGTCCCTATATATATAAACGGAAGAGTGGCGTTCTCTGGAACAAACCTGACCCTTAGAGAGTTAAGATGATTCCAGGGTCGTTTAGTTCGCACCGTGGCTACCACGTGGCGCTGCTCAAAAAGTTAATACCTAGTTTTTGGCTGAAATTGATGATTTTACGCTAAAAGTCTCTGGCTCCCCGCACAACCAGGGTGACCGTTCCAAACCGACCATACAACCATGATCCATGGTCCGACAACCGATGGTCGCACGTCCATGAATCATGGTCACCTAACCATAGTCAAATACTCCCATTGGAAGATCCCGCAATTCGATCGGGAGAACGCGTCTTACTTTTATGCGTGCGCCTTCATTTTTTAAGGTACATTAAAACGGTACAGGTGCGTACGAATAGTTAACTACTTCATAACCCTCACCTAACGCTATCCGATTCTAGTACCTAATACGACCGAAACTTCCGGACACCGGCCGTACTAGGTATAGCCTTCCCAAAAACTACCGCAGCTCGACCAACAAAAAATGTGTCGCATTTTTATGAAATCAGACCAAAACAAGCAAAATAAAACATAAATATAAAAATACGATAACTCTTACAATCGTCAATAACTACTATGTCGTATCAATAATGCCAAAGAGACAGTCTGAATCTTGCGAAAAGGCAGAATTTCAGGGCACCCACTAATAAAGTATATATCTTCAAGGTATGGTGTAGAACGGCACTTTTCACCGCGGAGTCATCATTATATTTATGAGAGGGGGGGTGTACAGAGAATTGGGTATGAGCATGTATGATCCATTTTTACCAGGGGGTTTTCGACAGCATCGCGTGATTTCAAATTATTATTATTATTTATTCATACATTTTAATTTGTAGTATGTACAAACATTAATGCGAGTCATTAACAATCAAAACAATTTATAACAATAGCAGACAGAGTAGACATAGTATTAGTTATCAACAAATTCTGAGATCTTATAATAAGCTTTCTGCACAAGGAATCTTTTAACTACATGTTTGAAGGAAGCTAGCGAACCTTGTTCTCTAATTTCCTTAGGCAATTTATAAAAGAATTTGTGCCCTAGATTTAAACTTCTAAAACTATCCGATAAATTTGAATCGTTTCGATATTGACTCTTATTCCGCGTATTATAATTGTGATAGTCAGCATTTGTTTTGAGGGAGTGTTTATTTTTAAAGAAATATAGAAGTGTTCTAAATAAAAAATGAGACTTTATTGAACTGTTACAGAAATGAACTAGCTGCAATATGCAACCAATCTCATCCACATCCAAGGAATCTTAGCGCCTTCCAACGGCACGATACCACACTTGACCCTGAGAAGAAAAAAATTCAGTATGGCTGATAACGTGCTGGTCGGCAGTCGAAAATTTTTGATCGTCGTCACATCGATCATCCTAGCGTTGATCGTCGCAAGCGCATCCGCGGCCGCTTCTCCTCCTACCTACCAACACCGAAACGATCGCACGATCGCTAGATCTACCCACGTGACCAGGAGCAGAGCATCGCCGGCTCAAAGTTGGAGGCAAAGATTCTTACAGAAACTTCTCTCCAAACTCGACGACAAGCACGCTCTTCTGAGACAAGATCCTTTGATACAGAATCTGCCCCGGCCAGCAGCAGCACCAGCGGCGCCCTATGACGTCATTCCAATCACGCTGAATCTCTGCGATGTATCAATCGGATGGAAAAACCTCATTAAAGATGTCGACGCCAAGTCAAGTCAATCCACCGGTTATGCCATCGGTTTGATGCAAGACGAGTCGTATATATATTATAATATGCTCATCGGTAGATCCAAGGACAAGTTTCGATTCTCGGATCTGACCAACGGTGTTGTCTACAAAGGATTCGTTAAATTGTTGAATAACAGCTACAAAGTTCATCACTTCATTCGGGGCTACGATCTGTACAATAAGAACTCCAAGGTCAAAGAAGATGGGATTCACGAGTTCGAGCTCGTTGCACCGTACATTGTTAGCGGTGAGTCTCGCTCTGTATTGTTATTCAAATACTGTTTTATAGTACGGCGATATGTCGTAGTAGTAGTTAACACTTACCAAATTAAAGTTCGTCAAATTTACAACGAAAAGTTTCAGACCATTATTTCAATAAAAAATCAAATCTGAATGCGCTATGGAGCCATGAAAAACAATGAAATTAGTCCTTTGCAGCGCATAACCGCTGAACGGCCGCTTTTCACCGCGACCGCTTCACTGGCAATTCATGGCTATTTAACACGGCAAAAAAATTCATGGCTATCACAAAAAGTTAATGTCGCCAAACTCCAGCTTGTGACCCCATAGGCGCATTTTTTAGCGGAAATGTTAGTACCTAATGAGGTAGTTGCAAAATTCTGAAATTTTGTGGTGTTTTTTTTTTTTTTTTTTTTTTTTTTTTTTTTTTAATTTTGTAAGAACATGAAAGTACTTGATGAGCTGAGAACAAAAAAGGTGCCTTTGGTGCCTTTGGTTTTTTCTTAATCCTCTTTGGCATGGCAACGGCCTTATACCTGTAGGTAACACGCGGTATTTTAATTTCTAAAAAATCAAGAAATGCGGTGCGATTCATTTTGCATGTTGTTACCTACAGGTAACAATACGGCCGATGTCTGGGGGAGGGGGATTATGATCCAGTAGTGCCCTCCCTCGAAATCGGGGGGAAAAATTCATTCATGCCATAGGGGACAAGCGTGACATTACTTATCGGGGTTTTCCTAACTCTTCAATTCCAAACATTAGAGAAATGCAAATAATTACTTAGCTATTTCATTAATTACTCATTATTCTCGTTTTTTTTTTCCAGATGAAAATTTGCTTGAGCAATTAGAGAGGACTGCCTCAGCCAAAAATAGCAGTAAGGACAACTTGATCGATTTGGAAGGGATCGATCTAAAAGTGCGATTCACCCAAAAAATAGAAAAACTCGGGTTCTTGTTGGAAATTTCAAAGTTCTCGCTGGGCCAAGCAAAGAATGGGAACAGCACGTACTTGATCGTGACGCCTGGTCAAATCATTCAATTGCTTCCGCCGATCAAACTTATCACTCTCAGTCAGATTCATAGGAACGAGATGATTCGTGTCACGTTGAAAAGGATATCGTCAGTCAACGAGAACGGAGACATTCTGATGGAAAATGTCAACTATGTCAATATCTACACCGGAGATGTGAACACGAACGTTAATGTTAGCAACAAAGAAATTGATTTAATGCGATCCGCCACAGAGCTGCTTGAGAATGAAACAGCAACAGTTCAACAGGACCCGAACGAAGAACCTTTAGATGACATTTTCGGTGAGTTTCACAGCACTCTCTCTCTCTCTCTCTCTTCCTTTCTCACTCTCACTCTCACTCTCTCTCTCTCCCTCTCTCTCTCCCACTCTCACTCTCTCTCTCCCTCCCTCCCTCCCCCCCTCTCTCTCTCTCTCTCTCTCTCTCTCTCTCTCTCTCTCTCTCTCTCTCTCACACACACACACATACACACACATACACACACACTCTCTCTGTCTGTCAAACAGAGATTACTAAGCTAAAGAGATATGGCAAGTCCTATCCCCGCCATGTTAGTAAACCGTTAATCGACATTTCGTAAAAAACGCCTTCAAATAGGCCGTGATACAACACGGCGTACCACCTGGTGGACCATTTTTCGTAAACATTGCTATTACAGGGGGGTGATCACGGAGGATCGGATCGTTTCGTTATCGTTATCGTTTGCATTAAATCAAATGGGCTTGCTTCTGCGCAACTCGATCGCGCAGGTGATCCCCTCCTCACCTCTTCCTACTTCAAACGATCGAGTAAACGACAGCCTCCGACTCATCGCTTCCTTTCGACCGTTTCAATCGTTACGAGAGGCTCAAAACGATTCGATCAGTTGAGCCACCCATAAGGTTACACGTAAACGATAACGATAACGATACCAAAACGAAACGATCCTCCGTGATCACCCCCTGCTGTTAGTGGAAATAAATTCTAGGCACACACTTTTCTGAATTTTTTTACTTTCCAAACACGTTGACAAAATGGAAAATGTCAAGGGAAAAATTTAACCACTAAAATAACCACTAAAACTTTAGTCAAAAGTCATTTACTGGCTGCCGAACGCACTTCGGTTAAGTACTTTCAGAATTGTTTGCGAAATTGGTCCACCAGATCGTTTGCCAGTTTGCCTACTTCGTAGGAGTCGATTAACAGTTTTGAGCAGTTCTGCCATATCTCTTTAGCTTCGTAATCTCTGCTGTCAAAGCGTCAACAATGTATTGGTGCGATGAAATTGCATACTTCAAAAACTGAAGGCGTTGTCGGAGTTAGCCATGATGGAAATCTCATAAAGAAATTTTCACACAGGTTCGGTTTGTTTGCTTCATTCTTTCCAAAAAAAAAAAAAAAAAAATATAACGAATCCATTTGAAATCCGTTTTCAACACGAATTCAAGTGTGTGAGAGTGGTTATCAGGCCACAGAAATTGATTTATTCGTTCCTCTTGGAAGAATTTACGCGGCGGAGAAACTGACACATGAGTCACATGACAGAAACCAGCAAAGTTCTCTCACCTGTGGAAAGTTGTCTTGGAATTCTATGTCCAGACAGCCACTCTAAAAAGCACTTGCACTCTCGTTTCGGACCAATTTCCACTGAATGACTTACAGTTTTTGATTTGAGGTTAAAAAAAAAAAAAAAAAAAAAAAAATTGAGACAAAACTAACCAGAATCAGATTGCTCACGCTGATGCCATCACACTTTCGCGATAGTAGGTAGTTATAACATGTATGGAGCCCCTTTATTGATATTGATATTACTCGTTGAGTTTTACTTACAGAGGACAGAGGATAGATCAGGCATAAAACGTTACTGCAGAGACATGAATATTTCGTGTTTTGTTTTCATATCGCAGTTTCTCATTCGGTGGGTAAAAACTAAAAAGTAAATAAAAACGCCTTCAATTTTTAGTCTATGCAGTCAGCAATGTATTGTTGCGATGAAATTGCATACTTAAAAAAATGAAGGCGCTTTCGGTTACGACACTTTAAGTAGAGAAAACTTAAAAACGCGACATTTTCTACTTCACCTTTCAGACTCATTTAAACACGGATAACTGAACATTCAGTTTGTTAGAGGTCGTTTCAGAAGTGTAGGCACACCTAGACTCTTTGGAATTTTTCTACATTTTTCTCATTTTTCCAAATGAATTAATGGAACTGAGCATTGGCCTTTCATTAAACCTTTACAGACCAGGTTTGATCAAAAGAACGCCACTCGGCACTCTTCCGTTAATATAGGGAGGGTAGTTAACTGTTCGTACTCGGGGGAGTTGGAATTGCCTATACGATGAATTGAAGGCGCCCGATCGAAACCTTATCTTGTGTCTACATCTAGAACCGCGTTTATTTTGAATCATGATACTGGAGCAATGTGAAATAGACAACAGGAGAAAAACGATTAAACTCGGGCTTGGCCCATAAGAGGTTAAGGAACGCTTTAAAATCAAAAGTTTAAAGTCAGAGTCAAGTTTTATTTCGATTTGAAGGAAAGAAAATTGAAAATTCGTCAAAGATTATGGTTTAGGTGCGCCTACTCTTCTGAAATGCGAGCTCTAGTTAGAACTGAGTTTGTTACACTTTGAAAGTGTGATTTTCGTGATTTTCGCTGGTTTTTACAAATCAGATTTAACTATTCATTGGCTTATAGCAAAAGCTTGCAAGAGCCTCATTCCAATGATGCTCAAGATGATATTTTCAGAAAAAAATTTACCTAGCTGAGAAAACCGGCTAAAGAGGTGACATTTATTCAGTTTTTAATGAATTTATTTATTAATTTATCTATTTATTAATTTATTCATTAATTTATTTCAACATTTCATTTTTTTGACATCAGGACTCATTAAGCTGTTTTTGGTTTGTAGGTCTCGGATTGGGAAGCGGGGGTCTGTCTCAAGGCTTCGGTGATTTATTCTCGTCTTTCATTCGTCCGAACTCTATACGCCGTTCCTCTGTCAGATGCTACGCAAATGGTGATGTATTCGAAGGATTTGCTTGCCGAAATTCCGATATTTGTATTCCCATTGAATGGCAGTGTGACGGAGAAGAAGATTGTGCAAGTAAGTTATTAGTTTTCCGTGTTTTTCTTCCCCTTCCCCAAATAAAACTCTGATGTGTATTCTATATTCTCTTTCCTTTTCCTTTCTCTTAGTATCTGTCCTGTTTTATCAATTTTTTGTTTTCTTTTTATTTTTCAAATTTTTCATGATCAAAAATACATTGAGCTCTGTACCTCTATTACTTACTTATATTTCAGATGTTTTTTGTCCCTTTATTTATTTTAATTTTCACTTTTATTCTTACTTATGTTTGTTTTGCCCCCCTTTCTTCCCGCTATTTCAAGTTACTCTTTTTTTTGTTTTGTTTTTTTTCTCTTGTATTTTTCTCATGTTTAGAGATGAGCCACAGAGGCTCCAGTGTAAGAAAGGACTTCAAGGTCCCAACTTGACTTCCATGGCATTAATTCTATTCAATTGTTTTATGGTACTTTTTTATAATTATTAGTTTATTATATTTTTATTTCATTACTTTGCAACTATAATTCTGCATATAGACTTACATTTTCAGGATTAATGCGAATAAAAAATTGTCAATCAATCAATCAATCAATCAATCGATCAATCAAAAATAAGAGACATCACTCTAGTATAGGTAACCTACTAATAATCACTTTTAATTAAATGTTTAATGAATCAATTCAAATTAATCAGATGATTTATTTAATGAAATTCATTTTCAGATGGAGATGATGAATTCCGTTGCGGTACCGTCAATAGTTTCTTCAATAATAATAATAATTATTACAACCGTGGCCAATGTCGGCGCCATGAGTTCAGATGCCGTTCAAGAGGCCAGAGTTTGTGCTTACCAAACTCTTGGTTATGTGATGGCAGAGTTGACTGTGAGGACGGGTAAGTTCCCAGCTTATGATAATAAATTAAAGATTTTTTTGTTAATATTCCAAAATGAAGCATGGAAATTTGGATACCATAGCATTCGTAAACAGTAGTTTTGATAAATAAATAGATAGATAAGAGTTATCTTGAAAGAATCTGTCAAGTGGATAGTTTTTTTTATCCATGAAACACGATGGAACGAAACTAAACAGGTTATTCTCGGTTACTATTGGTTGAGCGTGGTTCGTCTAGTGTCTTAAAGTAAAAAAAAGACTTTATCCAAATCCTCACATTCCGTCTTTTTTTACCTTTTTGATCTGCACAATTTATTTATTTTTGTGCCGTAATCAAATCAATAAATTGGTTGGAAAAAAAAATTAGTTCAGAATTGAAGCCGTATTTTATGAAATTCATTTCGCCAAAAATTTAGTGAGTGCGAGTGATAATATGTCTATCTTCCTCACTTGCACTTATTGGGGCTTATGGAAATTTTCGTATTTCATAACTTCCGGCTTCATTTTTTAGTGTTTCAGCGAGAGACAAATAGAGACCCAGCACAAAGCTTGCGACAGGTGTCCATTTTTTGGGGCTCATCGAAACAACAGCCAACAGTCGCCTACTGTTGACTGATGATCGCCTGATTTGCATTCGACAAGCAAAACCTGTTTCCGTTTCTGGGACCGCGGACCAATCACAGCCTTTTGTTGAGCTCACCACTCAACAGTAGGCGACTGTTTATCGTTGCAGCCGGTGACTCCCGAACAAAACTGTGACCGCTAAACTTGCTTCACTTTTCTAACACGGGGAGCATACGGTGTGCTGGGTCTCTATTTGTCTCTGGTTTCAGCTTGAAACTTTCAGGGTATCTACCTGAAGTGTGTTCGAAGTTGCCGACGTTCCTCAAAATTTGTGCTTCAAGCATAAATTCATCCATTTCCGCCAAAAACTGTTGACTTTTTGAGCAATGTTACAGGGTGTCCACGATTAACACTAATCAACCCTGGAATCACACTTGATTCCAGGGTTTGGAATCAATTCCAATTACTTGGAACAATTCTTTAAAAAGTTCTAGCCTCTGATACAATTCATAACATAATTATTTTAGGTGGGACGAGGATGAATATAACTGTGGCAATCAGTACAGTCAATTCACTCCGGGCCATGTGAACAATTACTACACCAACAACTATAATAGAGACTGCGCCGATTCATGGTTCAACTGTTGGGACAATAGAGACTGCATCCACCCTCGTTATGTATGCGACAATGAAGATGATTGTACTGATGGTTCGGACGAGCGGATCTGTGCCAGTTGGAATAGGCAATGCGACAACCACTACGAATTTAGGGTAAGTTTTGTCTATGAAGAGTTGAGTCTTAGAAAGATAATCACATCACACACGCCATCGATAGATCATTTATGGTTTATTTTCCCTGAAAGACATCTTAGGAAATTGAAAAAGTTGCCAGCAGGCTGATTATGAAAGATCGTAACGTAATACCATGAAGTATGTGTTATACTTATGGGTGGTGTCATTTTAATAGAAACGCTCACAAACCCCGTTGGCTAACGGCAATAAAAAATAACAGTGTTCCACCATGTTCCACCTCTTTCTGGTTAAAAAAATTAGCCTTCTTAGATTGATATCTGTGATAATTTTGCATGAAGTCACGTTGTGAGATACTTGAGTGTTCAAATTAACCAAACTTTCTTCATACACTTTGCTAATCGGCTTTGTTCAATTCCGTGAGCCGCCCAAACTAAGCACCGTAAATTGTAATTGCCATTACGATAGAAAGATGACAGCATTCGATTAATACATTTTTACTTCTTCAGTGTTCCAGTAGCGTGGGTAGCAGTCATGCAAGTTATACGAACAGAGCCTGCATTCCGAAGTCATGGATTTGCGATGATCAGAGAGACTGTCCTCGCGGTGAAGATGAGTCCCTAACAATGTGCCGTGATTATCTTCGGGAGCATCCCAACATTGCAAGCGACAGACCTTTGCCCATTAATGGCGTTAACTCCGGTGATTTCCGAGACAGACCATTGCCCCTTAACTCTCCTGATTATCCAGATAGAACATCGCCTCTTAATCCGGCTGATTTTCGAGAGAGGCCGTTGCCCCTGAATGCTCTTAACTCAGCTGATTTCAGAGAGAGGCCGTTGCCTTTTAATTCTGTTGATTTTAGGAAAAGGCCACTGATAGATAAGCCGAGTAAATCTGTTGATTATCAAGACAGACCATTGCCTCTTAAATCAGTCGATTATCAAAAGTTATCGACTCAATCATAGACTCAATTTTTTACACTCTAGTAGTTTGTGCATGACTTATGCTATAACTTCTCAAGTAAACTAGCTAGCCATCTGATCTTGGTCATGTTTGGAATATCAACTCATTTCCTATCAATTCAGCTTAAAAAGAGCCCATTTGGTCAACATTTGACAAAGTTATGACAGTTGGAAAAAAAAAAAAAAAAAAAAAACCTCTGGTTTCTTTAACATCCATTTTCTTGCAGAGAAAAACAAAGCACTAAATTGCCCGAGGCTTTTTTTCTCAAAATACAATTTGGCAACACCAAAAATACTACTTACGCACATTAATTTGGCTGCCGAACTCAAAATGAGATTGATGATGCTCATTATCTGATCACATCGGAGAAAGAAAGCCTCAAGCAATTAAGTGCTACATTTTTACTACGAGAAAATACCTATGTGTTGAAAAATCTGTAGGGGGTAAACTTTTTATTCTTTTTCAACTCAGCATATTTTCGTCAATTTTTGACCAAATGTACTCATTTTGAGGTAAAATTAACCCTTTCAGTGCAGCATTATCAAAGAGCAGTTTCACAAATCTCAGACCTTCATTAGTGAATTGAATGATTTTTTCTCTTATAATTATAAGAGAAAATATTCTTATTCATGTGCATGCCAATTTTTTTGAAATTTCAAAAGAATCCATGATAACAAACGTCCTTTATGGACTTTACATATAGCGAAAGGGTTAATAGGCAATGAGTGCCGATGAGTTGATATTTTAAACGTGGCCAAGATCAGATTGCTGACTAGTTTACTTCGGAAGTTATAGCATTAGTCCCGGTACTTTCTGAACAGCCTATGAACATTGACAGAACAAGCTGAAAAAAAGTAAACAATTGAAGCCGTTTCCAAAAGAGAACCCATAAAACAACCTTCATGCTCTTTCTGAAAAATCATCATTGTAATTGGAAAGAGTCTCTGTCTGAAGAGCATACCTTTCGTTTCATGGGCTTTTTTCCCCCAAAAACGGCCTCAATTGATTCACCACAGAAAATCATTAATTTTTAATTTGAACATTGTGATTTGTGGTCCCAAAAAAAGAGGTGACTGTCAATATGGACTACCCAAAAAATTTACAGGGTACATCTTGAGATCCAACAAATTTTCTAGAACATAATTTGAAAAGGTAAGACTGAAAAAAATAAAAGATTATATCTACCAAAATGGTTTCAACTACTTCATTAACACAAAAACTACTAACGTAACTATCCTGAGGGAATCTTTGCTCTTAAATGGCAGAGATACGCAGTTGTCATGTGGTATTTCTGTTTAACTTGTCACTCTCTTCACAGAAAAACACACAGTGAAATTTAGATAGGAATCTCCCAAGGTACAAGCAGAGCCATTAGTCCTGTGTCGATGGTTCGACGCAACCCGCACAACACGTAAAATTAACGCTCTCTTATCTATCTTTTCTTTGTTTTCTCAAGGCCGAGAGAGGTTCGGGGTACGTGTAGTGCAGGTTGCGTTGAATCGTTGACGCAGGACTAATGGCTCTGCCAGTACAGTAAACTCTCGATTTACCGGATTTCAGGGGACCGGCCGAAAAATCCGGTAAATCGCGAAATCCGGTAATCCGAAAACTCGCATTTTTCGCGGCGAAATCGCGGACCGAAAACTCGCATTTTTCGCGGCGAAATCGCAGAATTTTTAGGTATTTTTTCTCCCCCCCCCCCAAATTTTTACTGTTTCGACTAACCTGAGCCTGAGGGTTTTATTTACAAAAGCACAAAACACGCGTGGGGGATTAGAACAAGATAATTTGGTACTAACCGTTCGTTTGTTGAGTGTTTTTCATTTCTCTTAGCTAAAAATCTCTTTGGAAAAAATCAGCTGACTTTTTCCAAAGAGGTTCAGTCGATCTCGCTGTCAGCCAGCGTTGCCAATGTTGGCAAGTTCTTGAAGTGCCAAAGCCATAAACTACGTGCTTCACGCGTGAGCGCGTGGAGCCAACGCACTACGGGCGGCAACGCTGCGCTGCTGTCAACGCGGGAAAGCAGCGAAGCTTCCCTGCCGCTTGACGCGTTTTTCAAAACACCGCGACTGATGAGTTTGGAGAGTGACTCATGGTGATTCTTTGAGATCGCAGCATCGTGTCACGGGAAAAAACTGCTATATCTGAGCAAAGTCCGGTAAATTGAGAAGAAATTTCTTCTTGGGACCGAGAAAAAATCCGGTAAATCGCGAAATCCGGTAAACCGCGATCCGGTAAATCGAATGAAATTTAACATTGTTCTTATGGGACTTTTGCCGGGACCGGAAAAATTTTCCGGTAAATCGCGAAATCCGGTAAATCGCGATCCGGTAAATCAAGAGTTTACTGTACTTGCATAACTGAACCATTCCTACGCCTTAAACCTTGAAGTCATTTTGTGAGTCAATGAGTGAATTTCATAATTGCTTTATGTGCTCATCGTAATTTTTGCTGCATTGTACTCGAGAATTAACGATTCAATTGTTTACAGCAAAAGTTAGCAAGAGCCCCATTGATCATTGAACGAATATGAAAGAAAGGAGGAAAAATAGTAAAGGAATAAAAATACAGGAACACCGATTTGCGAATAGAAAAATAATAAAAGGATGTATTAGATTACTTAGAAACTAAAGAAGTATAATAAATTATAAAAAATAAAAGATAGTTTAAAATTCACTGATTGACTTACTTTCCAGTTCATGCAGTTGTCAACATTTTTTTATTTCAGAGTTAATCATAACAAATGATTTTTAGAGTTAATCATAACAAATAACTTTCAGAGTTAATCATGACGAATAATTTTCAGAGTTAATCATGACAAATAATTTTCAGAGTTAATCATAACAGATAATTTTCAGAGTTAATCATAACAAATAATTTTCAGAGTTAATCATAACAAATAATTTTCAGAGTTAATCATAACACATAACTTTTAGAGTTAATCATAACAAATGATTAAGTACACGATTACATCAGATTCAACCATGATTCGGAAGAAATTTGAATCATTAAAATATTTAATACCGATTCGTTCACTACGTACAAATTAAAATAACATTATAGGCAGTAAAGAGAAGGAGAAAAATTTCCTCAGAGAAAAACTGTTTCTGATTTTTAGATAAGCCAAAAATTATTCGCAACCTGCACCGGTCAACGGTAAAGAGGCCGGCTAAATGGTAAAATCAGAAAAAATTAAGCGTTTACAACGTAATGACAGCTATTTGGCTAATAATGTCACAGAACTGATAACACACTAATAAATAAAAATAAGTCTGTGACTTTCACTTTCCTCCACTCCAGCCAGACTTATCCTGCAAGATAACCGGTAAAGTCGAAACGACTTCCGGCCAGTGTATTGGCTAATCATTTCCCTTACAAAGAGATCTACTTCACTTTTTTCCATTTTTTTTTTTTTTTTTTTTTGGATTCACTTATTAAAAAGATCTATCGAGAATTCGAAAGAAAACAAAATTTGCTATTTGATAAAAGTGGATATTCTTGAGGGGTTTGTCTAACTGACATGCATCAAACAGCAAGGACAAACCTCCAGTCAACTTGAGCTGATTGCTTTCCAAAGAGAAACGAACAAGACTGGAAACAGCTCACTCATACTCCAGTATTTTCTTGTGATAAAACAAAAGATACCTGGAAAAGACAAAGTATTGTGAATGAGACATCTGGAAGCATTAGATCTTCAGCAGAAATGGATTCACTATGACTTAAATAGAAGTGCATGAAAGTAAGGTTATTTTTTACAGCTATTTTTTGAACAGGAATCCCCCATGACACCTGCGTAGCTCCGCCATTTAAGAGCAAAGATGACAAAGCTGTGCAAGCATCACAAGAGATTCCTATCTAATTTACCACTCTCTACAGGGTGTTTCACGTAACCTGCTCACTATGGTTTTCTTCCAACGCGGGACGATGAAAAAATCGGTTTTGTGGTAATTCGGACCTGAAGTTTTATTTAAAAATACTGTCACAACCCAGAATTTGGATTTTGGGGGGTTTTCAAGGGGGCACCCCCTTAATCTCGAAAATTTCAAATGGCAACCCCTATCTTGTGATACCTCATTTGAAAGGGCGTACAATTCTAAGCATTTTGGCTTAAACCGGAAGTCAATATCTTTTTTCGTGTTTGAGATATCGAAGGTCAAAGTTTGATTTTGGACCAATTTCTGAAAATTCGAAACTCCTACAAAAAGAGACGTAAAACCAAAAACTGCACAAGAAAAATACTGAGTACTTTCAAGAAAAAAATACAAATTTAAAATCAAATAGACCGAAAGTCGACTTTTAGGCACCTTACAAGTTTTGGCGGGAAAACCCCGATTCATCAAAATTTTCAAATGGCAACCGCTATCTTTTAATATCTCATTCAAAAAGGCGTAAAAAGTTGCGCATTTTGGTGCAATCCAAAGTTCAATATAGTTTTTCTTATTCGATATATCGAAAATCGAAGTTCAATTAGGACCATTTTTCTACCCTGTAAAAAATGGATCCTATCGTGTGATTCATCTTTCGAAAGCGCCTAAAAAATCAAGCATTTTAACGCAAACCGGAAGTCGATACCTTTTTTTGCCGTCAAAATATCGCAAGTCAAAATTTAGTGTCCGCTTGGGGCCTACCTTAAATTTTGACTTGCGATATCTCGACCGCAAAAAAAGGTCAGTGATAATTTTAACCCTAGAAGAGGCGCGCTCTGTTTGGTGACACGAAGAGGCGCGCGGGCTACAGGTGTAGCCCAGTCACTGAAATTGTTGTAACTTTCGCTTGAATGGCTCAAATTGCTTGTTTTCTTCACAAATGCAATTGCAGTAGTCTCATAATCAATTTTTCTGAGGTTAAACACCATGTTTTCCATCCGATCATAATGAATTTTGTGAAAAACTCCAATAAGTCAATTCACAATTTTCTAATTTTTCTCTCTTTTAATTACACACGCAAATATTCTTGAACTCAGCTGATAGAGCAAAAAAGTCCGTTTAACGAGTCTTCCAAAAAAAAGTGCACAAGTAGCCGAAGATAGTTCTTTCAGAAAATGTCTCCTGAAGCTGAGGAAACTCTTGCCAGCGAAATATGTTGAAAAATAACAGGCCAAAGTGACAAAATACAAGATGGTAACGCCAAGAGGCGCGTGGGCTACAGGCGTAGCCCGCGTGACTATGAGGCCGCACAGGTACCGTCAGAGTCAAGGAGTCAGCCTAAAAATAGGCAAAATATGTGTCTTATAGCATAACTTGAAGATACCACGAGTTTCAAAAGAATTTCTGAGCCGTGCAAAAAGTTACAAACTAAAAAATCTGTAGCCCACACGCCTCTTCTAGGGTTAAGATGACAGTAAGACAGTGCGTTAAAAAAAGAAGAAAGACAACTTACCCTTCACTGGCGAGAACATCCGACTTTTTCACTTGACTGATATTGTCATCATTGCATTTGAACCATTGGTCTTTCATGTGCCTGATAAATGCAGTGTAGTGACCTAAATCTAAGGATCCTATATGATTGACGACAGCAAATAATGAGTACCTAGAAAAAGAAGCAAAGAAAAGGGAGAACTTAACAGGTGAAATCCCCATGACAGGCACAAATAGATGTTCACAGAAGACATTTGATTTTTCAACGAGCTCATGGCTCAGACTCTGTCTGCCCTGTGGCATAGCCTTTTCCCGATCTTCACTGCTACCCCCTTTTCAAACACTCAATACCTATACAAGCTGGAGGTCAGGCCGCCCGGTATGAGTGTATGAACACACTCACTCTGGCACAGAATACTCTAATCAGAACGGAAACTCCCATAAGAGCCAATGGGAACAAGATTTGGAATTTACTGGCACAAACTGGCAACTGTGCCTACTCACTTCTCAAGATGGCGGACATGCTTTTTCAGGCTATACAACCAATCACAACTCGGCTTGTTGCCGAAGATACTCACTTTCGAACATGGCGGCCCGAAGTAAAGAATGTTTCAAAATGAATTAGAGTTTCCGTTCTGATTAGAGTATTCTGTGACTCTAGTTCTATACGATTTTTGTCATAAGGCCGCCCGAAATAGAGTGAGTATGAGTCAAACCACCTAACTACACTTATACGAGCTACGAATAGGCCGCCCAGTGTGATAGATGATTTGGAAGGAAGAAGAGTTACTCTGATGGAAGAATGATAACTAAATTTGCTGTTAATACGAAATCATATACATCAAAATACTTTGGTCAAATCTATATACGTTTACAAATTATAACAACTACATAAACTAGATTCGTTCAAAGTCAAAACCCGAATGAAACCCTTTAATTCTTTTCATTCCGATAACAAAAATATTTGACAAAAGAAAATAGTGTTCAACTCTCGTCAAATATATTTGACAGGAAAATGTACCAAGCCAGTGACGCAAATATCTGATATATTAGCCCTGATTCCAATGGACCATCATTTGGCGCTACCTACAGTCTGTTCCCTCGAACTTGAGACTTGGAGATTCAGGTAGATTTGCCTTGAGTGGCAATGTAAAAGTGCTCACCCTTGTCAGTCGGCCGAGGTGAAAGGGCTTGTTAAATCTTTTTTATTTAACAATCATATGTGCACAACTCTTTCCATGGCAACGCTAAATCTTTCTTTCATTCATTCCAACCTCCAAGTAAGGTAAACTTACTATTGAGACAACTACTCTAAAAAGAGCTTAATTCTTGGTAATAATGGATAAATATCCATCAATTATATTAAATAAATATATTATATTTATGCTCAATTGTTGTTACATTATTACGTAAAAGGACTGCTGCCTGACTCTTGGGCTACAACAACCTATTGAAGTGTTGCCATTCTCCATTTTCTGAAATTCATTCATCGCCCGCTCAGGTTTCAAGTTATTTTAACTCCTTTATAAATGAAACTGTTATTAGCCAGTATACTTCTTTTTGACCTGTACAATAGCTCTAAGGTCTCAACGTGCTGAGTAAAGTATCATTATTATTATATTAAGTTAGAGCGAACTGACTATAGTGGAGAGCAGGAGGACTATGTACTGAAATACAACTAGGAGTAGGTGTGACTGACAGGCTTGGTCAAATGTTCATGGAGTGGAGAGGGTTAAGGCAACGGTAGTGGCTAGGTGGTTTTTCGGATATTCAATCACATTTAATCCTCCGATAGTTCACTGAGCTATCTTTCAATCCTATGACTACACAACTCAGCAAGCCGACGCTAGTATGAGAGTATGTTAAAATTGGACTTGACATCCGAATTAAACTAAACTGTTGACTTCCTGATGCACCGATACCAATTTTTTTTTAAAAAAAAAAAAAAAAAAAAAAAGTAGTAGTAGTAGTAGTAAAGTCCAGCCGCCCAAACACGTGGTTCGTTATGCTGATATTTCACAGCGAACGACTGGACTGCATAAAAAAAGAAGGGGTAGGAAAGACAATCAAAGTATTATCAAAACAAAGGATAGGAGAGAGGAAAGTAACGGCGACCTGCCAGGGACTCTCAAGTTTGGGAAGGAAATACCTAGAGCACTCAAGGAGGTAAAGTGCTCTAAATATATTTAAAAAAAAAAAAAAAAAAAATCAGCTGATGAAGAATCTGAAATTGGATATTTTTTTACGTCTTATATTGAAAATGCATGTGTCGACGGGTTAAAAAACTTTAATTACAAACCAACCTATTATCTTCTAAGGAAATTTGGGGCAGTTTCGTCTCATTACTGACATCTGCATCACTCCGATGATGAGATAAAAAAGGTGTCATGTCTAAAAATTCTGGGAATGAAACTACGGTCGTGATCTTCTTCTTTACAATTTTTGAGTGTTCAAATCTCTGAAACACAAATAGCATGCGAATAAAAGCATTGAAATACAGAGAGAAGAACGCGATAGACAAGCAAACAAAAAATTATATGATTTTTGACATTTTTGTCGGATTGTAAAATCAACATAAAAAAGATTCAGTGCACATACTTCAAGGATGCTTCCATGAGAGAATCTTGATGATGAGAGGAATTTATTTATTTACTTATTTATTTATATATATATAAACGGGACAAGCCCTTTATGTGACAAATTTCAAGAGAATCTGTTAGGTCTGTACGAACCTTACCACTCAAATTGTTTTGCAAGCTCATTTCACTCTGCTCAGATTTAAATTGAGGGAACCAAGTTTAAAACCAGCACTGTGGCATGCATTTCACACTCTCCTGACAAAAATGCAAACCAGGCATGCAGTTGTAGTTCATCATACTGCCACTAAGGTGCTATAGCGCTGAATACATTAGCGAAATATTCCAAAGCGCCCGATAGAAAGATACGGAAGCATGAACATAGTTTGTGGAGCTCAGCTCGACAGACAAGTGCAACCCTTAGAACAATTTTGTCGAGTAAGACCCGACACACAAGCAGTAAGAGTTAAAATGCATTGTATCAAAAAAATGCAAGGGAATAAAAATTTTTCTCATGGTTTTGTTCATCTGATTTCAACAATTATTTTTCAAGTTTTTATTCCATTGCAAAATTTGTGCCATTCAAGGTACAATATTACCTGAAAAGTATAGTCAGACTTAATTTCTAAATTTCTCAAGGTCATTATTGAATTTAACACACAAACATACCTCAGAACACCAATTTTCATGACATTTGGTTCATAATTGCTGTTGATATTCCAAAACAAACAATTAATTTTTCAAAACTTTGGAGAGCTCTAGCTCAAAAGGGGGGCATTTTTCAACCTATGTTAATGTGCAAAAGAGTGGTATTTTGGCCTTAAATATATGCTCCCAAAGTTTGGCACATGAGTTTTGTTACGCCCCATGTATCATCAAAAGAATTTACGAAATGAGGATTTCCGCATCAGCAGAAGATACTGTTTGACTTTTTGGGCAGAGGGAATCATAGCTAAAAAATGAAAGGTTAAGTTCAATTGCTTACTAACTTTTAAGTGGAAACAGGCAACAACTGGTAATTTTTGCATGGACAGTTGTTTTGTTGATTCTTGATAACTATTGCAGTTGTTACATTTGATTTTTGATCCTAAATGTTCCTGACGAGTGAACTGTTTCAAGCAATCCGCTAAAGTGAGAGGCTCATTCTGTTCTTTGGCTTCTTTTTCAGCTGATCCACCGCTAAGGTCCAGTGATATATCCCAAAAAGGGTCAATAGTAGTTGAGACGCCACTGTAATTGAAAATCACAGAATAATGAACCGCCTTCTCAAATATTAGTGAAAAATACACAAAAGGCTAAAAAAAAGACAAAATTACAACTCCATCTGGAAATCCTATAATGCAAACTCTAAACAGTGATCAACAAGCGAATGTATGATGAATGAATTCAGGGGTGCAAAATAAGCCAGATCTAACAATCTGCGGATTGCATGAAAGTGAGCAAATTTTCCTTTTTTTTTTTTTTTTTTTTTTTTTTTAAAAATGACAATACAAGGTACAGTAAACCTTGGGTCATCCGAACTCTGTGTTTTCCGAACTTTTTTGTCAAAGCATATTCCTAACTTTCACTCGTCGGTCACAAAGGAACTTGATGCATCTCAGACGGCCCTTTTGTTTTCCGTTACACTCAATTTGTACCCAATTCTATTGTACCCAATACCCTGATTTCCACCTTCGTCCGTTGACTTCTCTCCGTCATTAAGAGCGGATTTTTACTCAATCTGGTTCCAGCCTTAGTTGTAGTTGTTAGCGATGTACACATCGCTCGTAATTTTTTGTTTTGTTTCTTGATACGTTTATCCAGAATATCCAAACTTTCCATTAACCGAACTGGTCGACCGCCACATTAGATACTTTTTCAGTAATTGAAAGATTTGTTGTTTCAGTGTTTTTTCAAGATTCAGTATAGACAGTTTCAGTAGAGTAAAATATTGTATCGATTGCCATCTGAGGACCTGTGGTTCCATACAAACTCTGATTCAATGTAATTTCCCCATAAGTCCATTTTTGGAAATTTAGGCTATGAAATCAAACAATTGATGCAACCTTTTTGCGATTATAAAATCTATAACCTCAAAAATATTTTGTGGTTTCGGTGTTTTCACAGAATTCCATATTCACGAACAAACTGAATACAAACCGATAATTTAATGCGCCACTGACTAAATTTTTTTTAAAACTTACTTGCAAGCTTGACAAACAACATCTGACTGTAAATCTCCAGTGAATATTTGATCAATGATACACGTACAATGGTTGGAGTTCCTTGGAGCATTTGAAATTTGATCAGAGTCTTTACACTGCTGATGCAAAACATTCAATGTCGCGATGAAAAATTCATGAGCATCTTGTTGCTCGTAGCCGGCTAAATGTCTTGCATGTGTCCAAATTAGATGGAGAAACCGATGGAGAATAAGAGGAGTGTCTAAACCTGAGTAAAACTGAGGGGAAAAAATTGTTTGAAATAAAGTGAAAAAATTGGCAATTTTTTTAATTAGGATTCCCAACTAAAATGTCCGATAATAAAATCAAGGAGCTGGAGCCAGAAGAAGGTTTTTTTTTTTTAGTACATTTATACCTCTACACGGAAAAAAAAACTACGGTGAAAATAACCATACGGATACCTGATTTTGGCACCTCCTAGATGTTATGGTAATGTTAACCAGAAATATACTATGTTTTGACTAGGTACTAGGTGATGTTACCTGATTTCATGCCAAATTTACTCAAAGTATCGGTAAATGCACCATACTTCTGGTCAAGTTTACCATAACATCTAGCAGGTGCCAAAACCAGGTATCCATATGGTTATTTTCACTAATCTTTTTTTTCCGTGTAGTTAGGGTGGGTATAGGTCTAATTGTTGAAAAATTTATGACAAAGAAAACATAGACAAATTAGAAAAACCAATCAAGAAAATAAAAAGATTAAGTAACGGTCCCTATTATGGACATGCTAGGGAAATTTTACGTATTTAAAGTCGCCAAAGTTTCAATTCAAGTCTAATTTGACTTTTTTTTTGCTGTAAAACTTCCCTAGCATTTTCTATTTGCTGGAGAAAAAATAGATAAACCGAAAAAAAGCAAAATAAATAATTTTTTTTCAATTATTATGACACCTTGTCATTTGTACCAGTTACGGGCAGGCGAAAAATGATCTGATCCAGTTATTGATAACCCCACCTTCCCAATAATGGACACTTTTGATTCACATCAGAATATAACGTTTACAAGAAGTTCTTTTGCATAATAGGAAGCAACTCTACCAAAATAAATAAGAAAAGAGTTTAAAAAACAAATATTTTACTCAAAAAAATAGAAAACTTAGCATGATTTAACAAAACTTTAAAATTCAACAGCTTATCAATGTGGTAGAAAGCACCCTCTAGGATGAAAAACTCAAGATTTAATAGAAGCGAATCCATGTCTCCATATTTAAAAATGGTTTTTAGTCCCTTTCGTAGGGTGTTGAAGATTTGCACAGAAGCAATTCTGACATTATTGATGGAGACGTTAAGATGACAAAAGGCATAATTCATGAATCTATGTCTCCTTCTATAACCGTGCGTGGGACGCATAACTTTCCACGCTTTCTAATAAACAGGGTGTAACACAACTATACACACTTATTTTCAGAGCGTGTTCCTGAGAAAAATAAATACGTTTTTACCTTCAAACATGTGTCCGCAACTGCCCCCTTTTCGAACTAGAGCCCCCTAAGTTTCAAAAAATTTATGGTTTTTTTGGATTAGCATCCACAATTATGAACCAAATTTCATGAAGATTGGTGTCCCCAGGTTTTTTAACGTATAGAAATTAATTAGTGATCTCAAAGCTAAATTGATAGTTTTTGATAGTTTTTCTTAAAAAAAATCACGATTTTCTATACTTTAGTAGAGGTTGGTTTCTACTGTTCTATAAATATTTTTATATGATTCTTTCAGTAGTTCATCCATTTCAACTAAAAATGAACAATACGAACATGATTATAAGTTATAACCTATCCAGCCCCTAATGCTCCGTGCTAACTTCATGAATTGATAACCTCAAAGAATATTCTGATTACTAAAGTCAACAATCTTCTGATACAGTAGGTGGGATTTTAGTCAATATTCCAATCTTGTCATTGAATCGCAATATTTTCTTGAGATATGATGTATTAATCCCGTTGGTTACTAACAGAATGCCTTTAAGAAGAGAATATTATTGAGGTGAGGAATGTGATTACTTACCTCTTGAAATAAATTAACAATTTCACAGACTAGACATTTTTTCCTATCGTCTTGGAGTAAACAAACATGATGCTTGCTCAAAAAGTAGTCACGAAGAAGTGGAGTGTGAGTTAATGCTTGGACTATAGAATTAATAAAACAAGTATCACCAAGATTCAGGAGGCCTCTAAGCCCTGAAAAAGAAAAAAAAAATAATTAAAGAATCCAGCACTAAACCAAACTGTTTCACACCAAAAGAAACAACTTTATCAGCTACTAATCGGTCAAAGAATTAAAAACATTATCCGGAAATTAAAGTAAAATATTTAAACCAGAAACGGTGAGACATTTTGAAACTTTACAGATACCTTATCAACGACAAAGAGCCTTCAAAGAACCGAGTTTGTAGTCTTAGCCTTGCTGTAAGAGCGGCGGCTTGAGTTTGAAATTGGACCTATGTGTGAATTTAATTCGTTAAAGTAAAGCAACTTACCCACAGAACCATAGTTCGTCATGGACTTTTTTTTTGGATTCAGTCTAAGCAGCACCATTTTTGTAGGGTCTGGAATCTCCTTTGATTCAATACTTGTCAATCCTAGGGATTTATAGGCTATAGCTTTGTTTTTCTGACTGATATCAAATAACTCCTTGTCGTATACATAGTCTCCACATTGGAAACAATAAATATTTCCGTGGGATAATTCAATGGCTAGAACAGACAATTCAAAACAATTAGGATAACAAGTGATCGATAAATTGGATAACTGGTCTTTTGGTTTCGCATTCTTCCCACGGTCATGGTTTCATAAGACTTTGATGCTAGCGTCCATCACTAGTTTCAGACATTATTGTGAGCATTAACTGTGTTATTATTGTTAGTGTTTTTTTTCGTCTCTCAGCCATCTTGTTCGTCGCCCAACACAAGTCTTTCTTAGGGGTGTCAAATTGACTTTATTTTGCTGTAATTTTATTGTTTATGTGAGAGTTTTTGTTTGTATATTTTGAAATAAATAAATAAATAAATAATTTTGACCAGCAAAGAAGGGAGCACAAAAACCGTTCCCAATGAGCCTAAGGATGACCAATTAGCATCCAGGATTTTAGAAAGCGAACTCTACTGAGAAGACCAGTCTTCTCGACGCAAAGGAGCATACAAGATTTGATACCAGCTCTCTGCTGCCCAGCAACGCAAGAAAATAAGCATTTCTAATCTCTCCTGTATTGTTGTATTCTAACAAGAAGCCTATGCATTGCATTGGGAACGATCCAGTCTTCGGTGTGTAGAGGTAGTTTCAGAAGCGTAGGCGCACCTAGACCAATAATCTTTGAATTTTGTCAGCATTATTTATTATATTACTCAATGAAAATGAAAGAAAATGAGTTCGAGTGTTCACTTTTCAGTAAGGATCACTTTAAAAGCAAAGTAATGAAGTCGTGGGCAAGTTTTGTTTTGATAAAAACAAAAAAAGTTGAAAATTCACCGAAGATACTTGTTTAGGCTACCCTAACGGCTACCCTTCTAAAACGAGCTCTAGTTCAGCGGTGTGGCACTGCGTAGCCCTAAGAAACCCCTAACTCATGGTGCAAAGAATGGTGCTTATGGTATTCTTCCAGGAAGGTGTTGATATTTATCTCTTAACAAAGCACTGTCCAATCATGCAAACAATCACAGAGGGAAAAAAATGTTAGTTATATAAATTTACAATTACCCAAGAAATGTTTCTTGCTCTTGGCATGCTCATGGATATGTTTCCCATTGAAACACGCAAAACTTATGCAATGGAAACAAGTGAGCAGGAGCGGTCCACGATATTGGCAAGCATGGCAGAAGCAGCACAAAGCCTGAAAGAACACCAAAGTAGTGCTATAAAAGGTTATGCTCAATAATTTGGTGCATAAAGCAAATTTTATTTAGGAACAAGGTCATTTTTAATGTGACCAGGTTTCAAAGTCACAGTAACTAACAGGGGCCAATCACTAACGAGGCGATTTAAAAATTAAAAGTTCCCTCCGGTCACTTTCCTGAGAACCCATCTGGGTCATTCCATGCCAAATCAAACCAAAGAAAATGAATTTTCAAACTTCACCTCTCCGATTTTTCTGAACTTTAACACATGGGTATGATACACTTTATTTGAATTTTTCAGAATTTTAAAAAAACCCATTTTTGAGAAAAATTTTTTCAAAATTTTCAAAAAAAGTTTCCAGGAAAAATTTGCAGTGAGCTTTTTTGTGTTGCATGTCACTGAAAAGCTAGTAAAAAGAGCTTTCAAATGAGACCACTTTGGGCTCTCTATGTTGAATAGTACCGGACTTATGACACTTCAAAGGCGAGGACCTCCGCTAAATTTTGTGAAATTTTGGCAACTTCAAAATTCAACAAAAAATTGGTGGGTGGTCAAAAAATTTGAAAAAATTGGATTTGGCAATCTTTCAACTAGGACTAAAAGTGTGCCAAATTTCAGAAAAATTGGAGATGGTCAATTTTTGACCCTGGTTTGATTTGGCATGGAATGACCCATCTTCGAAGATAGGTCTCGAAAATCGGAACCAAGCAGTTCCCCGGTACTTTCAGTTACATTACCATATGCGACCATATGGTGCTCACTTCAACCTATCTCCGTCCACTTTCAACGTTACTGGAGTAACATAGAATTTATTGTAAAACATGTCCTGAAATTTTGGTAAGCATTGATTTTCACAACCTGGTCACTTAAGGTGAATCTTCAGTGACCCTTAGTGAGATTCTAATCCACTAGAACGGGCCACTGTCGCATGCTATCTCAAACTTTAGGTTTGCCGTTTTTGACTGTCATTAGCGGAAGCTACAGTCTATTTTTTTAAAATGTTTGATCAAAGTTGCAAGTTTGAGGGTGTTGACTGCATTTGCACGGAACCTTGCAGTTTCTTGACAGTACTTTCGACCCAAGAAATTGATCGTAGTAAGCTCGGAATGGTATCAAAGTGTTCCATAGGATTTGATCTGAAACGCAAAATTCCAATTTTTTCGAAAAATTAACTCCAGCTCCCGCAAATGACATTCAAAGGCAGCTAACCTATGGTTTCAAGGAGCGTGCAACAGCGGCGCAATCAAGCGGATGTGAATCTCACTACAGGTCTTTGAGGATTCACCTTAAAAAGTAACTTGGATTACTAAGTAAAATTTCCTTAAGAGTATCAGACGCAGGCATGTTTAAACCGTCTGCAGTGTCTGTAAGCCAGAATGAATTGCCTAGCAAGAGCAACAGCTGCAGACCGAAAACATATCATAAACGAATACCAACCTTTGCTTTTCTATACTTCGCAGAGGTGCTCCAAACAAAGATACTGGAGATGGCTTCATAATTGTCAATTCCTTTAGCAGCTTTGAAATTTTTTAAATGAATGCAATCAATCTCTCCCATTGCATAGAGAACACATTTATATGATAGACTGCATGAATATCTGAACTCCCTTTGTCAATAATGAGAGGGACAGAAAGTGTTGATATTAATTAATCATTTCTTCACAGATATTAAGAAGAAACCGAAGAAACAGAGTTCATTCAGATTTTTAGCTGGTCATTAACAGGAGCTTCAGCTGGAAAAACTAATGAAAGTTCTTGTCAAGTAAGACGAGATAAATTTTTAAATCAATCGCAAGAAATAGAAAATTTCACGAATAATTTGACTAGAGCCATGATCACCTAAACGCACAGAGACCATCCATTCACTATATGTACCGGTTTCCTCTCTTCTAACGCGGTTTACAAACTTCAGAGAGAATTTTAAATAGTTTCAGAAATAATCAAATAAAATTGAAAATTATGAAGTACTCCTACACCATTTCACCAATTTGGTCACTTCCACTGGGAAAAATACATTTTTTGTTAATTTTGCACTTTCTCTGGGACCTTATTTCGCTTTGCACCACATTTGCACTGTTGGAAATTTGTAAACATAACCTAAAAATCGTTGTTCGTTGTTTGTTTACTTTTGTCGTATTTTCGTTTTGTTATTGAAGAATCATTTCTTTTGCTCCCTTATTTTTGCGCCGACAGTTTCGAAGCTTATTTGTTATTTCGGCTAGAACCTAAGCTGATTTTAATTCAAAATGGGTCATAAAAAAAAATCGAAACATAAGCATAAGAAAAAATATTCTTCAAGTTCGGTGAGTCCTGAATCATTTGCTGCATCTCACTTGTTCATGCTATTTGTATTTTTGCTCTTAATTAACGCGCATAATTGAGTCCTATTTATATCTCAGAATTCAGCTGGATCATAGAGAATTTTTCTGTATTCCCAGTGGATCAATTTAATCTTCCATAGTACATTTTATGATCTGTATACAATCGCACAGATCCTGCTGGTATGATTTTGACGGGCTTGCTCTGTAGAGTCACAGTCCTAAGTAGGTACATTTTAGACTGAACTAGAGCAGGGGGATGATCACGGAGGATCGGATCGGTTAGGGTATTGTTATCGTTATCGTTTGCAATTTTGCATTAAATCAAATGGGCTTGCTTCTGCGCAACTCGATCGTGCAGGTGATCCCCTCCTCACCTCTTCCTACTTCAAACGATTGAGATTACGACAGGCTCCGACTCATCGCTTCATTTTGTCCATTTCAATCGTTACGAGGGGCTCAAAGCGATTCGATCAGTTGAGCCACCCATAAGGTTATTTGTAAACAATAACGATAACGATACCAAAACGATCCGATTCTCCGTGATCACCCCTCTGGACCATTTTGAGTATCGGGTTCTGACAAGTAGCAGTGCCTGCTTCCGAACCGCATCCAAGTGCATCGGTGAGCGGTTGATCAGCATCGAGTTAAACATTGAGTCGTGCATTGAGTTGACTCTCATGAAATGATCTCTAGCTGTGTTGACTAGATCAGAAGATTCACCTGACGCATCGGTAAAGTTTGGTTTTTAGCTAGTCTAGAGCCCCATTTTGTCTGCTAAAGAAACTTCCGACTGTATCGTAGGTAAAACTAAATATCATAAGTGGCGGTCACGACAAGCCAACTTTAAGAACACAAAGTAAGAATCTTATTTTCATTACATATTCAACTGTCACTTGAGACTCTGACCAACTCTACTGTTCACATAGTTATCATCCTCTGGTGTCTTAACTTATTTTCTTGTCTTATCTTTTTTCTATGTCTTATCTTCTTCACTGTCTTATATTTTATCAGTCTTATCTTTTTTCTTACTATGAATTTTATAGTCTTCAAGCAGCTCCAATGAAGAAGAATGGGTAGAAATGCCCTCTAGAAGCTCCTCTACTGCTGGTACCTCTGCTAACTCATCAAGCTCAAAGAGCGTGATGAAAATTGATGCCAGTTCCGAACGAGATGAGTGGATGTCCTTGCCTGGAATCATACCTTGTGTTTCTAAAGACCAAATTAATCAGGAGAGAAGGACGGAGAGAAAAATCAAGGAGCTTGAAGCGCAGGAACTGAAAACTTACAAGGTAAAAGGAGTCTTGAAGTATCCTTATGCTCACTTATCATCATGAGCAGATTCAGGAATTTGTCTTCCTCTCTCTCTTCCTGTTTGAAGATATGCGTTAGAAAAGGACGAAGATAGAGACTGAAGACACGTGACGGCCCTCTCTGCTATCCTTGTCTAACACTTGTGTTTAAATGGCAGGAGATAAAAAAAGAGAAATTCCTGTATCAGCCCATGCTTATCATGTTGTCAGTTTTTCATTGTGGATTCCAGATAAAATCTCTCCGTTTTCTTCAAATTTTTGAAAAAAAATTTGCTTTTTAACGCATTATTACTAAATTGACTGTACATGAATAGAAAAAGATTTTCCTCAAGCAAAGGCATATAGCCTGGGGACTTGAAAAAAATTATAAGTAAAATTGTATATTAAAACAAAATCAAAATGTTAATTGTTAAAAAAAAAAAAAAAAAAAATCAAATCAACACTAAATCATAGATTGGCATAATGCACAGCATAGAAAACAATTTCTCAGCCATTATTTTAAGAGGACCATGGATCAGGGCATTTCTCCTTATTACCGCTGCTAAAATATTTACTTTTAAACTTGAATAATGGGGCTCTTTCTAACTTTTGCTGTAAGCAATTGAATAGTCATTAGTTGGGTAAAATCCTCTGAAAATTACAATGAGCACATTATAAATTTATGAAATTCACTCGGGATCTCACAAAATTTCTCTAAAGTTCAAGGCGAAATGATGGAGCTACGCAGGTACCATGAGAGATTCCCAGAGATAACTAAGCTAAAGAGATATGGCAGAACTGCTCAAAACTGTTAATCGACTCCTACGAAGTAGGCAAACTGGCATACGATCTGGTGGACCATTTTTGTAAACAATTCTGAAAGTAACCGAAGTGCGTTCGGCTGGCAGTAAATGACTTTTGACTAAAGTTTTAGTGGTTATTCTGGTGGTTAAATTTTTCCCTTGACATTTTCCATCTTATCAACGTGTTTGGAAAGCAAAAAAATTCAGAAAAGTGTGTGCCTAGAATTTATTTCCACTAACAGCAGTAATAGCAATGTTTACGAAAAATTGTCCACCAGGTGGTACGCCGTATTGTATCACGGCCTCTTTGAAGGCGTTTTTTACAATTGTCGATTAACGGTTTTCTAACATGGCGGGGATAGGACTTGCCATATCTCTTTAGCTTAGTAATCTCTGGAGATTCCTATCTAATTTGAGACTTTCCTCTGTGTGTTTCTATAGAGAGAAAGAAAGAGGAATTAGACAGGAATCTCCTACATGATACCTCCATAGCTTAACCACCTTTGCTTTTATATAGTGGAGCTGTGCATGTGTCATTGGGGATTCCTGTCTAATTTGCCACTCTCTCGCCTTTTTTAATTTTCAAACCTCATTTCCTCATTAATTTTCATTAATTTTCATTCATTGCAGCCAGGTCAAAGTGATAGGGAGCTAAACCCGTACTGGAAAAACGGAGGAACTGGAGTTCCAGAAAATAAACCAGAAACTGCAGAACCTCATCTAGTTGATGCTAATGTTGGTGACCGAGGACTGGAGTGGTTACGGAAAGCACTCGTTCGAACTCAAGAACAAGCCACAAAAGAGGGCAGGAGTTTAGAGGATGTTGCAGTCGAAAGATGGGGTGTAAGTAAATTAGTGAGATGAAATTAATCGTTATTTTTTTTTAAAAAAAAGAAAAAGGAGATGGGTGGATTACGGTGTCTGGCGAAACTTTTCCAGATTTCAATCCGATGGATAGCACCACTAGTCGCTCTTTGGGAATGTCACGTGTTAGGCATTTTAAAGAAAAACCAAGGAAAAGTAAAATTCAAGAACGTTATCACCTGTAAATTTTTTTTGGATTTCTTGAGCCCTAAATGAACAAAATTAGTTGAGAATTAATGCTGTAAATTATGAAATTCATTTTGCCATAAGCTTAGTGAATGCGAGTGATACTATAAGTTGTTGTTTTTCCTCGAATTAAAGTGTTTTTATTCAATGGGTCTGTTGCATACTTTTGCTACAACATTATAGAACCTTGATCCTTATGTAAAATTCGGCAAAAATATCGATGCGCACATTAAAAACATTCAAAATCCACTCATTAACTCAGGAAATCACTTCAATTTCAAACAGTCCGCGCTACACTAGACACTATTTGCACCGGTATACTATTACATAGACGGAACCACTGTGTTTAAGTAAACAACATCGTACCTACAAAATGATAGAATTTCTTTTTTAATACGTGAAATATAAGCTGCATTTGCTGTCTGGTCTTTTCAGTTTATCAAAGATTACAAAATAATATAAGAAATGTACGCATCTAAACGAAACATTATAATGTTTGTAAGTTCTGTTCATGTTTACATAAACGAGATGGTTCCATCTATGTAGTTATAAGTCGGTGATATAGTGTCTAGTTTAGCGCGGGTTGTTTGAAATGGAAGGTATTTTCTGAGTTAATGAATGGATTTTGAAAGTTTTTAATGTGCACTTCGTTATTTTTGCAGAATTTTACGTTGGAAACAAAGAGTTTTATTGATGTAGCAAAAGTACGCAACAGACCTATTTTTTTAAGATTTATATTTAATTTACTTCTTGTATTTAGAATTTATAAACGCTAAAAGACTGTTTCAGTAGAGCGATATATCGTATCGATTGCCGTCCGGGGACTTCTGGTTCCAAACAGACTCTGATTCAATGTATTTTTCCCATAAGCGCATTTTTGAATGGAAATTTCGGCTTTATTTAATCAAACAATTAATGCCATCTTTTAGTGATTCTGAATGCCTAGTTTCATTATTAAACTGTGAAATCAACAAGATATTAGGGAATAAATGATACACTTGGAGCTTGAAATCACCAGAATTTTTACCAGATTCCCACCTACTCCACAACAACCACAATAACATTTGGGTGATTCCAACCTCCAAAATGCATTGCTTAATCTGTAATATCTTGTTGATTTTGGCGGTTTCATTCGTCGAACCAGGCATAATTAATCATTCTTGAGGATGGAGAATTCATAATTGTCATGTGAAAAGGTCGCATTAATTGTTAGATTTAATAGTTTACATTTCCTCACAAAAATGCGCTCATGGAAAAACTACGTTGAACCAGAGTTTGTTTTGGACCAGAGGTCCCCAAATGGCAATCAATACTATATAATCGCTCTACTAAAAATAGTTTATTGGACATTAAAGTGTCAGACATTTTCTAATAGACTTACCCACTTTTTACCCTTTTCACGTGTGTAAGTAATTCAGTGAGGTAAATAATTGACAACACAGGAATTTATTTATTTATTTATTTATTTATTTATTTATTTATTTATTTATTTATTTATTTATTTATTTATTTATTTATTTATTTATTTATTTACTGACTATCAACGGGGCAAGTCCCTATTACAAAACAAAAATAACAAAGAAATTAGCAACTTAACAAGTGGCACAGGCAATAAAGATTAAATTAGAATACGAAAATTAAAAAACAAGAACGTGTTCTTTGACAAGAAATTTAAACCTTGAAATGGGTATGCCAAAAAATGCGATCCACTCAGAACAATTATTAGCCAGATCAGAGATTCTAGGAATAACTGATCTATGCCTACAGGTGTTAAATGATGGAGGGATAACAAATAAACGATTTAAATTGCGAAGAGTTCTAGAAGGAACATGGATATTAATAGAACTAAGGAGAATAGGAGAATCAATAAAATTATTAAGGAGCCTATATAAAAACATAATAAGATCACGATAACGCCAAAAAGAAACAAGGGGGTATAACATTAATTGCCTGGCAATAGTGTCGTAAAAGTAATAAGTATTTTCTTTCTCTTCTATTACAGTCCTTAAAAAAATTACTCGAACTTATTGAAGAAGCAGAAAAACAGAGTAAGCGCAAAAGTCACGAGTCATCTCGGCAAAGTTCTAGAAAAGAAGATCGTCGGAGAAGAGATCGCAGTAGGGATCGTAGGAGAGATCGGAGCAGAGAGCAATCCTCAAGGAGACGTCGAAGTCGAAGTAGATCACTTGATGCCAAAGGAAGGCATCGCAGGGAAGGTAGTGAGACGGATAGAAGAAAAGACTACACTAGTAAATTTAAAGTTCCTGATGAAGATGAAGATTTTGTACATAAAAATGAGAGTTTTGAAAGTCATGTTGGAAGGAGTTCTTCATCTACAGGAAGAGCAAGGCCATCGTGGAGAAAGAAGTCCCCCGACAGGAAACCAACGCATCCAATGCGCCAAGTATCTCCAACGTGCTCGAACGCAACCCCTTCACGTGTCACTCCTGCAGTTACCGAAGAGCCAAAGGACCAACCAGAGGAAATAAACGTTTTATCTGAAAATGAAATAGCTGCCAAGATGATGAAAGCAGAGCTACTAGGAAATGATGTGAGTTTCTCTTCTTCTATTTATTTATTTATTTATTTATTTATTTATCTATTTATTAACTATCAACGGGACAAGTCCCAATTACAAAACAAAAATAACAAAGAAATTAGCAACTTAACAAGTGGCACAGACAAGAAAGATTAAATTAAATATAAAAATTAAAAAACAAGGACGTGTTCTTTGACAAGAAATTTAAACCTTGAAATGGGTATGCCAAAAAATGCGATCCACTCAGAACAATTATTAGCCAGATCAGAGATTCTAGGAATAACTGATCTATGCCTACAGACTTTCTATACTTTTTTGATCAGATATTTGTGAACCGCTGTGTCATTTCCCTTTCCACTCTTCCGAGCCCAGTTGTTTGCTTTGAAACAAAAGCATAACAAGCTGTAGTAAGTAGCTTGGAATGGATGCAGGGGTGCAAAATGTTCAAAAGGGTAGGAAGTTTCATGCGCTCCTGGACTTTTCCCTCACAGAGTTCTCGAAAAATTTCCTCACAAAGTTTCAAAAGTGATGACCTTTTCTTTTTTTCTTTTTTTGGCTTATTACAGTAGAATCCCCTTAACTCGAATCGTCAGGGACCTCCGAAAAAATTCGTGTTAATGCGATTTTTGAGTTAGCCGATTTTTATGGAAGTTTCGCGGGACCGCGAAAAAATTCGAGTTAATGCGATTTTCGAGTTATCCGAGGTCGAGTTAAGGAGATTCTACTGTACAGCATTTCAACACAGTATGTAAGCAAAATCACCGATGGTTTTGAAATTTTTAGGCTATTTTCCAGAAAAATTATATTGCCATTGAAAGAAAAAAATGGGGAAATTTTCAATTTCCCAGAAATGTCCTCACTTTCACATGATCCGTAGATCGCTAGATCGGGCACATTTTGCACCCCTGCGTTGGGTGGCTAAGTTTTTATTTTTATTCTTCATTTTAATTCAGTCATTTTTGTATTCTTTCACCTATTCAGTTAACAATAATGGGGACAAAATCCAGCTTCAAAACTCGTTATAAATACTTTAATTATGTATTTTATTTTTCATCTAAAATTGGACTCAGCGCCCGCATACGTATATAAATCAGAGAAAATTCAGAGGAAGAAATGAGCTGTTTTGTGCAAGAGGTAGCATTCTAGAATTCATCCCTTTATTGTCTCGATGCATAAAAGATAGTGAATAGCAGCACTTTTCAGTATACGTAGATATACTACATCAAAGGATAATGTAATCTTTTTTGCACGGATGCAGTAAACGGTTGAATTCTAGACGCTAGGACAGTGGTATAGTTATGATCTTGAGAAAACCGCACCTGAAGTCAAGAGTGTATACCCACAGGAAGGACAGAGGAAGAGTGATAAGGATATCACCGTTGAAGAAGTGATTCAAAAGCGTGAAATTTTAGGCACGCGGTGACGGTAGGTGGTCGCAAGAAAACCGCCGCAATTTGGTCAGTCCGTAAGATAGTTGAAATCTATTAAAAGAGCTGAAAAGCTGAGGATTTGACGCGTCAGATCCTTTTTACCAATTTGCTCTAACGTCAATACTTTTTTTTTTTAAAAAAACATAATACTTACTTCTGAAACGATGCTTGTATGATCCTGAAGCAATGATCAATCTTTTAAGATACACATTCAAGAGTCAGTGAAACCATTTATTTAGTATTTAAAGTTTATTTTCAATTTTGATCGTTTATGGGCAGAGACAAATAGAGACGGAGCACTACGCTAAAATACATAGGGAAGATTTGAGGCACTCTGGATTCTCACGGATTCAACAAAACAAGTCAACACCCCTTTTATGTCGCATAGTGATTAACGATGTCTTTCAGAAAACACGGGAGGGGAGGATGCTCACCATTCAACACCGTGCGACATCAGAAGGGTGTTGACTGATGTTTTGTTGAATCCGCAAGAATTCAGTGTGCCTCTGCTGCAGCCAGTTAGTGCTCCATTTCTATTTGTCTCTGTTTATGGGGTCAAATTGTGGTCTTGTTGACACATTTCTTTTGTGAAATGTGTTTGGCTTTATTTAAAGGTCTTTTTTTTTATTTATTTGAATGTTTTAAAGGCTTTAGTTTCAAAATTGAAAAGGCAACTTGAAGAAGCACGAAAGAGGAACCAAGGCACAAGTAGTTCCAGGCAGAGGAATCCTGCAAACGAAGAGGTTGTCATTTTGACTACAACTGATAAAAAAGGATTTACGAAGCCTGTGTCTGCCACTGAGAGTCCGTACGGAGATGCTCGAGGTAGAAAGAAAAAAGAAAAAGTTGTCACTCACCAAGATGGTAAACGTGAAAGGTACTTCGCAGATGATGATAAATACACTCTTCAAAACATGGTAAATAAATACATAAGTATCGTTTGTATTATTTTGATGTTTATCTAGGAATACTTTCCTGAGATTGTGGCTGCGATAAAAAAATACAAATTTAGGGATTTGTAGTAGTGTTGCTGATTACTGGATTTGCCTCTGGAATGTCGATCTTTTGTGAGCCGCCGGAGCAAAAGATCGGTGGATCGGAAGATTTTGTGTAGGTGGAGTTTTCTTAATTGCACACTTTTACATATGTTTTAAAAACTTTGCGAATCTTTTTGGAGTTTTTAAGTTTGTCCATACAGTTTTTTTTTTCCTATTAAGATAAATTGAATTTCATTGACAGGTTATTTTACAACATAATGTAAGTTGTACAAGTTATGGAATAGTTGCATGAATTTCTTCAAGTGATGCAACTTTCTTTTGAAGAGCGTTTGTACAGTTGATGAATGAAATAACGTCAATCCTCAGTTGACTCCTTAGATTTTGGTTTAGGTAGGCAACATGCAACACGAATCACAATGAATTCAAGCATTGCTGGTGGCCTACCTCACTACCTGAGCTAAAATGTAAATCGTCGACTGACATAATTTAATTTGCCGACTGTACTTTTTTCTCCCACTACATCTGTGTTTACTTCAAAGGGGAATGCCCTCTCATTATGTAGACAATTTCTTGATGAAATAATTCAATAAGTACTTAACAATTTTCAAAAATTGATTTTAAATGGCTATTATTCAATTTGTGATTGAACAATTTATTGTTTCTTGATTTTTAGTTCGAGCGAGAAAAATTGGAAACTGTTGAAGACTCCAATGCACTGTTTGCTAAGTTAGCTTTCAAGGTTAGTACATTTCTACTCATTCATACTGAAGTGTTTTAGTCTGAACCTTCTTTTAAATTGTTCGCTTAGTATCTTAATTTTAAGCTTGCTTTAAACGGCTATTTAAGGTGAGTACATCAGTAACAGACAATTTTCTTTTTCATCCAAGAATAATGAGAAATCTGAGCTAGTTTTGCTTGTGTTATTATTTCAATTTAGATACAAAAAAAATGCTTTAAACCCAAAATTTTGTGAATTTGATGCTCTCAAAGCAGAGAAATTGAAGAATAAAGACAGCCACCCTATGTAAACAATTATTTTCAGCTGATTCTAAGGTAACCTCTTATGGGACACTCCCACAGTGCTAAGCTTTCAGGTCTAGGGAACCTCTAATAAGTCTCTAAGCAGTCTTTTAAGCCGTAAAAATAAGAAAATTCAGACAATCTACAGGGGGGTGTCTGTCACTAAAACAGAAAAGTATGTTACTGATTTATGGCTATTTTGGGGTATCTGTCACCGGAACATCTGTTTTTATTTTCTTTTTGTTTTTTCTGAGCTTGTCATTTTGTTAAAAGTATGATGTGATCATTCAAATGAAAGCTTAGTCGAGTTTATCGAAAGTTATAGACCAAATCCTTTGATAGTTCCCTTAAGGATGTCTGTTACTGGTCCGTCAACTGGTGTTATGTTTTAGAGGAAGAAATGTTTCTCTTTATTTTTATAAAATGATCTTTTTGACTCATATTTTCAGAGCAAAGTGGGTGAAGATGACAGTGCATTTGACATGGAGGACGTTTTCATGGAGCAAGCGTCTCGCAAAGACTCGTCTCAAAGACAGGAAGAGAAGCAGCGTTCTCAAGCAATTGCGAAACACAAGCAGACAGAAAAAGTCCTTCAAAATTGCATCCATTGTTTGGAAAGCGAAAAAATGTTGAAGCACACCATAATTGATATAGGCCATAAGGTAGATGCATACATCTCAAAGTTGTATTTTTAAATACTTGCAGTAATTTAATGATCATTGATAAGAATAGTGGTGCGTTTTTTTATTCACGGGTGCACACCGAAATATTTTTTTATTCCTTTTTAATTTTCATTTAAGGTTTCCTCTGTGTCTTGCTATGGAGAGAATGACAAATTATACAGGAATTCTCCACGACTTCTGCGTAGCTCAGCCATTTGATCAGTAAGATCAAATATGGCAGAGCTGTGCAGGTGTTTGGAGGATTTCTGTTTTCCGGTCTGCACCGATGCGCGCTTTTTGAAATCCTGGATGCTGATTGGTCGATCGTTGCGCTTTTTAGGAACAGTTTTTATTCTCTTTGTTTACCTGTCAGAACGCAAGCATCGCATTGATACAGATTGCAAGGCCTTGCAACTCATTGGAAACCGCTTTAGAGATATTTTTGAGGATTTTAGTGAGGAACAGAGCTTATGGAAAGACTGTATTTTCGTTAAACTGACAAAATAAATTGTCAAATCAACAAATTGGTTTGTGCAATTCACAACAAAGTTGTTGATCTAACAATTTGTGTTGTTAATTCAATAATTTAGCATCCCGTTTCATTAAATTAACTATCCCCATTTTGTGGTCACTATATTTTAAACATTAGCATTGTTGATCAACTAATGTTCTTTTCAGTGCACCCTTTTGTTCCTTATTTTATTTTTACCACCATTTGAGAATTTTCATTGCTTCTCTATTGCTCCATTTTTTATTTCTGTACTATTTCAGTGTTACGTATGTGTTCCATCGTATCAATCTTTAACGGAAGGACACTGTTTGATCGTACCGTCAAATCATATTGCTTGTGCCACGCTGCTGGATGAAGAAGTGTGGGAAGAAATGCAGGTAAACAGACTGAAAAAAAAAATAGTTTTAAAGTTCCGACAAGTTTGAGTTGCAAAGTTTGCTTTACTACAAAGTACATTTTTTAAAAATTAGGTTATAGGAATATTTGCCCAATGATTTTTGTCCATATCAATATCGGTCCAAAGGAGGTACTATGTCCAATAATTAACATCTCAATTACATGCTTTTCCAAAAAGAATGTGGCCCCTTTCAATAAGATGTCCAACATTTTTAATGGCCAGTTCATGTCCAATCACAGAAATGGAAATATATTCCAATACGCTTTGACACTAAATTGTCCGATGCCTTCTTTCTCAGAGCACAACTTGGTAACATGGAAAATACAACTAATAAACTTTACTATGGTTGTCTAACTCAAGGAGAGACTGATGATGCTCAATATCTGATCACACTGACGTCTGTTCATAACATTTGACTTCAGTGCTTTGTTTTTCGCTGCGAGTAAATATGTGCCAAAAAATCTGTTGGGGGGCAACTTTTTTTTTTTTGTTCAAACTGCCATAACTTCGTCAATTTTAGACCAAATGAGCTTATCTTGAACTTACTCGATAGAAAATGAGTTGATCTTTCAAATGAGTTTAAGATCATTTCGCTAGCTTGTGCAGTATTGAAGTTACAGTGTCAGGCTTAATACGAGGGGTGTTCAATAAATAAGGCGCTTTTTTCTATACAACGAGAACGAATCAACGAAAAATAACGAACAAGGTGGCAAATTAAAGCAAATTTAATACTCTTTCAATTTACAAACTTATATTTTGTCATAGTCACCGTTTACAGTGACGCATGTCCGCAGACGTTGAATCCATTTTTGCATTCCGTTGAAAAAAAAAAAAGAAAAAAAATCCTGTGGTTGTGATCTGATCTACGAGTGTTTGGCAAACCTCACGTCTCCGAGACTCGAAAAACGGAGTTACTGAAAAGATAAGCGTCTCAATCAGCCGATCAAGCGTTGACCTAAAGGTTGTCATCTAAAAGTATCATCAGTATCAGGTCAGTACCGTAGTTGCGACATCATTAGTGAAAATTCAAAAAATCTGAATCAGCTCAAAAAATCATGTCGACAATTTTTTGGGATGGAAACGGGGTCATTCTCAAGGAATATCTGGAAAAAGGGCATACTGTCAACTCTCCAAGATACTGCGATACTATGCGGAATCTGAAAATTCGCATCCGAAGAATTCGACCGGACAGGACAGCTTTCCTGTTGCATCATGACAATGCAAGACCACATTGCAGTGCAGAAACAAAAAAGACGCAGGATCGGCTGAAGTTTCAAGTATGGCCCCCCCCCCCCCCAGTCCAGATTTAGCTCCGATTAATTTTTGGCTTTTTCCAAAGCTCAAGGAAGCCTTGAAGGGTAAACAGTTTAGCTGTGATGATGATGTGCAGACCGCTGTGAGTGAATGGATCAGATCACAACCGCAGGAGGTTTTTTTTCAACGGAATGCAAAAATGGATTCAACGTCTGCAGACATGCGTCACTGTAAACGGTGACTATGACAAAATATAAGTTTAAAAGTTGAAAGAATATTAAATTTGCTTTAATTTGCCACTTCGTTCGTTATTTTTCGTTGATTCGTTCTCGTTTTATAGACAAAAGCGCCTTATTTATTGAACACCCCTCGTACTTCTGGGACAATGGAAAGCGTTTTCTTGTCAATGATTACTTTTCATGCAAATTCACTGAAGTCAAATACCACTGTTTTCATTCATAAGAAACTGAACCTTTTCCTTTTTTAGGACTACCGAAAGAAATTGACTCAGTTGTTCCTTGCTCAAGACGAGGATGTTGTTTTCTTTGAATCTGCCAGGGGTTTCGGCCGATTCCCTCATATGATGCTGCATTGTGTTCCAGTGCCAAAAGAAATCGGTGATATGGCACCCATCTATTTCAAGGTACTTATTTCAAGGAGAGGGGTTTGATCTCTTTCTTTTGTCAGCTCAATGAGTTTCTGTTAAAATAAGCTTCTTTATAGTATACTATCGACGAATCAAAGATTGTCGCAAGATTTTCACGAGATAGTAAGTTTCAGTAAATTTCGCCTTCAAGGTTTCGGTTCGTCTACTTTTCATACTCCTCACACATTGCAAGCGAGAAGCCAGTGCGGTTGAGGTGCCAAATCCGTTGCAGATCAGTCCCACACTCATGCCCATAGCTGAAAATGAGTGAAAATCTCGCGACAGTCTTTAATTCGTCGATAGTACATGAACATTTTGATGTTGCCGTTTTATAGTGTTTTGTAAAATTAATAATTATTTTTTATTAATGTACCTGAAATGTATGTATCATAGCTACGTAATGTGGCTGATATGTATGTACCCTTATAAATTAATAAATGAATAAAATTAAATAGATTAATAAATAAATAAATAAGTAGTTGTAGTAGTGGTAAAGTCCAGCTGCCCAAACACGTGGTTCATTATGCTGATATTTCACTGCGAACGACTGGACTTCATAAAAAAAGAAGGTGTAGGGAAGTCAATCAAAGTATTCTCAAAACAAAGGATAGGAAAGAGGGGAGTAACGTCGACCTGCCAGGGGCTCTCAAAATTGGGAAGGAAGTACCCAGAGCACTCAAGGAGGTATAGTGCTCTGATAAATAGATAAATAAATAAATAAATAACGCTGCCTGCTCTCATGCTTAAAAAATTTTGTTCTCTTGCTTTTTTGTTATTTAGATGAGCTCAATAATGTGTGTGATTTCCTTTATTTCTCCATCAAAACGTTTGAAGAATTGGAGCTTTCTGATAATGAATAATTTCTTATTGTGTTTTCAGAAAGCTATTTTGGAATGCGAGATGGAATGGTCAACCAATAAGAAAGTGATTGATCTGTCACAAAAAAGTGTAAGGCGTGCTGTTCCGAAAGGCTTGCCTTATTTTGCGGTTGATTTTGGTCTGCAAGGTGGGTTTGCCCATGTGATCGAAGACGAAAAATTGTTTCCTCGCAATTTCGCCCAGGTATTTTCCTTTTTTCCTTCTTAGTCAGCTGTTTGCTTAAATTTAAGACTGTTCTAAACCATTTATCTTATCTCTAGCCTTCAGGCTAGAGATACATAGGTACAAGAATATTAAAACTAAATTGGCCAAATAACTATTAAATGAGACGGAAAAATGGGAACTAAGCCAAAAGAAACTCCTCTTCCATTTTTCCGTTAACTAGCTATAAATATTAGGAACTAGCTATAAATATTAGGAACTAGCTATAAATATTAAAAACTAGCTATAAATATTAGGAACTAACTATAAATATTAAAAACTAGCTATAAATATTAGGATTAATACATTTTTGTAGTTGCCTTGTTTTCAAAAAAAAAAAAAAAAAAAAATCCGTCTCATTTTGATAGATAGGTATGTAGATGGATAGATAGGCATTATCTTTGGCTTTCACATGCCTTAAATGCGTGGGCACCAAAAAAGAGGATAGTCTAGCTAGTTTTGCTGTGTTAACCCTTTCAGACCTGGTGTACATTTCAATGTACATCTTAAATAACATTGAATCTTATTGAAAACAGAAAAATACAATATGCACATCAATTTAGATGAGGAGACACCGTTAATATGAACTATGTTGGTCAAAAATCCATTTCTGAACAAAAAGAATTTTAGGTACAAAAGGTCTAAAGGTCAAAGGGTTAAAGTCACCTTGCCCTCAAATAGAGAGCTGCGTACCGACAGTCATCAGAGTTGAGCAAATTATTGTTTTTATTACATAATCAGTTACTTTTGAAAAGTAACGGAGTTGGATAAGCAGTAATCAAGTCTGCAGGTTTCAATGAAACTAACGTTTCCTGATGAATCACAATTTAATTTACCGCCATATTTTGGTTTCATTGAAATCGGTGCGCCTTATTACTGCTTTAATCCATCTTGATTACTCTTTAAAAGCAGGTTGTCACAAAGCGAGTGATTGAAATCCATACACGATGCAGAAAAGTTGTGATCTCATGCAGTTCAGAAGGATTTGAAACTGTATAGGTGAGTAGGAGCAAGAAACTTAATTTGAGTCTCTGCTTCTATTTCTTTTTCTTGTGCTCTACTTCTGAATGTTTCGATTTCAGGAAATGGGTTTGTTGCGTACTTTTGCTACATCAGTATAACTCATTGTTTCGAACGTAAAATTCGGCGAAAATAACGATGCGCACATTAAAAACTTTCAAAATCCACTCATTAACTCAGAAAATACCTTCCATTTCAAACAACCCACGTTACACTAGACACTATATCACCGACTTATAACTACATGGATGGAACCATCTCGTTTCTGTAAACATGAACAGAACTTACAAACATTGGAATGTTTTGTCTAGATGCGTACATTTCTTATATTATTTTGTAATCTTTGATAAATTGAAAAGACCAGACAGCAAATGCAGTTTATATTTCACGTATTAAAAAAGAATTTCCATCATTTTGTAGTTACGCTGTTGTTTACTTATGCACGGTAGTTCCGTCCATGTAGTAGTATACCGGTGCAAATAGTGTCTAGTGTCGCGCGGGCTGTTTGAAATTGAAGTGATTTCCTGAGTTTATGAGTGGATTTTGAACGTTCTTAATGTGCGCATCGTTATTTTCGCCGAATTTTACGTAAGAATCAAGGCTCTATATTGCTGTAGCAAAAGTATGCAACAGACCCATTATTGAAGGAATGATGGATTTGGACCACTATTTCTTTTTTCTTGTGCCCTACTTCTAAATGTTTCAATTTCAGGAAATTATTGGAGGAATGATGGATTTGGACCACACGGTTTGGAGGAAAGAGCGAGTAGAAAACTTTGAAGATATCAGGAGGAAAGTTGTTTCGCTCACCAAACTTTGGCGAGAACATGCCAAGAGAGAGAAAAGTCTTACGTAGAAACTTTATCCTAGTCTTCAAGTGCAAGTTGTTTGCTTTAAGTTTTCTATCAATAAGTCATTTCTACCTATGATTATTGACTTGTAGCACTGTGCAAACCTTTGGAGGTTCAAACCAGTTCAAACCAAGGTTAAAAACATAAAGTTTGAACTTCTCCAAGGTTTTTTTTCTAATTTTTTTACTTTAATTTTTTTAAAATGTGAATTTTAGTTTTAAACACGCTTTGTAGTAAAAAAATTGTTCGATTTCACTAGAACTTGGCAAAAATATTTCAATGCTAGTGCAAACCTTTGGAGGTTCAAACCAGTTCAAACTAAGATAAAAAACAACAAAGTTTAAACTTCTCCAAGGTTTTTTTTCTTTAATTTTTTTAAAATGTGAATTTTAGTTTTGAACACGCTTTGTAGTAAAAAAATCGCTCGATTTTACCAGAACTTGGCAAAAATATTTCGATGGGTGCCTTGCTGTGCCTACCAACATTTCAAAGCAATACCTCAAAAACTTCTGAAATCCTGGCCAATTTTTGTTTTATTGATATTTCTTGCTTCCCCCCCCCCCTCTCTCTCTCTCTCTCTCTATAAAAGTCAATGAATAAATAAGGTAATTAAATGAGCTCCTCAAATTTTAATAAAATTTAGCACTCTTGATTATCCAGGCTGACCTAATGGCTGCAAAATTTAATTTTGTACCTATAAAACTTTTTAAGTGGGAGCAATTTTCATGCTAAGAAGGAAGTATCTAAGTTTCAAGCGTTTTATAGTTTTGTGGTTTTCTATAAAAGATAGTTTTCACCAAACTATTGGTAAAACTTTCTCCCTTTTTTTAAACCAAAGGTCTAGGTTCGGTTCAGGAACCTCTTCTTAAGGTTTAGTTTCAAACTCAAAAATTGAGGTTTGCACAGTCCTATTGATTTGTAATAATGATATTGCTTGTACACTGTTTGTTGATGAACAGTTGAATGTTTGAAATAAAATTGGTTTCGTTACAAAATTTTGTGGTCCATAAAAATTAATTTGCTTGCAGGGGTAAATCTTGTACTGCTTAGTCTTTGATACAAGTTAATCAACACTCATTTTCATTATATCCAGTTTTATTTATTTTTTATTTTAATTTTTTTTGTTTTTGTTTTTTGTTTTTTTCTCTATTTTTTTATTATTTTTAAGTATTTGATTTTCGATCAACATGTACTATGACCTTCAAAAGAATATCCTCTCATCGAAACGCGCTTTGATTATTTTGTCCGTTATTATTCAAAGAGTTTTAGATTTCTTAAGGCACACTTTCAAGTGGCAATGCTGCCAGACTCTGAAATACATTAGAATCTCGTTTATCCGGACATTTCGGCTATCCGGATTTTCTGGCCGGTCCCGGCGAAATCCCCATACTTTTAATGTGCTTTTTTTCGGTTGTCCAAAAATTTTGATTATCCGGACAGAATTCGCGGTTCGGCAACAAATTTAACTAAATTTCTCCTTAATATTGCTTGAAAAAGAAAAAAAATAACCAGAAAACACGACGTCCTATAAAATGGGTAGCTCCGTATTTACATGGCAGGAATAACCGTACATGGGTTGCATAACTTTGCCTTTGAAGAGGCGTTTTAAAGAAATCTTCGCTAACTGCATTTCAGAGCGTCTAGATCGCGTTTTTCGGCGAATTTCGATTAACCGGATATTCGATTATCCGGACAAAATTTTCGGTCCGACGAAATCCGGATAATCGAGATTCTACTGTACCTGAAAAAGGCAAAAATGTTAAAAACTGATTGAGGAATGGAAGAATCAAAATTTCGACCAGGATTCTTTCTCTTAAAAGTCACGGTACGTCTAAAGTGATTTTTTTTTTTCAAAGATTCAATTCTAACTATTGAGATTGGATCGAAGGAAAAATCAGCTATACAGACAGTCATTTTTCAAAATTGAATTTCTCAAAATTCAAGTCTGATTGTATCAAACTTTGATGGATAAAATATCAAACTAGATTACAGCAATGAGAACAAAAAAATGAGTTTAATTAAATTTATTACAGATAATAAAGAAAAAAAAAATGACAACATGATAAAATAAATAAATAAAATAATAACACAGGAATAGAACAAAACACAGAAACGATATTTGTGGGAGGTGCATGGCACTGCCTGTTCTTAAAGCTGTGAAATGTTACACAAAGAAATCGATGATCCACCAGAAAAGAGAAAAATATGATTAATGGCAGAAATGAGAATTCAAGATATACTGTGAAAACGGTGCTCAATTTCATTTTGAAGAGATATCACATGCTCGATTCTTTTCTATTTCGATTCACAATAATTCAGGTTTTTTGCTAGAAAAAGGGCACATAACAGTAATATATGAGGCGTACTCTTCCTCTTAAACGAAGCGCACCTCATGTTTATAGAGCCGTTTTTCCAACAATATCGCCAATTGAGGATCATGAAACGCCTCTAACTTTTCTAGACTTCACCGTAAGTTGATTGAGCCACACTGGTGATGCTCCAAGAACGGTGAAATCAAGTGAGGCTCTATCAAGTGTAGATAGCAGCGCTGTAAGCGAATCAACTTGACTCGTCCCCAAAGAAAGAGTTGTTACTATCTCGACCCGATCGTTTATAACTAGCGCCTGGCGTTTCATAAATATATTCTCTATTGAACAATTACTGAGGAAATTAAAATGTATGGACCTGTTCTAAACAGACGTGCGTATTGTTTGATGAATGGCTACGGGTAGATCCTGAGATAGCTTACAAATAAATCACTGTGCTTTTTGCTTTTAACTGATTCGTGTTAGTATTTTATGCGTAAGTTTTATGGTCAGTTCGTGGGGAGGCGATCACAAAAGTTCAAGAGCAAGGAGTGCACGAAGAGACTTAAAGTTTAAGCTGTCAGTCAATTCATCTTTCAACTTTCACAGTTTGTAAATTGCAAGTTTGAACTTTCTTGGTGCAACATCTACAAGTTCTCGAGATTCAGAGTACACGGTAAAGAACGAGTGACCTCCAATACATCATCTTCCGGTTGCGAACAAACCAAAAGGGCTGTTGCACACTTATACCGTGAGCAATTTGAGGGTCAATTAAGATGTTATAACCTGCAAAAGTAATTATAGTGGCACTAAAAATTCACGAAATCCACTCCCATTAGATGGGAATCTTCCATTACTAGCGCCCAAAGCCGCCATTCATTAAACTCGCGCATTTAACAGCATTTTGTGAGTTTCCAGTGCTACAATCGTTATTTTTGCAGGTTTTCACATCTGAATCGACCCTTCAATTGCCTACAGCAACAGTGTGCAACAACCCCATTAACAAATAAATCAGCATATCCAGACGTACTTTTTTTTTTAGCAGTCCACCATATAAAGGTGGCTCTTCAGAGGAGAACTCATCAAGGGTACTCGCATTCTTCACAGTATACCCTAACGAGATTAATACAGAACTTTTACTATCATACAAGTAAAAATCCTTATCATTTGGCCCCTGACAGATTAATAATGAAAAAAAAAAAGCAATTTTTTTTCTACACTTGGGAGTACTATGGCCAACAAATAGTGATAGAGACACAAACAAGAAGTAAGTTACTCATTGACTAAAAATACAGAGTGTCTACAAGATTGAAGATACCACCAAAAACAAGCAGATCCTAAATATTGTCCTTCTCTCTCTTCTCCCATTACAACGCACATGTTAGAAAAAGATAGCAGAGGGGGCAAAAGTCTTGTGACTGCTCCTGATCTGTCCTTTTCTATCACACGCGTTCTATTGGGAGAAGGAAAAAAGGATAAACTCCTGAGGGATAAACTCATTTACTTCATCGTTAAACCGATCGTTAAGACTGAGTATGAGTGATTCTATTGGTCGAATATTGTACAACTCAGCCGTTGCTACGGTAACCATCGTTATAGTGTCCGTTTTTTAAAAGGTTACTCATGAATAGCCTTTATAAAACGAGACTCTTAGCAATGATTACCATAGCAACAGACAAGTTTTACAATTTTCAACCAATAGCATCACTCGTAGACAGTTTTAACGATAAAGTAAATGATCGGCCCGCAGGACCAGCTAGTGCCTCCAAAACCAGATTTTTTGAAAGCTGTGGATTGAAAAACACCAGACTTGGCTTAAACGTGCTTCTGGAGATTTTAAACTGTAGGGCATTGATGTGATTCTAGAGACACCCTGAAGATGATTTAAACTTGAAGGATTAAATAATGAACAAAAAATTAAAAACATTGGTAAATAAAATAATGTACAGACAAAACAATGAACTCACTTAAATTCATAAAAGATAAGGCTAACAAAACAACAATAATTTATTTACAAACATCGTTTTTTTCTTTTTTTTTTTTCTTTTCCATAGCGTAGATATTTAGGTAAATGATAATTGCGAAGGATAGTTGACGATTTTAACTATAGGAAAAACATTTGTGTTAAAACAGAAGCATATACGATAAATTTGCTGAAAATGTACCTACATGGAAAGCCATCGACAAGGCAAGGAGGTTGTAACACATTTCACTGTCTTTTGCGATCTAAGAGGAAACTTGAATCCAGTGTTACCATTCATGGCAGATATTATCCAAATTTTACATTGAATTAAATGGAAAAATAATAATTGGATAATTTCTGCCATAGACACTGAGGCAACAATGATTGAAATAAGGGACATGCAGAAAAAGTTCTGCTTGCATAATGCATACATCTCTTTTCCTTCATTTGAAGTAAAAATCAAGGAGATCTACCGCGACACAGTTTCCCCCTTTTTTTATTGAAATTGATGGACATAGGGTTACGCTAGTTTTAATTTGTAGCGTTCTACCAAAGAGTAAACAAGTGTCGCAGTTCAAACAACAGCCAGCTCAGAGCTGCTGAAAGACGGTCTTAAACTAGCAGAGAAGCGTGGGTCTAAACTTTCTCTGTGATTAAGAAAATTAACTTCCGGTTGATTTTTCGGGTGAAATTGCTGAAAACCAATCTAAACTAAGCTTACGGAGACTGCTTCTAATTCATTTATTTGTTTTAAAACAGGTCTTGAAACCATGACTGTTAAGAATTAGTTAGACAGTCTAATTAATGAACTATTTCCTCATAAAAATTGTGCCGTAAGAACACTTTTTGATTTTAATATAATTTTTAATTTGAATAATATTTGAAATAAGTAACTAATCAACAATTTTATTAAAAACTCTTCTGCAAGATTAAAGGAGTTTTCAATGGTAATATTTGGCAAATGTAGCGGTAGTTTTAAGCAAAATGACTCAAAACATTTCCAAGAGAGCCGGAAAAAGTTAAATAGTTAGGACGCACTCTTTTGTAACCAATCATACAGCAGCTATTAATTCTGTAGCATAGTCAGCATGGATCATCTCACAACCACCCTGCTGAGATTGGAATTGCGACAAGTTTGCTCTTAGAATTCTACAAATAGGTTTCCCCGGACTGAGTTTTGGATGGCACCTTAATCATGAGAAATGTACAGTCAACAAATTAAGCAATGTCAGTCGACTCCTTAAATTTTGACAAGGTAGGCAACCTGCAATGTTTTAATTCAGATGAGTTTAGAAGGTTACCTACCTAAGCAAATTCTAAGGGGTCAACTGACATTATTTAATTCGTTACTTGTAACACAAGGTCAAAGAGGTAATTAAAAACAAAAACTACACTGCTCCTTCATGCTACTTGCGGAATGACTGAGTGACTTTGATGCAACAAAAGCAAAGACTCCCGACAGAATTGGCACAAAAATGAACCCATGTCCATAAAAATAAAAAGACAAACCATGGACGAAGATATAACTAAGGACTGCGGACTCTTGTTAGTCCTTTTTAATCCAGACCGCAGCGCTCATAACAGCAGTTTGCGGAACTGCAGCGGTCTCTGAGCAGCTTAATTTATAAAGCACAATTTTCCAGCAAGCAGGTATGCAGCGCGGTGGCTCAGTCTGAAGGTCACTTGAAAAACATAGCGGTAACTCGGGTTCAATCCCAGGGTCCGAAGCGGACTTTTTGCGAAAGAATTGATAACAGCTTCCGTCTCTGCTGCTTGGAGCGCGCTAGTCGGGGTGCATTCCCCGCTAACAGGTTTTAACGCGGGCGGAGATAGGGAGTCCGCAGTCCTTAGTTATATCTTCGTCCATCGACAAGCCATTAAAAATTCCCAAGAGTAAACAAAGCAGAGGAGGTCGAAAGTTCCAAAAAAAGAATGAAACTTTTTCAACCCCTACTATTATGAAATTAGATTTTTACTTGATTATGGTTATAGAACAAGATTATTTTTAACAAGGCAAAGATATATCATCAAGATGAGAAAACGTTGAATAATTTGAAAACAGATATTAGTTGCTAGTACAATTCATAACAGTCCGTGACAACAAGAATTCATTTTTACGTCGTTCACAAGAAATAATAATGACCAATTGGGAAGAAACAGCAAAAATATCATCTTGAGAAGTTGCACTTCTTTAATAATTTACTAGAAATACATTTTGATTTTTGGTTTGCTTGAAATTAGAGACTATGTATGAGAGAGAGGGAAAAAGCAAGATCTTTCCAGAACATTAAAAGCACTTTGAGGCAATAATCTGGACATCTTCCTTCACCGGTGAATAGTGATCCAGAAAATCTTATTGGTAAAAGAGACAATAGTCACTTCACTACAACAGGGCTGCCATATTTGGCGAATAATATACAAATTTAATTATAATTATTAAATTGAATTATTTTAATTATTATAATTATTTTTATTATTTAATTTTTTATTAATTCGGCTCACTGGAGTAGCTTACAACTTCAGTTCTTAACTGAGCCTTGAACTTTTCACTTGTTTGTGTATTGGACAAATAATTAATCTAGTTTGACTAGCATGGAAAGTTAGGGGTTGAAGTAGCTTAAGGGAAGGTTGTAAGCAATTTTTTTTAATTTTAATTTTTTTTTCATCATATCTCAAGGATCATTGAATAAAAAAATTCTTATATGTATTTAATATGCATGAATTTTTGGATTTGATTTAACTATCCATAGAATCAGCCAAAAAATTTATTTTTCGAGACATATTTTAAAAAAAAATTACTGACAGAAAATTTAATTTACAATAAAAAATCCAGTTGGTAAACTTTGCTCAATATGCCAAGATGAACATTCTTGAAAAAAAAAAAAAAAAAAAAAAAAAAAAAAAAAAGCTCCCTAGGTTCAAGCGGTCTTGAGATAAGTGTACCGAAAATTTGGTTGGTTTCCATGATGAAGATTGGGCTTACAACCTCCCTTTAAGACTCAATTATTCAATTTTTGGGTGAATTTCATGATCAGGATGAGTAAACTTCAAATAATGAGTGGAGATATTTTTTTACCAGATTCCCGTGATAACTACATAGACCAATCTAGTTTTTCCTTGAAAATCTAGTTATCAAATAAAACTGGTAAAACATATCTCCCCTCATTATTTCAATTACAGTGAAAGTTCGCTGTGTGGAACCTCAATCCTGCCCTGAAAAAAATTCCACTAAGCGAAAGTTCCACAAAGGAAATTGTGATCAGAGAATGAAAGGTTACACAGTGCTGAAAAAAAAGTTCCACTCGGCGAGCTATTTCACAAAATGAACTTTCACTGTATTCAAGTTAGATGAGACAATTGAAGCCATCTCCAGAAAAAAGGCTGATAAAATATTAGGTGTGATCTTCCCGATAATTGTGCATGGTGAGCAAATGGAGATTTTTTGTTGAGGAGCATGCCTGTTGTTCTACGGGCACTTATTCCAGAGATGGACTCAATTTAGATAGAAAAGATAGGTTTGAAAACTGAGTAGACTCAGCTTAGGCTACCTCAAACAGGAGTAGTATCTAAGCAATGACTTGCGATTATAGACTTAACAGTGATACAAAATTAGCACACAGTTTGGAACCGGAACTGAGAAAACCTTGACGTAATTTTAAATCTACGGCAATAGTTGAAAGTAAAGGAGAGAGAAGGACTTTTAAAGTTAGAGTAGAATGATGAAGCTGATGGTATAAAGAGAACAGCCAAACGCAACTTTGAAGAACATTTCAAGATCATATTTTTGCGATTAAAACAGTTAAAAGTGTAAAAACAGAAGACGAAATACTAAAATCGAGGAGTGAATAACATAATAGCTCAGCAAGAGAGAACCATTTGAGATTAAAGCCGCCAACCAGTTTACACGTCGACAACCATTTTCTTGTGGATATCTGTGTTTCCGACAACCTGAAAATAAGAGGAAGCATTTGGTCATCAGGTGAAACAATTTTTTGAAGGAGAATCGAATTTTGAGCCAAATAAGCTGCAAATAAGGTGAACACACTTTAGTCTGTTCGTTTTAACTTGAGACCTGGAGATTCAGGTAGATTTGCCTTCTGTGGCAACGTAGGAGTGCTAACTCTCGTCAGTCAGCAGAGGTGACAGGGCTGCTGCCCGACTCTCGGGCTATGACAACATAATGAAGTGTTGCCGTTCTTTATTTTTCGAAATTCATTTATCGCCCGCTCAGGACTCAAGTTAGAACGAACAGACTATAGTGACAGACACCAGTTCAGTAACCAGAGACAAATAGAGACGGAGCCCTACGCTAAAATACATAGGGAAGATTTGAGACATACTGAATTTTCGGGGATTCAACAAAATAACACGTAGAACAACAGTCAACATATTTTGATGTCGCATGGTGTTGAACAGTGACATTCGGTGGACACGGGGGGATAGGCTGGGAAGTGTAGAGGAGGGTGCTTAACATTCAACACCCTGTGACGTTCACTGTTGTTTTGTTGAATCCGTGAGAATTTAACGTGCCTCTGCTGCAGCCGTTTAGTGCTCCATCTTCATTTGTCTCTGCCAGTAACAGACATTTTTCTTCTTCATCTAGAAATAATGAGAAATCAGAGCTCATTTTGCTTGTGAGAGGAATTCGAGCCTTTTCGATGCTTTCAATATAATTTTCACACGGATTTACACAGGAACAGATCCTCCATAACTCAATAGTAGAAGTTTGCGACAGACCTATTGTTGTTCATTGATCTCAAATGACTTACTGATTTACTTGTAGCTTTTCAATCTCATACAGTCTTTTACGGTCTGGTTGGTGTTCATCACAAATTTCAAGTCTTAGTACCTGAGAATTGAAAATCTTTCTGAAAAGATTATCGTACACTGGTAAAAATCCGCAGTTCAAGATTGGGTGATAATCACTTTGATAAAATGTCACAACAAAACCTAAAACAGTTTTAGTTACAAGAGAAAGGAAACACTTACAGAACAGAATTCTTCAAAATTTATTCTTCCGTCTTCATCTTTATCGGCAAACAGAATGGTTTTATCAACGATTTGCTGTAACTGGGTGTCCTTTAAATTATTTCCAACCATCATTTTTAGAACCTAAAATAAGAAAGTTTTCAAAGATTATCATTTGATTTTTAGAAATATCTACGAGACATCTACGAGGTGTCTAGCAGGAGGAATCAAAAGGAATTATTCCCAAAAAGTTTAGAAATATTGGTACTTACTCCAGTTTTTTTGGGTAAAAAAAGGGAGTTTTGAGCAGAAAATTTGGAACATTTAATTTCTGGCTGATATGAAAATTGGATGAGGTTTATTTATTTTCAGCATGTAATGGTATATAGAAATGATCTGAGTAGATTTTGATTCCACAACCTTACTCAAAAGAAAGCGGAGCTTTTCTAATAAGAACGTAAAAAGGACTTTGCAGCAAGCTAAGTTGGCTGGTTGATGGGTTCTCCCAAGGTATATGGAGAACAGGTATGGACAACACTCTGAGGTTGGCTCTGATTGGTTGTGAAAAAAGTGACTCCCCCACTATTTTTCTGACCGCGCGATTCAAATTTAGATCTCACATCTTGAAAAGGAAAGTGAACAACGTAATTGATTATGTTAATCCATTCTATAGTCACAACATTAACATTTAAAGATAAACATTACATGTTATTGTTCAAATTAATAAAGTATTGCTTCAGATAAACTTCCCCTTCAAACCTAATTACAAACAACAATGCAAGATACACGGAGTAAATAGGAGACAAGATGGCGGCTAAGTCCCTTTTTCCCAAGTGGCCACGCCCCTTGAGTCGAGTGCTGTCCATACCTGTTCTCCATATACCTTGGGTTCTCCCTTGTATGTACTTGAGCCAAAGAGAAATCAAACTTAGATTGGTGAACAAAATAAATTTTGGTGTGCATAAGGACTAAGTTTAAGATTTTTTGGATGAACTTTGAGCCAAAATTATCCAAAAAAATAAATTAAAACATGATTGAGAAATGAAGCTAAAACATTTGGATAAGCAACGGCAGAAAAATAAAAAATAACCTAAAAATGGAGTCACATTGAGAAGAAAACCGTTACTATCCGCGAAAGTATTGGAGGTGATCCATATTCTACAGTAAAGGGATCATTTTTGTAATTACCGTGCAGTTAAGAATCAGCTACGGACGAGTATACTCGCGGTGGAGAAACCTCTTTTCTTAGAGCTGTGGACGAGTATACTCGCAATCGTGACTGGATTCCTCAAAACTCTTAGAAAAATAAAAAAAAATAAAAATTTAAAAAAAACGTAAAAATTCGTAAAGCACAGTTTCCCATTCACACCCTGGCTGTACCTGCATTCCTAAGCTAGCAGTCAAAGGGTTAAAGGTTATAGCAGCTCTACAAGAAATTCCTCCATAAAAAATGGCTGACCTCTTTTTCCATGACACTTTACACTATATTGAACGATGAACATCCTATCCAAAAAAAAAAAAAAAAAAAAAAAAAAAAAAAAAAAAAAAAAAAAACTTACCTGAAATAATTCACCATTTGAGATATACCCATCATTATCCATATCATAAATTCTAAAAGCGAATCTTAATTTGGACTCCTTATCACCTTTGACACTGAATTGGGAAACACCCTGGATAAATTCTGTTGAGAAAAAAGATAAAAAAATTCAAATTGTGTTTGATGAAACTTGACAGGGCTGAAAAGACTTTTAAAGCAGGAACTTGACTCAATTTTTTGCATGTCCTGCCTTGTAGTTTCATTATTTTGACTCAACATTTTTTCTCTAATGAAAACTTGAAAATTTGAGTCGAAAATCTGTATCTCCTTTCAGGATTTTGTGAGCAAGTAACTCACTCTTTTACAGAACAATCTCTAAAATTCATGCACTTTGTGCAGTCAAGCGAATACTAGCATGAAATTCTAATTAAGTTTCAATCACTTTTCAGTATCCCATTGTTTTTAATGTGGATGTTGCAGAGGTTAGACTTTTAGTGCTTGTAATTGAAAAATTAAAATTTCAAGTAAAATAAAGAAAACATATTTATATGGAAAAAAATAAAAAAATCGATCATACAAGAAAAATGCTTCCAATAAAAAAGAGGAGCATTGAATTTATTGGATATTCATTTTTATTGCTGGATTTTTCAGTTTAGCTGAGTATTTGCTGCTTAAAAGAGAAAAACGCTGAAAAGACAGTTTAAAAGAACACAAAATTTAATATTTCAATTATTTTCAGAGCCTATTTTTGAATAGCTCAAGTTTTTTCACTGATTTCCTAAAAATCCTTTAAAAACTGACAAAAGAGGGGTTGTGGCCTTGTGAGCCCTTGTGAGAAAGAAAACTGATTCTGCTGATTGATCTAAAAAAAGGCAGCTAAAAAGATAACGACGCAGTGAAACTTTTAGCATTTGAAGTTGTAATGGGTCTGTTGGGTACTTTTGCTACAACTCAATATAGAACCTTGATTCTTACGTAAAATTCGGCAAAAATAACAATGCGCAGATGAATAACGTTCAAAAACGCTCATTAACTCAGGAAACCACTTCAAGTTCAAACATCCCGAGCTACACTAGACACTAATTGCACCGGCATAATACTACATAGACAAAACCATCGTGTTTATGTAAACAACATCGTAACTACAAAATTATGGAGTTTCCTTCTAAGCACATGAAATATTGGCTACATTAGCTGTTTGGTCTTTTCTGATTTATCAAAAATTACAAAATAATACAAGAGTTGTATGCATCCAAAAAAAACATTCAAATGTACGTAAATTAAGTTGCTGTTTACATGAGCGCGGTGGTTCCGTCTACGTAGTTGTATGATAATAGTGATAATCAGTGATAATAGTGTCAAGAGTAGCGCGGGTTGTTTAAAATGAAAGTGATTTTCTGAGTTAATGAGTGGATTTTGAAAGTTTTCAATGTGCGTATCGTTATTTTTGATGAATTTTACATTAGAATCAATGTGTCACATTGCAGAAGCAAAAGTACGCAACAGCCTCATTGTCAAATCAAGTGATTTCGAGTTTAACCTAGGAAAAAGACGTACCTTTGAAATCAACCTCTCCATTGCCGTCTTCATCAAATATGTCAATAACACGTTGGACTAATGGATTCTGCTGCAATTCTGGTAGAGACATAAATTCATCAATACTCAATGCTCCTGAATTGTCTAAATCGAGTTTGCGGAATCTCTTGCCCAATCTTCTAATTTCATCAGCATCAACTGTGGAATAAAGTTATTCGGTGAGTAAATTAGAGCTTTTATTTAAATTTCAGTTTTGACTTCCAGGGCTGCAGAAAACTCTTCAGCGAGGAAAATTTTGCACCATCTTGATAGATCTTTGTCACATTTTCAAAACTCTTGCAAAAATTTACATCACTGCAAAGGTGATAACTAACTTGCAAAACAATGCACTCGGCAAAATTTTCATTCAAAACAGCTTTTTTAAACTTAGATAGATAGAATCCGTCTGTCGCCCCAGCTGTAGTCTTAGCTCTTATGCGGGTCTTTCACCGCAAACGACACACTTCTGTGAGGCTCCTTCATACCCGTTCAAACCATTTGGTCAAGCGAGGATGTCAGTGGAACTGATCATCATCCAGTATCATGTTAGTTGATGGGCACTCAACTCCCATGTAAAGACTCACTAGGCAAATTGTTCGCACGGAGTCAAAGCATTCAACGAGTTTGGGGGAAAGACAGGGTGCAAGGATGGGAAAGAGCACGGTGGACTCCGCTACATGCAGTAGATCCCGCACAGGAAAGGACTTCCTACAACCAACAGGAGGGCATCGGCTGCAGTGCTTTGATGTTTCGTATTTTACTCTCTCAATATTCCTCCGGTCTCATTTCTCTTTTGGTTTCTCTTTGTTCTCTTCTCTCTTTTGGTTCCTCTTTGCTCTCATTTTTCTTTCAGTTCCTCTTTGTCTCTTATGATTCTTATTGTCTCTTTTCTCTTTCTACTCTCACTTTTGGATCTTTCTTCCCTTTCTCTACTTAATTCCAGAAAAATCAGCGGGTTAACTAGTTCACTTTTGCTCTCTTGTTGGTGGAGGGGGATTTCCACGGTACCCCTACGGCAATGTCCTCCAGTTGTCTTCTGAGCTCAACCTGGATGTACGGAAGGTAGACCGACCGTGTCTGACCTAAAATGATAAGTTGGGTTGGGTGGCGGGACCAACCACAGTGTCCTCAGTCCTAACTTAAACTGAGACTAAATGTCAAAAGAGAAAGCCAATGAATCAGGTTTAACAAAACCGCAAAAGAGTGGAGCTCTTGCAAACTTTTGCTACAAGCAAATGAATAGTAAAATCTGCTCTGAAAACCAGCGAAAATCACACTGAAACAGCCAAAATTCAGTAGTAAACTCAAAAAACAGGTATAACGGCAAAATCATAATGACAGAGTTACGCCGGTATCATGAGAGATTCCTGTCTACCTTTGTCACTTCCTCTACAGAAACAAGTCTCAAATTAAGCAGGAATCTCCCATAATACCTGCGTAGATTCACCATTAAGCCCAATTCTGAGAGTGAATTTTGTGATTTTTCAATGTACTCATGGTCATACTACCAGGTTCTAATGCAAGAATCAACTCTTCGATCACCTGCAGCAAAAGTTTGCGAGAGCCCCACTGCGCGCAAGATTAATAGAAAAATAAATTATTTCTTTAAACGCTGCCACATTTTCAAATCCACGTCACTCTTTGCACAATGTTCGCAGATCACATGATCAAGCATTAACTGCAAGTCCAGACAAATCTTTCATAAAGCAACAGATCATTATGATAGCAGTAAGGACAGTTTTTGGCTTATTCCCATATTATTTAACTGAGTTAAGCTCAAATGAATTTTCCTATAGTAGACTCGGCTTGCTTGCAAGCTCAACTAGTTACATGAGAACTGTCGATTTTGGTGAATCTAAGTTCCTAGAGGACAAAAATGTAGTGAGGCTCAATAGTTTATTTGGATTCTGGTGGATCAATTATACCATAGACAGCAGGCAACTTTGCTTTCCAGCATGCAAGATCAGAAAGAGAGGAAATTAAGAAAGGAATACTTACAATTTGAGCAAAGCTCCATTGGGAGAGAGCTTTCATTTCCCTACGAACAAAAAGATTAATTGGTTAGCCAGAAATCAAATTAAAGTTTAGAGATACACTTGAAGTACCTACTTAACGTGAACATGCCTTAGATCTTACATGACTTGGTAAACAAGTTAGCGTTCGAGATAAGTGAGAGGACGTTTCAGACGAAGTTAATGAATTCCTTCAAATAGAATGTGAAGGTTTACTTTCAAAAAGGTTGAGATCAATTCTTCAGACTTGGTAATAGAAAGAAATTGTGCTTGTCAGAGAATCCTGATGAAAAAGAGATCCTCCAAAGTTCACAGATGGTGGTTCAAGTCAAACTTTCAGCTTCCACTTAATCAAGCAACGTAACAAATCAGAGAGATGGCTTGCAGCTTTAAACTGAGCAATATCAATAGTTTACTGGAGAGCAAACAATCTTTGGCTTGTACATATTGATAACCAGACAAACAAAGTACAACTTTAAGGTGAGCCCAGCGGCGTAGCGTGTAATTTGGCAAAGTTGTATTTGGCTACTCAAACCTGTGTAAAAGATCGAACTCGAGGGTGTTCACCGAACACCCAATAGTTCGATTTTTTTGATGGGTTTAAATGGAGAAAGTACAATGGAGCCAAATTGCTCGCTACGCCACACTGGGTGACGAGCCATTCGTGGGTTCGAAGAAATGGATCAATTGTCATTGAAAACAAACAAGCAGCATTAACAAATAGTACTAAGGGAGCATCAAAGTCAAAGATTTTGAAAGCTCGACTTCCGCAGGCAAGAGAGAAACACCGATTCCTACAATGGAGACATGCTGACATTTCTGACTTTGGGAGGATTACAGACATTGCATAGGATTTCGTTGTGAGAAGTTTCCTGAAAGTAAAGAGCCAAGAATAACATTCGAGGATAAGAATGTTAAACTGATTAGAGGGCAGAAGTTATTTAATGACCATTGTCTGAGCTATGACTTGTGTGGATGTTGCTTTGACAGATCAATAACAGATGTACTGTGAAGCATTAGAACTCCGTTGATACGCTTAGAAAAAGAATAAAATAAAATATTGCATGGAGAAAATATTACCATTGTGATCAAAGTAAATTAATTAGAGCTAAAATGGACGAATTTAAGACAATTTTGTTGCTCAACCCACTAAAAAAGTAAAAGAACAGAAAAGAAACAGAGACACTACAATGTCTGATGTTGCCAAATATACGAAAGTTGAAAATTTGGAAGCACTGTTGTCAGCTTTCACCGAAAGCTCATCAGCTGCAAATCAGCTGGTGGTCGGTGGTTTTCGGATTTGTCAGCAAAATTCAATGTTGTCAGCTTGAACGTTTTGTTTTAAACCGAAGCAATTAAAAGTAATTTTTGGGTTTCTTGACTTTTAAAGCAGAAGTTTCAACATGAACTAAGTAGCGCATTTAGAAGGCTATATTTTCTCATAAACAGAGGAAACCATTCTCCTGGAGAAGAGAGAATCGAAGTTTGTTAGTTAAAAAATGTAATATTGGCAACGGTGTGGTGCTCCTGTGCTCTTCCCTCTTTCTCCCTCCCTCAAGCATGCCTATTTCTTCTTCGTCTCCTCTTTTTCTTTCTTTTTAGCCCTCTCTTTCTTACGTGTCCATCATGGTTGCTGGGGTAGGTAATTTGTCTCTGATTTATCCTTTTATATTATTCTCATCCCTTTGTTTCGTTTGCTGTTTTTCTGTTTTCTGAATTCTACATTGTCCGAACTTTTATTTTCATCCATTTGTCTTTCCAGACTTTGTATACATATCCTGAAAATTACCGAGCTTACAAGGCTCTCATAGCGGCTCAATATGCAGGTGCTAATGTGACCGTGGCACCGAACTTTGTATTTGGTGAAACCAACAAAAGTGAAGCTTTTCTGAAGAAGTTCCCTCTAGGAAAGGTAAGATTATCCGACAAATCTGCATCCCTAATCCTGCTCCTTTTATTGCATCATTTGTTTATAAGTTCAACCTGTCAACTAAGTAACCTGTGACTGAAACAGCAACTTATTTTGCATCAGCTTTCAATGTTTCATCAAAGTACTTATTCTCCCCTTACAGCATATCTTAAGCTGCATAGAGATGATCTACGCATACTTTCCGAGTACCAAGTGCCTTTGGGGACATCTTATGTTCAGCATGCGCTGTGATCTATTTGTTAGTACTCTCAACCTCACACATGCAGACTCCACACCATTCTATTACTTATTTAAATCTTGATTATTACGACAGCAAATAAGTCGGTACAATGATATCTGATAATTCCGTTCATTGTTGACATCTGCTGTATAATTGCAAGCTGCTAATTATTGATGGTGGATCGTGTTCATTGGCCATTGCAAGCTTGAGTTCAAGCCACTTGTTGGTTCTCTACTGACTTCCCGCTGACAGCTTTACACCCCCATCTAACCATCAGTTGCATGCTGTAGCTCCCTACCACATTTAAGCAGATTTATCTAAAGGTTGAATAAGTTACAGTAAAGTAGCGATGTATGATATTCCGAGGTAGCTATTCGCCTTGAAAATTTCCAAAATTCACACCTTTATATCAGAATAGTTTTCAAGTGAACGGGCGACGAAAGCGCTGCAATGCAATCTCAAGGGAGTTGTCCCATCTAATTTGTTTCTTTCTCTCTTCTGACAGTAGAGATTCATAGATTTAGGACCGCCCCCTCATACAGCTACGATAGAGCTTGTTTCACAATAGAAGGCTGATGACAGATCATGCATCTCGCTACGCAAATCTCGCTCTTGTGCAAGTGAACAAACCCACCTGTCATTGGCGAATTTTCGTGAAACGACCTCCATCAGCCCCTTTTCTCCTAAATGACCGGATCTCGGAATTTTTTAGGCATGATTTCTTTGCTGTTAATCAACCCATGCCTGTGACTGCGTAGGGAGTGAGCGAATTTCTTTCATCTAGGTCGAGGCTGTTTCAGATAGCTTCGGTTCTGTTAGTTCTTCATTCACATGTGCGAAAGGACCGTTACCTTGTCTTCAATTACGATTTAATGTTAATATTCACTAATTACGATAGTTAACCAAGTCTATTTTGTGGCAAAAAGTTCTAATGATTCATGCAATGAGCGGCATCAAAGTTTTTATGCATGTGAACGAAGAGCTGTCAGAACCGCAGTTGTCTGAAATGGCCTCTACTTTTTAGAGTTATACGAAGCACCGGCAAGATTGGCTCTGGTGGGCCCACTTATCAGAATGATACTTCTAGTGATAACTTAATGATAAGAATGATACTTCTAGTGATAACTTGATGATAATGTGAAACATAGATGAAGAGGAGGGTACTTACCATTCAACACCCTGTGACGTTTGGAGGGTGACCCGTTTTATGAGTTCCTTAATTTTCTGTCCGTCCTTACTCCTTTCATATTTTGTTGAACAATTTTGTTGTTGCTTTCAGGTTCCTGCCCTCGAAACATCAGATGGCAAATACATCACGGAAAGCAATGCAATTGCCTACTATGGTAATGTATTTCATTTTCACTGCCTCTAGTCTTGTAATTGAACAAGGTAGATTAAAGAAGGTATGTGCAACACTCGCTCGCGCCGCTAGCAGCTGCTTCAAACTATGTTCACATTTCTTCATGACGTCATGCGGTTGAAATCACTGTGATTGGCTGGCGATTATATGCCAACCAATCAGGGTATGTTTCCTCACCGACCAGCCAATCAGAGGGGATTCTCATTTCACCCGCATGATGTCATTTTTTTGAAAAGTTGTTAGCGCTTCTAGCGGCTACGGGTGGCGCGAGCGAGTTATGCACATACCTTCTTTAATCTACCTTGGTAATTGAAGCTGGTTTTAGATACTTTTTGATGCAAAAGTTGATCAAAATTATTATTATTAAAGGTTGTGTGTAGAGAGTTGTAAGACAAGTGAAACAGCGGGCTCTATGTTGGATGCATTTTTGCACATTTGTTTACTTTCTGAGGGCTGTTGTTTTGTTTTCTCCAAGGTAAAGATCACAATGCTTTTACTTATAACGTGTTGTATCGAAAAAATGCTGGAGACCTAAAATCTTCCCAACAGTTTTTCTTTCCATCGGATGATGATAATTTTTTTTTAATTTTTAATCCGCAACACAAAATTTGTGCTGTTAAAGATACAAGATTCCCAGATAAGTACAATCAGAATTATTTTCTGAATTTCTCACTGTTATTTTCAAATTTTCCATTTTAAGTATCCATGGAACGTTAATTTGAAAATTGAACCAAATGTCATGAAATCATGACATTTGGTTCAGAATTGTGATCGCTATTCTGAAAAAACCATACATTTTTTAACATTTTGGGGGGCTGTTGCTCCCAAGGGAGCCATTTTCAGATCTGTGTTAACAGGAAAATTAACCCTTTAACTGCTATAGACAAGTGTACGCGCGGTGAGGAAATCTCTTCTCTTAGAGCTACGGACTGCTATAGACAAGTGTACGCGCGGTGAGGAAATCTCTTCTCTTAGAGCTACGGACGAGTATACTCGCAATCCTGACTAGATTCCTCAAAACTCTTAAAAAAAAAAAAAACACGTTAAAATTTGTAAATTTGCACGGTTTTCCATTCACACCCTAGCTGTACCTGCATTCCTAACCTAGCAGTCAAAGGGTTAAGTCTTATTTTGACCTCAAAAACATCTGGTGTCAAGTCTTTCTTTCTGCATTGAGTATCCGACAAAAGAAGTTCATAATAAGGTTTATTTTTTTCAGTATCCAATGCCCAGCTCCGAGGTAACAGCGATGTTGAAAAGGCTCAAGTTTTGCAATGGCTTAGTTTCGCCGACAATGAAATTACTCCACCCGCCAGCAGCTGGACTTTCCCCTATATCGGAATTCTACCTTTTAACAAGCAGGTAAATTTTTTGATTCCGAGGATTTTCTGCACCGCTGTCTAGACAGTGCGGATTTAGAAATAACTGCTAAGTGATGTTATTAAAAATTTCTTTTCTGACACCTCTTCTGAGGTGACTTGGTCACCAAAGATGTCAGATTCTCAAACTGATAGCAAGATAATAATTTTTCAACTCTTTCAGTACATTTCAATCAGCAAGATAATAATTTTTCAACTCTTTCAGTACATTTCAATCCTCTCTCCCCCCCCCCCCCCCCCCCCCCCCACACTTCGTGGAATGGAAATAAAGTTGCTCTTGATTCAAAGTCGGGAGTGTCTCACTGAATTGCGATAATTTGAAACAAAATTGAAGCTGTGTTGTCACAGTATCATTGAGTTTAGGCAATTTTACTCCCCTCCCCCCCCCCACATTGTTTTTTTACTGCTAGTAGAAACGGCCTTTGAATAGAATCCATGAACAAATTTTAAAAATTAAATTGGTTTAGGGTAGTTTGTAGTCATTTTACAAAAGTGAGTTATGTGCGATTCTTTGCACCAATGGACTTGATTTCAATCATTGTAACGTTGCAATATTTGAAGGGGTGATACTTCTTGAGTGTAATTTTCAGGGCTGCAAAATGTCTGAAGTGTTTCATGCGGTCCAGGACTCTTCTTGTTGGATTTTCGAATGATTTTCCTTGTATAAGTTTGAAAATATCCCTTTTTTTTTTTTTGCTCATTTTAACATTATAACACAGCAGTTATGCGCAATGACTGATTTTCACACAATTTTGAGGCCATTTTCCTGAGAAAATTGTGTTGCCAATATGAACAGAAAGAAATAGATAAATTTCCTCAGAAGTCCCCACAATTTTCTCACTTTCATGTGAAGGATTGCTAGATCCGACACATTTTGTGAACCCCTGGTAATTTTTAACTGCTGTTTAGTGCGAAAACGGCACATACGCACATGGGCTGTTACTGCCAGGATCGTCTCAATTAGAAAGTTCCAGGCCCTTGTGATAACCTGATCTAAGTTCAAATTTCAACCCATTGCTGTAGTTGAGAAAAACAATGATTATTCCTCTTACCTCAATTTTTCCTCTCTTTTTTAGGTAGTAACCAAAGCAAAAGCAGATACACAAGTTGTGCTGCAATTCTTAAACAACTACTTTTTAACACGCACATATTTGGTTGAAGAAAGAATTACATTAGCTGATATTGTTGTCGCCTGTTCGCTGCTTAACTTATATCAATATGTCTTAGACCCAGCTTTCAGGTAAGTTCTTTCTACCACAATTTTGAATAAAAAAAAATACATTAATACATTTGATGTCACATATTTTGTATTAATGGTGTTTCAGTTGTCGGAGCAGAGGCATTTTGAGTTTCGGGTCCTTTCTGAGAGACACATAACCTTGAGCTATTGAAAAAGTGTCAAAACTCATCAGTGAGTGGTTGGTTAGGAAAATGTTTTAGATTTATATCTAACCAACTGCTCACCAATGCGTTTTGATGCATTTCGGACGCAGGCACAAGGCACCACATCTTGCCAGAAGGCGATCCTCAAAATGCGCCTTGCCACTGTAAACTTAAATCTTTTTATGACGAACTATTTACATTTTTTTTATTTGCATTTTTTATTTTCTCTCAAATTTTAAAAGTTGCTATGTGATGTATTATTTAAATTTCTTTTCTGACACCTCTTCTGAAGTGATTTTGTCACTAACGATGTCATTTTCACTGATAGCAAAAGAAAATCTATTTATTTGATAGCAAAAAAGAATCCATTAGAGCCAAAACATTTTGAGTATCAGGTTTTAACAAATAGTCAGAACGCGAACTGCATCAAAGCACATCGGTGAGCGGTTGATTAGCAAGGAGTCAAAACGCTGCGCTAACCAAACGCTCACTGATGCGTTTTGATGTTGTTCGGAAGCAGGCACCACTACGTGTTGGAACCCGATACTCAAAATGGCTCTGCTCTAATCTATTATATTTTGTATGTTAGAGGCTCTTAGCTATATACAGGTCTCTGCCCTATTTATTCCCCCTTTCATCATTTACTCTGAAACATTGATAGTTTTAGGGTCTGTATTAGTTTGCATCAAAAGTTTACAACCCTCGTGTTTTACCTGTAATAAAAGCTAGGATTTCCCTTTTCTCAAATGATGTCAACAAATTTTCTGACACCTCTACTGAAGTGACTTTGTGTCACTTTGATGTCAACTCTTCACTGATGATCCATAATTTTGAATTGTAATGACAAGCGCTCGGAAGAATCATTAATATTCCAATTCTGTGAACAAGATTCGCTTGTGGGTGTGATCTTAAGTAAACTTGTTCTGCTGGATCTTGATTTAGATTAATTTAGTGGTTTAATTTAATTTAATTAAATTAAATTCAATTAATGAATTGAATTGAATAAACAACTCATCTTGATGGGAAGTTATGAAAGCTGAGGATCAACTGAATCGATTCTTTTTAAGGAACGAATCTTCCGAGCACCAGTAGTGACTTTTTGTTTCTTTGAGGTACTGTGCTCTATCCTGGATTTTTCAGTATTGATATCTCCCTTTAATCATTTACCCCAAAGCATTACAGTTATTGTGTCTTTATTAGTCTGCATCAAAAGTTTACACCCCTTCTGTTTTACCTGACATACCGTATTTACCCGTGTATAACCCGCGCCTTTTTTCTTAAAATCGGGAGAAAAAATCGGGGGTGCGGGTTATACACGGGTAGAGCGCTAGACGCAACCCGCAACAACATTGCGCACGCATTCTATCTCGGATTACAGCGGCACGCACACTCCCCTACTCCCGACCGTCTGCCGCACATGTTTTCTTCATTTTTTAATAAGCTCCGCCCCCTTGAGACACTTGTCGCATTCGAGTTTCGCACTTCCACCCATTATTTTGATCAGGACCACCGCACGGTGTAGTGCGGAAACGTTGGCATGGACCGGGGACCGCCGCCGACTCAATGAGCTATAACTTTAGAGTGGCACATCAAGGAACGTTCCGCTGGTTCATTGTTGTCACCTAGGGCGCCGCCATCTTGCCATAAAAATCGATTTTGAGGTTAAATTTTGTAGGTGGTTTCCGGTCGTTTTGTAAACAAACTCGGGCATCGCCGGAAACGACATGGAAACGACCTATAAGTCGCGTGCGTAATCGCAATTTCCACGCATTGTTTTGATTTCTCACACCCTTAATCAGTGATTTACTAATGAATAAATAATAAATAAATAGTTTTCCATTTCAAAGTTTATGTTTCGATTCTTTTTTGTCTCATTCCCCCCCCCCCCCCCCCAGCTTTTCATCTCCTCTTAAAAAAATGCGGGTTTTACACGCGGATTTTTTTTTTTTTTTCCCCCCATCGCTAAAATGTAGGGTGCGGGTTATACACGCGTGCGGGTTATACACGGGTAAATACGGTAATAGCTGAGGGGTCCCTTTCATCAAATGATGTCAACAAATTTTCTGACACCTCTACTGAAGTGACTTTAAGTCACTTTGATGTCAACTTTCCACTGATGATTCATAATTTTTAACTGTAATGACTCCTATTTTGCATCCAAAATATGGTATTCTTAAAGTTAATCGTGTTAGGTCCTGTTTTTATTTCTTTTGATCTTGTAAAGATAAAGTATGGAAAAACTCACTTTCGTAAAATGCATTCATCATGTTTCCATGATCTACGCATCCTTTGTAATTGTCCAAAAAGAACAAACCTTGTCTTCTAGGGAGAAGACTGTCAAATCACATGAACCTAGTTCAGTCCTTCAAGTTCAAATTGCTTATACATATACAAACTTCACTAAACTGCTCTCACATTCTCTAATCGAAAGTCTTCTTTCAAACCCTTAATTTCATTAAAAATCTCCTTTCCCCCTCTACTATCAGCAGCTCGGAATTTTGTATAAATTGTAAATCTATTCATAATTTGATAGCTTAACTCAAAGCTGCTGAGTTGAATTAATCACTTTTGAGTTAAGATCACCCTCCACAACAGTCCGAAAAGTTCTCTGATAAACTTTTTGGAAAGACAAAAGAGGAATATGAAAAATGTTAAGTCCACAAAGTTCAACCTTCTAATAGATGAACTTCACTAAACTTCTCTCACATTATTAATTCAAATTTACTTATTCGGAATCTCCATTTCATGTCTTAATTTATTGACTGCCTAGAGATCCATATGAATTGCAAATGCTTTCATGATTCGGAAACCAAACTCAGAGCTGGTACAATATCTTCCTCGCTTTTGAGTTTTGACCACCCTCCACAACAGTCCGGAAAGTTCTCTGATAAATTTTTTGGAAAGACAAAAGAGGAATATGAAAGTTGTTAAGTCCACAAAGTTCAACCTTCTAATAGATGAACTTCACTAAACTTCTCTCACATTCTCAAATCAAATTTACTTTTTTGGAAATCTCTATTTCCTGTCTTTACTATCAACTCCCCAGAAATCTATAGGAATTGCCAATGCTTATGAGTTTTAACCACCCTCCACAACAGTCCGAAAAGTTCTCCGATCAATTTTTTGGAAAGACAAAAGAGGAATATGAAAGTTGTTAAGTCCACAAAGTTCAACCTTCTAATAGATGAACTTCACTAAACTTCTCTCACATTCTCAAATCAAATTTACTTTTTTGGAAATCTCTATTTCCTGTCTTTACTATCGACTCCCCAGAAATCTATAGGAATTGCCAATGCTTATGAGTTTTAACCACCCTCCACAACAGTCCGAAAAGTTCTCCGATCAATTTTTTGGAAAGACAAAAGAGGAATATGAAAGTTGTTAAGTCCACAAAGTTCAACCTTCTAATAGATGAACTTCACTAAACTTCTCTCACATTATTAATTCAAATTTACTTATTCGGAATCTCCATTTCATGTCTTAATTTATTGACTGCCTAGAGATCCATATGAATTGCAAATGCTTTCATGATTCGGAAACCAAACTCAGAGCTGGTACAATATCTTCCTCGCTTTTGAGTTTTGACCACCCTCCACAACAGTCCGGAAAGTTCTCTGATAAATTTTTTGGAAAGACAAAAGAGGAATATGAAAGTTGTTAAGTCCACAAAGTTCAACCTTCTAATAGATGAACTTCACTAAACTTCTCTCACATTCTCAAATCAAATTTACTTTTTTGGAAATCTCTATTTCCTGTCTTTACTATCAACTCCCCAGAAATCTATAGGAATTGCCAATGCTTATGAGTTTTAACCACCCTCCACAACAGTCCGAAAAGTTCTCCGATCAATTTTTTGGAAAGACAAAAGAGGAATATGAAAGTTGTTAAGTCCACAAAGTTCAACCTTCTAATAGATGAACTTCACTAAACTTCTCTCACATTATTAATTCAAATTTACTTATTCGGAATCTCCATTTCATGTCTTAATTTATTGACTGCCTAGAGATCCACATGAATGCAAATGCTTTCATGATTCAGAAACCAAAATCAGAGCTGGTACAATATCTTCCTCGCTTTTGAGTTTTGACCACCCTCCACAACAGTCCGGAAAGTTCTCTGATAAATTTTTTGGAAAGACAAAAGAGGAATATGAAAGTTGTTAAGTCCACAAAGTTCAACCTTCTAATAGATGAACTTCACTAAACTTCTCTCACATTCTCAAATCAAATTTACTTTTTTGGAAATCTCTATTTCCTGTCTTTACTATCGACTCCCCAGAAATCTATAGGAATTGCCAATGCTTATGAGTTTTAACCACCCTCCACAACAGTCCGAAAAGTTCTCCGATCAATTTTTTGGAAAGACAAAAGAGGAATATGAAAGTTGTTAAGTCCACAAAGTTCAACCTTCTAATAGATGAACTTCACTAAACTTCTCTCACATTATTAATTCAAATTTACTTATTCGGAAATCTCTATTTCCTGTCTTTACTATCGACTCCCCAGAAATCTATAGGAATTGCCAATGCTTATGAGTTTTAACCACCCTCCACAACAGTCCGAAAAGTTCTCCGATCAATTTTTTTGGGAAAAACAAAAGAGGAATATGAAAGTTGTTAAGTCCACAAAGTTCAACCTTCTAATAGATGAACTTCACTAAACTTCTCTCACATTATTAATTCAAATTTACTTATTCGGAATCTCCATTTCATGTCTTAATTTATTGACTGCCTAGAGATCCATATGAATTGCAAATGCTTTCATGATTCGGAAACCAAACTCAGAGCTGGTACAATATCTTCCTCGCTTTTGAGTTTTGACCACCCTCCACAACAGTCCGGAAAGTTCTCTGATAAATTTTTTGGAAAGACAAAAGAGGAATATGAAAGTTGTTAAGTCCACAAAGTTCAACCTTCTAATAGATGAACTTCACTAAACTTCTCTCACATTCTCAAATCAAATTTACTTTTTTGGAAATCTCTATTTCCTGTCTTTACTATCAACTCCCCAGAAATCTATAGGAATTGCCAATGCTTATGAGTTTTAACCACCCTCCACAACAGTCCGAAAAGTTCTCCGATCAATTTTTTGGAAAGACAAAAGAGGAATATGAAAGTTGTTAAGTCCACAAAGTTCAACCTTCTAATAGATGAACTTCACTAAACTTCTCTCACATTATTAATTCAAATTTACTTATTCGGAATCTCCATTTCATGTCTTAATTTATTGACTGCCTAGAGATCCACATGAATTGCAAATGCTTTCATGATTCAGAAACCAAACTCAGAGCTGGTACAATATCTTCCTCGCTTTTGAGTTTTGACCACCCTCCACAACAGTCCGGAAAGTTCTCTGATAAATTTTTTGGAAAGACAAAAGAGGAATATGAAAGTTGTTAAGTCCACAAAGTTCAACCTTCTAATAGATGAACTTCACTAAACTTCTCTCACATTCTCAAATCAAATTTACTTTTTTGGAAATCTCTATTTCCTGTCTTTACTATCGACTCCCCAGAAATCTATAGGAATTGCCAATGCTTATGAGTTTTAACCACCCTCCACAACAGTCCGAAAAGTTCTCCGATCAATTTTTTGGAAAGACAAAAGAGGAATATGAAAGTTGTTAAGTCCACAAAGTTCAACCTTCTAATAGATGAACTTCACTAAACTTCTCTCACATTATTAATTCAAATTTACTTATTTGGAAATCTCTATTTCCTGTCTTTACAATCGACTGCCCAGAAATCTATAGGAATTGCAAATGCTTATGAGTTTTGACCACCCTCCACAACAGTCCGGAAAGTTCTCTGATAAATTTTTTGGAAAGACAAAAGAGGAATATGAAAGTTGTTAAGTCCACAAAGTTCAACCTTCTAATAGATGAACTTCACTAAACTTCTCTCACATTCTCAAATCAAATTTACTTTTTTGGAAATCTCTATTTCCTGTCTTTACAATCGACTGCCCAGAAATCTATAGGAATTGCGAATGCTTATTAGTTTTGACCACCCTCAACAACAGTCCGAAAAGTTCTCTGATAAATTTTTTGGAAAGACAAAAGAGGAATATGAAAGTTGTTAAGTCCACAAAGTTCAACCTTCTAATAGATGAACTTCACTAAACTTCTCTCACATTCTCAAATCAAATTTACTTTTTTGGAAATCTCTATTTCCTGTATTTACTATCGACTCCCCAGAAATCTATAGGAATTGCCAATGCTTATGAGTTTTAACCACCCTCCACAACAGTCCGAAAAGTTCTCCGATCAATTTTTTGGAAAGACAAAAGAGGAATATGAAAGTTGTTAAGTCCACAAAGTTCAACCTTCTAATAGATGAACTTCACTAAACTTCTCTCACATTATTAATTCAAATTTATTTATTCAGAATGTCCATTTCCTGTCTTAATTTATGGACTGCCTAGAGATCCATATGAATTGCAAATGCTTTCGTGATTCCGAAACCAAACTCAGAGCTGATACAATATCTTCCTCGCTTTTAAGTTTTGACCACCCTCAACAACAGTCCGAAAAGTTCTCTGATCAATTTTTTGGAAAGACAAAAGAGGAATATGAAAGTTGTTAAGTCCACAAAGTTCAACCTCCTAATAGATGAACTTCACTAAACTTCTCTCACATTCTCAAATCAAATTTATTTTTCTTATTCTTCTTTTCTTGAAAAATCTCAATTTTTCTGTCTTTACCATCATTTGCTCAGAAATCAGTATGAATTGTCAACAAAGTTTCTGTAGAATAGCTGGAATAATTCTTTCTTTCTTCCATCGACCATTGATAGTTTTTTTTTCTACTGTCTGTTGGTATCAGAAAGCCTTATGGGAATGTAAACCGTTGGTTTGCGACAATCATCAATCAACCCCAAGTCAAATCCGTGATCGGTAACTTTGTTTTGTGTTCAAAAGTGGCAGAAGTCCCAGCAGCACCTAAAGCAGGTGGAAAGGAAAAAGCACCCAAAGGTAATGAATCAGTTCTTCTTCTCTAACTAACTTGCATTAAATGATGGATCTGACTATCCGCAGACCAATTTAGTGCGATGTCATAAAAATAATTGGATCCAAACAGATGTCCTGGCTCTCACGCAGCTACCCGTAAGATATCGGAGCCAAATTTTTTAATGCGAATTCGTGCCATTAAACACCAGGTCTCTAAGATTATATTTGACCATTGGATTCCATTTTCCTTAAAGTATGATTACGTTTCAACAACATTTTCAAAACATCACGCATTAATTTACAATCACAGTTATATCAAAGAAAGTATTGTGTTTTGTTTTTGTCCAACTCTCAGTTTCTTATGGGCACATTATCCTAGTATGTCGGCTTATCGGCACCATCACACCACAATTTATACCTCAAGCGAGCTTCAATACGAAGAAAAGTTAGGATGATTGAGTGTCATGGCAGTGATGCGCCCATAAGATATTGTAAGTAAGATATGGACAAAACACAGGACTTGTTCAATGTAATTGAGAACCGAAATACCACTCAATTGAGGTTTTGCTAAGTCTAAGTATTTATTTCTTTTGACTGCAGCTGAAAAGAAGCCAGCTGCCAAGGAACAAGCAGAAGAGCTGGATGCATGTGAAGCAGCTCTCTTAGAAGAACCAAAATCCAAAGACCCCTTTGATTCACTTCCTGCTGGGTAAGTAACAAACATTTAACTTCTTTCAGTATTCCGCTAGATTCCCCCTCCCCTCTTTAGTTTTCATTTTCTTTTTATCTGAACTTCACCCAGAGAGGTTTGTAAGGCACAAATTTGGGATTGCTATCTTAGAACCAGGCGGGAGCAAAGATTACCTATACATACAGATATGGCATTAGCCATCTCGCCCGTGTTAAGTGAAAAATGGATAAAACGCCGGCCGTGATACAACCGGGCATACAGTGGGGATCATAAAGATTACAGAATTCTGATTTGAAAAGAACGTCCCACTTTTCCTATGTTTGTTTGCGAAAGGAGAACAAACACGGAACGTGAACAGTGTAACGTGAAACATGGAACAGTTCTGTAACAGACAAACAGGGAAAATGTAATCTTTTCTATGTAATCTTTATGATCCCCTCTGTATGTCCGGTTGTATCACGGCCGGAGTCAACTTAACAAAATTCAGGCTTATGCCATATCTGTTTGTCTAAGTAATCTTTGGGTGGGAGTACGGCCCAGGCCTGACATTCAGTAGATGTACATTTTTTCCCTTTAAGTTTTGAAACTCTATCTCCTCTTTTACTCCAAACTTCAATTTCAAAACAAAATTTGCTTAAAATAGAAGCGGGCCGTGCATAGTAATATTCTGAACTGAGAATATTCTGTATTTTTTCTTGCAATAAGGCGGGTTGTAAGTGCAGCATGTCGTCATAGTGGAGTGTGGTAGTTTTTCTTTTTTTCATTGCGTGCATCGGGGAGGGAGAGATGGAAGGTGAAGTGAAAACCCTATCTTTTGTCCCTTTTTCCCTGCGGCAGGTTGTGGAGATAGGGGATACCACCACACACCACTCAGCTATTCTCAGTGTCATGGACGTTACAATTTTGACTCTTTAAATGGTCATAAAAGCCAAAAGAATCCTTTAAAAAAAATTAAAGAAATAAGGGAGAAGTAATTGAGATAGCCCACTGTAATGCCTGCAATTTTCATTCAATTTCAACAAGCCCCTGAGAAACCGCAAGAGAATAACGGGCGTCACGGACGTTACAAAAAATTTCCCTCATTTTCAACAGACCAAGTTCAAATGCCATTCCGTGCTTAATTGGAGGATAAATATTAATTCTACTTTCAAGAGTGAATTCCTAAGAGTATGGAGTCTCTTAATAGCAGTTACTCTAAAAAAAAGTTCATCATAACTTTTTGAGTTATTGCCATTTTTTCAACATCACGGACGTTACACGCAGTTGTCACGGACGTTACACAGTCGCAAATATATTCTAAAATAACCTATTTTTCGACAAATTTCTTAACATTAGGATTTACTGCACTCCAGGATTCAATTTAAACCTAATTTCCTTTTTTTTTTCCTCATAATTTTCTACCATTTTCCTTTGGAATTTCCCAAAAATCAATTCAGAATTTGGACCAATTGTGAATAATGATTAACAGCCGAGTCATAATTGAAAACAATTTTATTAAGTCAATAATTTCATTATAAAACAAAAAAAGCATGCTCCAAAAAAAGGAAGCATTCTTAGACTAGAAGGAATAAAAGTTTGCTTTTCAAACACAAACCCAAAACACAAACACTGTGTGGTTTGTGTTTGTGTGTTGTATATGGTTAAAGGCCTTTCGAATGTTGTCAGTCTAATCATACTTTACACCGCTTTTTCATGGAAAATCATTTTTTTATCTTGCTGTGTCACTCTCTTTTAGAACTTTCAACTTTGAAGACTTCAAAAGATTCTACTCCAATAACCCTGAAGAAAAATCCATACCTTATTTCTGGGAGAAGTTTGACAAGGACAACTATTCTATTTGGTTTGGTGAATACAAGTATAATGATGAACTAGCCAAGACTTTTATGAGCTGCAATCTAATTACTGGTAAGCTGCTCTTTTCATTTATCAAGATTTGGAGGTGTTTCATTCGTGTAAAAAATACATATTTTTCTCTCCAGAATTTTGAGGAGAGTCAAAGAAACGGAAAAAAATTTGAGGTATTCTCTGCCGAAAAGGCATGTGGTCAAAAGTGAAGGGTCATTCCAGGTTAACTGCCCTACCCAGCACATTTGTGAACTACTTTCTTTATTCTCAAACGTTGATTTTTGCATGTTTAATGTGACGGATGGGACACTTAAACTCTGTTCACGACAAGAAGGCGGGTGAGAATTCAGGTGGTAATGCACTATTTAGCAACAGTGCGGCTATGCTGGCTACTCCAACCCTTCGCAGTGGCCGTTGTTCTCCCGACGTCTCTCTTGGCACGGAGGATTTCCAAGAACCGACAGACTCTAAAATTTACACACGTCCAGTAAAATTTTGCAAACTGTCAAAAATACAAAAAAACAGACTAAATTTTTGCCCTGAAGAGCCAAAACTCGGCAAAAATAGTAGAGTTTTAATATTGATAACTCTCAGAAATTTGATATTAGACGAAATATCCTGAATTTCATTCGGACTGAAAAACGCGAATTTCTGAGTCATTGATATTAACACGTTCACTGCCACGCCGGTCTCATGGGACTGGCGGCAATATTTCCCGCTGCGCCACGCCGGTCCTATGAGACCGGCGGGCGTTCGTCAACCAGTTTGAATCGCCCGCTACACGCCGCTAGCGCTACCTATCAAGTTTTCATGGAACTAGAGCTTCTCTGTGCAACCTACAGAGGGCGTTACGCCACTGCTACTTCATACGCGATTTTCGGCATCCGTTTTCTAGCTCATGCATTCCGGCGGGTTTTTTTGCGTATTTCGCGGCGCCACGGGAACAATTGCTCAAAACACCGTGGCAGTGAACGTGTTAAAACTCTACTATTTTCGCCGAGTTTTGGCTCTTAAGGGCGAAAACGTTGTCTGTTTTTTTGTACTACAGTGAAACCTCGCTAAGTCATTTTCGATCAAGACTGCGGAACTGTGCTGAGTTAAGCGGGTTGCTGAGTTAAACGGGTTTTCGCTTTATTTGGCTCGCATCTTCGAATTTCGCGCCCAACTATTGACAGAATCACTTTTAAATGATCGTGCGTGTATGAGGTGGCTTGTCAGAGTTAAAAGACGGCTATTTAATCCAAAGTTAGTTGATTTAAGGGCGTTGAATATTTATTTGGAGCGTCTGAAATAGCGTAAGTATCGCAACTCCTAAGCGTTACGTCTTTCCTTGGGAAAATCTTGCGTGCGCCGATCAGTGCGAAGCCTGCGAGACTGATGGGGTGGGGGTGGGCTGACCGACTACGCAACGAGAATCAAAACAGATTGGGGAGAGGAACTAGGTGTGAGAGTGAGTGGGAAGTGCGAGAGGGCCGACGACCAATGAGCTATAACCTATAACTTTAGAGTGGCACATTAAGGAACGTTCCGCTGGTTCATTGTTGTCACCTTGGGCGACGCCATCTTGTCGTAAAAATCGATTTTGAGGTTAAAGTTTGAAGGTCGTTTCCGGTCGTTTTGTAAACAAACTCGGGCATCGCCGGAAACGACCTACACAATTTAACTTCAAACCTTGGAATCTGCCGTCCAAATTCCGCTTTTTCCCGGTATTCCTTCTACCCTTTGTGGCACAAGGTGGACCAACCCGCTGCCACTCTAAAGTTATAGCTCATTGCCGACGGCACGTGCACTGTGCAGGGTGCAGCGGGCGATGTTTCTTGATGCTCGTAAAGGAGTAGGGGAAACGATAGTGGGTACAGCACTACTGATCGCAGTGATCACTCCCTCAGTCCTCAGTCCCTCACACTTCCTTCGGCGAGACAGAAAGGGGGGCATCGTTCTGAGCCGTCGCCAGCGATCGTAAAAAGGAATGCACGAAAGGTAAAAAAAAATTGGAGGAAACGAAAGGAAATTTTGGAAAAATTACGAGTTTTATGGTCGGGTCCGAAAAATTGTGCTGACTTAAGCGGGTTCAGAACTACGCGAATCTCGCTTATCCGGGTTTTCTTAGCATTGAATTGTATGGGTGAAAAACGGGACCGGGCGATTCCGCTGACTTAGGCGGGTTTCTCGCTTATGCGGGGAATGACTAAGCGAGGTTTCACTGTACTACTACAATTTTGACAATTTGCAACTTTTACTGGATGTGTGTAAATTTTAGAGTCTGTCGGTGCTTGGAAATCCTCCATGCCAAGAGAGACGTCGGGAGAACAACGGCCACTGCGAAGGGTTGGAGTAGCCGGCATAGCCGCATTGTTACTAAATTGTGCATTACCACCTGAATTCTCACCTGCCTTCTTATCGTTAACAGAGTCTAATCTTTAAAGACCCTTAATTTTTTAGAAAAATTTGTTTGAAAAGGAGGCCGCGCTATGCTTATGGGAACTGGCTCCTAGTCAAATTTGATGAAATTGAAATTTGTTGCGTAGAAAGGTCTCCTGACAAAAAGCTCTCACGGGTAGATAAAATTTCAATGACAGGATTCTGAGATATTCCTGTCTTAAGTTGGGAACTGTTTGCTTGGTGCTTTGTATTCTCATTTATATAAACTCAAAACTGTGCTACTCATACGGCTCTCATTCTTAGCTGAGTCACTTGGCTCTTTGCGCATTGATAGAAGTTCTCTTTTTGCAATCCTTTTCATGTGCTTTTTATTACTAAGTTTTAATTTCACAGATTGTGTTCACTTGCTAATTTTCGGTTGTTTTTTTTTTTTTTGCAGGAATGTTTCAAAGATTAGAGAAAATGAGAAAGCAAGCCTTCGCCTCAGTCTGTTTATTTGGTACTGATAACGATAGTTCTATCTCCGGTGTTTGGGTTTGGAGAGGCCATGATTTGGCTTTCCCGGTAAGTTTTACTTTACTCTTAATCTAAGGACATAATTTGTCGTTTATTGCATGTTCCATTCTTAACCCCTTAACGACCATGCCCGAGTTAACTCTGTAGACCAAGCCCGAGTTAACTCGGGCTAGGCGCTCCGCCGGTATTTTGCGCTCTAACATGCTTGGGATGCACCCAAACATAGGCAACCATCACCTCCATCTGTTCGGGAGAGGATGAACTACAGCTTGCTCTAACTCCCGAAAGAGTGTGCGCACATCGGATAAATTGGAAAAGAGTAAAGGGGAGTGGAAAGGTTGAATTTAAGAAACTTGAAAATAAGGGTCAGTACTCGACTCGAACCTGGAATTCACTACTCGCCCATCTCTACCTTAAACCTTAATATTTTCTGCAAGAGTAATTCAGAAGAACGCTCTGCTCAGAGGCCCTCTTTTCCAAATAATTAGCCTGTAAATAAGATTTTTCTAGCACCAATAGGTACCAAGATTAAATAATAGGGAACCTTACTTATTGTAAGACTCGCACTTTTATTAATTTTTCTAACCCTTGTTCATTATTCTACATTGTTACAGCTGAGCTCTGATTGGCAAGTGGACTACGAATCTTACGACTGGAAGAAGTTAGATGCCAACTCTGAAGAAACCAAAAAGTTGGTAGAACAATATTTCTCTTGGGCAGGCACTGACTCAAAAGGCCGCAAGTTCAACCAAGGGAAAATCTTCAAATAGACAAATTCCTCCTCCTCCATAAGTTTTGCTTTACTTTTATTCCCCGTGTTGTTTCATTAACTCCTTTTAAACGTGCTATTTATAAGAATTGTCTTTTAATGCTCAGAATTTAATGTCTCTTGCGAAATTTTGTGTTTCGGATTGAAATGAAAAAAAAAAGAAATAATGCATTAATTTTTATTAAAATATCTTTTTTTTAATTTGATTTTTCTCTCCTTTTCATTGATCTTGAATGCTATTCCCTCATGATGGAAGTATAAAGTTGGAGGCGGATCACTGAATTTTGTACCTTGATGACGCAATCTATTATTTGACCTTGAGTGAGGTTATGTTTGCTGCCTTCGGTAGATGCCAGAATTTTTGCATGGAGTCAGACTAATAATGTTCATAATAATCTTAATCCTGTTTTAATTGAATTCAAAATGTGTTTCATGAAAGCTGATTCAAAAATATCGCATCAAACTAACTACATTCACACGCACGGTACGGGGTATACCGTATAAGGCACGGTACACGGTCCGTTACAAATTCAAACACCGCGCCAAAGCTGTGTACCTTGATGACGCGAAAAATGATCCGCCTCCACCTTTATATGTACTTCCATCATGGCTATTTCCTCGATTGCTCACTCTAGTTTGTTATCAATCTCAGATACAGTGGCGCATTGATCATGGTTCGCCTTGGATTTCCCTTCTGGAGATATTCTATGATGCCTCCTAGGATGTTCTGATTAATATGAAACTTGGTTGGACTGAAGTCTAGATGCCCAGAAGTTGACGTCTTTGGAGGAAGAGCCAATGGATCCCTGGGTTCCTTTTCGATAGATTCCATCAACGCTGGCGGATTCAGTCCTCTCCCATTAGAATGCATGTGTTAGAAAAGGATAGATGAGGGACAATTCTGTGATTTCCGCCCCCTCTTCTATCCTTTTCTAACACATGCGCTCTAATGCAGGAAGAGAGAGGAGAGGACAATTTCTTGGATCTGCTAGTGGCTAGGGTTGTGCGGTACTGAATTCATTATTAAGCTATATCTCTGACTGCAGCCTCTAAACGAGTGAGATTGATAGAAAATGCCGTGGGTGACGAAAGTCAGAAGCCAACTAAATACTATGAAACTGTCCAAGTAGCATTTCTATATCATAATACCTTTGAATTCCCTTAAAGTAATGTAAAATACCAAACTGGCTAATTTTTTCGGTATTTTACATAAGTTTTAGGGTATTCGAAGGTACTATGATGCGGGAATGCTATGTATCAATACTTTGACAGTTATATAGTGTTTAGTTGGCTTCTGGCTTACGTCACCCTTGCCAGTATTATCAGTCTCACTCATTTAGAGGCTGCAGTCAAAGACAGAGCTAAACACCGAAAAAATACCAAAATCAGTACCGCACAACCCTACTAGTGGCCATCAACCTTAAAACTTGCCGTTTGATGCTTCAGATAACAAGGAGTCTATAAATATAACATCAAAGGGAAAAAATATTTTTACCAAAACTTTGGAATCAAATTTTATTGAAAACAATATGTAACAAGTATTCAGTAACAAAACATCTGCTCAGAATACAATTTTTACAAAATAAACATCTAAAACATAATTTTTTAAATTCAAAAACTTGATCATTATTGATCTTCGAGTGGTCTTAAACTAAAAAAATCTCCAAGGGTGTCATTTTAATATTGAGTCTTTTTGGCTACTATATACAAAGTATTGCCTTGGAACACTTGTAACAAGTGTACTTAACAAAATTGAAAGGGATCCTTTAAATATAGCAAACACAAAACAGCACGGAAGAGAAACAACGGCTATTAAATACACTAAAGTGAGCTGTATTCTTCAGCCAGTCCCAGTATAAACCTCTACACTTGTTTTATCACTCTGAATTTTTTTTGATCATCTGGATTTCAATTGTTCGGATACGCCAAGTTTGAACGAAATGTCTAGTCTGTCAAAAATAATTTTACTAATTTCAACTAAGCGGAGTCGGGGTTTCTCTCAAAAAGTGTGAAAATAGAGCATACAAAGCCGAAACTTATTTGAACATTCACGCAGGTGTGTGAATTTCCGTGCTGACTCAACGATTCGCATTTTAAGGCACTTTTTATGATACCAATCACGGTCTTCAGTGAAAAAGCGTGTCGGGCATTGATCGTCTACGGGCTTCCGGACAAAAATCCAGTTCGAAGCAATTCCGAATATTGCGATTTGACTAGTTGAATTATTTCCTGCAAGAAGCCAATTCATCTGAATTTTCGGACAGTCAATAACAGTTACCGTCATCCTAGGGTATTATTAAAGTACTCTGCACCATGTTCATACCTGGCTGAACGGAAGCTGCGAGTATATATTCTCCTTTTATTTCAGCTTTGAGGTTCGGTAGTTGCTGTTAGAACAGTAATTAATTGCAAAATAGCAAGGCAACAATCAATTGAGTGAGGAGTTCTTCGGTAAAAGGGCGGATAAGCAAAATTATAGTTGTGAGAAAAACGCGTTTCTTTCTTAAAAAAGTCTGTGGTTTCAAAAGTTTATGGAATTTTTTCTATAACCACAGTTTTTTAGATAGATCAAACCTTTAGGAATAAAATGCAACAGATCGCAAACCTCCAGCTTTTACTGTTTTTTCACAATTGCGTTTTTCAAAAAACAGTTTATCCGCCCTTTTACCGGTGATCGATTTTTAATCAATTTTTTTCAGGTGTATGATGATTTTTTTTCGCACTTAAGGCAGAGGTTGAATAAAAAATGAAGCTTGATGTTACTTATGTTGTTTCACCGCATCTTTTGATAACCATGCGTTTGCGGTGCGCGGCGTATCGTTGATGCAATCGGTGCGATTGTGACTTAATTTGTGCATAACTACAATAGTGTTGCCAAACGTATTTACAATAATGATAACTTCCGCTAAACTCCCAACAAATATTTTGTATGCTCTTTCCCTGTTTTCAAACACTTCATAAAACGAGAGGGAGAGAAAAAAACAAACAAAAAATCGTCAGACCCTAGTCTGCATTTGAAAATTTTCCGAATAATACGTGATTTTCGGCAAATATTACTTGTTATTTATGTGGGAAATGTTAGGAACATGTACACACTATATATATTCTGGTAGCTTAGGGCCTAAGGATTCCAGTAAAGTGATCTCTGCAAGAAGGGCGGATACGCATATCCGCCCTTTTACCGAAGAACTCCTCAATTATCAAGATTTTTTTCAAGCTTAACGTGCGTGAAAAACAGTGGCATCGCATGCAATGTAGCATTGCTGAATTTTGTCCATTAAAGCGCATGATAAAGGTCGACTTAATGGAAAAGCACAGTGCACTCCTTCTATAATCAGTATTTTGCAAGGGTATAAGAAGGCGGAATGCAGTGTAGCTAAATTACTTGCAACGCCACTGGTGAAAAAAGCACAAAAACTAAATTTTAATGACTTTGCAATGACGACTCCACTCAGGGGGCACCCAAAAGAGAATAATTAGTCAAATAGCGGAGAAACCTTTCTATGATTGAAAGTGAGATCATTCACTACAACCTTTCTCAAAATGATAGAAGTACCTTGTTCATACCTTGCGACAACTGGTGTATGAAAATTTACTGATAAGCTTCAGATAATCAGCTTCAAACAAAAGGCAAGATGTGTTCCCTAGCCAGTAGCTTTGAAAGAGCTCAAGTCACATGAGGATCAGGGCTGCCGTTTTGCATATAATTAACGGTATTTTTCAATTCACCGATGATTCCACCGGTTGAGAAAAGATTACACAGTTATGTTCAGTGTATGACTGTAATGCACAAAAATACTCTGATCTGCAATCTTTCCTTAATTGGTGGAAACTCCGTTGATTAATTAAAATATCCGCAAGTTTTTTAAAGTCATCGACGACTCCACCGGTTGAGAAAAGACTACAGATGCGAGAGTATTTTAGTTTATTACAGTCATGCACTGACATGAACTGTGTAATCTTTCCTCATCCTGTGGAATCATTGGTGAATTGAAAAATAGCATTGATTATGCGCAAAACGGCAGCCCTGCAAGTCACATGAAGATAGTATACGTAGACAATATTGCCAGATTCTCTGATAAATTACCAACTTGTACTATGGCTTTCAAAAGAAAGTATCCTCATAGAAAATTTCATTTTTCAACCAATTTTCGAATTTTTACGGTTTTCAGGTACCTAATTCCTAAATTAGTTGCATGCTACTGCCACTTGTGACATTGTGCCTCAAAAAATTTAAAACAATGGAAAATAAAAAAGAAAAATTCCTCAAGAACAATTTTGTTGAGAAGACTTTCTTTTGGAAGTCATAATACTTTGAGTAAAATGGGAAAAAATCGGATAACTATCGAAAAAATGGCAACTTTGTACTATCAAACGCAAGAGTTTTGACAGTCAAGAATTTTCACTTAGTGCAGGAAGGATAATGCTCCTTTGCAGTTGAAAGTCCGATTGTTTCGACTTGGATCTTGAAAACAGTAAGCAGAAGTCTCATGTACAAACAAATTTGACTATGCCTCTTTCCTGCGCTTGGGAGAGTTCTAGGCTGTAAAAACTTTTGCATTTGATAGTACTATCAACGAATTAAAGATTGTCGCGAGATTTCCGCGAGCTGAGTTTCGCCTTGAAACTTGAAAAATGTGTCCCCCCCCAATACCCTACGAGGGACTGTCGGGGGCTTCTGAAAATATTACAAATGAAAATTTTGGGGTCAGCTCCCTATCGAAGTGTCCTGCTTCAAATCATTTGGTTCAGTAGTTTTCGAGACAAATGTTATATCTGAGAGGCCTGGTACACCCTGTACAATATTTCCATCAAGGGACTCTAAGCGACCACTGCCACAGTTGTGCATGTAAGGGACTGATCTGCAACGGCTTTCCTGGCCGAAGGTGTATGAAGAGTGGCCGAACTGGAACCTTGAAGACAAAACTTAGCTCCTGAAAATTTCGCGAGAATCTTTAATTCGTCAATAGTACACGCAGGTCAACTTAATATCAATGAAAGTACATATTGACTAATCAATTTAATTTAATTGAAACAAACTTGTAAAGAACTTAACCTCTAGGAGCATAGCATTCTTATTAACCTAATCAAAAGCTTTCTGGTCAGTTTTATTGTGTTTTACAGAGTATTTGGGAGGTACAGTCAATACCTTAAATTTTAACAAGGTAGGCCACCTGCGATGCTTCAATCCGTTGTGTTAAGTTTTCCAGGTTGCCTACCTAAACCGAAATCTGAAGAGTCAACCGAAATGATATCGTTGCCGGTATGTAATAATCGTAAAAGTTCAAAAAATCAAATTACTACTCAAGGGCAAAAAAAAAAAAAAAAACAGAGAACTTGGGCAAATAAACAAGACTGTGGAATGCTAACAATTTTAAACATTTAAAGGTGAAAAAAAGCCCAAAAATTAAATTAATTATAGCAGTAAAACTCAGAATGTTTTTGCGGAGGCAAGGTAACAACATTAATGAGAGAACTGAAATTTTTACAGCACTAGAGAGCTGAAGAATAGGAAAATACACAGTTAGGGATGTGGAAAAGTAGCATTGACAAGCATAAAAAAAAAAAAAAAAATCAAAATGCAAGCTTGCAAACTGCAAAAATTGCAATTTGCTGATAACGAGGAAATTCTATTGAGAGAAAAGAAGACTTGGTGCTAAATAATTATCCTGGGTAGATATCACAAATCGATACCGAAATCAATTTGGAATTTCTTCCTCAGCTACTATCAGCTTTGTTCTCCTGATAGTCAATAAAACTTAGCTCATGAATGTTCCTGAGATGAGTATTTCATACAAACTCTTCTCTTCTCTAACAAAATTGTACTAGATCACAGCCCTAGCCAGCGGGCCGATCCTTGAAATTCACGACTTTTGGGTAGACTGGATAAGAATGGAAAACGGTGATTGGTGGAGACGAGTCACGTGGTTGCCCAGTCTAATCAAAATACGGAATGGATTAGATAAGTTATCGGGTACTCCAAGACTGCCCGATAAATTATCTAATCCATTCTGTATTTTGATTAGACTGGGCAACCACGTGACTCGTCTCCACCAATCACCGTTTTCCATTCTTATCCAGTCTACCCAAAGGTCGTGAATTTCAAGGATCGGCCCGCAGGATAGTGTCTTTCTCTGAGCCCATTTGACTGCATGAGTTAGAAAAGGATGGATATAGGAGCTGTCACTTGACTTTAACCCACGTTTCTTTCCTTTTCTAACACATACATGACTGTACATTCAAATGGGCATAGAAAGAGAAAGACAAATTCCTGGCTATGACGATCAGGGCTGCCGTTTTGCGTATAATCAATGCTATTTTTAATTTCACCGATGATTCCACCGGTTGAGAAAAGATTACACAGTTCAGTTCAGTGCATGACTGTAATATACTAAAATACTCGCATCTGTAATCTTTTCTCAACCGGTGGAGCCGTCGATGACTTTAAAAAACTTGCGGATATTTTAATTAATCAACGGAGTTTCCACCGATTAAGGAAAGATTACAGATCAGAGTATTTTCGTGCATTACAGTCATACACTGAACTGAACTGTGTAATCTTTTCTCAACCGGTGGAATCATCGGTTAATAGAAAAATAGCATTGATTATACGCAAAACGGCAGCCCTGATGGCAACGTACTAGTGTACTACGTTATTCCTTATTGGTAATTCGCTGTCATTCAGTCAGTTGGACTCAGATGGCTAAAACCGTTACCAACAGCAGAAGATTCACCTGAAGATGATTCCAGGTCAAACTTTCCCAGATTTCCATTCCATGGATAGCGCCACGAGACGCTTACGAGAAAAGTCGAGTTTTTGGAATTTTAAATTGAAAACAAAGAAATACGCAACGTTCAAGGACGTTGGCACATGCGCAGTTTATTTGTAGATTCTTGAGCGCGAAACGAGCAAAATTGGCGGAAAATTAAAACCTTCATATTGGAAACTTATATGTCACCATAAGCTTAAAGAGTGCGAGTGAGTGAAACTTTGTTTGTCTGCCTCACTCGCACTCATTAAGGCTCGTGGGAATTTTTGTGCTTCCAATTTCCCGGCTTTTGAAACTTTCAGGGTATCAGCCTAAAGTATGCTCGCAGATGCTCGAAGTTCCTTGAATTTGTGCCTTTTGCATAAATTTATCGATTTTAGCCAAAAACTGTTGACTTTTTGAGCTGCGCGATGTGGCGTCTACCAGGGCTGCCGTTTTGCGCATAATCAATGCTATTTTTCAATTCACTGATGATTCCACCGGTTGAGAAAAGATTACATAGTTCAGTTCCGTGCATGACTGTAATAAACTAAAATACTCGCATCTGTAGTCTTTTCTCAACCGGTGGAGTCGTCGATGACTTTAAAAAACTTGCGGATATTTTAATTAATCAACGGAGTTTCCACCGATTAAGGAAAGATTACAGATCAGAGTATTTTCGTGCATTACAGTCATACACTGAACTGAGCTGTATAATCTTTTCTCAACCGGTGGAATCATTGGTGAATAGAAAAATAGGATTGATTATACGCAAAACGGCAGCTCTGGTGTCTACAGTTCAAACTAATCAACCCTGGAATCACTTTAATATCACGAAACAGACAAGACAATAGGGCAAAAAATGACTGCTGCAGCCAAAATACACCAAAATTTGACTGAATAAAAACTTAAAAATACTCCCCCGTCCCTCCCCTTTGATCCTAAAAAAAAAAACAGAAAAAATGTGCAATACCGCACGAAAGCACCAATTATTTAAACCTACAGTAAAAAAATAAATGACAACACTAATACTGTAACAGAGAAATATCATGTCTTCCCTTTCATAGTCCTGTTCTCAGAATGTGGAACGCAGCTCCTAGAGCCCAACTAATCTCGTGGTCATCAATTTTTTTCATGAGCTGAAACATTAAACCATGGAAGGAAAGTATCAAAGAAAGTTTCTGAAGAGAGTCGGTAACATTTAAGCACTGAAATACCTCCGGTTCCAAACAGATATCCATGTAAAATACGTTCTTTGGTAGTTCCTCGGCTACGGGTATGGGTTTTTTCAGCCAAAGAACAAGACAAAAACAAACCAGCGATGACTTGCCAAATAAAGAAATGGTTGAATAAAAATTTCGGGGCTTCAATGGTTAAATTGGCTCGATTCCATGATTTAAGCCTTCATGTCCCAAGATTTTAATTTGGCAAAAAACACCTTTTTTCACTTTAAGGTAACAAGTGGCACATCAAACAAAAGGAATTGATCTGTTTAATTCGAATCTGTTAAGATTTTTGAAAATTCTCAACAAAGTAAGTGGTCACAAGAGCCTATTCAAATTTTTTTCAAGAAGCCCCTGTAACTCAAAAATTGGGGGTTTTTAGAAAAAAACTTTTTGTAGGTAAAAATGTAGGTAATTGCCTCTACTTGGAGGATTTGAACTTTTTTATACACCATTTTCGGAGACTTTTCGGAGAAAACTAAAAAATTGTGTTTAACCCCCCCCCCCACAAAATACCCCCCAAGGGACTGTAGAGGGATTTTGAAAGTATCAAAAATGAAAAATTTGGGGTCCATTGCCTACCTTACGATTTTGTTTCAAAACTTCATAATCAGCCGTTCGCAGGGAAAATGCTCGATCCAGGTGGTCTAGGACACCCCAAATACTTAAATCTTCAATTTTTACTGTGTTTTTTTACAATATGTTTAGAGTTTCTCTAATCATTACTTATTTTACTGGTACAGTTTTGTTGAGTCACCTTTCTTTATTTAATTTCAACTCATTTTTTAACATGAAAAGTCATACACATAATACATCATACAGTCAACAGTTTGAAATCAAGGACACATACAAAAAAAATGGTGAAGAGTAAACTTACTTGCAAAGACCGTGACTGTTTCAGACCAAAGCCTTCGTGGAGAAGAACAGAAATGTAAACTAAATCAAGGCACATAAACGGCTGATCTACATTGGCAAATTTGCATGCTGTAAAAAAAAATGGAGACACTGATTAGATGAATCTGATGAAAGCTGACTTAATTTGAGCACAGATCACGTCTGAACTCACTAGAGCTGCAGAAAACAAAGTTGGCCCATCGTAGAGTTTTTTAAAGTAATAAAAACCAATTGTAAACATGGAAATAAATTGTTTTTGTGTTCCAAAGCAGAGTTTTAGAATTTACCGTCGGTGAATTAAAAAATATCAGTCAACTCCTGGAGTTTGGCTCAGGTAGGCCACATGCTATGTTTAATTTCATTGTGTCAAGTATTGCAGGTTGCCTGCTCCAATCAAAATCTAAGGAGTTGACTGACATTCTTTAATTCCTTGACTATGTTTAATTTCATTGAGTCAAGTATTGCAGGTTGCCTACTCCTATCAAAATCTAAGGAGTCGACTGACATTCTTTTATTCCTTGACTATGTTTAATTTCATTGTGGCAAGTATTGCAGGTTGCCTACTCCTATCAAAATCTAAGGAGTCGACTGACATTCTTTTATTCCTTGACTATGTTTAATTTCATTGTGTCAAGTATGGCAGGTTGCCTACTCCTATCAGAATCTAAGGAGTCGACTGACATTCTTTAATTCCTTGACTATGTTTAATTTCATTGTGTCAAGTATTGCAGGTTGCCTACTCCTATCAAAATCTAAGGAGTCGACTGACATTCTTTTATTCCTTGACTATGTTTAATTTCATTGTGGCAAGTATTGCAGGTTGCCTACTCCTATCAAAATCTAAGGAGTCGACTGACATTCTTTTATTCCTTGACTATGTTTAATTTCATTGTGTCAAGTATTGCAGGTTGCCTACTCCTATCAAAATCTAAGGAGTCGACTGACATTCTTTAATTCCTTGACTATGTTTAATTTCATTGTGGCAAGTATTGCAGGTTGCCTACTCCTATCAAAATCTAAGGAGTCGACTGACATTCTTTTATTCCTTGACTATGTTTAATTTCATTGTGTCAAGTATTGCAGGTTGCCTACTCCTATCAAAATCTAAGGAGTCGACTGACATTCTTTTATTCCTTGACTATGTTTAATTCATTGTGTCAAGTATTGCAGGTTGCCTACTCCTATCAAAATCTAAGGAGTCGACTGACATTCTTTAATTCCTTGACTATGTTTAATTTCATTGTGTCAAGTATTGCAGGTTGCCTACTCCAATCAAAATCTAAGGAGTCGACTGACATTCTTTAATTCCTTGACTATGTTTAATTTCATTGTGTCAAGTATTGCAGGTTGCCTACTCCTATCAAAATCTAAGGAGTCGACTGACATTCTTTAATTCCTTGACTATGTTTAATTTCATTGTGTCAAGTATTGCAGGTTGCCTACTCCTATCAAAATCTAAGGAGTCGACTGACATTCTTTTATTCTTTGACTATGTTTAATTTCATTGTGTCAAGTATTGCAGGTTGCCTACTCCAATCAAAATCTAAGGAGTCGACTGACATTCTTTAATTCCTTGACTATGTTTAATTTCATTGTGTCAAGTATTGCAGGTTGCCTACTCCTATCAAAATCTAAGGAGTCGACTGACATTCTTTAATTCCTTGACTATGTTTAATTTCATTGTGTCAAGTATTGCAGGTTGCCTACTCCTATCAAAATCTAAGGAGTCGACTGACATTCTTTTATTCTTTGACAGTACAGCTTGAGGTGATTCCAGGCAAAACTTTTCAACCTTTTTCAGATTTCCATCCAAAGGATAGCAACTGTCGCTTTTTTTAAACATCAAATTTTTGGCATTTCCATCGTCTGGCGGGTGCGCACGTGCAGGCACGCAAACAGCGGCAACCAGTTCTTTTTCAATAGTTGCAGAAGGGGACAAGTTGCAAATGATTCCCGCACGCTTCCCTTGTATGGCGGGTGCAAGCATGCAAACAGCCGCAAATAGTTCTTTTGCAATCGTTACGGAAGGGAAGAGTTGCAAATGAATCCTGCACGCTTCCCTTGTCTGTCAAGTGCGCCATTCCTAGATGTGCTCCAGTTTCCCTTGGTCATAGACACTCTGATCTTTTGATAGAAGTTAAAAAAGTATGAGAAAAATAAAGATGAAACTCACCCTCAACAGCACTCTTATAAAAGTCGGACACTTTAATCACTCCTCCTTCATACGGATCTGGATATGAAATTAAAATACAATCATGGTGATTAAAAATCATCAAATTAAAATACCGCCAACTAGGGTGATTAAGAGTGGGGGGTGTTTATGAACAACAGTTCATAAATGTTTTATTTGCTCATGACAAGGATTTTAGGCTAGTGTTCCTGTTTACCTCCTAGTTCCTATGAAGATAGAGGGATAAACATTTTTTCTCAGTTTACGCCATTTGGGGAGAGGGGCACCAATTTTGCCTTTCAGTTTTAGAGAATTTGTTTTGCTGTTTTGCAATTTTGCGATTACTCAAACTTGAAACTCAAAAAAATAGGCAAAACTCAATTTCACTCGACTCGATAAAAAATTTCGGTACTCAAACACCCTTATTAAGTTCTTAAAGTGTTCTCCAAAAAACTATGAGTAGATTTACAACTTTACCAGTCAATGCTACTCACTTTAAACCATCCACTGGAGGACTTCTCAAAGTAAAAACTGATTTAGTTTTCAAAATGAGATATTATAATTAACTTAAAGTTTTCGTATCATTTGTTAAACTACCCATTTATTCTTCTTTTTCATATTATTGATTTGATCTATAGCTTCCATCAGGCCTTACAAAATAAAACCAAAATGGGGCAGTTGCAAGGCTCTGAAATTGTGTGTTTTTTATCAAGAAAATGAAAGTACTTGATGAGCTGAGGACAAAGATGCCTTTGGTTTCTGATTAAGTCCTATTGCTCCAAAGATGAGATTTTGGCCCAAAATACATTGTTTTAAATGGGAATTCCGCGTAGTGACATCACTACACACACGATTTTTGACAACTTTGCACGTGTGTATCTCCAAAACTGGGACACTTAGGAAAAAACCAAAGGCACCACTGTTTTCAGCACATCAAAAACTACCATTTTCTTTATAAAAAACACACAATTTCATACCCTTGCAACTGCCCCATTAGAAGTAAAATTAAAATAGATTTGTTTCTCACTTTGTAACTATGTAGTTACTTTCTCAAAAAATATTTCATTTACTTACCAACAAGACCAATTTCAGTTGCCCTATCGAAGTAATACGAAAACGCAACAATATCGTGTTCGTGCAATTCCTTAGGTTTGTCTACTTGATACTTGGAAACAACTCCCTTTATAATTTCTTTGCAACCGGTGTAATTTACAGCTGCTTTCGAATTGTAGTAGCCACTGAAAAAGAGAGGTAAAATTAACTAATAAGAGAGCAAATGGAGCCTTTGCTACCTCATGCAATAAACAATTGAATAGTTCGTTCTTTAATAGAATCCAGCGAAAATTACGATGAGCACATTAGGAAAATCATGAAATTCACTCACAGACTCACAAAATGACTTTAAAGCTAAAGACACAATTGCAGAGATATGTATGTACTTAAAAGGAGAGATTCCTATCTAATTTGAGACTTTTTTCTCTGTGTTTCTATGGAAGGAATGATAAAAAAGACAAGAATCTCCCGTGACACCTGCATAGCTCTGCCATTTAAGAGCAAGGATGGCGGAGCTATGTAGGTATCATAGGAGATCCCCATCTAATTTGTCTAGAGAGCTCTCTCTCTCTCTCTCTCTCTCTCTCTCTCTCTCTCTCTCTCTCTCTCTCTCTCTCTCTCTCTCTCTCTCTCTCTCTCTCTCCTCTCTCTCTCTCTCTCTCCTCTCCTCTCTCTCTCTCTCTCTCTCTCTCTCTCTCTCTCTCTCCTCTCTCTCTCTCTCTCTCTCTCTCTCTCTCTCTCTCTCTCTCTCTCTCTCTCTCTCTCTCTCTCTCTCTCTCTCTCTCTCTCTCTCTCTCTCTCTCTCTCTCTCTCTCTCTCTCTCTCTCTCTCTCTCTCTCTCTTCTCTCTCTCTTTCTCTCTCTCTCTCTCTCTCTCTCTCTCTCTCTCTCTCTCTCTCTCTCTCTCTCTCTCTCTCTCTCTCTCTCTCTCTCTCTCTCTCTCTCTCTCTTTCTCTTTCTTTTTCTCTTTATAGAAACACACAGAGGAAAGTCTCAAATTAGATGGGAATCTCTCTTGGTACCTGCATAGTGCATAGCTCCTCTACTATGTCTTAAACTCCAAAGTCATTTTGTGAGTCAAAAGGAATTTCGTGATTTTTTAGTCATTTATGCTGGATTTTACTCAAGAATCAACTATCCAATCGCAATGGCTACTTTCTGAAACTTTCGTTGAACTTATGTTGAGAAAAGTGATTCACTGATTCATCATAGAAGAAGCTGCGATTAGATGGGACTCCCACACTGTGACCCGCTCATTCGACGCCCATCTTTGACCTTTGTTAAATCGCTTTTTATGAATTTGTGAGGATTTGGAGACATTTTGATACTTTCAATGTGATTTTCACACAGTTTGACGGCCGGACAACAATGCTCCGTAACGCCCTGGCAAAAATTTGCAGCAGGCCCATAACGGTGGATACAGGTGCTGCACGAAGTGGTGAAAAAGTGCATTCCAAGAATCAATCAATAGGCCTGTGCGATGTTCGATACATCGACGCTTGTTCGATGTTTAAGGTACATCGAATGCGGTTCGATGTCTCATGAGATGCATCTAAACATCGATTTACATCGAAACATCGATTAACATTGAAACATTACAACTTCGATCCAGATCGAAAAATCGATTCATATCGATTTTTCCGACAAAAGGGTCATGTTGGCCACTGTTCCAATCGATCTTTAAAACAAAAATCAAAAATATGACAGTTTTTTGTTGACGTTTTGGTATTTTGATGTAAATGTATGCTTACATGCAGATCGATTTTTTGATGCATATCGATGTTTCAATGTTTTTAAGTAAATTAACGATTCGATACCGATCGATGTTTCGATGTGGATCGATGTTTCAATATTTTCCGATATTTGTCGATTTTTCGATGTTTCGATACATCGCTCCGATGTTGGAAATCGGCATTGAAGTGACTTCGATGGACCAAACGAGACATCGCACAGGCCTATCAATCAATCTCTCCGGTAAATCACTATTTTCTTTCCAAAACCTGGTTTCGCTGATTTTCATTTTAATCCTTACCCTTGAAAATTTGAGGGGTGCATCATACAAGAGGGTGTGTTGTACTATGACCATTAAAAGAAAGTACCATGGTCAAAATTTTTACTCTTTTAAATTTTTTTTTTTTAAACAATTTTGGGGTTTTCAAGTTTTAAAGGACTAATCAGAACGCCCCTTTTCTAAAGTACGTCATGAAAAATCGAAAGCTTCATTGAAGATCAAATTCAACAGTAAGAATTCCGATCTGAAAACTTTCTTTTGAAAGTCATAGTACACAAGTAAAACCTTTCATAATTTTAACCCTTTGACTGCCAGGTTAGGAATGCGAGTACAGCCAGGGTGTGAATCAGTGGCGGCTTGTCAGGTGTAGTTAGTGTAGTGGCACTACACCAACTTTTTCAAGGTTTTTTTCTTTTCAAATTTTCAAAGAAAATGGTCGCTCTTGATTAAAAATTACTGGGATTTCGGAGAAATTAAAGGGGGAAAAGAGGAAAATAAGTTGTAAAGAGCACCGAATTATAAGAACATTTGTATGAGAGCAGCGCAACAAGAAACATGAAAGACGCGATCGGAGAGCACGATTATACGCACTCGGCACTACGCAGCTGCAGTCGGGCTCGCTCGGGTAGTGGAGTTCGAGTCAACCACACGGTTGTCATGACAACTGCGACTCGCCCATGTACACGCTACTCGCTCCAGTGCTGTGACTCTCTGTCAACATGCTAACAAGTGTAGTGGCGGAATGAAACTCCACACCATCAATATGTTAGGAGTGGGGGAAGGCTGTTTATGCTCTTGGTAGTCTCAGCGCGCCGCCTCAGTCCCTCAGGGCAATGTCTCAGTCCATGAATTTGCACTAATTTGGAGCTTGCATTTATAATCAGCTTGAGTTGTTCCTTATTATCGAGTTATTGTTGGAGTTTTCAGTCCCCCCTAAATTATGAATCCCGTAAATGATGTAATTTTACTGTTGATGATAAGAAAATATGTTTTTATTGCAGATTATTATGCTCCGAAATTTACTTGTTTTTGATTTTTTTACTTATTTAAGTTGTTAGCGGGGGGGGGGGGGGGGGGGGGGGGGTTGTTATTACTATATTGTCGCAGGAGAACTTTCGTGTCACGAAATATTACAACAAGCGAAAAATTAAATCTGAGGCAGGTCAAATTTTCGAAAACTTTCTGCGGGAGGACCCCCAAACCCCCCCTCCTACTGGGAGCGTCCTCCCAGACCCCCAACAACTACACCTAATTTTTCAGTCACGAGCCGCCACTGGTGTGGATGGGAAACCGTGCAAATTTACGAATTTTTACGTTTTTTTTTTCTTCATTTTTTATTTTTTTTTTTTATATTTTTTTTTTTAAGAGTTTTGTGGAATCCAGTCACCATTGCGAGTATACTTGTCCACAGCTCTGAGAGAAGAGGTTTCTCCACCGCGAGTATACTCGTCCGTAGCAGTAAAAAGGTTAATTCTTGTATTCCGTTTTTCTTTTTGACGGACATTATTGTCCATTTACAGCTGGTAAATAAATAAATATTTTTCTGACGTAGAAAGAATGCAACAGTACCTCACTGAGTATTCAACACCACCATAGTTCCATTTTTTATCTTTGACAATAGGATTCACACATTTACTGACTAAATTGATAGATTTTGGTTGACTATCAATAGTGAGTATTTCTTGTCTTGCTGCCATTAACCCGAGACCTAAATAGCTGAAAAAATAAGCAAAGGTTAAACAGGAGAAGGAATTGTAAAATAGAAAAACAGAAATCCACGAGTCAGAAAATCTGTTGAATCCGCGAGAATAGAATGAACCTCTACTGCAGCCGTTAGTGCTCCATCTCTATTTGTCTCTAATTCATATCATTGCAAGATCAAATAAAGACTTGAAATTTCCAAACTGTCAAGACTGTCATACCTCAGTAAATTAAATTAAAATTGACTAAATTAATTAAATAAATTTAATAATAAAATAAATGTTTGTAGACAATTTTTTTGAGGAATTTTACAAAAAAAGACAAAAATAGATGTTGGCATGATAAAACCACAAAGCTAGAAAGGATTAAAATAAGTTCTGCTAGCTCTGAAGCAATTTCAATGAAAAAATCTCATTTTTAGAGCAAGGTCCAGAGGACCAAAAGTCCTTAGAAAAAGAAAAAGGAAGCAAAAAGAATAGATCGATTACCTATACGTATAAATATTGACTTCTTCCTGCATCAATTGAACGCTATGTAAGTACTTGGGAGATTCTTTTTTGATTCTCTCATCACTGATCGGTGCAAACGTGATTTGTGTTGAGCCTCCACCAAGGTCAAGCGCACCGACGGTACTTTCAACGGAGCCACCCAGCTTACCTGAATTATAATGAGGGAAACGTAGGGTTAAAGGATTTCAAATCAAAGTTTGCACAGCTATAAAAAGAACTGCTAGTACTATCTAGACTGGACATAAAGCCAATATTGGGGCGGAGAAACTGAAGAGAAAGAGTGGGACAAAACTCGTAAGTTACTCTTGGCTACGCTGCGCTGCAGCCTGATTGACAGTATGTGCTAAGATTTTCGGAAATGTATTGAAGTAAATGGGAAAATTACTTTTTGAAGAATTTAATTCAATGTACTAAAAAACATTTTTCCATAAATTTTGGTGCCTTTTGAAAACTCATGATATGCAGATTGCGGGAGGTACTTTAGTTAACAGCAGCTACAAAGTACACAAATTTCTTAAAATCCGTCAAAGCATACGAACCCATTAAGAAGTTAACGGTGAACCAAGAGAATAAACCTTCGTCCCTTCCATCCATAATTGCAACAGAGTTATCGGTTGATAAAAACGGTGAACTCTTCAAAGAAACTGCCACCTAAAATTAAGAACAAACAAGATTGATCAAAGCAATACTTCACATTCTAAAAGTTTCAAAACTTACTTATTTTATTTATTTATTTTGAAATTTGAGCAGGTAAAAATGCCCAAAAACAAGACATACAAAAGACTAAGATAATACAGGTAAGAAATAAAAAATTACAATATAGGGGCGAAAACGCGCGTACCAAACAGGACACCTGACACGTGAAAACTGGAAAAATATGGTGAGAATGTTGAAAAAACAAGTCTAAAAGGCTTAAGTTGTGCCAAACGGTGCCTACTAACACCTCAGAAAATTTGGTTTTTTTCTGTTTTTCCATTAAAGAAATATTTTGACTTTTAGGGTGTAACAAACAGGACATCTGGGAGGAACTCAGATGTCTCATTCATTACACCCTAAAAAACAAAATATTTCTTCAATGGAAAAACAGCAAAAAATCAAAATTTTCTGAGGTGTTAGTCAGCACTGTTGGCACAACTTAAGCCTGTTTTTGACTTATTTTTTCAACAATTTCACCAGCTTTTTCCAGTTTCTTGCAGTCAGGTGTTCCGTTCGTTATGTGCGTTTTGGCCCATAGATAAAATTAGGTAGAGAACCTCAAAGTATAAATAGTAACAATATAACACGATTATTTATCATTTTAGTTTTGTTGAATAAGAAATTCTTGCTCAGTGTAATATCCTAATTTGCTCAAATACCTTTCTAGTCTTCTTTTAAATATTCTTTTATCTGTAGTATCTTTCAAGGTATTCGGTAGGGCGTTGTAATACTTTTGGGCTATCTTCAACTTATTTATTAATTTATTTAAGTTTTGTTCAGGAGCTCTATTACAAAGAGCTATAATACAAGGCAAGAAACAAGAAAAACATACGTAGGTACATTGTAGGTTGAAAATTGAAACAAAGAACATAATGGGGTAGTATACATACAAATCATCAAGTCATCAAGCTCTACTTCATATTAACCTGTAATCTCTGATACAGCATACGTAATGTAATCAGTGATTACTATAATCAGTGATAAATTAAGTAGTGATTACTTCACTGATCAATTCCTCATTCATACTATCATTATTCTCTGATAAGGACAACAGTTTAGATCTCAACGAAAATTGTATCATGGTTATTTTCTCATCATAATCTACAGGATTCAGGCATTAAAAGCGATATACCACACAACTGGCTCACGAGGAAATAAAAACTAAAGGATTTCTTTCAATAAAAAGAACAAAACATTCCAATACAAATGAGATATAGTTACCTCCTTCAACAATGCTGCTGACTTGTGTGAAGGCAACAGTCGTAAACCTGCAGTTGCCCGTAGGGCGATCGGAGTCTCTTTCCATTTCAATTTGGGAACAAAATCTTTTGCTTGATCCACAAGCTTGGTTATAGAGTCTGCACCCTGAAGAAATCATATCAACGGTAAACTTGAGAAGAAATGTCACACAAAGTTACTGAGAAGATGAAACTATCGGAGATAACTTTTTAAATTGACCAGCAAATATTAAGACCCATGCGGAGCTATGGTTATCAAATCTGGGGCAGAAACAGTAATTTAAACATCATTCAAGTTTTTCGAAATAAGTTTTTTACAATGGCCCGTGCCAGGTGGTACAAAAGAAATAGCAACATCCACCGTGACCTTAGGATCGACCCTGTTGTTGAATTCATTAGCAAGCTTGAACAAAATTAAGAAATTTTTGAAAAAATGAAAATTATAATGCATTGTCTTTCCAGATAAATTTCTGCCTGTGATGTTGATAAATTTACCGAATAAAAAACTGAAAAGCAATAAAGTAGAACTTACTCCTTTAGGGTTGTCTTGAAAACTGGAGAGACCAGGGCTTGCTTGGATAAACAATTCCCTCTCGATTTTAATATTACCATCTGAACAGAGAAATGAAACAAATTTGTCAATAGGCCCTCGCTAAGTTTTGCTAATAGCAATTGAATTGTTATCTCGTGAGTAAAATCCAGAGAGAATGATGATGAGCACAATAAAAAATTACGGAATTCTCTCACAGACACAAAATACCTCAGGCAACTTCAAAAACACACGATTGTTGAGTTTTGAAGTTGCGTTGAGATGAGAAGTTGGTGGCTCTTTTAGGCGTCTGCTTGCAAGGAACAAATGACAGAATATTTCACCCAAATCTAACTGGTTTTGTAAGATATTGGATAAACTTTCAGAATATATGTATGGTTTTGGACTTATTTTCAGTAGTTTTCACTCAATCGGCCATAACGTGAGAAAATGACCTATAGCAGAGCTTTCGACTCGGCAAGGTATGGGTTAGATACATACAAAAATGGTCTTTTTAAAATAAAAAAAATCGGCTCAGGGAATACTTTCAACGGGTATGTGTTTCTTAGAGTCATCAGAACAACCTCCCATCCTCAGAAATGGGAATCACGACTTTTGCACTTGGGTGTCCTTGAAACCCACCATGTTACGCAATGAGTCTGTTGCATACTTTTGCTACAACCATATAGAACTTTGATTCTTATGTAAAATTCGGCGAAAATAAGGATGCGCACATTAAAAACGTTCAAAATCCACTTATTAACTCAGGAGATCACTTCAATTTCAAACAGCCCGCGCTACACTAGACACTATTTGCACCGGTATACTATTGCATAGACGGAACCACCGTGCATAAGCAAACAACATCGTAACTACAAAATGATGGAATTCCCTTCTAAATACATGAAATATTGGCTGCATTTGCTGTCTGGTCTTTTCGATTTATCAACGATTACAAAATAGTATAAGAAACGTACGCATCTAAACGAAACATTCCAATGTTTGTAAGTTCTGTTCATGTTTACATAAACGAGATGGTTCCATCTATGTAGTTATAAGTCTGTGATATAGTGTTTAGTGTAGCGCGGGTTGTTTGAAATGGAAGGTATTTTCTGAGTTAATGAGTGGCTTTTGAAAGTTTTTAATATACACAACGTTATTTTTGCAGAATTTTACGTTAGAAACAATGAGTTATATTGATGTAGCAAAAGTACGCAACAGACCTATTGGACCCTAAAAAGAGTGAAAGAAAGGGATCTTACCGTATAAGGATTTACGAAATTCTAAAGCCAACAATCTTGATCCTGTGCTGCCAGCATCAATAACCACGGCATACTGATCCACATGAAAACCTACTTTAAAGGCTAGTGAGTCGAAGACATTAGTCTGAGGAGATGATCTAGTTAATTGATAATCTAAAAAAGTGCAAAAAAAAAAGTAAAGGGCTGCTCTTAATAAACATTAAAATGAAAGCAAAAATCAAAATTCATAAAAAGCAAAACGAAAAAAAAGGCATCATTTGTATTGGGGGGAAAATTTATCTTTTATGAGCAGGCATATCGCCAGCGGGCCGATCTTTGAAGTCGTTGGATAAAAGTGGTTGACTGGTTAAGTGGAGAGTTACCAATGGTCCCTCAACCACAGCTTGTCTCTGCGGCAGTTGGTGTCTCGGGAATTAGAACAACATTACTTCTCGAGACCTGCCTTTTTAGTTGCCGTGCTAGTAGCTCTCTGCTCCTAGTTGATGCAGTTTTTTTGGCTCAAGAAGCTAATGGCAAAATTAGTATCCATGAAAACCACTTCAATTTTCAATTAAGTTCGTACAGACCTGTCCCATTTTGCCTCATAGGCAGCGTTGCCAGATGGTGTCAATTAATCGCCACATCTTACAAATAAGTCAATGTAAAATCTAATGAGAATTCCTACAAATCTGGCAACCATGCTCATGGGTCCCAGGTTGGGGCAACTGACTGTACTCGTCTAATCTTCTAATCTGATTTTATATCTATTTTACTTATGTATTTTTCTATTATATGTTATATTTTGTTAAATAAATTCATTAACCCTTTCCACTCGTGAGCATTTTTACCCGACCGCCCCACCAGCTCATGGAGCTTCATCAACACGATATGAAAACAAACCATATGATCTGTAAAAAACTCACATCACGGTGTACAGAGCGCGCTGGTGTAGTGCGTGATGTTCGTCCTAGTTCCCATAAAATCCGCTAAAGCTCACCATTGGTCAAGAGCGTTAGGTTAGGTTAAGCGCGTAGAATATATCCGGCAATCGAGTCCTTAGAAGGTATCTTTTTTTTGTTGGATATATCCGACCTGTAAGTGGAACTCAACTTTTCCCTAGTCGAATATATCCGACATACTAGGGGAAAGGGTTAAAAAAAAAAAAAAAAAAAAGAAGGGTATACTCACATAAAAGAACAGAGCAGCAAAATGCAAATGCACTGTAGATTAAGCAAGTTTTTGGTTGACTGCACAGTGCCTTTTTCCTAGTGGGCATCATACCGCCTTCTTGACCTTTTGTTTCCTCATCATCATCGATTCCCTGGTAACAATTAATCAATCATGAAAAGATAGTCAAAGGTTATTTGGTGAGAACTTCGTTCAGAAAACAATCATGAACAATGGCAGACCTAAAAATCTTTCTAGGGGGGGCTACAGCAGTGGCGGCTCGTTGGGTGAGGCGACAGGAAGCCGTCGCCTCACATTTTTGAAGGAGGAGAAAGAAAACAAATTAAAATTACAATAATTTCTCTACCCTACGGGCAGTGAGAAAGTAAAAATAACGTTAGAAGGTTTAAGAGGTTATTTTTACATCTTTCTTTGTTCCAACTGTTGAAAAATTGTGAATAAAACATAGTATCTTCAAGAGAATTTAGGTGAAGCTGGAGCAGGGGTGCAAAATGTTCCAAAAATGTGGAAGTTTCACGCAATCCATGCCTAAGTTCCTCAAAGAATTTTAAAAAATTTCCTCACAAAAATTTGAAAGTGATGACTTTTTATTGCTTCTTTTAACATTTCAACATCGTATGTTTGCAAAATGACCGATATTTTCCCATTTTTGACACCATTTTCCAGGGAAATCCTTACTGCCATTATTTGAAAAAAAAAAATTGGACAAATTTCCTCACTTTCACGCAATCCGCGGATTGTTAGCTCGGGCACATTTTGCACCCCTGAGCTGGAGTAGCTCTAGCTATCTTGCCAATGTTAAATTTTGTTGAGGGCTTTCATTGCTAAAAGCAGGCTGAAAGTTATGCACTGGCCCACCACTTGTTTACGTTTCGGAGAGGGAGAAGTGGAGCCAATCCGCTGGCCCATTCGATTTTCGTACTTCGGAATGTAAACAAACCGTGGGCCAGTGTATGTGTTTTAGCAATGAAGGCACTCAACAAGATTAAAGCCAGTGCCGTTATCTAGAGTATGGGTCATCTTTATCTACAACCAACTTTTTCAACGAAAATCTCAAAATTTCCTCAAAAATCCCTACCTGGAGAGTGGAAAATTTTGTATCTGCCACTGAACGTGGAGGTACAAGATATATTCATTTCAAGTCAAACATACAGCGAGTGTTTCCTCAGCGTAATTTTTTATTTAGTTTCATTTTACAGAAAGAGTATATTAAAATTACGGAGAAAAAATCCTACAGCCCTTCGGGCATGGACAAGGGAGGTGAGCAAGCTGTAAGGGAGTTAATTAAGCGGTCAAAATCACTTTAGGATAATTTTGGTTTGTTGTGATGCCACCTTGGAAGAAGAGACGCGTGTTTCATTCTTCCATGCCACTACCTTGCCAGGCGCCTTGCTAGGGTGGTCTTTCAAATTATAACAACAAACCATACACAGTGAGCAAGCATGAGCTAGAGTCTGTAATAACATTACTCAAAATACAAATTATAGGGCTAAAATATCGATTCTAAAGGCGAACAGAATACATTCCGGCCAAGTATGCTCATGTGATAAAATGACAATCAGAAATTAAGACTTACTCAGCAAAGAACCTTGATGTTAATTAGAAAAGTGGCTAATTACCTTAATTGACCATAATATCACTGATTAAAATCGTATTGAGTAATGAGGCTGCACGAAAAAAGATGTGTATTCCTATGATAAAGCCCTGTTTATGTCATGTGGACAGCAACATGTAAACACAAAATTTGGAGGTTAGATCTCCTGAAGTTTTCAAGAACGAAGTAAAACATTTGTGTCATGCTGCCTGTAAAGTTAGTTTGATGAGCTCTTACATCGTAAGATAAGTTTTTATCTGAAAAGATTCATTGCCTCTTCGCCAGTTTAGTCTCGTATAATTATTGTTAAAAATTACCTGTTTCGACCTAGCCGACGACCGCAACATTTCACGAGGTAAATATGTTCACTTCAGCTAGAATTTCGTAAGGACGATGAACCGCTAGAATCTGCCGACAATGAAAATTTTTGCGGTCTCACGATTTTCAAAGCCCCTTATCTAAGTAATCACTAAAATGAATAATCCCCCTTTATCTGTCAAATCGACACACTATTGTTAGATTTGAATGCAACTCGTAATGAATTGTCAAGTGTTATCACAATCTTCCAACACTTCCTTGTTTGCTGTTTGCTGATTTGTACAGTTATCAAACGTACATATGATATGACCTTCCGTGGGTAAACGTAGGTATTTATTAAATATATGGGTGTCTATCTGCCTACCGCTGCTTCTGATCGGATCATGTAATTTATACGATGACGTCTTTCATCGATTTTCCTTCAGGAGTCAGTTACCTTTGACTAAAATATTGCCATGCTTTTTTTTCATTTTTTTTTTTTTTTTTTTTTTTTTTTGGAGTGGCAACTTGTGAGCTCATCAGCTCAAATCATTACTTTTTTATCTACCTTCTTATAAGTAATTGATCCGATGTGATTAAACCACTTTAAAGCTACTCAGCGATAAAGTCTGTTACTTATGATGACAATAATTGCATTTGGTCAGGTCAATCACTGAACTCACACGATGAGTGAAAGTCTTCTCAAGAAATGTTAGGATTAAAGTTCTCCTTCAGGCTCGTTTGAAAACACATTTCGGTCTTTCATGACCGCTTTACTCCAGTTACATATTACTCACTTTATTGAGAAAGAAGACCCTTAGTGCATGGTTCTTTTAACTTTTTAACTGGACTACTTGACTTCTCAAGAAGTGCTTCAGCAACAGCCTCGCTCAGTCTAGGAGGACACGTGCAGAGACATTAATTTCAATTGTTCCATTTCGTTTCGAAACACTTTACGTATTAGATCTGGGTGGCTGTATTTGACATCTGGCCTAAGTATTACTAAATCTTGCATTTACTTAATAGAGAAAAAAAGTTATTTAAATTTAAATTGATTCAAGCTGTTGCTCTGCCGCATAGGGGATAAAGGAATTGGTCTTTCTCTCTCTCCTTCAATTTGAACTTGTGTGTTAGAAAAAGACAGAGATAGGGGCTAAAGTCATGTGATGGCCCCCTCTGCTATACGTATCTTACGCATGTGTTTAAACTGAAGGAGAGAGAGGAAGACAAATTTCTGTATCCGATCATACTCTGCCGTAATCTTCTTTGTCACTCTCTCCGAAACTAGCCAATTTTTTTTCACAGACAACTCGGCTCTTTGTAACTTATTACTTCAGCTGTAGTTGTTTCGGAAAAAATTAAATTGTGCATGGAAACATGAAAAAGTGAAAATGCGTGTGGAGGCGTTGAGGAGGGGGCCCGGGAGGGGGGCAGATTGGTTGGCCCATATTTTCGAGCCCACAATGTCACAGCCTTGCCTTAACGGGGTCCCTTTTCGAGTATCTGTGGATTTGGAGCCCAGGGCAAAGTGCCCCTTTTACCCCCCTCTCTACACCGGTGAAAGTGAAAAGTATCGAAGATCGCTGTTGCTGCATCAAAATTTCAGGCAAATCTAGCTAAATTGAATCTCTCCACAAATAGTGCTTGAGATTAACAGAATAATGCTCACTAACTTATTTCGTTGAACTAAGCATTGCAGCACCGACTAGTCCCTCTGAAGAATATATTTCTCAGGTAGGTATTCCTGAATTTTTTTTTATTTAATTTTTTTTTTTTTTTTTTTAACTATGAAAACAACCATGAATGCATGAATGCATTAAGTATTCCTCTTCTTCTTTATGTTGTTCCTAAGCGATTATAATTCCTTCTATCCTCTTATTTTAGACGTTTCGTCAATGAAGTCCTGCCATTAGTGAGTGATTTATCAACAAGTAATTATGGCTGAGAAGAAACCGATACCTCTTTGGAAACAGGCGGTGTTACAAGTTGGCGCCGGAGGATGTGCTGGTATGTATTGAATTTTCTCTATTTTATTAAATTGTAAGGAACTCAGCGTAGCAGTTGCTTATAACACTGTGGCCGACAGGCTGGAATAACTTAAAAAATGCGTCTTAGCTGGACCTTACATTTTCAAAAAGAAAACCGTCTCTTTGAAAAAAAAATTCCCTCTCCTCGGTTAGTTAAAGCATCAACCCTTCTAATCTTACATAGGAAGGAAGAAATCACTATTTCTTATTCAGTTCTAAAATGTTTGTTTTCCTGTTGCAGTCACGTTAAAATTAGAAAACAGCGAGAAATAGAAGCAGCCGTGAAGGGGCATTCCGAAGGGGGTTAAACTGTTTTTTAATTATTTGTAATATTAATTTTTGTTCAAGCAATGTATGTGGCTGATGCTTGCGTATTATTACATGCTGTAAAAACAATTTAAAAAAAATCAAGTTGTTTTGTTCCTCTGTGTTACAGGCAACATAGAGGGCACGCTTATGGAATTGTAAAATGGTATTGTTTTAAATATGATCTCAGTATAAAGTGGTTTTGCATTTCTTGTTTTCTTTGCCACATTTATTCAGGGTAGTTAAGTTTAGGTAATGGGTCTGTTGCATACTTTTGCTACATAAATATAACTCATTGTTTCTAAAGTAAAATTCGGCAAAAATAACGATGCGCACAATAAAAACGTTCAAAATCCACTCATTAACTCAGGAAATCACTTCCATTTCAAACAGCCCGCGCCACACTAGACACTATTTGCACTGGTATACTACTACATAGACGGAACCACCGTGCATAAGTAAACATCATCGTAACTACGAAATAATGGAATTCTCTTCTAAATACATGAACTATTGGCTACATTTGCTGTCTGATCTTTTTGGTTTATCAAAGATTACAAAATAATATGAGAAATGTACGCATCTAAACGAAAAATTCCAATGTTTGTAAGTTCTGTTCATGTTTACATTAACAAGATGGTTCCATCTATGTAGTTATAAGTCGGTGATATAGTGTCTAGTGTAGCGCGGGTTGTTTGAAATGGAAGGTATTTTCTGAGTTAATGAGTAGATTTTGAAAGTTTTTAATGTGCGCATCGTTTTTTTCGCCCAATTTTACATTAGAAACAATGAGTTATATTGATGTAGCAAAAGTACGCAACAGACCCATTACCGAGAAGATAAAGGCTCTACTTTGACAGTTTTGGATTTTTTTGTTATCATTTGACAATAATTCCTCATTTTGTTGAACAGTGAAACTATTAGAAATTTTTTTGATATAAATGGATAGAACTCAAAATGGAAGGTGTATTTGGAGTTGTAAATAATCTTTGGTATTGCTCAACAGGTTTTATTGAGGTCTGCATCATGCATCCTCTGGACTTAGTGAAAACAAGGCTGCAACTGCAGAAAAAAACTAGCGCCGTGAAATCAACGGATGTACATGTCTACGATGGTGTCGGTGATTGTTTCAAAAAAATGTACAGACATGAGGGTTTCCTTGCATTTTACAAAGGCATCGTGCCTCCTATACTTGTTGAAACGCCGAAAAGAGCAGTCAAAGTATGTTACTTATCTAAATTATTTTTGTCCATAGATTGTAATGGGGGAGAGCAGAAAACTCAAGATTAAAGCTTTAAGTTTAAATTTCCGAAAGTCACGGATCAGATCACATCAATTAGTGAAGTAATAGAAATTGGTACTTTGAACTTCAATGAGGCTCTTCCTAACTTTTGCTTTAAGCGATCTCAATAGTTAGCTTTTGAGTAAAATCCTGCAAAATGTACAAGGAGCACACTAAAAAGTTAAGAAATTTACTCATAGACTCCCGAAATGACTGAAAAGTCATTGCTGAGCTAAGCAAGTACAGACAGGGCAGTAGACTAGTGCACACGGGGGCTGTCTGGGGCCGCCATGGTCTCTTGGCACAGGCTGTTTCCAATGGTTTGAATTTTTCGCATTTTCAAACCAATTTTTCTCGGTGTTCCCGTTGAACTTGAGGAAAAAGAAAAAATATGGGTCTCCTTATTTTACCTCTACTTCAATATTCTGAATTAAAAAAAAATACGTGAAGTGTCCTATTATGATCAACACCGAATCATGTTCATACTAGAGTCCCTGTATGTAGAGAGTTAAGACAAGTGAAATCGTAGGTGCTGCCGTTAGATTTTTGCTATTTGTTAGTTTTTGTCCTTTTGTTTACATTCTGAGGGCCATTGTTGTGTTTTTGCCCACCGCAAAGATTACAGCTCCGTAGAGTTTCTGACGGTGTAATTTTTCTGTGATCAACATCTATTTATGTTTTAAAAGATTCTTTTGGGAACTATAGACATTCTAGAGGTGCATCATGATTAAAATTAACAAGTTTATTGACAGTTAACTCTTTTATCCGTAAAATATCGTCTGACCCCTTAGTTTGTAATCAAAATGTATGTAAACCAAAGTGCATAAACGAATCCAACGGCAGTGCCCGTAGAGCCTAAAACTCATGACCAATCAGAGGGTGACTACTCTCTTGTCTTAAGTCTCTACATACAGGGACTGTAGTTCATACTTTTTACAAACAGCTTCTCACAAAGCTTTGAGAAAATATTTTTGAAATGTATGACTCTTATGACTGTAATACTCTCTACTGAGAGCCATGCCAACTTTGATATCATAATTACTTAACAAATTTGTGATTTTTTATTGTTTTACAGTTCTTCACTTTTGAGCAGTACAAAAAGTTTTTCTTGTTCGGTTCGCCGAGTCCAACGCCTTTGGTACGAGTTCTACGACGCCTTTCCATGTTACTAATCATTAAAAGTAACTATGTCCTTGTGTTGTTCTAACATTTAATATTCACCTGGCATCAACTTGCATGTAGTCTAAATGCTTTTCAAAGGTTAAGAATCTATGAAGTTTTTAAAGTTGCTCTTGTAGCCTTTTTAAGCTTTAAAGGGTTGCAAGACAGTTTGTTCAATGCATTTCATCCAACTACTGTTTTTCATCCAAAACATTTTGTCCACATTCAATTTTGTCTACATTCACTTTTGTCCGAGACTTCTTGTTCAAACATTCGTCGTTTGCTGATTACAAACATCCAACGTAAACTTAGGTCGAAACATGATTTTGTTCTGCCTTTGTCACTGTGCCACCTTTTCAACGCCTCTTTTCTGTCAATCTAACAAAAAACTAATGTGTTAGGTAAAAATAAAAAAAAATAAAATCCATTTGAAAGAGGATGATTTTTTTCATACCAATGGACTCATGAAATTTAATGTGAAAACATTTTTTTTTTCACTTATTTATTGCAAGAGACATTTCAAGAATTAAACATCTATTTGTGTGCGTCGAATTCCAAAAAGCGGATTGACATGCAATACTCTCGTAAGTCTATTTTCTTTTTTTTTGGACAAAACTTTTTAGAGGGAAAAATTATCTTAGTTGGGTTGCACTCTACCTTTGACCAAAGCATAGAATAAGTATTACTACGTAATAGAAGCGTCACTCTCATAAGGCTGTGTGTAAACGCTAGCGCGTGACATTGAAAATAGGGCATCGAGCGGGAAATTTGAAATAGAGCGTCAGCGGGTTTAGAATAAGGCATTTAGCGTATATGCCGTGTGTAGAGGGGATGGATGCAGGGAGGGGGTGAGCCTGCGCGCTCCGGCTGCGCATGAGAGACGTTCTCAAGGCCATGGACGGCCGACAGAAGAACCCGCGCTAGTGACGCTTCTATTACGAAGTAATATTTATTCTATGGCCAAAGAAGTAATTGGACCATTTTACTATTGAAACACTTTCCTATGTGGATCTTGTTTTTCGGGATGAATTTAACTGGACCAAAAGTGGCATGGGACCAACTGTGTCTTTGCACAAAAATGATGGGACAAACTGTCTGGTTACCCCTTAAAGTTGCGCAGTTATTTTGTGAGTGCATATCTCTAAAATGTTCTGTCACTGGTGTTTTGATGTTTTCAAAATCTTCAAAATCCACCACATTTTGCTTGCATTCTTTTTTTTTTACTTTTTTGGGTGTTTTTTTGTTTTTTACTCTTTTAGGGTATTTAGTTTAAGCTTGTTTCAGTTTTAAGGTGATTCCAGGTGAAACTTTTCCGTATTTCAATCCGATGGATAGCGCCTCTAGTCGCTTTTTGGAAAAGTGGTGTTTTTGGCGTTTTAAACTGAAACCATAGATAAAACACAAAATCCAATAACGTCAGCACCTGCAAAAATTTGTTTTAGATTTGTTGAGCCCTAAATGAGCAAAATTGGTTTAAAATTAAAGCCGTAAATTATGAAATTCGTTTCGCCATAAGCTTAGTGAGTGAGAGTGAGCGCGAGTGATGATACGTCTATCTGCCTCACTTGAACTCATTGCGGCTTATGGGAAGTTTTGTATTTCATAATTTCCGGCTTTATTTTTGAGTGTTTCAGCCTGAAACTTTCAGGGTATCTTCCTGAAGTATGCTCGCAGGTGCTGACGTTCCTCAAATTTGTGTTTTTAGCCTGAATTCGTCAAATTTAGCGAAAAACTGTTGACTTTTTGAGCAGCGCGACGTGGTGTCCACAGTTAGAACTAATCGACTCTGGAATCATCTTAAGCTGGTATTGAAGCATAATGTCAGCGCACACTTTATCTTGACTGTATTTATTTATTTATTTATTTATTTATTTATTGAGGAGATGGAAAGGAAAAGATTCTTCCGCAGTTTTTGTGGTTACACTTAGCAGAGTTGCCAGAGTTATACCCCTTTTTAAAATAAAATAAAAAAAAAATTACACAAGAAATGAAGCAAAATAGAGAGAGATAGAGAGTCGAGAAATATTTCGTTTGAGAGAGAAAAAAAAAAAAACTAAATATATTTAGAGTACTTTACCTCCTTGAGTGCTCTAGGTATTTCCTTCCCAAACTTGAGAGTCCCTGGCAGGTCGCCGTTACTCTCCTCTTTCCTATCCTTTGTTTTGAGAATACTTTGATTGTCTTTCCTACCCCTTTTTTTTTATGCAGTCCAGTCGTTCGCTGTGAAATATCAGCATAACGAACCACGTGTTTGGGCGGCTGGACTTTACTACTACTACTCCTACATTATTTAAACGGGACAAGCCCTTGGACAAAAATAACAAAACATAGGTAAATAGGCAGTACACTAGGCATAACACGTATTAAATGTTTGTATTTGTAAACAATTTATTAAAGTCCAATGGCAGTTTGTAATGAGTAATATCGGGACAGATCTAAAATCAGCCCATTTTATAGGAATCCTCAGCAATTTGGGCGTTTACAATACTTTTTCTTGATTTGATATTTTCTTTATAAACCACTACATTTTGCTTGCATTCTTTTTTTTTTCTATTTTTTTTTTCTTTTGTGTGTGTTGTTTTGTTTTGTGCTCTTTTAGGGTATTTAAAGCTTGTTTCAGAAAAGTTAGCCTGCATTTCTGAAACAAGCTTTAGCCGAGCGGTTCCCAACCTTTTTTGGTCATGGACCACCAATTGGATGAGCGGTGGAGGCCGCGGACCACCACTTGAAAAAATGAAAAATCGATTACCTTTTTCTTTTCTTTTTTTTTTTGGACATTGGAGGGCAAATGAAAAATAACCTGCCCTAGTGGGAGCGTTGCAGCTGTGACTCCTCTGTCACTTATCAACTTATACAAATTATTTAGGTTATGACTCGTTCAAATGATAACTTACTTCCCTAGCAACGACAAAATTTTATTTTTCCTGCAACATAAAAAAGTATTAGTCACAAATTCAACGTTGCCACTTTCGGGCGAAAAAAACGGAAAAAATTTGGAAAGGTCTTCATGGACCACCAAAACTGGGTCCACGGACCACCAGTTGAGACCCGCTGCTCCAGCCAGTCATTTAAGTAAGAAAATTATTGTGTTGTGTTCTTTGTTTCATATTTCTAAGGTTATAGATCCAAAGGAACCCTCGTTTTGATCCCTAGCATTTTTCAGCTTTTTTTTTTTTTTAAAGTCTTCATTGTTCCTTCTTTAATTTTGTTTTTTATTGTTGTTTTTAGACTTTTTCTGTCGCTGGCTTTGCCTCAGGAGTCACTGAAGCCACTCTAGTAACTCCGTTTGAAACGGTCAAAGTAACTCTTCAATCGAACAAATCCAAAGCTGCTGAGGTGCCTAGTTCATGGGCTGTTACCAAGCAAATTATTGATGAGCATGTAAGTCAAATTTTAAGGGCTCTCAATATCTTCTCTTGCTTATTAATTTTTCGGTTTCAATGCAAAGCTTTGAATATAGCATTTTTTCTTTCTTCTTTTTTCCCCCTTTTTTTTAATTGATCTATTATTTTATATATTCACTTTTTTTTTATCTATTTTTTAATTTACTAACTATTCTTTAATTTATTTATTTATTTTTTCATTTATTTATCTATTGTCTTTCCCCCCTCTTTTTTTTTAACCAGTCCAGTCGTTCGCTGTGAAATATCAGCATAACGAACCACCGTGTTTGGGCGGCTGGTCTTTACTACTACTACTACTACTACTACTACTACTTATTTACTAACCATGCAATTTTATTTTTTTAATTAGTTTTGGGCAGTAAACCTGCTTACCTAGTTTGGCCATCAACAGACTTTTTATCACTTGTTCTTTTTTGTTATTCTGTAAATAAACTCCCTCCAGGCAGGATTAAAAATAAATTTTCTATTTAATCATGGCAAACCTAGAATTTGCGAATGATTTGGATTTTCAATGTACAATTCAGAGCAAAAAATCTTATAACTGGATTTGAATTTGATGACCAATGTAAATTTTGAAAATATTGAATAAAACTTTGGTTTATTCAAACAAAATCTTACCATACTCCTTGGCCAAAAACTTTTGAGTATTACTGTTGGATGGAAAGTAAATTGGGAGGAAATTTTTAAGGAATCACTGAACTATCCTTTCTCAAAGTGAACAAAACAAGATTGTGAGCCTGCGGCTAGTATGAAGAATTGTCGACAAACTTCAAGAACTAACTTGTCTGAGTATTTTCTAGTTCACATGCAAACCAATTTCAGACTATTCAATCATTTTTATGCATTGGGCAGTGCTTTCATCTGAGTCTATGTTGACCATTTCAAAAGTCTCTCGGAAACAATTAATTAGTTCAAAGCCCATAACCGTAGCCAGGACATTATTTCCCTCTCTCTTATCCCATTTGAACGCATGTGTTAGAAAAGGATGGCTGAAGGGGCTGTCAGGTGACTTCAGCACTTGTTTCTGTCCTTTTCTAACACATGCGTTCAAATGGGACAAGAGAAAGACAATATTCTGGCCATTGCTATGTCAAAGCTACGACAGCTGCAGGTATCTTTGATGATAAATGAGTGATAATTGTTTACTTTGTTGACTTTTCCTGTAAAATTCCCTCTTTGATTGTGGTACTATGACCTTCAAAAGGAAGTATTCTGGAAGAAAATTTCATTCTATCATTTCTCCTGTGAAATTCCCTCTTTGATTGTGGTACTATGACCTTCAAAAGGAAGTATCCTGGAAGAAAATTTCATTGTATCATTTCTCTTGTGAAATTACCTCTTTGATTATGGCACTATGACCTTTAAAAGGAAGTATCCTGGAAGAAAATTTCATTTTATCATTTCTAGGTCAATTTTAAAGAATTTTGATTTTATCAGTTGTTTCTGAGTTACATAGAATTGCCACTTAGAAGAATACATTGAAAATTCTAAAATATTTGGAAAATAACGCAAACATTTATCAAGTAAAATGTGGATGAGAGGACTTTCTTTTGCAAGTCATACTACACAATTTCATCACATTCTTGCTTAGCTAATTGCTTCCATTATTGTGAGACAGCGTTTTCATGCACGTCCTCATCACCAAATGGCAAGAGGGTGGAACCAAAAATGTCGAGTATCAGATTTCCAAGTCTCTAATGATGATTAAATTGCTCAGTAAACATCTAAGAGAGATACATACATCTGCTACGGAGACTAAGTGAAGCTGCTTGCACGCGGAATAATAATATTAATAACAAAAATGCATCTGTCTTGTACCGCTAACCCATTTTCTTGAGGGACTTTAAAAATGGATATTTATTTATTTTTCTATTCTTTGTTTTGAGAATACTTTGACCGTCTTTCCTCCCTCTTTTCTTCAACCAGTCCAGAAATAAAAGCTTTGTTCAAGTGCTTCATTGAAGCCTTTAAGCATTAAATTCATTTTATTGATTTAAAAAAACGCGCACCTTAACGATTGTTGTCATAGCAAGAGCCAAGTTTTACAATTTCAGACCAACAGCAGTACTCGTAATCAGTCTTAACGATCGGTTTTTTGATGAAGTTAATTATCAGCCCCCTGATTAATTTTTTTGAGACACAAAATGTCTGGGACCATATTTGCGTGAGAAAATTTTGACACAAAAAACTTGATGCGTTCTGTTGATCACGAATCTCATCAGGGAAATTTTTATTTCTGTTTTCAAAAATTGGTATGTTGGAACATTATATTTTCATCGTGCAAGTCAATACATTAGTAATAATAAAGACACAACTCAATAGCGATAACTTATTAACTCATGAACTCATCTGTAGAATAGAAGGCTTTGTTTAGAAGAAAAGCCCTGAGCTTGGCCAAAAATGCAGGATAGCTATCTTCCCTTTTTATCTCCTCCGGAAATTTGTTTCGGACCTAAATCCCTACTCTTTTTACAATGGGGCTCTTGCAAATTTTTGCTATAGGAGATTGAAGAGTTGATTCTTGCATAAAAACCTGTAAAAATCACAATGAGTACACTGAAAAATCACGAAATTCACTCTCAGAATAGGACTTAATGTCAAAGAGTCGCAGGTATTATGGAAGATTCCCATCTAAATTGAGACATATCTCTGTGTTTCCCAGGAGAAAGTGAAATAATAGACAGGGATCTTTCATGATACCTACCTTAAACCGCCATCACGATCTTGCCGTTATAGCAGTTATGTGAGTTTATTACTGAACTTGATACTTTCTTAGTGTGATTTTCGTGATTTCCGCTGGTTTTCATATCAGATTGGATTTATATGCATGTAGCAAAAGTTTGCAAGAGCCCCACAACCGATTCATCAAAACAATTTTTACTGCTATTTTAATTTTCAAGAATTTCCTGCTGTATTTCTCCTTATCGCTTTAAACTAATTGAAAAATGTTTGTGTTTATTTACTTTGACAGGGATTTGGATCGCGAGGTTTATACAAAGGCTTCATCGCAACCGTACTGAGAGGAGGAGTTTTCAATATGGTCTATTTTGGATTCTATCATTCAGTCAAAGATTGTTTTCCTACTTTGGAAGTGAGTACCTATGTTTATTTTTAAAATCAAAATCACTGCATGAAGTTGCATCGAAGCAGATTTAGGGGTGTCGCTGGATCAGCAGAATCATGCGAAGTGTCCGCTGGCAGCGACAGACTTTGAGGCCCCCACGCAGAAAATCAGTTGGGGCCCCCCTTTAGTCTGGGTTTAAATTTAACTCGTTTCTAACCTCTTTCTGAATTTTTTCTCTCTCCTTCTGTTTATTCCTTTATTGTTCTTTTCTGTCTTTTTTTTCTTCGTTTCTCTTTACGCTTGTGAAAGTGTCACCAATTTGTCAAAACTTTAGTAACACTGTGCATTATTAAATTGTACATTGAATTGAGAGGGTTTCTTTCCATTTACAGCACCTATGGATGCGAATCAGAATTGAACAGAAAATCGGTTTTTATGGGGATTTTGATTGAACTGAAAACCTAACTGAAAATTCGAAAGTTAAGAGCAGAGTCTAATAGAGACCCAGCACAAAACTTGCGACAGGTGTCCACTATTCTGGCTCATTTTTGGTCGGAACTCATCGGAACAACGGCCAACTTTTGCGTACTGTTGACTGATGAGCGCGCGATTTTCATTCGCCAAGCAAAACCTTCATTTTTTATGAATTTGATTTGATTTCATTTCTCGCTTTTTTTCTTTTTGTCCAAAACATCTTATTCTTTGCAATGTTAATCCCATCAAAAACCTTTCCAGGTGCAAGCAGACAGCATGTCAGGTAATTAAGTCTGTCACGAAAAGCCGTTCCAATGCATCTACTCAAAGATATGATATGATGGGATCGGCAAGTCTCGTCCAAGTGGGCATCCAACAAGGCAACTGCTGATCATTTTTCAAAATCAATACTCTCCATCAGCGGCAAATTTAGTGAAGGAAACACTTTGAGCGATGTGTATTTCTTTATTTTTTGATGTGTATTTCTTTATTTTTTATTTTCAAACGCAAAAACTTGCCGCCGTTCATCGCCTAAAAAAAAAAAAAATTAAAAAAAAAAAAAAAAAAATTAAAAAAAAATTGATCGTACGTGCTATCAATTTTTTTTTATTTTTTATTTTTTTTTTTTCTAATTTTTTATTTTAGGCGATGAACGGCGGCAAGTTTTTGCGTTTGAAAATAAAAAATAAAGAAATACCGCCGCTGACGATCCGCCACTGGCTAGTCCGCCGATGACGATCCGCCACTGGCTAGTCCGCCACTGGCTAGTCCGCCGCTGACCGCCGCTGACGATCCGCCACTGGCTAGTCCGCCGCTGGCCGATCCGCATCTGGATAGTCCGCCACTGGCTAGTCCGCCGCTGGCCGATCCGCCACTGGCTAGTCCGCCGCTGACCGATCCGCCTCTGGCTAGTCCACCGCTGACGATCCGCCACTGGCAAGTCCGCCACTGACGATCCGCATCTGGCTAGTCCGCCACTGGCTAGTCCGCCACTGGCTAGTCCGCCGCTGGCCGATCCGCCTCTGGCTAGTCCGCCACTGGCTAGTCCGCCGCTGACCGCCGCTGACGATCCGCCACTGGCTAGTCCGCCGCTGGCCGATCCGCATCTGGCTAGTCCGCCACTGGCTAGTCCGCCGCTGGCCGGTCCGCCTCTGGCTAGTCCGCCGCTGGCCGATCCGCCACTGGCTAGTCCGCCGCTGGCCGATCCGCCGCCGATGACGATCCGCCACTGGCTAGTCCGCCGCTGGCTAGTCCGCCGCTGGCCGATCCGCCTCTGGCTAGTCCGCCGCTGGCCGATCCGCCACTGGCTAGTCCGCCGCTGACGATCCGCCACTGGCTAGTCCGCCGCTGGCCGATCCGCCACTGGCTAGTCCGCCACTGACGATCCGCCACTGGCAAGTCCGCCACTGACGATCCGCATCTGGCTAGTTCGCCACTGGCTAGTCCGCCGCTGGCCGATCCGCCACTGGCTAGTCCGCCACTGGCTAGTCCGCCGCTGACCGCCGCTGACGATCCGCCACTGGCTAGTCCGCCGCTGGCCGATCCGCATCTGGCTAGTCCGCCACTGGCTAGTCCGCCGCTGGCCGATCCGCCACTGGCTAGTCCGCCACTGGCTAGTCCGCCGCTGACCGATCCGCCTCTGGCTAGTCCACCGCTGACGATCCGCCACTGGCTAGTCCGCCGCTGGCCGGTCCGCCTCTGGCTAGTCCGCCGCTGGCCGATCCGCCTCTGGCTAGTCCACCGCTGACGATCCGCCACTGGCTAGTCCGCCGCTGGCCGGTCCGCCTCTGGCTAGTCCGCCGCTGGCCGATCCGCCACTGGCTAGTCCGCCGCTGGCCGATCCGCCTCTGGCTAGTCCGCCGCTGGCCGATCCGCCACTGGCTAGTCCGCCACTGACGATCCGCCACTGGCTAGTCCGCCGCTGGCCGATCCGCCACTGGCTAGTCCGCCACTGGCTAGTCCGCCACTGACGATCCGCCACTGGCAAGTCCGCCACTGACGATCCGCATCTGGCTAGTCCGCCGCTGGCCGGTCCGCCACTGGCTAGTCCGCCGCTGGCCGATCCGCCACTGGCTAGTCCGCCACTGACGATCCGCCACTGGCAAGTCCGCCACTGACGATCCGCATCTGGCTAGTCCGCCACTGGCTAGTCCGCCGCTGGCCGATCCGCCACTGGCTAGTCCGCCACTGGCTAGTCCGCCGCTGACGATCCGCCACTGGCTAGTCCGCCGCTGGCCGATCCGCAACTGGCTAGTCCGCCGCTGTCCGATCCGCCACTGGCTAGTCCGCCGCTGACCGATCCGCCTCTGGCTAGTCCACCGCTGACGATCCGCCACTGGCTAGTCCGCCGCTGGCCGGTCCGCCTCTGGCTAGTCCGCCGCTGGCCGATCCGCCACTGGCTAGTCCGCCGCTGGCCGATCCGCCACTGGCTAGTCCGCCACTGACGATCCGCCACTGGCTAGTCCGCCGCTGGCCGATCCGCCTCTGGCTAGTCCGCCACTGGCCGATCCGCCTCTGGCTAGTCCGCCGCTGGCCGATCCGCCACTGGCTAGTCCGCCGCTGGCCGATCCGCCACTGGCTAGTCCGCCCCTGACGATCCGCCACTGGCTAGTCCGCCGCTGGCCGATCCGCCACTGGCTAGTCCGCCCTGACGATCCGCCACTGGCTAGTCCGCCGCTGGCCGATCCGCCACTATCTAGTCCGCCGCTGGCCGATCCGCCTCTGGCCGATCCGCCGCCGATGACGATCCGCCACTGGCTAGTCCGCCGCTGGCCGATCCGCCTCTGGCTAGTCCGCCGCTGGCCGATCCGCCACTGGCTAGTCCGCCGCTGACGATCCGCCACTGGCTAGTCCGCCGCTGACGATCCGCCACTCGCTAGTCCGCCGCTGACGATCCGCCACTGGCTAGTCCGCCGCTGGCCGATCCGCCTCTGGCTAGTCCGCCGCTGACGATCCGCCACTGGCTAGTCCGCCGCTGGCCGATCCGCCACTGGCTAGTCCGCCACTGACGATCCGCCACTGGCTAGTCCGCCGCCGGCCGATCCGCCACTGGCTAGTCCGCCGCTGGCCGATCCGCCTCTGGCTAGTCCGCCGCTGGCCGATCCGCCACTGGCTAGTCCGCCGCTGACGATCCGCCACTGGGTAGTCCGCCGCTGGCCGATCCGCCACTGACGATCCGCCTCTGGCTAGCCCGCCGCTGGCCGATCCGCCACTGGCTAGTCCGCCACTGGCCGCCAGTGGCGGATCGGCCAGTGACGGATCGGCGGACTAACCAGTGGCGGATCGTCAGTGGCGGACTAGCCAGTGGCGGATCGGCCAGTGACGGATCGGCCAGCAGCGGACTAGCCAGTGGCGGATCGGCCGGCGGCGGACTAGCCAGTGGCGGACTAGCCAGAGGCGGATCGGCCAGCGGCGGATCGTCAGCGGCGGACTAGCCAGTGGCGGATCGGCCAGCGGCTGACTAGCCAGTGGCGGATCGTCAGTGGCGGACTTGCCATTGGCGGATCGGCCAGCGGTGGACTGACCAGTGGCGGATCGGCAGTGGGGGACTAGCCAGTGGCGGATCGGCCAGCGGCGGACTAGCCAGTGGCGGATCGGCCAGCGGCGGACTAGCCAGTGGCGGATCGTCAGTGGCGGACTTGCCATTGGCGGATCGTCAGTGGGGGACTAGCCAGTGGTGGATCGGCCCGCGGCGGACTAGCCAGTGGCGGATCGGCCAGCGGCGGACTAGCCAGAGGCGGATCGGCCAGCGGCGGACTAGCCAGTGGCGGATCGTCAGCGGCGGTTTTTCTTTATTTTTTATTTTCAAACGCAAAAACTTGCCGCCGTTCATCGCCTAAAATAAAAAATTAGAAAAAAAAAAAAAAAAAAAAAAAAAAAAATTGATAGCACGTACGATCAATTTTTTTTTTTTTTTTTTTTTTTTTTTTAATTTTTTTTTTTAGGCGATGAACGGCGGCAAGTTTTTGCGTTTGAAAATAAAAAATAAAGAAATACACATCGCTCAAAGTTTTTCCTTCACTAAATTCGCCGCTGATGGAGAGTATTGATTTTGAAAAATGATCAGCAGTTGCGTTGTTGGATGCCCACTTGGACGAGACTTGCCGATCCCATCATATCATATCTTTGAGTAGATGCATTGGAGCGGGTTTTTGTGACAGACTTAAATTTCCTGACATGCTGTCTGCTTGCACCTGGAAAGGTTTTGATGGGATTAACATTGCAAAGAATAAGATGTTTTTGGGCAAAAAGAAAAAAAACGAGAAATGAAATCAAATCAAATTCATAAAAATGAAGGTTTTGCTTGGCGAATGAAAATCGCGCGCTCATCAGTCAACAGTACGCAAAAGTTGGCCGTTGTTCCGATGAGTTCCCACCAAAAATGAGCCAGAATAGTGGACACCTGTTGCAAGTTTTGTGCTGGGTCTCTATTAGACTCTGCTTAACGGTCGAATTTTCAGTTTGGTTTTTAGTTCAATCAAAAACCCCGTAAAAACCGATTTTCTGTTCAATTCTGATTCGCATCCATAGGTGCTGTAAATTGAAAGAAACCCTCTCAATTCAATGTACAATTTTAAAAATGCACAGTGTTACTAAAGTTTTGACGCCACTGGCTAGTCCGCCGCTGGCCGATCCGCCACTGGCTAGTCCGCCGCTGACGATCCGCCACTGGCTAGTTCGCCGCTGGCGGATCCGCCACTTGCTAGTCCGCCGCTGGCTGATTTGTCACTGGCTAGTCCGCCGCTGGCCGATCTGCCACTGGCTAGTCCGCCGCTGGCCGATTTGCCACTGGCTAGTCCGCCGCTGGCCGATCCGCCACTGGCTAGTCCGCCGCTGACGATCCGCCCCTGGCTAGTCCGCCACTGCCGATCCGCCACTGGCTAGTCCGCTGCTGGCTAGTCCGCCGCTGGCCGATTTGCCACTGGCTATTCCGCCGCTGACGATCCGCCACTGGCTAGTTCGCCGCTGGCGGATCCGCCACTTGCTAGTCCGCCGTGGCTGATTTGTCACGGGTAGTCCCCCGCTGGCCGATCTGCCACTGGCTAGTCCGCCGCTGGCCGATTTGCCACTGGCTAGTCCGCCGCTGGCCGATCCGCCATGGCTAGTCCGCCGCTGGCCGATCCGCCACTGGCTAGTCCGCCACTGACGATCCGCCACTGGCAAGTCCGCCACTGACGATCCGCATCTGGGTAGTCCGCACTGGCTAGTCCGCCCCTGGCCGATCCGCCCCTGGCTAGTCCGCCACTGACGATCCGCCACTGGCTAGTCCGCCGCCGGCCGATCCGCCACTGGCTAGTCCGCCGCTGGCCGATCCGCCTCTGGCTAGTCCGCCGCTGGCCGATCCGCCACTGGCTAGTCCGCCGCTGACGATCCGCCACTGGGTAGTCCGCCGCTGGCCGATCCAACACTGACGATCCGCCTCTGGCTAGCCCGCCGCTGGCCGATCCGCCACTGGCTAGTCCGCCACTGGCCGCCAGTGGCGGATCGGCCAGTGACGGATCGGCGGACTAACCAGTGGCGGATCGTCAGTGGCGGACTAGCCAGTGGCGGATCGGCCAGTGACGGATCGGCCAGCAGCGGACTAGCCAGTGGCGGATCGGCCGGCGGCGGACTAGCCAGTGGCGGACTAGCCAGAGGCGGATCGGCCAGCGGCGGATCGTCAGCGGCGGACTAGCCAGTGGCGGATCGGCCAGCGGCTGACTAGCCAGTGGCGGATCGTCAGTGGCGGACTTGCCATTGGCGGATCGGCCAGCGGTGGACTGACCAGTGGCGGATCGTCAGTGGGGGACTAGCCAGTGGCGGATCGGCCAGCGGCGGACTAGCCAGTGGCGGATCGGCCAGCGGCGGACTAGCCAGTGGCGGATCGTCAGTGGCGGACTTGCCATTGGCGGATCGTCAGTGGGGGACTAGCCAGTGGTGGATCGGCCAGCGGCGGACTAGCCAGTGGCGGATCGGCCAGCGGCGGACTAGCCAGTGGCGGATCGGCCAGCGGCGGACTAGCCAGTGGCGGACTAGCCAGTGGCGGATCGTCAGTGGCGGACTGGCCAGTGGCGGATCGTCAGTGGCGGACTAGCCAGTGGCGGATCGGCCAGCGGCGGACTAGCCAGTGGCGGACTAGCCAGTGGCGGATCGTCAGTGGTGGACTACCCAGTGGTGGATCGGCCAGCGGCGGACTAGCCAGTGGCGGATCGTCAGTGGCGGATCGGCCAGCGGCGGACTACCCAGTGGCGGACTAGCCAGTGGCGGATCGTCAGTGGCGGACTACCCAGTGGTGGATCGGCCAGCGGCGGACTAGCCAGTGGCGGATCGTCAGTGGCGGATCGGCGAGCGGCGGACTGGCCAGTGGCGGATCGTCAGTGGCGGACTAGCCAGTGGCGGATCGGCCAGCGGCGGACTAGCCAGTGGCGGATCGTCAGCGGCGGACTAGCCAGTAGCGGATCGGCCAGCGGCGGACTAGCCAGAGGCGGATCGGCCAGCGGCGGACTAGCCAGTGGCGGATCGTCATCGGCGGCGGATCGGCCAGCGGCGGACTAGCCAGAGGCGGATCGGCCAGTGGCGGATCGTCATCGGCGGACTAGCCAGTGGCGGATCGTCAGCGGCGGTTTTTCTTTATTTTTTATTTTCAAACGCAAAAACTTGCCGCCGTTCATCGCCTAAAATAAAAAATTAGAAAAAAAAAAAATAAAAAATAAAAAAAAATTGATAGCACGTACGATCAATTTTTTTTTTAATTTTTTTTTTTTTTTTTTTTTTTAATTTTTTTTTTTTAGGCGATGAACGGCGGCAAGTTTTTGCGTTTGAAAATAAAAAATAAAGAAATACACATCGCTCAAAGTTTTTCCTTCACTAAATTCGCCGCTGATGGAGAGTATTGATTTTGAAAAATGATCAGCAGTTGCGTTGTTGGATGCCCACTTGGACGAGACTTGCCGATCCCATCATATCATATCTTTGAGTAGATGCATTGGAGCGGGTTTTCGTGACAGACTTAATTACCTGACATGCTGTCTGCTTGCACCTGGAAAGGTTTTTGATGGGATTAACATTGCAAAGAATAAGATGTTTTGGACAAAAAGAAAAAAAGCGAGAAATGAAATCAAACCAAATTCATAAAAAATGAAGGTTTTGCTTGGCGAATGAAAATCGCGCGCTCATCAGTCAACAGTACGCAAAAGTTGGCCGTTGTTCCGATGAGTTCCGACCAAAAATGAGCCAGAATAGTGGACACCTGTTGCAAGTTTTGTGCTGGGTCTCTATTAGACTCTGCTCTTAACGGTCGAATTTTCAGTTTGGTTTTCAGTTCAATCAAAATCCCCGTAAAAACCGATTTTCTGTTCAATTCTGATTCGCATCCATAGGTGCTGTAAATTGAAAGAAACCCTCTCAATTCAATGTACAATTTAATAATGCACAGTGTTACTAAAGTTTTGACGCCACTGGCTAGTCCGCCGCTGGCCGATCCGCCACTGGCTAGTCCGCCGCTGACGATCCGCCACTGGCTAGTCCGCCGCTGACGATCCGCCACTGGCTAGTTCGCCGCTGGCGGATCCGCCACTTGCTAGTCCGCCGCTGGCTGATTTGTCACTGGCTAGTCCGCCGCTGGCCGATCTGCCACTGGCTAGTCCGCCGCTGGCCGATTTGCCACTGGCTAGTCCGCCGCTGGCCGATCCGCCACTGGCTAGTCCGCCGCTGACGATCCGCCACTGGCTAGTCCGCCACTGCCGATCCGCCACTGGCTAGTCCGCTGCTGGCTAGTCCGCCGCTGGCCGATTTGCCACTGGCTATTCCGCCGCTGGTCGATCCGCCACTGGACGATGCGCCATAGGTCAATTCTGTAACTTTAAGAAAATAATGCTACTGTCACTACCAGTTCTCATCAAATAAAGTGATCAGTTGTAAACTCTACAAGTACCTATGCAGCAAAGAACTTTTGTCACTACTTGCTTATGAATAATCATACTAAAATTTAAAGGTGCGCTGTAAACACATCAGAAACTAGTCTCCCTCTAGTGATCAACAATAGTATGGTACTCAGCTGTTGCATTTGCAAACAATGAAGTGGAAAATGAAGCTCCGCGGTTGTGCCCAAATTCGAATACTTTCAGCTTCAGAGCTAGAATTGTTATTTAATACATGAATATGCAAAAGTACCTAACTGTGAGAGCAAACCAACCTTTAGTACACGATAGAATACAACAAATTAGAAGCACACAAAAGAAATAACTAAAAAAGATGCTTGGTACATTTATTTAAAAAGAAGAACTGAGGAGGACTAATTTCGTAATTCACAGCCTCCGTTGTAATTGAAACAATAATCACTTGTAATCACTCATGTATTTGTTACGAGTTTAGTTCAAAAGTGTCAAAGCAGGGAGAAATGTTTTTGTTTTGAAATAATGTGCAGTTCTTGTTGACTGACGATGAAGCGTCGACTCTCACGGCGATCTCAAATACTAATAAAAGACAAGAGAAGAGCCAATGAGAGTAGAGTCACCGCGTAGTTTGAAATAGCCGTTATAATGAGAAATTCAGTTTTTTTATCATTTCTCAATAAATATTAGACGGATTGAGTTCAAACAAAAAAAAGGCACGAGCACAGAACACGCTGGTTAAAATAAGACCAAGTTTGATGAGTTTGGTTGCGTAGTTTTTCCGCTACAGGATCATATTACGTCACGGTTTGGGGGAATGAAATAATTTCTGTAATTATAAGCGTTTACCTGACTTGCCGTCTGCGTCTACCGACGCTTATGATGCAATGTTTGCAATGTTCTCCAATAGTGGAGGTCAAAACTACTTTTAATCTGCCCTGTTTCAATATCTTTCTAATCCTCTTAATTTATTTTCAAGGATCCGGTGCATGAATTCCTTAGAAAAATTGGTCTAGGATTTGTGTCAGGCACCCTAGCTTCGTGTACAAATATTCCATTTGATGTGGCCAAGAGTAGAATTCAGGGCCCACAGCCCGAGCCGGGCGTTATTAAGTACAAAACCACAATCAATACTCTAAGAACTGTGTACGTAGAGGAAGGGTAAGTGTTCTCTAAGTTAGATTAATGTTCTCTCATAATTGTAAGTGAGCTCATTAAGGGGAGTTGGACAAGGATTTAGGACAACATTTTCAGAATTAGTTTTTTCAGCTAACTTTGTCCCTTACCTATATCCTTGGCCTTAATTTAAGACCAAGTGTACTTATTTCTGTTGTGGAGTCTTTTCTGTAAGAGTAATTTCATTGAAAAAGTAAAAAAAAGTGCAAGTGCAAAGCATTTTAATTTTTTTCATCCAGTAATTTTTAAATTGTGCTTCTCCTCAGTTTGTGCTGTTTCACACAAAAGGTACCTTTTCTCAGGATCTACTGTGTCAGTTTTCAAAGACTCATTTGCATCCTTACATTCTCTTCTTCACTTTAAAGTGGGAGTTATCCCAAATTATTCGATTTTGCCGTTTTATATCTGAAATACCTCCAAAAAATATGCTCTTTTTTGTTTAAAATTTAAAAAATTGGTCTTGTTGGCAATTTCGAGAATTTTCTCAAACCTGTATGTCAAAGTCAAGAGGAGAGTGTAAGGATTCAAATAAACCCATGTTTTTAAAAATTGGCTAGATTTTTATTAGATTCTGAGAAAAGTAAGTACCTTGAAGTTCAGGAAATTAACTAGGAGAAGGGTGCAATGTCCATTTCCCCTTAAAAAGCTCCACTCAAATTTTCTCAGCCATTGCAAATTTTGGAAAATGCTGAAACACGGGTCCAATTGAGTCCACTTAATCCATTGACTTATCTTTTTTTGATTACTTGTTTTTACGACAATTTTTTTAGCGCTTCCGGTGCGGCAGTGTTAGTTAGAGTCCCTGTATATGAATGAGTCTCGCCACGTTAAGCATGAAGAAGCAGAATTTCCAAGGAGGCGTCCACTCAGATTGGTTGGGTTTGCCGAGGGAGCGTGTACGCCTCCTCGGTGGGTGCGTTCCAACGGTCTTCTTATGGAGAATAGCACAGAACGCCTCCTTGAGCTCTGTGACAGCCTAAAATCTAGCAGCCAACCAGGATCAGAACCTTGTATGGCGAGACTCTTTAATATACAGGGACTCTAGTGTTAGGTCAAGGTCAAAGTAGATCTGGCCCAGTGAATGCAATACGTGATATCACGTCAAAGTAAGTCAATAGGTCAAGCAAAAATCGGTTGAATCACAAAGTGGGGCTCTTGCAGTGTTGCCAGATTGGGGTGAAAAAGCCAAACGTTTTACATTGATTTAAATGGGTACGATACGGCTTTTTATTCTCGATCTGGCAACACTGGGCTCTTGCTAACTTTTGCTGTAAGCATTGGATTAGTTTCAGTTTATTCTTAAGCGAATTTTATTTTAATTTAAATTTTATTTGGGTGAAGATTTTCACCCGAACCGACGGATGTGCATTTTATTAACTCACCGAAACTGTTGGTTCGGCAACGATGGATGTCACCGATGCTTTACCTTAACCACAGAATCTGCACCCGTTACGCGAGGTGGGGGCGAAAAGAGTAATTCAGTGGTGAGAGACAACAATAAACAACGTTCCTGATTGGGTGGAAGTGGTTTTGTTGACCTTATGGCGTTCGATGTCCCCTGAAAAGTTCCAAACCTCGAATTCTTGCCCAACACTGTAAATAAAATTCGCTTCGTAAGTCAAATTCAACAATAATTTCGATGAGTACTTTAAATAATTACAAAATTCACTCATGTACTCACGAAATGACTTCGGGAGATTGCTATCTAATTTGAGGTATTTGTCTGTGTTTTCCTATAGAGAGAGTGACAAATTCAATAGGAATCTCCGAAGGTACCTGCCTAGCTCCACCATCTTTGCCATCGTTGCCAGATTTCAGGGAAATATCAGTAGATTTTACATTGATCCTTATGGGAAATCTACCGATATTTCCCTGAAATCTGGCAACGCTGATCTTTGCTCTCAAATGGTGGAGCTACGCAGCTTTCATTATTTCTCAATTTTTGTCTCCCCAATACTTAGTCTCATTTTTTTTTTCCAGGTGGAGAGCCTTATATAAAGGTTTAGTGCCCAAAATCATGCGGCTTGGACCTGGAGGTGCAATCATGCTCTTAGGTTTTGAATACGCATACGAGTTTCTGCACACAACTTTTGCGTAGTAGATATTATATTTATCCTAGTTTGCATATGTGTGCTTTATGATTCAATCAGTTTGTTTCAGTTCTTGATAACAGGTGCTAAGCTCAACGTTTTCATGATATGTACCTTGGAAGATGAGTCAAAATATTCTTGTCCTCTTGTATTTCTTTATATTTCTACTAATAAATATTTTTTACACCCAGCATTTGTCCAGTATTAAGAATATTTTCAGTCGGGATGGTCACATTTTGAACTGATTTCGAGACGAAAAGATTAAAAAAAAAATTTCATCCAAATTTTCAACGATGTAACCCCTTGCAATTTTTTTAATTCAATTGGGAAAGAAAATTTCAAATGAGGAATTTGAATATCAGGACTCGTTCATTTCTATTTCATCTTTCTTTGTCCATAGAATGGAAAGGCAATGTGAAGGCGGTTTGGGGGTCTCCCCCAGAATATTGAAGGAGGGGGTGTCTGGGGGTATCCAACAGAATATGAAAGGGGGTCTGGGGTTTGTCCTCCAGTATTTTTAAGGGGGGTCTGGGGTTTCTCCTAGATTAAACTTGATGTGCGAACGTAAGGTATTCCCTACAGTTTATTTTATTTAATAATCAAAAAGAGAGTAAAATTCTAAGACTTTTGGAACAAATTATTGTCGATTTTTTCGGCCGGAACTTTGAAGTATCGCTGAACGGCGTTCAGGGCGACTTTTCCGACGTAAAATGGTCCGGGAAATCAATACCGATGGTCGCCAGATCGCTTCGCGAACTCCTTTTCTAGGAATCGGTGGTTTTTCCGAATTAGGTTCCTGGGGATTTGAACGTACCCGGTTGCAGTGTCGATTCCGAGAGAATGAAGCTTCGGATCAATTTGCGGATTGTTGCAATAGATTCTGCGGGTCCAATTACGTAGGAATCTATGCCGATGCACTTATCATAATTTCTGCTGGATTTTACTGAACTAACAATTGGAACACTTACAGCAGAAGTAAGTAAGAGCCCCATTCTTTGATACCGAATGTTTAATAATTTGTTTGCGCCAAGAGGGTATTTTTGACTTTGCCATCTTAGAAGATTCTATTAGGAAATTTTTGATGTTTCTTTCCGAAGTTCCTTACGAAGGAAAAAGTTATTTCGAGCGCAACGAGGGAGAGTGAGAGGGTGGCAGAGCTGCCCTTTTGCGTACAGCTAATGGTATTTTTCAATTCACTGATGATTCCACCAGTTGAGCAAAGATTTCACAGTTCAGTTTGGTGTGTGACTTTACCGTACTAAAATAATCTGATCAGTAATCTTTTCTCAATCGGTGCAAACACCATTAAATTATTAAAATATCCTCAAGTTTTTTAAAGTCATCGACAACTCAACCTGTTAAGATAAGATTACAGATCAGAGTATTTTTATTCAGAGGAGTCATACACTGGACTGAACTCAGTAATCTTTTCGCAACCGGTGGAATCATCAGTAAATTTAAAGATAACATTAATTAAACGCAAAACAGCAGCACTGGAGGATGATACTGATAACAGATAACACAAAACTTTATTTTAAATATGTATATTTTTGTTTTTTGTTTTTTTTATTTTTTTAACAATAAGAATAAAATCTGATGAATATATGAGGGTACATCCTGCAAACATACATTTTTAGAGATTATTAAATTGGTTATTAAAATAATTTAGAATAAAAATTCAAACGCACATACAAATAAATAAAACAATGATCATTTTTCAATTTTTCAGGTCGAAAAAAAATTTGACTGCTACAGTTTTTTTTTTTTTTTTTCACAAGAGTTAGGCAGATGAGTCACAAATTAACAATTTCTCAATTTTTCTTTTATTATTTCACAAACTACAAAAAAATTTGTGCTCACTCGAAGTTCAGCTAAGTCTGAAATGCGTTCATTGAGTCATGGGAAAAGCCATTTGATCCCTCCAATTTAAAAAAATATCATTATCCAAATCCAATTCAACAATTCAAACTTTTTGCTGACAAATTCTAACAAGTCGGCTGATTTGTAAGAATTATTACTTTAATGATCCGTTCTTGCAAAAACAGTTTCACTCATTTTTCTGTTTGAGAACCAAAATTTCCGATTTTAAAATGCTTTAAAGAGGAAATTACCCAGAATCAGCTTTTGTTCGAAGCTGCAGCTCACCATCGATTGATACCGATAATTGACTAAAACAGTCTATCCTTAATGATATCTTTAAGGTGACGTTCAACTTTGAACGTTTAGAGCTGATTTCTATCACCAGAGCGCTACCGATTAATGTCAAATTACAGACCAAAAGTAATTTATATTTAAGAAAACGGAAAGTCAGTTACGAGATAGTCATTTGAAGAATATCTCTAGAAAATTTTGTCAATATCTTCAAAAATAAGGCTGTAAGTACCAAAAAATGAAATATCCCATTTCAATACAAGACTTCGATTTGCAATATTCCATTTTTTGGTACTTTCAGCCTTATTTTTAAAGTTAATGACGAGATATTCGCAGAGACATTCTTCAGATGATTTTCTAGTAACTGACACTCCGTTTTCTTAAATATAAATTACTTTACAAATAATTTTACATCGATCGAACAGTAGTGCTCTGGTGGCAGATATCAGCACTAAACACTGAAGAATTACCTTTAAAGGTGATTCCAGGCGAAACTTTTCCAGATTTCAATTCGATGGATTGTCGCTTTTTGGAAAAGCCATGTTTTTGGCGTTTTAAACTGAAACCATAGATAAAACGTAAAATCCAATAACCTCAGCACCTGCCAAATTTTTATATGGATTTTTTGAGCCCAAAATGAGCAAAATTGGTTTAAAATTAAAGCCGTAGATTATGAAATTCGTTTTGCCATAAGCTTAGTGAGTGAGAGTGAGCGCGAGTGATGATATGTCTATTTGCTTCACTCGCACTCATTGCGGCTTACGGGAAGTTTTGTATTTCATAATTTCCGGCTTTATTTTTGAGTGTTTCAGCCTGAAACTTTCAGGGTATCTTCCTGAAGTATGCTTGCTGGTGCTGACGTTCCTCAAACTTGTGTTTTTAGCGTGAATTCGTCAAATTAAGCAAAAAACTGTTGACTTTTTGAGCAGCGCGACGTAATGTCCACAGCTGGAACTAATCGACCCTAGAATCACCTTAATAATTAAAAAAAGGATGAAAATCAAAGCTCTCATCTTTATTTAAAAAAAGAAAATTTCCATGAATGATAACTTCGATAACTTTGAATTGGACTGGGGTTCTTTCGTTCCAAGAAAAATAGTTTATTTTGTACTTCAACTCTTGAGAAGGAATCAGCTCTACTCACAGAGATTAAATGAATACAGTTACCCAAGAAGATTCTGAATTAAAAAAATTCAAACGTGAAATGGGGCTCTTGCTAAGTTTTGCTACATGCAATTGAATAGTTGATTCTTGCGTAAAAACCAGCAAAAATTGACGGTGAGTAAACGAAAAAATTACAACATTCAATCGTAGACTCACAAAATGACTTTATATTTTAAGGCATAATAGCAGAGCTACTCAGGTACCATGAGAGATTCCTATCTAATTTGAGACTTTTCTTGGTTTGTTTCTATTTAGCGAGAGACCAATCAAATAGGAATCTGAAATGATATCTGCATCGCTCCATCATCTTTGCTCTTAAATGGCGAAGCTACGAGGGTATCATGGGGAACCCTGTCTAATTTGTCACTCACTCTATAGAAACACACAGAGAAAAGTCTCAAATTAGAATAGAATCTCCCATGGTACCAACATAGCTCTGTAATTAAACTTTAAAGTCATTTTGTAAGTCTGTGAAAGAATTTTGTAATTTTTTAAAGTGCTTATTATGATTTTTGCTGGATTTTACTCAACAATGGGGCAGTTGCAAGGGTCTGAAATGTTGTGTTTTTTATCAAGAAAATTAAAGTACTTGATGAGCTGAGGACAAAGATGCCTTTGGTTTCTAATTAAGTCCCATTGCTCCGATGATGAGATTTTGGCCCAAAATACATTGTTTTAAATGGGGATTCTGCGTAGTGACATCACTAAACACACGATTTTTTACAACTTTACACGTGTGTGTCTCCAAAACTGGGACACTTAGGAAAAAACCAAAGGCACTATTGTTTTCAGCTCATCAGAAACTATCATTTTCTTTATAAAAAACACAAAACTTCAGATCCTTGCAACTGCCCCATTGACTGCTCAATTGCTTACAACATTAGTTAGCAAGAAGTCCATTGTGTCAATGTAATGTGATAAGGAAAAAATATTAATTCAGGTTGACGGGAACATGAATTTTTTTTTTAATTCCTCTCTATTAGACAGCAAATATTGCTTTTGAAAATCTTACTCTCTCGAAGAAGAAACTTTCCTTACAAAGGAAATATATTTAATCTTTTTATTACTTCAGAGGGCTCTGAGGAGGGAAAATATTTCAGAGCGTGACTCAACCCTTAAAACAAACATTAAACTCATGAATTACATATGAATAGACATGTTGCGGAGCAAGAAAAAAAAAAACAATTTAAAAAGAGACGTACGGCAAACAGTGATGAGGAGACTATAAAAATAAAGAGCAGGAAAAAAAAAGGACGGATCAAATCACATGGGAGAAAGCAACAAAAAATTTGGTAGACTTCGTGTCAGAAGGGTAGGCATACCTAAACCATAATGTTTGGCGAATTCTCAATTTTCATTTCTTCCCATCAAAACAATACTTGACTTTGACTTTTGATTGAAGATTGTTCCTCAATGAATAGTCAATACTCAAAATGCATATTCGTTCCCTCTTACAATGTAGCCTGAGAAATAATGAAGGTAAATTCCAAAGATTAACGATCTAAGTGCGCCTACACTTCTGAAACAACTTAGTTAACAAAGGAATAAAAATACTGTTTGCTTCATTCCTCTCCTTGAATGACTTGATAATAGGTGCTCCACTTTCACGTATCAATCCATCGGCCATCAATCAATTTACAGTTTTTATAGTGTATCAGCGTTAAATATTTTTAATAGATCCGATCGTCAAGACCTTATGTTGTACATTAAGACATATTTTACAACATTCAGGGTCTTCCACTCATAAAATAAGAGTGTAGATAATCATAGAAGCGATCTAACCCAGTATTATATTTTGGAGAGCTGTATTGTTTTTGAACGAAATGAAAAACAAATCTCAATTTCAGTTGGCAACACATCAACCAAATTTTCTTTATGTGGTGCCACGCACAGGATGCCATAGGGTGTACATTTGCCAAACAATATTTGAGCATGTCAATGAGTTGAGTGAGTCTTTTATACATAAGATCAATCTATGAAATTGCTTCTATGAATACACACATTGTTAGTTTATGCCTTCAAGATTCCATGTTAGCCGTTACTTGAACGTACTTACATAGTGTCCGTTACAAAATTTTAGAAAGCTTTTAATCTTATAAAATCTTTGCTATGTTTTAGAAAACAGAGGAACCATAGAAAAACATAAAAATATAAGGACTCCAGTCAGGGGCGTCATTTCGCGTTCAGCTTGGGGAGGGGGGGGGGGCAAAAATCTGATGACTTTTTTTTTTTTTTTTGGCTCATCAATATAATTTTAGAGTCTTTTTGCTCATTAATATACTTCGTTTCTGTTTTTGAGCCTGACTTTAAATCCTTGGTGGGGGGGGGCGAATGCTCACCCCCCCTCCCCCCCAAATGACACGCCTGACTCCAGTAAACTCTGTTCACAGCTCAAATAAAATAAAGAAAATTACCTACGTTCAAACCATAGTGATTGATCCATCCAGGAAAGAATTAAAGTGGCAGTGAACTTTCCATAATTCAAACTTCAGTGTTTCAAAAACCTCTGTGAATCAAAATATCTGATATAACTCTCTTCTATGGTGATTTAAAAATTTAAGCTTTTTGCTGACAAATTCTAACGAGTTGGCTGATTTGTGAGAACTATTTCTTTAATGATGCGTTCTTGCAAAAAAAAGTGCACTCATTTTTCTGCTGGAGAACCAACATTTCCGATTTTAAAATGCTTTAAAGAGGAAATTAACCAAATCAGCTTTTGTTTCCATATTAAATAATTTTTTTTTTTTTTTTTAATTCCTATTTTAAATTATTGAAAGTTCACTGTAACTACATTTCATTGAATTGGGAAGATTTGTAACATAAAATGAGGGATTCTAATAAAGTATTGAAGGGTAAGAAACTCCTGAGAAACTGACAGCTCACAGAGCTAAGCTCATTTGACTCCATTCATAAACAAAAGCGCAAAAGGGTGATTTTACAACAACAGGAATAGTGGAGTCTTCAACTCCTGAAAAATAAAAGATGATCAAATTGCATTATTTACAAACAGAGAGTTGCTTATCGGTGTCAGCTGATCTTGCTAGAAAGTATTTAGTCTTTTAACACCAAGTGGATGCCGTGGATGACAACTGGCGCTGTCTACTGCCTGAATCACTGCACATTTTTAATGCGTAACAAAGTGTACACTCAAGGTTGCCACCAGTTCTGATAGTGATTTCCTCCCCTCTGAACTCACTCAAAGTCCAGGTTTGCCTTTTAAGTAATTACTCAACTAGACTAAAGATAAAAATTGGCACAGCAAAGGTATTTTATTGTTATCCTTAGAGAAAATACCCTTTACATATAAGATTTACTCTTGGCGACAGTAAAAAAAAGTACAAATTTCGCCTGAAAAAGTATGATATATTCCACGTCAATGATAATTGTTTTTTTCCTGTTATTTTTTTTCCTTTCGATGACAGTAAATTTTGATGAAAAATCAGCGCTGTTTAACTTTTTATCCTTCACATAAAGTTCAAAGCCCTGATCAGCCTGGCGAAATTCAATTCCTCTTATTGTGAAATCACCCTTTAATAGATTTCTAGATTTTAGAAAAAATCCAATCAATACAGATGAAGCTCTGAAAAAAGCAAAAGTCCACTTTAACAAGAGCAGTTAACTGAACTTAGAAACAGATATTTCCTCCCCTAATACTCAGTTTTTCACAGAGGCAAGGAACATTCAAATCAATTTTAATTATTCAATCTCAAATGCGAATTTGTTCGACTCCAGGATACACAGATATGAATACGCAAGATTACGTTTTAGTTCTACATAAAAGAACATCAATGAAATAAATAAAATAGATATGCATACGCATAATCATACATATTGAGAATATAATCCAAATATATATTAAGTATACACTTCAAACATATACATATGTAAATATGTGTTTCTATTTTTCACAAAATACATGTATAACATGTCTTGATAACAAATAGATGCAACATAAAAATATCTAACATTTTTTTAGTTTTTCTTTTAATATTTTTTTTTTTCTTTCAAAAGAACTACAGATGAAAATAGAATCTAATGTATTAAAATACATATAATATACAAAAACAAACATATATAATATGTAAACTGCACTTTTTTTTTCATAAACATAACAATTAACTTCCTTTCTAATCTATTCAATTACGGTAAAACAAGAAGAAACGCAAGCGTTTGACGGTGGTTTCTGGAATGTTCGTCCAATTTCCCTTTACTCAATGATTCAATATAACCATTTATTGATTTTGTCCATCCCATATTTTTGACTAAAATGTTGTTAAATATCCATTTTGCATTTCCAATTGCTCAGAGGGTCATAAGTATTAGCAGTTTTTAAAATCTTTATTGCCAGTGATTGCGGATGTTTGACCAATTTTTAATAGTTTTTTAAATACATGTTTAATAAGTTTTTCAATCTGAATTAATTTCATCCAAGAAACCCGGTTGCCAAGCATCCGAGCGCTAGCTGATTACATGGTCCAAACAAAAATTGTTCATTTTCAATAAGGGAAAAAACAGTGTTGCAATAGTTTCTCTTCAGTTTATCACATTAATTAAAATTTATAGCAAAAGGTTTCCATTACTGTCTTTGGACATACACTGGCCATTAAGAACTTTGGATCATTCATTGAGAGAGCCAAACAATTTTTTTGATAAGTATGTAAATGAGCCCAACAATTTGGTTTAAAATGCGCTGAACATTAAGTATTAAAGATAAAAATAAGGACATTAATTATAACAATCATTGGACGAATGTTCCTATAACCTTTGATGGTAGGTTAGGGGCACAGTAAGATTAAGATTGATACATTCATTAAAGTTACATAGAATATGTTTAACCTGAAAAGTTACTTGAAAGGCATAGAGGACTGTTTAGTGTTTAACGAATATGGGGCAAAAATTACGTAACTTACTGCCTTTCTCTTAAAATTAATTTTGAAAATTTAAAAATCAAATTCAGGTTTTGCCTTTGCCTGTATGGCTCTCTCAGTTGCCTTCTTCCGTGTAACTTGGAGGCAAAACTTTACAGTAAAAGAATTAGCACTGGATGGGAGCTTTCTAGAATTCTCCGGAATATTGCGCCGGTGCAGAAAAGATAATAGTATTCTGTATTGCAGTATAACTATATATGCAGATAGTGACAGCTATTGATAATCTTTCCAGCACCGATGCAATACTCCGGAAAATAACAGGACGCTCCCGATGTGTGCAGGACATTGAAAAATTGACAAATAATTTTCTTCTTTTTTTTTACCGTGATTCAACAGGCAAGAATCAGAATTATTAACAGTAACAATTTATTCAGCAAAATAAAGACAATGCTTTCCAACATTGGGTCACCCACACTTTGACATTCATCAATTTAAGTACGCAGTATGACTCGGTCTTTCTGATTTTGAAAAGCGAATGAAACACATCTTACAAACACAGCTTTGGGAGAAACACAAAATTAGGGTTGCGCCAGATACTATTATGTCAGATATTGCATGAACAAAGAAGATATTGCAAACCACATACCTATCCAACATGTTATGCAAGATGGTTCATAGTGTCTTTCTTTGTTTAATCAATGGTATTTAAAGTGCTCAGCACAATATTTCAATACTCCAGTGCTGATCAGATATTTAAATTGCCAGATATTCGGGTAATAGGAAAATACAGACAAGTCAGATAGGAGCCGTCAGATGTCCGGCTGAATAACTGAAATTTGGCTAATTGTAAGTTTTTGAAGTCTGCGATGAATCCATCAAATTTTGAACAACGGACTTTTACTCCCTTCCAAATACTTGTTCTGACAACAGAACTTTGCAAGTTTTCATTCGACTCGACTTTTACTTAAGTTTTTTCTGACACAAAACTTCAAGCAACTGATATATTTAGACAGAGCAGGGCTTTAGAAACCATCCTATCAGATACCTTGTGCATAAAACTGCTGACTCGTCGATCAAAAATTCCAAGATGTACTGCATACTTGACCATTCAAACTAACTCACGCACGTTAAAATAAATAGACAGAATGAATAAATAAAAATACATAACGTTTTTGAAAATAAAAGCTCAAACTTTATACATAACTTTAAAAAAATGTACAAACACCAGGTACACTAATTTTTAGAAACTTGATGCACGAATCAAAAGTAACGAATTAATAATTTATTAATTGATTGGATTAATTTGTCAAGATTAAAAAAAGGGGTACATAAAGAGGGGAAAAAAAGAATTAGAAAAGCAGGAGAGAAAACGTAAAATAGAGGAACAAATATATTAGTCACGAAAAAGTTGAATCTTATCCTTACAAATGCAAATATGTAACATACATCAAAACTAGCAACTTCCTTCAAAATTGTTGGTAATTTTTGTTTGTTCTAACAATTCTGTTTGACGTGAAAATGTTTCAGAAATGGACCCATTTACGCTAGACTGCATCAAATCGTGGTACCCCTTGAATCAGATGTAAAATGAAGCTAGTAATCAATGCATGATGGATAATTGATAATTTTGTTCGGATTACTTTTGAACATCATGGGTTCAAAATTAATCAAATATCATTCAAGAATACTTCCTGTACAAAATTCTAATACCATGAATCATATACAGTTTAATACAATTAATTTTATTTATTTTTTTCCTAACGAAAGATAAAATTTGAAATTTGAATTCAGATTTTTGTACGAAAACTGAATGAGACTTGCAAATTTTTGCTACACGTGCATGTTACCTTCTATGTAGAGCCCAGAAAAAAAAAAACCATGTTGACACTGACAACTTTTGGAATCTAATCATTAACTTTAAAAGTTAATTTAAAAGTGATGGTTAAACAAACTTTTATGCTGGATTTTACATAGAAGCCAACACTCCAATTGACCTGTTTAGTGCAACATCACAAAAAAAAATTGGATCCAAACAATTGCTCCATCTCACTCACTCTGGTGGGTTTTCCCAAAAGAAACATGATCCAAATTTTCAAATGCAAATTTGTGCTAGTAAACAAGTTGTCTCAGATTTTACCACACCATTAAATTCCACGTACCTTAAAGTGTGATCAAGTTTCCACCACATTTTCGAAACATCACGCATTAATTTACAATCACAATTACATCGAAGAAAGATCTATGTTTTGTCCTTGTCTCATTCACTGTTTCTTATGGGTACAGAATTCTACAATATGGACTCATCAGCACCATTACACCACTTGTTGTACCTCGAGCAAGCTTCAATACTAAGAGAGATTAAGATGATAGACTGTCATGACAGCAATACGCCCAAAAGAGACTGTGAGTAAGACAAGGACAAAACACAGGGCATCTTTTGATATAATTGTGATTGTAAATTCACTTGTGATCTTTCATAAATTAAAGATACATGGAATCTAACTGTGCAATAAAATTTGAGAAAACTGGTTGTATACTAGCATGAGTTTGCATTTGAAAATTTGGATCTGATTTCTTAGGGATAAATCCACAAGAGTGAGCGAGATAGAGCGTTTGCTCATGTCTATTCTTCAAAGGCACTCTAAGGATTTGGGGGGGGGCTAAAAAGTCAAAGCTTCTTGAGCCATTTTTTTAGCATAAAAAAATTCATACTGCGCAGTTTAGTTATAGAACAGCCTAGAAATTTACTCTGAGTTTGAGGAGGGGTTCAGCCCAATAGCGCCCCCCCCCCCCCCCCGGTATGTGCCACTGTCATTTCTGATTGTGACCAGTGGCGTAGCTATAGGCCCCGCTGACCCCGCCGGGCAGGGGGGTGCAACGCATCGGGGAGCGCAAAAATTTTGAGAAGCGAAGGAGGAAGAGCGAAAAGGAGAAAAGGAAAGGAAAAGGGGAAAAAAAGGAAAACAAAGAAAAGGAGAGGAAAAGGAGAAAAGAAAAGAAAAGAGGAAATATTGAGAAAAATAGAAGCTAAGAAAAGTAGGGAGAAAGCAATGTAAAGGCTCTAAGTGCTTCTGCCAAAATTCCCGTTCACAAAGCTCGGAGCCTTTTCAAACTCATGATAGTGATATATTTTTTTAGTTTCATCATTGTGAATAAATAAACATAATTTTTCTACATTAATTTACAATAATCCTTAAAGAGAGGAGTTTTTCCGACAAAGGCTCCGACTTATACGGGTGCGAAGGGGGGGAGGGGGGGCTCCACCGAAGCGGCCAAATTTTTTCCTTAAAAAAGGGGGCGCAGCATTCGAATCAGCAGGGGGGGGGGGCGCTTGCTCAGCTGGCTACGCTACTGTTTGTGACATCAATCATCACTAAACAGGTCTACTATCTGTAAAAAAAAAGTTTGCTACATTCCCAATTCCAAGTTCAGGTATACATGAACACATTCAAGAAGAACGCTTCCTTTACACATTGACAAAATATTCACTTTGTATTCGCTATAAAACAGAAGAGAATCAACAACAAGGGAAAAATGTTATCACAAAATTTAAATCATATCACAAGCATTAATATGAACAGAAAGTTGGTTTCAGTAAAATTTCAGAAATCATTCAAACTCATGGGGGTTAGGTTCTGATATTTTATCCCTACTTCAGCGAGAAAAACATTAAGACGAGTCTCAAATTTCTAACATTTCCTTTCAATATTTTTCTCACTCACTAGAGATAGAAAAGTTTTATAAAAAGAAAAATTTAAAAACAAAAAATCAAATTGTGAAATTTTATGCTTTTTAAAGATAGAATTCTTTTTGGCAAACTGAATTATAGGACACCTGTGTGCTGATTCTTGAAATTCCCAACTTTTGGATAGACTGGATAAGAAAAGAAACCCGGTGATCGGTAGAGAAGAGTCACGTGTTTGCCAAGTCTAACCAAAGAACAGAATTTATCTAATTGGTTATTAGATTCTCAAGACTGCCCAATAACCGATTAGATGAATGGAGCTGTTGCAAACTTTTGCTACAGGCTTATAAATAGTTGATATTGCGGTAATATCCTGTAAAAATAACAATTAGCGCACTAAAAAATCACGAAATCCACTCCTAAACTCACAAAATGCTTTTAAATGCGAGACCGTAATGGCGGCCTCGCGGTTTTCTTATGGCAATTATATGCTTCTTCTTCTTCTTGTGTGGTGTTGCGAAAACACCTCGTGTAGATGGCGCTGATTGAAGATAGGGAGCCCCAATGAAAACCGCGGCCCCGGCCGCCATTACGGTCTCGCGTTTAAAAGCATTTTGTGAGTTTAGGAGTGGATTTTGTGATTTTTTAGTGCGCTAATCGTTATTTTGACAGGGTATTACCCCATATTCAACTATTAATAAGCCTGTAGCAAAAGTTTGCAACAGCTCCATTCCGTATTTTGATTAGACTTGGCAACCACTTGACTCATCTCCACCAACGTCTCCACCAATCACCAGTTTCTTATTTAGTCTATCCAAAAGTCAGGAATTTCAAGGATCAGCCCACTGGTTAAGACAGGCAACAGAATTGGTTACAGAGAGAAGAATAGGCTATAACATAAAATAAGATAAAATTTGTTCTTGGAACTTACAGGTAATAAGAACATAAATGTAGATTAATTGAAAATTGAATCATAGCTCAATACTTCAACAGGGTAAATTGCGATGCATATTATTGGTAAATGATGCACACTCGATGCATCAATAAAAAAATAACACTTCTCAATCAATCACAACAGTTTTAACAAAATTCAATTTTCCAAAAAAAAAATAAAATTTATAGTTCAATTACTCAACTACGACGAATAAAATAAAATAATTTAATATTTATTAAAAATATAAGGTACCTATCGATATATATAAAAAAAAGAAATTTGCTAATTGAATAGAAAAATAATATTTAAGATAAGAAAATTAATTCTATTGATAGTATAATAGCGAATAGGTAAAATGAAAGTTCAAAATGATTCCTTGAAAGCCTATTTTTTGAGGTTACTAACTAACGCTCTTGAGGTGGACAAAATTCCCTTCAATAAACATTAGTAATGACCTCATCAATGGGAACGTTGGCAAAGGCAACGTAAATTACGTATAATAATAACAATTTCTTGTTTCACTAGAGAATCCATTCTTCATAAGTCTCTTTTTCAGGTTATTTTTGAAGAAAATATTACCACTGAGAAAAGCAGACCCAGTGGCGGCCCGGTGAGTTCAAAAGTGGGGGGGGGGGGCTTGAAAAATGAGCTTACTTTTTTTTTGCTTCTCACTTTTCTTGAGCCCTAATAAGAATGGGGGGGGACTTCAGGTGTTATGACCTTTGTTTTTCCTTTTTTTTTTTTGAGCCCTTTTCCAAAGGGGGGGCTTGAGCCCTCAAAGCTTCCCTCCCACACCGCCACGGAGCAGACCTATAAAATTATAAAATTACGGTGATAGACCACCTCTCTTACTTTTAGGACAATCTGTAAATAAATTTACACTCCACATTTTAACTTTGTAGTTTGACAATGGGTTAGTTGCAAACGTTTGCTGCAGCAGTGAAGAGGATCAATTCGTGGGTAAAAACTAAAATCACTTGGAAATAATGTTGCGAGCATCAAACAGTTTCAAAGTCGACCGTCCAACACAAAAAATTTGTTTATACATAGAATTCCAAGATGGCTGTCATACAGTGAGTCACAGTGGGATAGTTCCATCTAATCTGTCCATTATACTCTATTACGAATCACTTTTTCTAAAACAGAGAAAGCTATAAATACCTAGGTGGGACTCCTTCAATGTTACTACATGTTGACTTTATGACAGCCATCTTGGAATTTTGTTCAAATACATTTGTTGAGATTGGCTGTATTTTTTTATGTCTTTTACAAAGAGTCTTGCGGAGTTTTGCAAACGGTGCGAGCCACTATAAAAGATTGCGAGGGATTATCATTCACACACACGACTTGTGGCCTCATGGCTCCATTTTTACCGAAATGTTTTCTGGTCAAATTGAGCTCAAAACTTAATTTCTCAACGAATAGCTCAAAAACCATTTCCTCAACCAGTGGTGCTCAAAAAACAAATTTTCGACGAACTATGCCCAAAAAAAACCCCTAAAGGCCAAAACAAATTTTTTTTCATCTCTTTCACAACCGTTCAGTCCTCCATAAGACTCCACGTAAGAATTATACTAACCAAAAACATATAAAAAGACGGCTTTTAAGAGTCAATTTAGGAACTTTTTGATGCTGCTACTGTCTTTTTCAAGAGATTTTAAATGAGCCAAAGTTTGTAACAGACCCATTGCGACAAACTCCAAATGTGACACAAGTGTTGCCATTTATGGCAGAAATTATCTGAATTTTACAATGTGTTTAAATGGGAAATTTGGATAATTTCTGCCATAAACTGCAACACTGCTCAAAGGACATAAGGTCTGCTCTTTCCAATACATCAACATAAAGTTTACAAAAAGACTTCTTTGAAAGAGTACACCTCTTCATTCATGGATCCTCTTTCTGGTGATTGACTGAATTAAAATAGTAAAAATCTTGAAGTAACAAGGACTGAATTTTAATGAAGATATAAAAATTGCTCTGCACTCATATAAATCACAGAGAAATGCGATTAAATAAAAGACAGAACAACAACAATCCAGATGCAAGTTAAACATCTTCCGACGCTAACTCAACAGTAAAAATTTTTGTCTACATACCAAGCACTGATAAATAGTGATGTATGTAAAATTAACAATTTTCTAATTACTCTGACCAGATGACCTGAATACGCTAGACCAGATCTGGCAAAAAATTGCAAACTTTTTTATTTGAATTTGATAATAATCGCAGGTCTAAAACTTCACATTTTTTAGTTTACCCTTTCTAGTAAAACAACAGAAGTATAGTTTATACGTTGACCTATACTGCTCGAATTGTTTGGGGGAATTCTAGAACTCTCCATGTCATTCTTTTATTCTCTGACTCCTTTCTGATTTACCAGTACAATTTATCGGAGCATTCTTAATTCCCAATGAAATTAATCAGAACTCTTTATCGGTGTACCCCCGCTTCATCGGAGTAAGATCTCCGATAAAGCCGATAAAAACTAACCTTGAAGAGGTTAACAACCTACCTACATGTGTTCATACGGTCGTTTTGGAGGTTATGAAAAAGTAAACAGACATAGTAAACAGGCATTTTTAGCGTGAACATGCTGCGCCTATAATCATTCAGAATTTCATTGCAGGACCGATGAACTTCTTTAGCCTTTATCGTAAATATTATCAGGAAATTCTGATGCATTTTACCTCGTTTTCAGTGCGGAGAATTCTTGAACTTCCCCCTTCGCACTTTCATTTTGCTCGTCTTGTATTTAAATTAGTTGAAATTAGATAGGAAAACAAGATATATTGGTAGGAAAAGATCAAACCTTTAACAATCAAAGGTTTGGGTCATATAACAAAATACAGTAAAAACTGAGTTAATCCAAGACAGAGTAAGAAGAACATCCATCTAAATAGATAAAATATCTAAAAAAGGAGTCTGAGAGAGAAAGTATTTGGTTTTTTTTTTTGGTTTTCTTATTTTTTGTTTCAGGAAAGTTCCCCCAACAACTTTTGTCCAATTGATGTACGCCCAATAACACCATATGACCATTTAATAATTTTGTCCAACCTATCTTTTTGACCAAAATATTATTAAACATCCATTTTGTTTTTTTAGTCCAATTGATAAGAAAACCTTTAGTATTAGCAGTTTTTACAATCTTTATTGCTATCGTTTCCAGATACTTAACCAATATTTAATTATTTTTTTCAATACAGTTTTGATAACTCTCTCGATCTGATTCAATGTTACTAACGATTAATGAAACTCGGTTGCCGGGCATCCAAAGCTTAACTGAGCTTATGGTCTTTTCAAAATGTGTGACAATTTTTAATAGGCAGAAAACAGTATTGTAACAGTGTGTTTCTCTATACTTTCTCACCATAATAGTTGTGAAATATGTGCCCATTTCTGTCTTTGGACAAAGACTGGCCATTAAAAATTTCACACAACTTATTGAGAGTGGCAGACAAATTTTAGGACAAGTATGTAAGAGGGCCCAACAATCTGGATTAAACTGCGCTGGATGCTAATTATTGGACATAACATTTTAGACCAATCCTGATATGGAAGAAAATCATTAGACGAATGTTCCTATAACTCTATTTTTACAAACAAACAATGGATTACATGGTTGATACAGGATCGGATAAAACAAAAATGAATCCGAAAACAGTAGAATAGCGATGATATTCTTTTTGCTTTGAGAGGTAGGAAAGATATAAGAAAAAAGAAGAAGAATGAATGAAAAAGAAGGGAAAACGTAAACAAGATATTAGTCAAAAACTTTAAAACGAAGAAACAATACGAAGATAGGCACTTACGCTAACAGTGACTTTTTTCCCCAGAAAAATTCAAAAGAAATTGTTCCGATTGAGAGAAGAGAAAGCCAAGTGTTTCGATTGACTGATAGTAGAATTCCTATGAAAACACAAAAGACAAACACAACAATGTAAAATTTGAATTGCTTGATATGGCTGAACAGTATAAATAGGGAAAATTCCTTTGGTTATCACTGTCTACTTGCGCACAAACTTGTTTGGGTAAGCTGTCAGTTAATTCGGTCCAGCTAAACTTTACCATGCAAGAAGTATCTATGGTGAATAAAAACAGCGTTGGACTGTATCGCCACAGAATAATACAACCAGAACGGAAACTCTGCCGGATTTTGAAGCAAATTCATTTCGCGTCCGCCATGTTGGGATATAGGATGTTTACATCTTGATTTGCGCTCGAAAAAAAAAAATATAGGACATGATCCGCAAAATTTTCATTCTGAAATGCCAATTGATTGAATAAAAGTGAGGGCGGAAACTTAAGATTTATTTCCAGAATTTACAGAAATAAATTATTTTCAACACAAATCAAACACGTCCGCCATGTTGCGATGTAGGACCACAGCGGCGCCTATTGGTGCCGTTAAATTCCAAACTTGCTTCCATTGGCTCTTATGGGAGTTTCCGTTCTGATTGTATTATTCTGTGGTATCAAGACCATCAGGGAATATCAATTTACTTTTTTTGAACAAACCATAACCGCTCAAATTGTTTTGCACACACATTTTGCTCCGCTCATAATTAGATCAGGCAAACCGGGTGTTCTGGAAAAAAGGGAGGGCCAACAAGTAGAACCGACACTCACATGAGACGCCTCTCTCTTATTTTCAATGGTCTGTACTCTCGATGATGCTCTGAGGAACTGCGCTCTCCAAGTCTTGTCTCTACCTACCTCTCTTGCACAAGAACTCTATTTTTACGTTGTTTTAATGACAAGCTTTGGTGAACTTGTGTCGTTGTGATCACCCCATTATAATCTAAGTTAGTATGAATTTATCACCCCGTATCGTTGTATTGATATCTTAACCCATTGACATGTGAATTAATTTTAGCCTGCCCCACCCAGAAATACTAATTAATTTTCCGGTAAAAGCTCATACTAAGATTTGATGTTATTTTCAGTTTCAGGCAGTTCCCCAGCCTATTTTTGTGATTTTTTTTTTTTTTTTCAATTTTTTTTTTTTTTTTTCCTTGTGTAGAAAATACATATGAAATATCAGGGTAAAACGCCCATTCTCATAGTAGTTGTTATTTTTAGTTCCCAACCGTTTTCCTGCCAAGTTTTGAGGTTTTTTGGTTTTTCTTTTGATTTGTTTGATTTTTTTACTAGAGAATAAGATGTATACATAACATTGGTAACAGAGACACGAGCGCTTGTATTTGTTTACAGAATTCGAGAGAAGTTTGAGGTTAAGTTGCTATGACTAATATCAGTTCTACCAATGTAAGAAGAAAGAAAGAACTGTAAAAAGTTGGCTACCATGTCTCTGATTACACCTTGATCAATGTCCGTGGCGCCATCTCTTGGAAAACGGAGAAATACAACGTTAATAGGTTGCGTAGTAACTGGACGAGTGAGACTCGTCTATGCATATTTGTCCCGGGAAACGAAGGACGAGTCAGACTCGTCTATACATGGCAATGGGTTAATCTTACCCATTCAAATTGATCGCCCTTTTTGGTGAAACACTGAATTTAAAACCAGCATTGTAAGTAGTGTGCATTTTACCCTCTACCTTGCCTCAATTCCTGTTGATGGTCTATTGGAGGGGAGACAACAAAGAAAAAACCATGAATGATGGACTTTTCTTTCTTCAATGGGAAAGCTCTGTAATTCAGTCCTTGAAAAAAAAGTGTGTACCCTTTGGAAGAGGAAGTAGGGAAGAAAGTAAAATGAGATGATCTTACAGCAATATCATTTGTTTCCGGTTGCAGGATCTTGAGTCCATTGCTTTTCTTGTTCCTCCAACTCAAACGCCCAGCGAAGCTCCAGTTCTTTCATGTCGTCTGCGATTCCTTTTTCATACGTGTCCTCCTAAAAATTTCAATCAAATTGAAAAAAAAAATCAAAAATCAAAAAAAAAAAAAAAAAAATCAAAATATAAAAAAAAATCAAATTGAATTTTTTGGCATACCCAAAATACCCATTTCAAGGTTTAAATTTCTTGTCAAAGAACACGTTCTTGTTTTTTAATTTTTGTATTCTAATTTAATCTTTCTTGTCCGTGCCACTTGTTAAGTTGCTAATTTCTTTGTTATTTTTGTTTTGTAATTGGAACTTGTCCCGTTGATAGTTCATAAATAAATAAATCGTAAAAACTAACAAAAAAAATAAGCAGAAAATGGCCCCAATACATCTTTTTGTGAAACCATTTAATAACACTTGGATGGCTGATCATTAAGTTTCATGGGGAGGTACCACATAGTAAGTACATGCAACAAACAGAGTAGGGGATAAATGCTGTTTCATAAAAGACGGCAGATGACAGCTCACCCGGTTTCCTGTGTTGTAGGTTTGTTTGCATCTCTGCCCACTAATTGAATCGGCTCATGCAATAACGTCCACAGTCCATTTCTTATATACTTGCCTTTATGAGCATACGTCACTTGTAGAAAGACGAAGCGTCTTTGTAACTACCGATCATTTACTTCATCGTTAAACCGATCGTTAAGACTGCATATGAGTGATGCTATTGGTCGAATATTGTAAAACTTAGCCGTTGCTATTGTAACCATCGTTATAGTGTCCGTTTTTTAAAGGTTACTCATGAATAGCCTTTAAAAACGAGACTCTTAACGATGGTTATCACAGAAACAGCCAAGTTATACAATTTTCGACCAATAGCATCACTCATACGCAGTCTTAACGATCGGTTTAACAATAAAATAAATGATCGGCCTGCAGACTTGTTCCGCGGCTTTTTGCTCCAAATTCCTTAGTCTTGGCCGTTTTCTTAAATTTTTTAATTTTTAATTTGCTATTTTTTTGTTATATTTTTATATTTGTCTTCTCAATAAAAATATTTTGGACATCAGATGTTTTTGCATGAGCCGATTCAATTGTAAATCAGAGCGCAGAAATACAAACAAGCCCACTGCGCTGTGAAGTCATCCTTTATTTTTTCATATGGATCCTGTTCATGGTAACTGTTCATTAACCCTTTCCGGTCCTACGTCGGATATATCCGACATTACAAAAAAGCAGTTCCGGTCCGCTGTCGGATATAGTCGACACGAAAGTTCAAACTTGTTTCGCGGTCCTAAGTCGGATATATGCGACTTGTCCGGCGTAGGGCGCACTCTGGCGAACACTTGAGGAACTAGCCTTGCAGTTGCCAACAGTGACAGCCGCCTTAACCTTGTCTCTCTTTGCATATTTTCACATTGTTTACGTTTTCATTCACTCGCTTGTTTACCTCGCAAAAAGTACGCGGACCTGCTGGGGCGACCGGGTAGAACGGCCGCGGACCGGAAAGGGTTAATTATTATAGTTATAAAAAAATGATAATGATGGTAATAAAAAGGTACTGAGTACATGTTAGTAGGAAGCAAGATTGCCTCCTCTAGAAAATGATTTTGATATCAACTCATCTAAATTGTGGCCTGTATTTTTACGCAGAAATATTTTGAAGTCCATAAAAAAATGTCCGATCTCTCCTTCTTTGTAAAGATCCTTAAGTGGTAATGGTGACGCGTTGAATAGTTCTCTAAAACTTAAAACTTTTTAGAAAATTGAAATCAGTTTACATCTTTGAATCACAGATTGGCAAAAGCGTTTAGTTTGGGATTAGGGAATGAAACCTAAAGAGGCTAAAGAGGAAAGACTGTTTTAATTTTACTTACATCATCCCTGAGAAAATTTGATGGGGAGATGGCATTTTCTTGCCAACCATGACTAGTATAACCACAAGTGCTAGTTACATACTCGTTCTAGAATGGAAAAATAAGACAAAAATGAGACATGAGAAATGAGAAAATGTGAAAGATTTTTGGAAGCACCAGACAAAGAATGTTACAACAATGGAGCTGTTGCAAACTTTTGCTACAGGCTTATTAATAGTTGATTATGGGGTAATACCCTGTAAAAATAACGATTAGCGCACTAAAAAATCACGAAATCCACTCATAAACTCACAAAATGCTTTTAAACGCGAGACCGTAATGGCGGCCGAGGCCGCGGTTTTCTTATGACAATTGTGTGCTTCTTCTTCTTCTTGTGTGGTGTTGCGAGACTACCTCCTGTAGATGGCGCTGATTGAAGATAGGGAAACCCAATGCAAACCGCGGCCCCGGCCGCCATTACGGTCTCGCGTTTAAAAGCATTTTGTTAATTTAGGAGTGGATTTCGTGATTTTTTAGTGCGCTAATCGTTATTTTTACAGGGTATTACCCCATAATCAACTATTAATAAGCCTGTAGCAAAAGTTTGCAACAGCTCCATTTGAGCATTTTTTAAAATCAAGTTTTCATTACCTAACTACCCAGTTAGCAAAAATTGTCTTCAGTCTATCTAAAGACATCTTAAATTTGTCTTTAAACAGCCTCTAGTTCCGCCAAAATTGGTCTTGGGAGAAGTCTTACAAATCCATCTTTAAAAACCTTCTTTTGAATCCGTCTGGAAAGACGTATTTAAAGACGGATCAAAGACACTTAAAAAGTCAGGATGTAAAGAAGTCTTAAAAAACCATTCCAGAAGCCAGATTAAAGAAAAGACAGAAAGCAAAATGTCTTCAACAGACGAATTTAAGACACACTTATGAAAAGATGAAAAGACATCTATAGAACCACTACCACCAGGGACCAAATATAATAATGTTCGGTCCTGAGCGTAACTTACGCACGGTCATGTGACTGTGCGTAAGCTCTCTGATTGATCGAAACCGCACACTAGTTGCACGCAATTCAATGCTCGGGACCAAACATTATTTGGTCCCTGATGGATTTCAGACATTTTTAAGGCCGGATGAAAAGACAACTTGATAATGTCTCTTTAAGTTAAATTGGCAAGAAGGATATTTTTATCTGGGTAGTTTCCCATATATTTGAACTACTGTAGACTGCCACCCGAGCAGCTGGATTGGCTCTTACGCTCATTTTTCGGAGCGAACAGTAGACCCGAGTTTCACTTTTCTCACTGTAGGAGAGGGGGATTGTAAAGATTGGAATGAGCCAGGATACTGCACCAAGGCGAGACACTCAGCAGGAAGGGTTCAATGCAGTGACGCTAGGAATAGAGGCGAGGCACACTGCACAATCGTCTTATCTTTGGGTGTACCATAGATTGATTTGCTCCACGCTGGGTCATTGTTTTTTTATGATCCAAGCTTTGTCTGTGTAATGGATTATGTGTCTTTGGAACTTGTTAAAAATCCTGCATAGCATGCATTAAGCATTTCTTGAGTTAAGAAAAAAAATCAAAACTGACCAGTCTCAATTCTTTTTCCTTTTCTTTAATTCCTTGTTCGATCAGTTGAAGCTCCTGATTCAGCGTTTCTCTGTCATTCATTGCTCCACCTTGCGTAGCCAACTGAAAACATTGAATTTTTAAGTATTAAAAGAAATAGCTTGGACCATCGATTCCCAACAGGAGGTCCGTGAAGACCTTTCCAAATTTTTCCCGCTTTTTTTGTCTGAACAACGCAGAGCCACAGCTCCGGATTCAGCTCTCTAAAATCGAGCCCAACATCGATGTGCAAGTGGAGAAGTCACAGCCGCAACGCTCTCACTAGGGCGGATTAGTTTTTATTTCCCCCTCCATTGTCCAAAAAAAAAAAAAAAAGGTCATCGATTTTTCATTTTTTCAAGAGGTGGTCCGCGGCCTCCACCGATCATCCGATTGCGATTGGTGGTCCGCAACCAAAAAAGGTTGGGAACCGCTGGCTTGGACGGTTAGAGAAAGAAAATGTTTGCTTGTTATTATTTCTAGAAAACTTGATAAGCACTGGTAATTTTTTATGACTTTCAGTAGAGGCACTGTCAAGCAGCTAGATCAGATGCACCAGACATCAATGTCATAGCTTTTAAATTCTAGGAAACATCAGCAATGGGTCTGTCGCAAACTTTTGCTACAGCAATATAGAGTGTTCAATCTCATGTAAAATCTTGTGAAAAGTCCATTGGTTGCATCAGAAAGTCATAAAATGCAATAATAAACTCACAAGAGACGTTTAATGAAATCCAAGATGGCTGAAAAATATCGAGCAACCTGTATGCATGCACCGTGAACATCCAAAGGATGGCCAACTTTGACAAGCTCACTGGAGAAGATGCGAGAAATCACTTTAATTTAGTTTAGTTAGTTAGTTAGTCAAGTTAATTTAGTTTTTGCGCAGAAGAGGACACAGCAGAACATACCATGTTCTTCTGCAGCAAGTGGACAGAAGAGCGAGCCAAATTAACGTCGGTCGTTCCAGATTTCACACCAAGTGGAGGTCTCCTCTCCCGACTTACAGGCACGGAAAAGGCGTGGCGAGCCTTCACAGTCTTCGCGGAGGCAGTTATGGGCGAAAAGGAGGATGAAGAGCGCTGCCGAGAGGCGGCAGCCCGAGAAGAGAGAAGGAGGGCCCAAGCCAAGCGGTGCTCCGTCATGTAAGGTGGTAGAGTCCGGGATTGGCCTGTACCTCTCGAAGTAGTACAAATTGTCAGGTACCGAGAGGGATGGGTCAATCTTGGAACATCTCTACATTTATATTATATAATGTTGTAAATTGGTGTGAATAACTTTCTCTTCGGGCCAGGGAGCTGTCGTGCCCTGGTTCCAACTTGTGGTTTAAATAAAAGCAATTCCAAAAAAAAAAAAAAAAAAAAAAGTTAATTTAGTTTAGTCTCGCCAATTTTTTATTACCTGTATTACTTGTTACCTCTAACTTGTACCATAGTACTTGTAACTTTGGGTCTATGCCATAGTGTGAGCTATGTGCATGTGCCTTGTAAGGCTCCTGTATGAAATTAAATAAGTAGTGGTAGTAGTGAAGTCCAGCCACCCAAACACGTGGTTCGTTATGCTAATATTTCACAGCAAACATAAATAAATAAATAATTATCAAGATTGAACACGGTAAAATATGATTTTGCTACTTACTTTTAGATCCGTTATCATTTTCTCTAAATTACGAAGCTGACTTTTAACCTTTTGGGATTCAACTCGTAACCTGGAAAACAAAATAAACCTATTAGATTTCTTTCAAAAATGTAAATCCAATGCTTCGTTAGTCAAAGCACCTTAGGAAGTAATGAACAGTGACAGTTATGGCAACAGAACAGCCTCTTCATTTTTTTAAAACTAATGGTATTCACATTAAACTTCTTGAAATAAGTTTCCTTAAATTATTGAGGACAATTCACTGTTTCAACAGTTTATAAATTGTTCCTATATAAATTGTTTTCCTTTTTTCTTCTCAACTTTCTGCGCTCTCAAAAATTCAAAAGTTTGCCTCAGATGAGTTTTACTCACTGAAGACTGACAAGGGAAGGCAAAGGTGGGCCCGCTCCAAATGGAATGGGACTTGCGTGAAAACATAGTCCTTGGGGTCTTAATGAAGGGACTTATTTAGCACTTTTTGTGAATGGGCCCCTGAATTTGCAAAATTTTGATTTTAAAATGAGCCCCCGGAACAGCGGATCGTCATGTAGCCGAGAATCAATCCATCATCCTCAACAGAAGTCGTGGCGCAACGACAGTGTAGTGGACTCCGGATTGCATGGTCTCGAGTTCAATTCCTGCTGGAAGCGCTACTTTTTTTGTGGCAGATATGCTCATCTTTCTTTGCCATGTTTTTTTGCGCCTTTCTTGTTGCTTGTTTGTATTTTGGTTTTGTTTTGTTTTTTGTTTTTTTTAGACCGTTCGAATCAAATTATTCCACCTGCATACATCAGGTATTAATACACTGTGCTTGTATATAAAAGTTAAGAAAATATTGGAAGAGAAAAACATCAGCACTTGAAAAAACAGACGGAAAAAAAGTTTCGTTGATCAATTTCCATTCGTCTTTTTGATTTTTTAATATTTTCTCAACTTTTATAAACAAGCACAGTGAAGAAGTAACTGTGTATAAATCACGAAAGGATGTGGAATAATTTGATTCAAACTATATTAAAAAAAAAAAAAACAAAAAATAAAACAAAACCAAAATATAAACAAGCAACAAGAAAGAAACAAAAAAACACTGTAAAGAAAAATCAGCACAATTATCGTGAAGAAATTTAACTTCGCCAGCAGGAATTGAACTCCGGACCATGCAATCCGGAGTCCACTACACTGTCATTGCGCCACGACTTCAGTTGAGGACTAGATATTGATTCTCGGCTACATAACGATCCGCCGTCCGTGAGGCTCATTTTAAAATCAAAATTTTGCAAATTCAGGAGCCCATTCACAAAAAGTGCTGTAAGTCCCTTCATTAGGACCCCAAGGTCTATGTTTTAGCGCAAGTCCCATTCCATTTGGAGCGGGCCCACTTTTTGCCTTCCCCTTATGAGTGCTCACTGCATTGATACCGCAGCGCTCTAGCGATCACTCTGCAGCAAAGAGAGGAACTGCCTGCAAAACCTGATTGCATCCCTTTACAAAGGCTTATTTTGTTCGCTTTTATCATCTGACTCCGTAGCTCAAGGACCACAGTGCACACGCTTCGGCACGGGGAAAAGCCGGTTCGAATCCTGCCTGTGACCATTCATATTACTTCTCCCGGCTAGCTCCGATCTTTTTTTTCCCCTCCCAGTATTCGCATCAGCCTCTGTTAATGTATAGGGTTGAAAAATTGGGTTTATAGTTTAATTAATGGACCGTCCACTATCACCCTCCCCTTAGCCCCCCCCTCATAAAATGCTCTCTTTTTTAAACGGTTAAAATTCGATTATACAAAAGACCGGATGATATCGCACGCCGATCCGCCTGAAGGGCACCCTGGAAACTGCCAAATTAGCCCTTGTGTCAGGATTTTTACATTTGGTCAAGATTATGTTAAAAACTGTCATTTCCCCCACAAAAACTCCCTTTTCAAGTGCAGACAACCCCCAAGTTAGATTATAAAAAAGAACAAGAGGAAGCGAAGCGAGCGGGAGGTGAACGCAGTGTAGAGCATGCGTATTTACCCGAAGGGCGTTTAATTCCCCTGAAAATCAAAAATATTCAAAAAGACCGCGCAAACTGGAACGCAACAGCAGTACCGAATGTGCACTGATCGAAGCGTATGTAAAGTGATCTGAGCAGGCAACGGTGAGCACTCAGTCTTCAGTCGGAGCAACTTGCCTCAGACAAGGAAAAAAGTATTCATTATGATAGGGGTGTGCGAATCCAGTTTTTTCATTCCGAATCCGAATCCGAATTTTAAAATCAAATTTTCCCGAATCCGAACCGAATCCGCGCCGTAAAAGTTCGAAAAAAATTGTTTTAAAGTGCGGCGCTTTTATTTTCCTTACGATGTAATGAAAAATGAGAAGAAAATATTTGTTTTCTGATTTATCTTTACTATTCTATTTCGCTGGTCGCGCGCACTTTTGGTGTTGATCGATTACCGCCTGTTATCCCCGTTTAGGTTCATCGATATTCGGAAGACGCGCCGGCGCCGCATTTGTACCGAATCGTGATAATAGTAGTTTCCGTCGTTTTAGCAGGCGCTAATGTATAGAGGGGAAGAGGAAGAAAAAACATATGGAAGGAAAAGAAAAGTTAGAAAAACGAAAAAATTATAAATGTAAATGAAAAAAAAAAAAAAAAAAAAAAAAAATTCGAAAATTTTGAATCCGAAAAAAATTTTCGAATCCCGAATCCGAATCCCGTCGGATTTGGATTCGAAATACGCGGATTCGCACACCCCTAATATGAATGATAAACTTCCTTAAGATTAGTTTTGAATTTACTTACTCCTTTGGTAAATTTTCAGGCATATTCCCCAGGAAAAAATGGGGAGCATCAAGAATCTGATGCCCAATTGTGATGTAGCTTTCAGCCACACCTCCAGGAGGTGGAGGAAGAATATGAGCAGCGGTTGGCAACCCTTGAAAAGAAGAACAGAAAAAAAATTAAGTTGGCGGTAAAACAATTATAACAGAAATTTGTCCTCTCTCAAACCTTGACCATCTTTAAACAACTTAGCGGCTTTCAAGTGTCAAAGGACTAAGTAGATTGACCTTATTTAAAGAACAAAATGAAAAATCGACATTCTGTTGAAAACAACAGAAAAATTTAACAATAAGAATTTTGTCCGGGGTACTTTCTTTCGTAAGTTATAGTACACGAAACCAGGTATGTGCAGTTTGCTTTGCTGCTAGGAAAGAAGCAAAGTAGACAAATTCCATTAATCAGCTGGCATCACCAGTTTTAATTCAAGCTCTGTTTAGAGCAATTTAGGTTCCGTAAAATCTTAATCAATCATAGAAGAAAACAAGAAAAAAGCACACATGAAAGTGGATAAATGAGCAATTTGGGCTCAACCTTACCGTGAGGTGGATTGAAATACCAGGATGCTACAGGACTTCTGAGTCCTTGTGTAGGGCCGGTGGCTGTATCTGACATACTGTGATATGACTGAGTGGGATTGACAGAACGCGAAATCGGGCCATACTTGCTGACAATAGGCGTATCGAATGGAACAAACTCATCATCTCCTCCTGAGGTTGATCTGAGTTGGACAAGACACAAATAAATAATTAGGGAAGGAAAAAAAGTATGGATCAATAGATCAGGGGCGTGCCGTCATGTGGGCACCCTTGCCCCAGGCGGCACTCTCCGAGGGCGGCAAAAAAATAAAAAGATTATCAAATTTCAAAATAAATCACAGAGGGCCGCAAAATTAGTGCGTAACAAGCAATCAAAAAAAGAGAAGAAAAAAAAAAGAAGTCAAATTTATAATTTTGGGGGGCGCCAATTTGCGGCCCCTCTCTGGAAACCATGGCGCACGTTCCTGCAATAGATTGAGGACTTCATTTTAAAATTTTGTATAAGAAAAACACCAACTTTTTAGGACAGCAAAATATCATCATCACATTAACCCTTGTGTGCCTAAAACAGGGGTGGATTTTCACCCAGGCCAGTTTTTTTAACCCTTTCATGCCTGGTGTGCAGTTCAATTTACATCTGAATAGCATAGAATCTTGTGGAGAAAATGAAAATATGATATGCACATCTTTTCATATGAGAAAATTGTGCCTAGATCAGCTATGATGGCCGAAAATCCGTCCCTGAACAAAAAGTATTTTTAGGTTCGAAAGGGTTAAAATAAAAAGCTAAAATTTCAAGAAATCATTTCAAACTTTCATAAATTCCATAATGAGAGAATTTAAAAGCTTTCAACCAAAACACAGAAATTGTCATCAAATTTTGCCGCAATTTTAGGCAAGAAAGTAGATGGGGTGAAGTAGATGGGGTGATTCACCTCCCCCCCCCCCTCTCTTTCGGCATCAACACATTTTCCTCCAGTTTGGAGCGAAAAATTTTTTCTTCAACTAAATTCTTTCATGGAAAGAACTATTTGTACATTCATTTATAAAAACATGCATTTACTATACACTCTCGCGTTCGTACTTTGTTTCTGTACCTCCCGTCGTTATTTTTTTTCCCGTTTGTGTTATTCATAAAGTCATGAGATGCGATAAAAATCTTACCGGTAGTAAAGATGACGAGAGGGATGAGAAAGTCCATGAAATTCATAAGCTGAGTAAATCGGCATTTCCTACAAGGAAGACAAAATTTGTATAAGTAATTCCAACAGCAAAAATTAATCTTTAAACCGTTCATAGCTGATTTCAGAGATAGTTAGTCAAGGGTGTAAAATGCGCCCTATCTAACAATCCGCGGATCGTATGAAAGTGAGGAAATTTCTCAGAAAGTTAGAAAATTTGCCCGATTTTTCTTTTCTTTTTAAAATACCAACAAGATGTTCCTAGAAAATGGCTGCACTAAATATCAAAAGCATCGGTCATTCGGTGAGGAAAAAGTCACGGATTCCGTGAAACTTCCGATGTTTTGGAACATTCTGCACCACTGTAGTTAAAAAAACGAGGAGTTGATACGAACATTACAGCTTGCTACTTGGCGTGATGATGCCTGGTGAGTGTGTTGAGAAAATGTTGCTTGCACCTTCGAATGTCAGTTTCTTTATCGTGCAAATCCTTCAAAAGAAACAATTATATTGATTTCTGTGTCTAGGTAGCCACTCTAAAACACTGGCACTTTTTTTAAAAACCAATTTCAAATAGATTCGTCACAACTTTTTTTTTAAAATTTAAAGCATAAAAAATATGAGGCAAACAAACTGAGCCTGTGAAGAAATGTCCTTGAGAGATTTCCATCATGACCTCCTTGCTGCCTCAAAAGTGCGTCCCTCAAATCCTCTCTAATGGTATAACTCGTTGACGATTCCAGTCCCACGAGTCCCAGAATTCAAGATTCATAAATTTTTTGAACTGGTTTTCAACAGTAATCGAAGAGAAATTTTCATGAATCAAAATGGGTCTGTTGCGTACTTTTGCTACATCAATATAACGCATTGCTTCTAACGTAAAATTCGGCGTAAATAACGATGCGCACATTAAAAACTTTCAAAATCCACTCATTAACTCAGAATATACCTTCCATTTCAAACAACCCGCGCTACTAGACACTATATCACCGACTTATAACTGCATAGATGGAACTATCTCGTTTATGTAAACAAGAACGGAACTTACAAACATTTGAATGTTTCGTTTAGATGCGTACATTTCTTATATTATTTTGTAATCTTTGATAAACCGAAAAGACCAGACAGCAAATGCAGCCAATAGTTCATGTATTCAGAAGGAAATTCCATCATTTTGTTGTTATGATGTTGTTTACTTATGAACGGTGGTTCCGTCTATGTAGCAGTATACCAGTGCAAATAGTGTCTAGTGTAGCGCGGGCTGTTTGAAATTGAAGTAATTTCCTGAGTTAATGAGTGGATTTTGAACGTTTTTAATGTGCGCATCGTTATTTCCGCCGAATTTTACATAAGAATCAAGGTTCTGTAATGTTGTAGCAAAAGTATGCAACAGACCCAATCATGACATTTGAATTTTACACTTTTGAACACGGGGTTATTGTTGATTTGTTGAAAAACCTACTCTGATTACCTTTGAAAGACAATTCAAAAAATTTACGAATTCCAAATAATTGGATTCCAGAGAGTCAAATACTACCCTGTTTGATCAACTCTGAATAAGAGCTCACACATATACTGAAGTGAAGATAAAGTTTTGATTTACTTACTGTTTTACACTTGGAAATATTTGGTACACTTGGATGTTTTGGCTGCCTTGTTTGAAGACCCATTAAATTTTCGGACGAAACTTTCTGAACCTGTAAATAAATTTTAAGAATCAAATTTCTGGGGGATGAAAGAGGAGGCTACTTGAACTTGATGGAATTATGACATGATAGCTTAATTCAGAGGCAAGGTTTCTCAACCCGGGTTTACCAACTTGGGTTGGGCCAAACCAAAGTAAAGATTTTATTTATTTGGTTTTACAAATGGAAACAGTACACTGTTATGATGCACGACAGGTTAAGCTCTGATAAAATAGAAGTTCTGTTGAAGACTTAAAGGTTTAAAGATAACAATACAGTTTTTTGCTGTTTTGCAATACCTACCTGTTACGTTTACTCAAACTCATACTCGAAACCCAAAAAAAATAGGCAAACCTTGACTCGACTCAATCCAAACTTTCAAAACTCGAATACCTCTAAAAAAAATAATCCTAAAAAATCCTGACTTACTTTGGCTGGAGTTGGAGAACTTGACAGAACAGGTTTAGTGCGTGTCAACTGTTGACGGGCATGTTCTATTGGTAAATGTTCAGTCAACGGAGCTGGAGTTCCATAATCGACTCGCGGTAAATAAACTTGTTCACCTGCACTACTGACGACAACACTGTGAGGTGCAACCGTATGACTAAAAGAAATTTGAAAAAATTGTAAGAGTCAGTGTTTTAGTAAGCAAGTGAGCTAAAAACAAGGAGGTATTTGGTTTCTAAATAGGTTTCATGCAACTACAAGCAGAATATTCACGATCACAAGATCCTAGGCTTCTGTATAAATTGTTGAGGATCCACTAAAATTTTTACTAACTAAAAAAAAAAAAAAAAAAAAAAAAAAAAAAACAAGCTGCGGTTTCAAACACTGTGGTGTTGGAACACCTTGTTAAAAACCCGTGAAATTGGTATAGCAAATGCTAACCATTATAAGATGACTCAGAGCCGTAGCTTGATAAACTCGCGGCGATATTTGACGTAGCCTACCACACACAAATCCAAATACAAGGAAATGAGGAATTTGCGCGTGTGGTAGAGTCCATGTAATTTGTTCCCATAAGGAAAGCATTGAAATGAAAACTATTAGAACACATTGTTTTTAACAATGTAAAAATGTAAAAAAAAAAAAAAAAAAATTAGCTTCAGAAAAAACCCAAATTGACGTGCCTCAGCCTTTCTAAATTAGGTAAAGTCACTTTACGTTGTGATTTGGTGTGATCGATATCGTGAGGTTGGCTATCCTTGGATGTTTGTGGTGCATGCTTACAGGTTGCTCGATATTTTACCGCCATCTTGGATTTCATTAAACGTCTCTCGTGAGTTTCATACTGCATTTTATGACTTTCTGATGCAACCAATGGACTTTTCACACAATTTTACATGAGATTGAACACTCTATAGCGCTTTAGCAAAAGTTTGCAACAGACCCATTCCGGGTTTTGTGTAAATTGTGGAAGAAAAGAACATTCTGTACCCCTGACCAAAACAGCACCATTTTTTACAGCTCATCAAGCTGATTGTGGAGGCAAAGAAGATTCTGTACCCCTAGCTTTTTGTGAAGTTTCTAGGAACCAATTTTTTAAATAAATAAATAAATAAATATTCAATAATACAAAACAGTTTGTGATAATACCTGTAAACGTCAGTTAAATAAGTTGAGACTGGATGAGCTATGGAAGGAGGAGGATTGGTTAAGACAAAATTTGTGCCCATATCGTTCCTGATCATTCCGCCAACTGTAAAACAAGGACAAGAAAACAGCTTGTTAGTTTTGAGATTAGAACAAACCCAACAATTTATAAGAACGAAATACCCTATTTACCTGTGTACAACGCGCCCACCACATTTACAAGTAAAGAGAGTAGTGGTAGTAGTAACAGTAAAGTCCAGTCGCCAAAACCATTTGTCTGTTATGCTGGTATTTTACGGCAAACGACTGGACTGAAAATACAAAAAGGGAATAAGAAGGAATCTAGGTACCTACCAAGTTACCTCACAGTGAGAAAAGAGGACAAGAGGGAAACTGCAAACTGCACTAAACGTGACGTCCTGAAGAAAGGAAGTATCTCAGGAGCACACAAGGATTGGTGTGCTCTCGGAATTTCACAATAATTTTTTTTTTAACTATACGAAAATTATTTTGAAGAAGCAAATTTACAGATATGCTGGCTGTGCTGTCATTGTATTTAAGGTTGAAATTTGAAAGGCTGATTCTGGCACTGTTGCAAAAAAAAAAATGAACTGTAGGGAACACCCTACGAACACTTTCCCCCGTTCATGACTACAGACAGACAGACAGACAGACACCACAGAAATTTTGTGCATTTACTCCTCCCTACCACATAGGGTTGAGAAATATTGAAATATCATGGATGGATGTTCGTTAGGATAGTATTAGGCATGATAAGAGCCAATTATTTTATAATTATCATGATTGACTTAGTCGCAGCGGGCCAAGTATCGAAACAAAATGTATCAAAAATCTTTGCGCCATTGCAACACTTTCTCAATTTTTCTAATTTCATTACAGTGAGAAAGTAAAAATACCATTCAGAATAAATCTGCTGACTTACAGACTTTTTACCAAAAAAAATCTTGAAATGACTTTGCGTCTATTGAATGAAATAGAAAAGACTTACTTTCTAAGCGAGGATTGCAAATTCCATCACTGCCGTAGGGAAAATTAGGACTACTGAATCCAAACTCTTCATCTTTGGTGCTCCCGACAGTTTTCAAAAATGCTTTCTTATGTTTCGTTCTATACCTACGGAAAAATAGTTTGAGGAATCAAAAGACAAAGGCACCCTGGTACACCAAAAACTAATTTGATAATAGGTAACTGGCAAAAAATATTCTTTAAAGTGTTTCATATCAAAGTTGGGAGCAACTTTAAGACTCATAGTAAGAGGAAGTAAAGTTTAACCGCCCAAACCTTTTATTTGTTATTCTTGTATTTCAAAGCAGACGACTGGCCAGAGAATAAAAATATAGAACATAGAGGAACAGGGCTCCTAGGGAAATTAGGGAAATAGGGAAATAGTTGATTCTTACGAAAAACCAGCAAAAATGACGATGACTATCAGGGTGTCTAGTACAGTTCAATTTTAAAATTTCCTGAAATTTCTTCCATTTTTTTGCTTAGTTCAAGATCATTTCCCAGATTTTGAAGAAACAGGCAAGTTGAAAACGTGTCAGAAATAGCATTAAAAATTATTTTATGGTTTCAATAGCAAGACAATTTTTCAGAAATAGAAGGGTGAGGAGCGAACAAAGAACTCCTTTAGAGATTCAACGATTAAATCATATTTTTGGTGGATAGAGAGAGCAAATTGTCAATGGGTCTGTTGCACACTTTGGCTACAGCATTTTAAGGTATCAATTACTATGTAAAAAGCCGAGAAAATAACAATGGCAGCATCAGAAAACCTCAAAATTCATTAATAAACTCACAAATTGCAAAAAACACTAGCCACTATTCACCCCTGTATCTTTCCACCACGTGCACGATATTTCGCAAAATTAGCGCGGCACATTCAAATAATCACGGCCAACTGTCACCACAGTTGACTTCATTAACAAATAAACAGTAAACACAGATGTCGTCTGTTCGCATTCTTACGTTTCAATATCCTCAATTCCTCACAAAAGGTTGTGAAAGGTACGGAGACCGATATTTGTGTCGAAAACTTATCAAAATGAAACAACAACTCACAGGAGTTCCAAGCATGATGAGCGAAGTTGGAATCATTTTTTTAGAACTATTTGATGCTCCCAATGTTATTTTTTAAAGATTTTACAACAGGATAAACGCTCTATATCAGTTGCTAAAGTTTGCAACACACCCATTTTCCCTTGTCGCATCACAAATTAATTTTAGAAATTTCTTACTTGTCTAATTCATCTTCTGAATGAGCGAAGGTGCAGTTATCTCCTCGAGGACAAGATCCACGGAGGGAAAGATCTCGGCATAAACTAACTTTGTACTTTCCAGACGTGTGCACAGAAGATGGAGAAGACTGCTGTTCGTTGACTTTCCGGTTTCCATGATTACGGACAAACTCAGACAGCCCGGCAACTACAGCCAAAGTGCTCTCTAGGGCATTACACAGAGTCTTCCAATCACAGCAGACGCTTTCGGGACTAGGATCAAGAGAGGCAAGGACTTGAAGATGCGGTCTTAGAGACGTTAAATTTCCTGGATCACCAGTCCGTTGAAGAGCAATAATAAGCTCTTGAACGGACTGAACGAAAGATTGCGGACTTTGGAGTTTATCAATGATACTCTGCATGTGAGATTTATGAGCGGTATCGCCGTAAAGAAGCGCAGACCATTGATCGGGAGCGATTCGTAATCCTGCTTCTGTAGCAATTTCAACGATCTGAGCATCGTGCTCTCGACGCAGAGCATCGTAAGTTCTAAACTCATCTTTCAACTGCATCAATGACGAGTCTCCATCACGCTTGGAAACTTTGAAACATGATGCGCGATACAATAACTGCACGACATGACCTATGCTTGTTTTCGAGGCTTGTGGAAAATGCGGTTCTAATCGTTGAACGACAAACATGACGAGGACTTTGCGAGACAAGGCAGATCCATCTTCTAGAGCTAGCAACACAAGCCTTAAGACTTCTTCTTGCATTGCTGTGGAAGAAAACAAAAAGAATAATGACGAAAACGTTGAAAATTAATAAAAATCAAATTCATTTTCAATCCACTCCGTCTGTCTCAAATAAAAGCTAACCTTTATTTTCCAACTATTTTGTAACAGATGTAGCAACAGATATTGCTAATTTTTAATCCAAATGCTTTATTTTATGTTCAACTATTTTCATTTTTAATTTATTTATTTTTTCGGAAAATTATGTCGAACAATATGTAGTTTCAACATATTATTACTCTCAACTTAAGGTGAATCCTCAGCAACCTGTGGTGAGATTCTAATCCACTAGATTGCACCACTGTCACACGCTCTCTGAAACCGTAGGTTTGTCGCCTTTGACTGTCATTTGCAGGAGCTTGAGATTATCAAATTCTAAGGAACATTTTGATACCATTCTGAGCTTTCTACGGCCAAGTTTTTGGGTCAAAAGAATTTATTCATTTATTTATTTATTTATTATAAAACTGAACAGGCAAAAATGCCCAAAAATAACAGAAAATACAAATTATACAAAAGAATACAAAAGAAAAATTATCCAGAGTCAGCATTTTTCTAAATTTAATTTTTTATTTTTTAACCATTCTAGTGTTTTCCTAAAAAAAAGTTGATGTGGTTAAGTCATGCAATAAAGAGACAGTTACCTGGCCCTAGAAATTGACATCCTCTTGCGCGAACGGCTGCCCAAAGATTAGCGGAGAGTTGTTGAGGATTTTGATGCTGTAAAATCAAATCTGTTACCGATCGCTCGCCTAGTGACCTGGCAGCACGGAGTGCTCGAATCCTTCCATCTGGTAAAAACAATTGGCAGCTGATTAAGGCGACCAATTTCCTTTGCATGGGCCGAGAGAGGGTCCCGGAGGCAGAGCTGTTCCCTGAGGGAAATAAAACAATAATAATACAGTAATGATTACAAAGTAATACAGTAATCAAATATCAAATATGCCATCAGAGGCAGAGCTGCTCCCCGAGGGAAATAAAACAATAATAATACAGTAATGATTACAAAGTAATACAGTAATCAAATATCAAATATGCCATCAGAGGCAGAGCTGCTCCCTGAGGGAAATAAAACAATAATAATACAGTAATGATTACAAAGTAATACAGTAATCAAATATCAAATATGCCATCAGAGGCAGAGCTGTTCCCTGAGGGAAATAAAACAATAATAATACAGTAATGATTACAAAGTAATACAGTAATCAAATATCAAATATGCCATCAGAGGCAGAGCTGTTCCCTGAGGGAAATAAAACAATAATAATACAGTAATGATTACAAAGTAATACAGTAATCAAATATCAAATATGCCATCAGAGGCAGAGCTGCTCCCTGAGGGAAATAAAACAATAATAATACAGTAATGATTACAAAGTAATACAGTAATCAAATATCAAATATGCCATCAGAGGCAGAGCTGTTCCCTGAAGGAAATAAAACAATAATAATACAGTAGTGATTACAAAGTAATACAGTAATCAAATATGCCATCAGAGGCAGAGCTGCTCCCTGAAGGAAATAAAACAATAATAATACAGTAGTGATTACAAAGTAATACAGTAATCAAATATCAAATATGCCATCAGAGGCAGAGCTGTTCCCTGAAGGAAATGAAACAATAATAATACAGTAGTGATTACAAAGTAATACAGTAATCAAATATGCCATCAGAGGCAGAGCTGCTCCCTGAGGGAAATAAAACAATAATAATACAGTAATGATTACAAAGTAATACAGTAATCAAATATCAAATATGCCATCAGAGGCGGAGCTGTTCCCTGAAGGAAATAAAACAATAATAATACAGTAGTGATTACAAAGTAATACAGTAATCAAATATGCCATCAGAGGCAGAGCTGTTCCCTGAAGGAAATAAAACAATAATAATACAGTAATGATTACAAAGTAATACAGTAATCAAATATCAAATATGCCATCAGAGGCAGAGCTGTTCCCTGAAGGAAATAAAACAATAATAATACAGTAGTGATTACAAAGTAATACAGTAATCAAATATGCCATCAGAGGCAGAGCTGCTCCCTGAGGGAAATAAAACAATAATAATACAGTAATGATTACAAAGTAATACAGTAATCAAATATCAAATATGCCATCAGAGGCGGAGCTGTTCCCTGAAGGAAATAAAACAATAATAATACAGTAATGATTACAAAGTAATACAGTAATCAAATATCAAATATGCCATAAGCAACTTCTTAACCCTTTACTGAATATTTTTTTTTTTCCATTTGAAAACACAATTTTTCCATTGATTTTGACTTAAGATGAAAGGGAAAAATAGCAGAAGTAGAGGTCAATTCCCGAAAGTTGGCCGATGAGAGATGGGTTAGTTTACTGTGCAGAGACGAGTTGGCTTTGTCGCGCAATGCGCAAATGCAAGAAAGCAAACTTGTCTTTGCGCAGCAAGCTGCATGATCTGTCATCAGCTTTCTTCAGTGAAATGAGCTCTAGTAAAGTCTAACCGCCTAAACACGGTGGCTTGTTATGTTGATATTTTACAGCAAATAAAATAAAAAGAGAGAGGAAAGACAATAAAAATATTCTCAAAACAAAAGACTGGAAAGAGGAGAGATTCGGCGATCTGCCACTGCCTGACACTCTCGAAGATGGAAAGGAAGCACCTCGAGCACACAAGGCGGTAGCACATGTGACAACGGGCTCATTACTGTTTCATTAAGGCGGGAGACCTCTTGATCCAACCCTCTTACTCGCTCTACCATCAGCTTTCGCCCTACAACTGGTTCACGTTAGAGACCGAGCGACTTTCGGTTTACGATTACGCTCTACCTCAGACGAGTTCTCTGTCGGAATTTAGTATGATTCTTTGCTTGGGATAGTTGGATCAAAGGGTCGATTATGCCCCCTATTTATGGGATCACATCTTTTAAGTAGGGTGTGAAAAATAACCCTGGGGGATAATTAGTCACTTTCAGCCGTTCCGCACCTCAGTAGCGATAATAGATACCGACAATCAGTAATTTTGGGAGAGGGAGCGGAAGGTGAAAGGACCAAGCCCGCCATACACAGAATAATACAATCAGAACGGAAACTCCCATAAGAGCCAATGGAAGCAAGTTTGGAATTTAACGGCACCAATAAGCAACGCTGTGGTCCTATATCCCAACATGGCGGACGAGTGTGATTTGTGTTGAAACTCATTAATTTCTGTAAATTCTGGAAAGAAATCTGAAGTTTCCGGCCTCACTTTTATTCTATTGGCATTTCAGAATGAAAATTTCGCGGATCATGTCCTACATTTTTTTTTTCCGCGCGCGAATCCAGATGTAAACATCCTATATCCCAACATGGCGGACGCGAAATGAATTTGCTTCAAAATCCGACAGAGTTTCCGTTCTGGTTGTATTATTCTGTGGCGGTAGAGTGCTCTAGATTTATTTACTTATTTATTTTTTCACTCTTTCACATAAAATCTCATCATATTATAGGATTTTACTCCACTCTCTAGGCTGTTTTTCAATTCTCTGACAACTGTGCACTTCCACTATTCTTTTTCTTCTTCTCTCTCTCAACTCTCTTTTAAACTGTGCAGTGAAAAATGTCTAGCATTAATTACTTTAACAAGGGCCAGCAAAGGGGAAAAATCAGGGTCAAACAGTCAAATATTTTTTCTGATTCTTCTTTAACCTCTTTCTTCCATTTTTTTGCCTTGTCTCTTTTTTCCCTTTTCTTCTCTGTTTTGTGTCTCTTAAAGATGCTGCGACCCCCTACCTGGCGGGGCCTATGGTTACACTACTGGACTGTTGGCTGCTGTTTCCAAGAGTCCCGACTAAATTAAAGGGCTTGTCCCGTTTAAATAAATAAATAAGTAGTAAAGTAGTAGTAAAGTCCAGCCGCCCAAACACGTGGTTCGTTATGCTATAAATAAATAAATAAATTAGAGCTGGAAAATTGGACACCCGACACAAGCTTTTCGTAAGATCTCTATTTGTCTCTAGTGATGAAGTGAAAGTTACTAAAGAGCTGTAAATATTCAACAACATAGTTTTTCGGGATAAATGTGTTTAACCCTTTCCGGTCCAAAGTCGGATATATCCAACAAAAGGAAAAACCCGTTTGGGTCCAATGTCGGATATATTCGACACGAAAGTTTAAACTTGTTTGCAGTCCGATGTCGGATATATACGACTCGTCCAGCGTGTGGCGGGCTCTGGTGAACACTTAAGGAACTAGTCTCGCAGTCGGCAACGGTGACAGCTGGCTTAACCTTGTCTTCCTTCCCATATTTTCAATTTTTTTGGGATAACTCGAAAAACGCCGAAAATCGGCAAAAAGTACGCTGAGCCACTACGGCGGCCGGGTAAAACAGACATGGACCGGTAAGGGTTAATTATTTTTTTTTTATTTTTTTTTTTTTTATAAATGTTTTAATGAGCCTTACCACAGCAAAATGGTTTCAAATAAACTGCTAAATCCTCGACACATTTTTTGGCCGTTGAGTAACATGTATAATCTTCTGGTGAGAGGCTTTTCAGGTTAGGACTGCATTCAGAGATGTCTGAACCGGCCAATTGCAAAATGGCGGTGTTGACTGGCAAATCTTCGATGTCTGCACTGATTGCAATCTGAAAGTTGCAAACAAAATCTTAGTAATTAGAAACATTTTATGTACAGATACCGGAGTAGAATTGCAATATTAAGAACCCAAGCATAGGTACAGAACCGATTAAGGTGATTCCAGGGCCAATGAGCTCAAACCATGGACACCACTTTGCTCTGCTCAAAGAGACAGCCGTTTTTGGCTAAAATTGATGACTTTACGCCAAGAGTACAAATTTAAGGAATATAAAGTTAAAGGTTGGTTGGTCATTGTTTACTTTAGCACCCCAAATCTTTCTGCTGTACTTTCTATAAAAAATATCTAGCTGATAAATTGACCGAAACTTTTGTTTGAGCTCGACAATTTTATCTTTGACATACCTAAGCTGCATAACATATCTACATACTTTTGAAAACTAAAAGTATTTTGCATTCTTTTGAAACAGTTTTATGTCTCCGCTCCGAAAGCCACAATTTAAATTAGTTCATCCATCTCACTTCCTTACCCTACCGATCACACTATGCCCGGCTTCATTTCTAGGTGCTAGCACCCAGTTTTCTTCTATAATATTTTTTGTTTCCTGCTTACCGGACAAATAACTTAAAAATTTGGAGGATTCACAAAATAATAGGGACAGAGAGAGAGAGAGAGAAAAAATAAAGTAGACTTCACAGCATAAATAACGGAGATAACTGATTGTTTTTTTTTTTTTTTTTTATCATTCATAATAAGTATTTTTATTTCCTTTTCCTGACATACCAAATAAATAAAATACATACATTTCTACTTATTTATTTCCATATTTGCAGGTAGGTATCTCAAAAAATGCAATATAAGGACAACTGACTTCATCGTACAGGTCAACATACAAAGAGTGCTAAGTTAACAAACAATTGATGCGAATGTTACAAAACACATAACAGTCAGAGACTCAAAACCTATTCAAGAGTATAAAAAGCTTTAGTTGGTGAAAATAATTTTACTTCGTTAAGGGCTACCTCTCCTTCTTTAAAAATGATTTCCAAACTTTCTTGGGCGAGGCAATGTGCAATGAACTCACTTTGAGTGACGTAACTAAAGTCAACAGTTAGCCACTGATGCCCCTATCAGCTGCCATCGAAAGTTTAGTGGATCCAAACTATACCTCTGTACAGATATGATCTATGAACAATCTCTTTCTAACACTACATTTCATACTCACACACAATTAACAACATTTCCTTCTGGAAATCACTTGAAAGTGACAGATTGCTCGATGACACAGCGCATGGGAGTCATGATGTCATGAGAGAGTGAGAGAGGCAGTAAAAATCATTGTTTAGAAACAAAAATGATAAATTTTGATCGCCTGATGTCACCACTAAACATGTCTAATGGATGGAAGAAATCGACAAATTTCATTTTGATGATGTCACCAGTCTAAATTTTGCTGTGTTCATTAGGATGTGTCAACATAAAAGTATGTTCATTTACTTGCTCAAGATATTCTGACTTTATAATTCGAATCATAGGGACATTAAGATTAGATGGGTCATAAAAATTTAATTCGCAGACAAAATATGTTGCTGAAAAATGTTCGGGTACAAAAACTTAGCAAAAAAGAGCAATGACAAATTCAGAAAAACTAGCCCCAAGAGGATCTGTTAACTCACAAAGCTGCACTGGCGCAACCAGGATCACTTCCATCTCTCTCATTTCCCATTTGAATGTATAAGTAGGAAAAGGACAGAGAGAGGGGGTTTTATCCCGTAGTCTATCCTTGTCTAACATACGTTTTTTAATGGAGAAGAGAGAGAGATGAAGAAACTCTTGGTGCGCTTTTGCAAAGCTGTCAGAACTGAATTAATCATGACACATCAAAGCATGAAACACCTGACAAGATTAAAAGGCTGAAAGTTGCCTTAAATTGAAAAGTCAGAAAACTTGCGTTCGCAACATATTATAATTTGTTTCTCTCAGGATAATTGGAGTCTATGGGTTTCATTCGTCAACTTTTTATCTCAGTTAGCCACTATCTTCAGCTTCTTTCCTTACAGCGTAGGTATCATAATCTTTGGCTGGAAGGCTTTCTCACAAGCGCACTTAGGTTACAACACTTTCTCTACCTTGGGCCACGCAATCCAAAGAACTTAATCTGAAACGTTATTGGGGGTTGAGTGGACTTAGATTGGCCATACTAGAAGGAGCAATGATAAAAAAGAGGTCTTACCTGGTCGAATGGGCACTGTTTGCGATGCAAGTTTGCAAGGCATGTTTTGCAGATTGTGTGGGAACATCCCAGATTGACGGGCGGGCGATTTTGGGAATCAAATTCATGGCAACACACTGGGCAAGACAAGAATTCGGTCCACTGTGGCGCCTGGATGGGCATCCTCAGCAAGAAATCATATTAGATCTTCTGGGTATTCGCTTCTACTGTAAAAATATAACGAAAATCCACAAAAAAGTGAGAACTATGTGAACAGATTGAGATGCAAGAAACAAGCTCTCAGCAACATTTCATAGTTTAAAAAAAAGAGGCCATTGATGTCTTGAATGATTCTTGGTTGACATTCTTGGCATTTACACTCTTAGACACGAAAAATGAGACTCAGCACTGAGGGTGAAAGCTCCTCTGACTGATAAGTAGATAACAAGTATTGACCAGGAACTTGAAACTTGTTGAGTCTGCCTAGAGATCGAAGTTATAACCTCACAAACTTTGGTCGTAGGCCATTTAAATTTGTGTACATTTACGTTTGTTTGACAGCGATTATTGAAATACGGGCACCAATTCACGCAAAACGGAGGAATACATAATGCAAGGAATTAAAAACTGAAACTTTTTTTCACAATACCTGTAATAACATCACGGGAGTGATAAAGTTTCCATCAACAGTAGTATCTAGCGAATCATTTGTTGACTGGCAAGAAATTGCTCATTATTATTATTGTCCACTATCACATCATAATTCACATCGGTGATTCGATTGGAGAATATTGTGGACCGATGTGAATTTAGCCATACTCACAACAGAGTACTAGATGACGTCACGGTCAACACGTACTTATCTATTTTATCACGAACAACAACAGTAACAACATAAACAAACAAATTTGATAACCCATGAAAATCTGTTTTGATTTGATACGGCAGATACGGCAAGAATGTACTGGTGGCTTTTACTTTTCGTCCAAAATGTTTGCAGTTCTTCCGCAAAAAATATTTTAATGGTGATTGTAGATGATCTCCGTCCTGCGCTAGGATGTTATTCAGATGCTGACGCTTTCACGCCGAATATCGATCAATTAAGTCGAGAGAGTCTTGTGTTCAAGCATGCTTACTCCCAGGTTAGAACGTTTGTTTTGTGCTCTCGCTGTTTTACTTCATGGGTTCTACCTCTATCATGACAGTTCTTCAACGTTTTACATTTATTTGATCTGCCATTTGGGCTGCTAGTTGGGTTTTCCGACTCTCAGTATGTGGTTTCAACCCTATTTCATCAGTTGTAGAGATGTCAATACTGGGCTTTAGTATCGATACTGCGGCTCAGTATCGATACTAAGGTAAGTGGAAAGTGGAATGAGCAAAATTCACTTATGTTAACTGGTGTGTAGAAACAACCGACTGCGATGGTGTTGGCATGGATATCGGACTCAGTTTGGTACCGATACTGATTAGTATCGATCCAGTAAGTATCAAGTACCGAGGCATCGAGCACCTAGTATCAATACTTCGGTATCGACATGCCTACTCACAAGGGGAAGGCAAAGGTGGGCCCGCTCCAAATGGAACGGGACTTGCGCGAAAACATAGTCCTTGGGGTCCTAATGAAGGGACTTACAGCACTTTTTGTGAATGGGCCCCTGAATTTGCAAAATTTTGATTTTCAAATGAGCCCCAGGGACGGCGGATCGTTATGTAGTTGAGAATCAGACACTATCTCTCATCTGAAGTCGTGGCGCAACGACAGCGTCGTGGATTCCGGTTTACATGGTCCCGAATTCGAATCCTGCTGGCTGTGCTAATTTTTTCACGACAGTTGTGCTCATATTTCTTTGCCATGTTTTAATATTTCTTTCTTGTTGCTTGTTTTTATTTTAGTTATGTTTTGCTTTTTATTGTTTTTGTTTTGTTTTGTTTCGTTTTGTTTTTTTTTTAAGACCGTTTGAATCGAATTATTCCACCTCTTTTCATCCTGCATGCATCAGGTATTACTACACTGTGCTTGTATATAAAAGTTAAGAAAATATTGAAAAAGTAAAACAACAGCACTTGAAAAAACAGACGGAAAAGGAATTCGTTGATCAATTTCCATTCGTCTTTTTGATTTTCTACTATTTTCTTAACTTTGACATACAAGCACAGTGAAGTAACTGCGTATACAGCACGAAAAGATGTGGAATAATTCGATTCAAACAGTATTAATAAAAAACAAAACAAAACAAAACCCAACAGCAAACAAGCAACAAGAAAGAAACATAAAAACATGGCAAAGTAAGATGAGCAACTGTCGTGAAAAAATTATCGCCGCCAGCAGGATTCGAACCCGGGACCATGCAAACCGGAGTCCACAACGCTGTCGTTGCGCCACGACTTCGGTTGAGAGCAATTGTCTGATTCTCGGCTACATAACGATCCGCCGTCCCTGGGGCTCAGTTGAAAATCAAAATTTTGCAAATTCAGGGGCCCATTCACAAAAAGTGCTGTAAGTCCCTTCATTAGGACCCCAAGGACTATGTTTTCGCGCAAGTCCCGTTCCATTTGGAGCGGGCCCACCTTTGCCTTCCCCTTGTCAGTTGTATAATGTTTCCTCCCTCAAAAGAATTTAAGTTTTGATGACAAATCCGGAAAGAAAATTATCACCGGGACCCCACCTCCCACCTGTCATACACCTACTTTTGTGGAATCATCTCTGCTGCGTTCAAATACTCACCTACAACACAGGGCTGTACCAAGGGGAGTGGGGGATTGTGGCTACCCTTTCCTCGAGCGGCAAAATCAGGGTGAACACTGAACAAGCCAACAAAAAAGGGGTGGCAAAACTGCAATCTTGCCCTCCCTCTCCTGAAATGTCCGCTTGGCCCTGCTATTGCAGAAGCTAAGTTTGATTCTACCTTACTAACTACTTATGTGTTAAGGCAAATGCTGCGGTACTCAGTAGTCCACCAGAATCCAGAACTTTGTTGCTCAATGAAGGGAAACATAATGGTTCTGTGAGTTACATTTAGGATATTGTCTTCATATGGAATAGTATTGATAAGCGCACTGTCTAATCCAGAGACAAATAGAGACCCAGCGCAAAGCTTGCGACAGGTGTCCACTTTTCTGGCTCAATTTTGGTCGGAACTCATCGGAACAACAGCCAACTATTGCCTACTGTTGACTGATGAGCTTGTGTTATGCATTCGACAAGCAAAACTTGTTTCCGTGTCCGGGACGGCGAACGAATCACAGCCTTTTGTTGAGCTTCACCATTCAACAGTAGGCAATGTTTATCGTTGCAGCCGGTAACTCCCAAACAAAACTGTGACCGCTAAAGTTGCTTCACTTTTCTAACACGGGAAGCATACGGTGTGCTGGGTCTCTATTGGTCTCTGGTCTAATCCAGTTTTAGCAGATGGTTCATAGTTTACTTGTTCCTGCGTGTTTCCTTGATCATTGTTTTTTAATGAAAATCCATGCCTCTCTTCTAATCCATAAACGTATTAATAATTTTTCTGTTCTTAAATTTTTCTAATTCTAGGTGTTTGTACTCTTGCTCTGTCTGTGTTTAGCAAGCTCTGTGTGCGCCCAGTCGTAATTCCTTTCTGACGAGCAGGCGGCCTGACACTTTACATCTTTATGATTTCTACAGTTATTGGCGGGACTCTGTTTACAACTTCACTACTTTACCACAGTATTTTAAAGACAATGGGTTCATCACAGCTTCGATTGGAAAAGTTTTTCATCCAAGTACTAAATTTTTCACCCTTAAAATTCTATGATTTTCAGCTAATTCTGAGATACATTCGGAAGTATAACTGCAATCCCAGGTAGAACTCTTCAACAACTTTCAACTGGATACATCTGACTCGACAAGAAATGTCTTGCGAGCTCTGGGAAATTTTTTGAATGAAAATGGGCAGAGCTCAATGAAAAATTGCAAGGAAATTGAAAACAAAAAGAGACAGCGACTGATTCCTAAAACTAATTAACATCAGACGAAAACGGAAAAATTAATTAAAAGAAATTCAAAGATATATTAATCAAGAAGGAAGAAACATGCAATCAGGGCTAATCATGAGGTAGGAATTTATTGCGAGAGATGGTATTAAATGACCCAGAAATAGGAGAAAAGACATCAATGTCTTTAATCTTATTGGTAGTAGTGTAGCGATGGTTCATGATGTGTTTTTGACCCCAGACATCATTAACACAGCCTGCTGAAAAGGTGGAGGATAGGTCTCTAAGAGGACGACTCTCGGGGCTGATTCTGCTCTTTTGGACGAGATGAGATGAGATGGCAGGGATTGACCAATCCCATTGGTTTAAACGGTGTCACATGACAGATTTTGGAGTCATTCAATGGAAGAAAGAGTCGTTTTTCTGAAATGAACCACTCAAACGACTTCAAATCTGACACATGAAGCCGTTTAAACCAATGGGAATGATCGATTCCCACTATCTCATCTCATCTTGTCCGAATGAGAAGTATCAGCCCCCTGAACCTAATAGCAGACTTGACTAAGGATGTTGAGACATCATCAAAGTTTCCTAAGATTTTAAATAAAAAAAGAATATCATCTGAGGAACGCAGAGAGGGATTGTAAATTTGTGACTAATGTTTGAATAATCATGATCTAAATAACATCAAGGTTGGCTAGTTTTTAATGTTAAGAGTCTCAGAAACCTACTTTTGACGTCTGTTGGCGGCTCTAAACATCCTTTGAAAAATTACGTAGGTGGCGATAGTCTGACTCTTTGCATAAATGGTTGTTTTTAGAGTTGTGCGGTACTGATTTTGGTATTTTTTCGGAATTTAGCTCTGTATTTGACTGAGTGAGATTTAAATGAGTGAGATTGATAAAACTGCCATGGGTGACGTATGCCAGAAGCCAACTAAACACTATAAAACTGTCAAAGTATTGATACATAACATTCCCGCATCATAGTACCTTTGAATTCCCTAAACGTTGTGTAAAATACAGAAAAAATCAGCCACTTCGGTATTTTACATATTTTTAAGGGAATTCAAAGGTATGATATAGAAATGCTACTTTGACAGTTTCATAGTATTTAGTTGGCTTCTGACTTACGTCACCCACGGCAGTTTTATCAGTCTCACTCGTTTAGAGGCTGCAGTCAGAGATATAGCTAAATACCGAAAAAATACCAAAACCAGTACCGCACAACCCTAGTTGTTTTTTCATTCAAATCTCTGAAGATAGAATTTAGAACTGTGGCATATAAAGCTATCAATTGTATTGAAATCTAATTCTGCCCTTTTCACGTTAATTCCACTTTCTTTGTCTGCCATGTTTTAGGTATCTCAAGTAACTTTACGGATGATCAACCTTACAGCTGGACAGAGACACCTTATCATGCGCCAACTGAACAATATAAGGAAGCGAAAGTGTGTCGATCAACCTCCAGCAACAAATTGGCTCGGAACTTAGTTTGTCCTGTAAAGGTATCAGAGCAGCCTGGAGGGACTCTCCCAGATATAGAAATTTTGAACGAAGCAAAATCATTTCTCAAAAACCGTGATCCTTCCAAGAGGTTTTTTTTGGCCGTCGGTTTTCATAAGCCACACATTCCTCTAAAGTACCCTCAAGAATATCTTGGTAAGTATTTTCATGGAGAGTCCTCATAGAGTTTGTTTCATAAAAGCAGACGTAGCTAACTGATAATCTTTGGTGGGTTTTTAATTTTCATTCGTTAAAAAAAAAAAAAAAAGAAGAAAAACTTGCCTGGAGTTTGACCTTTTAATTTTACCTGTTCCTCAGTGAAAGCCAATGCTTCAATTTGTTTTCATTTATATTCTGTAATAACAGAAATAACATTGGAAAATTCCAAAGATTATCGGTCTAGGTCCTTGTTAACTTTTTTCTTTTTAAACTGGGTATCCTGGCGTATTTTGCAATGTAAAATTCCAAATAAACAATTCCTCTGTTCTAGACTTTCATCCGTTCGACAACATTTCAATTCCTGCATTGAGGCAGAAGCCCATTGACCTTCCTTCAGTAGCATGGAATCCCTGGACAGATTTTAGGGATCGTGATGACATCAAAGCACTTCAAGTGCCTTTCCCATACGGCATGATGAAAGGTAAGTGTGCCTCAATATGAGCAAACTTCCTCTGTTTTTCCTTAATAAAATAAATGAATAAGCAAAAAAAAAAAAAAAAAAAAAAAAAAAAAAAAAAAAAGGCAGGTTTTTCATTTCCTACCATTCCTTGATAAGAATTACATGCAGCAATGTGTTGTGCTTTTGTTTTGGTTGTTGAAAAAATATAACAAAATAATAAAATAAAACAATTAAAAAATTAAAAAATAATGCAATTAAAAAATTAAAAAATAAAACAATTAAAAAATAAAAAAATAAAAATAAATTTAAAAAAATGTTGATAAAAAATAAAATAAAAAAATTGGATGTGTCGATTAGAATCCCTATATCCTATAGATAGAGACTTGAGACAAGAGGGTAGACAACCTCTGATTCACAAAGGAGTTTTAGGCTCTACGGGTGCTACCATCGGATGTAAGTCGCTCATTTGTTTACATTTCCACCAAAGAACCCATGGTGATTTACGGGTAAAAGAGATAATTGTCAACAAAGCTAATAATTTTAATGACAAAATGCCTCTCAAGAATGTCCATAATGCCTGAAAAATCTTTAAAAGCTTGGATAGATGTCAATTAGCAAAGACAATGAAAGATTGCACCATTACAGACTCTACGGCTCTGTAATCTTTGCCTTGAACTAGTGGCCCTCAATAAATATGCAATATTGCATGTTATGGTAGAGCCCATGATTTCATTTGTCTTAAGGTGATTCTATGGCAAACTCCCAAAAATTGTAATCTGATAGATGGCGTTTCTTGTCGCTGGCTCCGAAAATAGCTGGTTTTTGACGGTTTTCGGCTGTTTTCTCTGAACAGACGAATAATAGACAAAAAATCGGAATGTCAGCACCTGCTTAATTTATTGCTGGATTTTTTGAGCCATATACGGGCCAAATTGGTTCTAAAATAAAGGCGTAACTATGCAAAGAAAAAATCATGTGTAATTTGGAGTTGTATTAGTAAAGATTACAGATATCTGTTTCACCTGTAATCTTTGCTGATACAACTCCAAATTACACATAATTTTTTCTTTGCATAGTTACGCCGTTATTTTTGAACCAATCTTGCCTGTTTATGGCTCAAAAAATCAAGCAAAAAATTAAGCAGATGCTGACATTCTGATTTTTCGTCTCTTCTTCGTCTGTTCAGAGGAAATAGCCGAAAACCGTCTATTTTTGGAGCCAGCGACAAGTAACGCCTTCTATCGGATTAAAATTTTCGGGAGTTTGCCATAGAATCACCTTAATTCTCTGCTTTTAGGGATTCTTGCGTCAACTTGCCGCTGATTTTCTCATTTTCAGCGTTTTTTCTTTTGTTTTTATGACTGCAAACAAAGTGAAGAAATATTTTTTCCTTTCTCTGTTCTAGATAAATGGACAAGGTTGATCAGACAAAGCTATTTTGCTTCAGTTTCATATATCGATGATCTTGTTGGACAGTTGTTGAAAACAATATCAGACAACAATTTGGATAGAAACACTATTATCTTGCTAACAGGAGATCATGGTAAGCACAAACCACAAACCACCCAGATGTTTTAAGATGATTCCAGGGTCAATTAGTTCCAACTGTGGACACCACGTCGTGCTGCTCAAAAAGTCAACAGTTTTTTGCTAAATTTGACGCATTCACGCTAAAAAAACAAATTTTAGGAACGTCAGCACCTGCGAGCATACTTCAGGAAGATACCCTGAAAGTTTCAGGCTGAAACACTCAAAAATAAAGCCGGAAATTATGAAATACGAAACTTCCCGTAAGCCGCAATGAGTGTGAGTGAGGTAGATAGACGTATCATCACTCGCGCTCACTCTCACTCACTAAGCTTAAGGCAAAACGAATTTCATAATTTACGGCTTTAATTTTAAACCAATTTTGCTCATTTTGGACTCAAAAAATCCAAAAAAAAATTTTGCAGGTGCTGACGTTATTGGATTTTGCGTTTTATCTATGGTTTCAGTTTAAAACACCAAAAACACAACTTTTCCCAAAAGCGACTAGTGGCGCTTCCATCCGATTGAAATCTGGAAAAGTTTCGCCTGGAATCACCTGAAGATAAAAAGCTAAAATTTCAACAAATCAATTAAAGCTTCCATGTATTCCTCAAAGAGGGTATGAAGAAGCTTCCTTACGAAACTCGGATATTTTAATCAAATTTTCATTGGCAGGAAAGTTGATGGGGTGAAATTTTACCTCTCCTTCCACATCAACATATTTTTTTGCAGTTTGGAGGGGGAACAATTTTTCTTCGGGTGATCTTACAGCAGTTACAGCTTTCTATTTGTAGTTTCAGAATATCAGAATATGTAACTTTTTTGTGACTATCTTAAGGTTGAATTTCAAAATGTAAAGAAATCAAAAAACTGTTTGTTACAACTTTTTGGAATGTTTGTACTGAGTACATTTTTGGAAATTTTCTTGCAAAATATTTAAAATTGAAGCAGTATGAAAAAAAAAAAAAATAGGCGTACTATTAATTCTCAGAGAAAACTGGACAAGATGGTTTTTACAGTTATTTAAAAATGAGCCATCAGCCATAGTTTTAAGTTGGGGCGAAAATTCGCCCCCCCCCCCCTAGTTATCAGGAGGTGTAAAATACCCTACGTGCACAAGGATGAAAAGTGAGTTTTGGAAATTTAGATTGTCAAATTGCTTTACTTGTGTAATTCTACAAGGGTTTGATGGAAAGGTTTGAAACCTCTTTAAGAAAAACTCACGACAGATAAGGATCGTTGTTTCTATACTCAACCGTGTTAGTATAGGAACCGTCTTCAATTTGACTGAATAAGTGATTTTCAATGTTTCGTGGAATAAATTTGCCTGGTACAAAATACCTTCGGTCTGGAAGGGATAACCCTTTCCACTCCACTGTCGAGCTGTAGTCGACAAAATTGATTAACAGGTTCCGCTCCACTGTCGAGCTGTGGTCGACAAAATTTTGTAGCTCGAAATTGACGCCATCAACTGATAAAATAGGCGTCTGAGAAGTGCTAGCGTCAATTTCAAGTCACAAAATTTTGTTGACCACAGCTCGACAGTGGAGCGGAAAGGGTTAGTATTTTCCTTCAAACTAAACGAGTTGTGAGGCTTCAGCTTCATTCTTCAACTTGGTCTTTGTTTTTGGTATCATAAGTATGGTGGCATCTGATTTTTTTTTTTTTTTTTTTTTTCATAGGCTGCTCTCTTGGTGAACATGGAGAATGGTCCAAGTACAGCAATTTTGAGAGAGCTGCCCACGTCCCGTTCATTCTAAAAATCCCAGGCGTCACCCAGAGCACTGACCTGCAAAATTCATTTATAAATGAGTTGGTTGAACTCGTCGATATTTTCCCGACACTGGTTGATTTGACGAGTTTGAAGTCTCTCCCTCAATGTCCGTCTGACTCAAGTAAAGTTGAGCTGTGCACAGAAGGTACCAGTTTAGTTCCTCTGATAAATCATTATGTTTCACAATACGCGGAAAGTCCAGGAAAAGAAATTTTGTGGAAGAAAGGTGTGTTCAGTCAATACCCTCGACCTGGAGTGTATCCCTCCGTAAAACCAAACAGTGATAAACCGAAGAATGACGAAATCAAAATCATGGGCTACTCGCTGCGCACGAGTGTATTCCGTTATACGGAATGGGTTCAGTTCAATCCGCTTACTTTTAAACCTAATTGGAGCATTGTCAAAGCTACTGAATTGTACCATCATGATATAGATCCGGAGGAGAACATTAATCTTGCCAAAAGACCTGGATTCGAAAGCATTTGTGCTGATTTGAGTAAACAGTTACGGGCTGGCTGGATTCATAACCTGCCGCCTCAAATGTTACGCTGAATACTTGCTTATTCATGACAAACAACTTCACTAGCTCTTAATTTGTCAAATGAATAAAGACATTATCGGGAATAAAGTTAAAGACATTTAAAATAGAAATGGCGGGACTTTTTGAAGCTTTACAGTTTCATTATCAACCGCCAAAAAAATGATATAATAACCAAAAAATTGAGTCGCTGCTCTAACAGGCCTTACCTTGTCTTGGCCTACTGTCAGAGCGGCGACTCGATTTTTAGTTTTTTATTTTATTTTGCGTGTTTTTTTGTGGTTGATAATGAAACTTTAAAGTTTCAAAACTTCCGGTTGTCTTTTTTTTAAATGTTTTTAGCTTCATTCTCGATAATGTTTTTTTTTACTTGTTTGTATCTTTTTTATTTTTGTATTGTTGATATAAATCCCTCCCTCATTCCCCTCCCCAAAAAGTACTGTGCTTTAAAAGCTTTACATTATGTACTAAACTTTTTTATTGTTTTTATAAAAAATTAAATTTTCTACTAGAACTGAAGGTTTTAGTGTCTTACTTTTCTAAGTTTCTTATCTCCCTTGTACCTTCTATTCTGTTTTTTGCTTTAGGTGCAAAATTGTTCATTAATTTTAAAAATGTATAATCTGTCTGTAGAAGCTTTTTACACATCAAGTTAACTTTAAGTTTAAGTTCAAACTGCCCACTTGTTGCTTTCCTCAACTTTTGAACTATCCAATTTTTGATTGGATATGGGTTCCAAGTGGAATGCCTACACTGCCTATTCGAAAGATACCTAAACAGCACTCATAAGAAAAACACGAGACCAATTTAGTGATGACATCACCATCAAAATTGGATCCAAACAAATTCTCTATCCTGCTCACTCTCATGAATTCACCAATTAGAAATGGGATCCACATTTTTTAATGCAAATTCATATGTACCAGTAAACAATCAGTTCCCTCAAATTTTATTCCACCATTCGATTACATGTACCTTCAATAACTTTTTACTACAATATAATTTATGAAAGATCACAAGTGAATTATTTACAATCAAAATTATATCGAACGATGACCTATGTTTTGTCCTTGTCATACTCACGTTCTCTTATGGGTGCATCACCGCCATGAAACTCAATTATCCTAGCCTCTTTTCGCACCGAAGCTTGCTCAAGGTACAACGCGTGATGTGATGGAGCTGATAGACAAGGACAAAATATGGGACTTTCTATGATATAACTGTGATTGTAGATTAATGCGTAATGTTTCGAACATTTTGTTGAAGTGTATTTCTACTGTAAGGTACATGGAATCCAACGAAATCTGAGTGATCTGTTTGTTTACAAGCATAAATTTGCATTTGAAAATTTGGATCGGATCTCTTATGAGAGCAAGTGAGAAGGGATGCTTGTTTGGATCCAGTAATTTTCGTGATGATACACTAACACTAGGTAACTATTTTAAGAGGAAGGAGTTTGTTCCAAAGAAACAAAAAACTCAGATAGATTACAGGGAAAGTTCAATGACAGCAACTAGTGTGTAATGCAAAAATAAGATTTATTGATGCTCAAACAAAACACAAAAAATACATGAAAAATTATCCGCCGCTGGTAAAAATTTGCAGCTAGACGATAACATTATAAGAACTAACTCCAAATAATATAACAATAACAATAACCTAATTTAAAGGCGAAATAGTTCTTAGACCTTTTTTCTTCACATATCTAATTTTTCTTCAACCAAGTCATAGGCTTTTTTGACTTGAATTTGACATAATATAAAGTTCAAAATACAAAACTAAAACTAATTGAATAATTTACATTGCTAATGAGAATTTCTTTTTCCATACATACATAGGCTGTCCCAAAAAAACCCAGATTGGCCCTGTAACTCAAAATCCAAGCAATCGATTGAGCTAATCTTGGTTTCATAAGAAAGAGAGCGTGAAAAGCAATCGATTGAGACCACAATCAACTCATTTGAATGAAAATTGACTAAGTTTTGGCATTATGAAAATCGCCCACTGTTTTTTGAACAACTTTTTTCTCCTTAAAATGAGCCCAAGAAACTTTCCCGTTGCTCTTTTTTTGAACAAAAACCACTTGGCAATATCTGACATGACATGGCAACACTGTAAGTGTGTTGTCTGACTTGCAACCAACTCATGACATAACCATGGTAATGGAAACACCAGGTTAATATGGGAAATAAGCCGTTGGAGATTTTCTTACACCCCATTTTCCAAATGCCTTAACTTGGTCAATTTTCTTTCAAATACGTTGGTCTTGGTCTTAATCAATTTCTTTTTACTTCCTCTCTCTAATGAAACCAAGATTTACTAAATCCATTGCTTCATTTTTGAGTTACAGCACCAGTCCAGGTCTTTACAGGACAGTCTTTGTAGCATTCTCTGACTGAATTGAGTTCAGTAAGAAAGTACATCAATAAATTACAATTTTTAATTTATACCTCGCAAAACAAACCTAAAGATAAAGATAATGTTATTCATGAAAAAAATATAAAATATGAGACAGTTCAACAACTATACATATCCCTTACTTACAATTTCTCAAATTAGGTAAAAAGGCATTCGTCATTGTTGGTAAAACAAAAAGGAAAAATGAACAAACTCGTGCAATTTACAAGATTTACAAAGAAATAGGTATCTAAAATAAATCAGTCCATCAAAGATACCAAAACTTGACAAATGCTGAATTTTCTCTATCAAAAAATCAATACGAGATCAATATGAAATGTTAAACCATCAGATACAAGATCCATAAAAATAAAATAGGGAACAATAAGAATCTCTCATCATCTAATTTTTTCTTCATCTGATTAGCAATTTCTGTTTTTTGAGGGTTGTTTGAGGATTTGATAAGTTGAACAAGAGAAATTTAAAGTTAGCAACTAGGTTTTACTTCATTACAATAAAAGAGGGGGGGGGGGGGCACTGCCAAGAATAGAAAATTTCTTGTTTAGGAATGCAGAAGCATATAAAGTCAATGATTGAAATTTTGCTGAGGAAAAGGGAGAGAGGAAAAGAATCACACGAAAGTACTCATCATATTCAGAAAACATATTCGCTGATTCAAGGATGAAATGTTTACAGGAGGGTTTTTTAATGAGGATTTTTGATTGAGGTTCTTTTTTTTGAGGATTTTTTTAAATCAATGCTAGAAAGGAATATGCAGAAAAATCGAAGTTAAAGTAGTCACAAAATATTGGATAAAAGCAATTATAAGTGGCGGTAGCCGCCCAGGTCAAGTCAGAAAACGCAACCTGGGCAACCGTAAACACTTATTATACACGTATCAGATCATTTTATGGGATTTCATGGACTTCTTTCCACCAAAAGCTTTTTCAAAATAAAAAGAAAAAGAAAGATAGTAGAAAGCTGAACAAAACATCAAAATGAATCAAATCGAAAACTACTATCTATGCAAAAAAGTTGTAAGATGCAATTGTGAAAATGTCTGTAATCACATGCCCCAAGAAACAAAAAAAGTTGATGTTTTAACCCATTTCAAAAAAAAAAAAAAAAAAGATCTTATTTTCAAAATCAATAAGTAGACTAATCAAAAAAAGAGTTTATCATCCAACATAAAAAAAAAACCTCATAATTCTGAAAAATTAAAAAACTGATTAGTATTCAACATTTGTAATATTATTATTGAGTTTAAAATCTTTTTGTGGTTTTGAGAGCTCAGTCATATGAAGAAACATTCACTTAGATGAAAATTTTGGTACTTAAAAACGCTAAATTGACATTCCATTACAAAATAAAAAAAAGACATGCTACAAAATAGGTGAAAACAAAAATTAATCTAACGGAATAAAACAAACATCCACCATTTTCATAAGAGCTGCTTTAAAATACAGATACATTATAAAAAATTTCAAAAAAATAACAAGTGTACAAATTTTTTTGATTTTTCTTTTAAGATTTCTAAGTGATTTCTGAGTTCATGGAAATATTCAAACGAACTAAAATTACAAAGAAACAAATTGTATTTACAAACCATTTAAATAATTAATTTACATACAAATGAAAGGTAACTAATGTTTCCTTGAAGACCAGGATCATAATTTTGAAATCATAGAAGACAAATTTGCTTAGAAATGCTGACAGTTGTGATAAAAAATAAAAATAGGACAGGTCACAAAGGGTTAAATACCTTTGAACATCAAAGAGTAAAAAAACTCCAAACAGGATGGAAGAGGAGCATGACATTTTTTTGCTACAGGAGAAATGACCTTTACAATGGAAATTTAATTCATAAAATTATGTAAATAATTTAAGAACAGTTTTTTTGGATATTTTTTTTTTTTTTTTTTTTTTTTTTTTTTTTTTACGGCAAGGATGTTTTTAGTGAAGTTTTAGGGAAAAAAGGCAGACAGATTTTACTGTTGAGAGAATTGGGTAATCTTTTCTAATGCAATTCTTGGTAAAACTCACAGCTTTCAATCTGATACAAACAATAAAGCACAGTTTCTAAGTGTCCTTGCTTTTCCACGGACAAAACTTTGCCTGGAATTACGTTAAAATTTTATAAAAACTGATTCTGATGATTTCGAGCATAGTTTTCCAGATTTCAGTACTCAAGATTCCTGTTGAAACGTGATAACTTTTTGCAAACAAAGATTTGCACAACAGCCAAATAAATTAGGTAGTTCTAGCTGATACCTAAAATTGATGCAATTACAATTCAGAATTTAGAGAGCAACTTGCATGCACTTAGGAAAATAAACCCACCAAATGAGCAGTAGGCCAATCTTTGAAATAATTGAATAAAACTGGTAGACTAGCTAGATGAAAGATTAGTCATTGGTCCCTCTGAAGAATTTATCAGAAAGTATACCTCTGTAAAGAAGTATTCCTCCACTACATTCGATAAGCTAAAGGCTACTTAGAACAAGGTGATAGTTTATAGAATGTAGCGGCAGAATACTTGGTAACAGTGGTATACTTTCCAATAACTAATTTAGCTAATAATTTCAAAGCTGCGCAGGTCCAAAGGCCCGAAGAGTGATTCAAAGAGGGAGAAAATATCTAGGAATCTTTGGATTTTATGTCGTTAAATAATACAAAATTTTCATCAAAATACTTTAAAATTGGAGGGCCCATATAGAGAACACACTCAAGCATCATAACCACATCATTTTCAGCACGGTGACCGATAGGCCTCGACCCGAAGAGTTTGTGATATACGTTGATGAGTGAGAAGGTGACAGGCGGCGTTGTTGGAAAAAGATCTCTCCTGATACGGAGAGGTTTTAAGGGTTCACCGCAAGCTGCTGTTTCTTCTGTTTCAAGGTCGATACAAATGATTCCATCCGTTGACTTGTCTCCATTCAAGCGCGACCTTTTCGGGGTTTCTTTCGATGTGTCCCAGCTGAGCTGAGAACAACTTTGTCTTAGAACCTGGGTGAAGCTTTCTTCTGGCTCAATTGCAGAGGAATTGAAGTCCACTTCGAGGAATAAATCATCGTTACCGTCATTCAAAAGGCTTTCTTTGTCCACGTTCTCTTTGTCTGCTTTCTCCTTCCACAATTTAAAAACGGCCCTGAAACCAGGGAGGCTGTCGCTGCATCTTACTTCCACTGGTAAACTCTGACAAAAAAGGAAAAGAATGTTGTATAAAAGAAGAGAAATCAATATTATTGGAACTTGCTTATAGTTAATTTACAACAATAAAATGCAATAGAAGCTGAAACATTCAACACAAAATGGAATCAAAGTTTAAGAATTAAAAAATAAAAAGGGGGGTTTCGGGGCTAAATAGCTCCCATTAGAGGTACCATAATTTCACAGTTGCGTTTCGCGCAAAATTTTAAAAACACCTCTAATTGAAATACAAAATCTGGGCTTTTACCGTGAAATTCAATATGGGATGCGATATAATCCACAAAATTGGCTAATTTGTTAGCGATTTCCCAAGTTTGCAAGTTCACAAAATTCGCAATTTTGCGAGTTCAAGAAAACCCATGACAGGTCTTTCAATCTCAAACCCAGAGGGTTGGACTAGGATCAACAGGCCTGGGTTTCTGTGATACTGTTGGAGCCCGTTAATTGACCATGATTTACAAAAAAGTCACAATGCTCCGGAAAAGCAGAAGGGACGTTGTGACAGCCAAGCGCCACGTTGTCGAGCCAACATCAGCGGGATGAACGGGTCTACTTGGAAGTTTAATTTCTTAGAAAAAGTAACATTGGCGATGCCCCAGAAGAGCAGAAGGAACGCTATGAGAGCTCTGCACGACGTTAACGATGAAAAGGCCGCGAGATGAATGAGTCTGCTCGTAAGTCTTTTCCCCATTTTAAATTATTATTGGCGATACCGCAGAGGAGCAGAACGAATGTTTTGAGAGCCCTTCGCCACCTTGGCGATTAGAAGTCTGCGAGAAGAACAGGTCTGTTCGTAACCCTATTTTCATTTTTAAAATAGTATTGGCGATGCTCCAGAAGAGCAGAGGGGACTTTTGAGAGCCCTGAACCCTATTGGCAATTAACAGTCCGCGAGATGTAAAGGTCTGCTTGTAACTCTCATTTCCTATACAGGGTGGTCCGAAAGTCCCGGGACGGCTTCATAACTTTTGAACGGCTGCAGATAAAAAAACCAAACTCGGAGGATGTTTATAACTTAATGGGAACTAATTTTTGGCGTATCCAAAATTTCCGGGGGGCACCCCTAAGAGGGGGTTTCGCCCCCTAACTCAAAATTTTGAAATGGCAACCCCTATCTTGTGATACCTCGTTTTAAAGGGCGTAAAATTCTAAGACTTTTGGCGCAAACTGGAGGTCGATATCACTTTTCGTCTTCGATATATCGATAGTCAAAGTTCGATTTCGACTCATTTTCAAAAAATCACAACTCCCATTTGTAAAGTCGGAATTTAGAAAACTAGGAAACAAAAATACTCTAAAAAGCAAGACCTTTTCAGAAAAAAATACAGTTTTCATATTAATCTAGTCTTAGAGCCCCCCAAAATTATTTTAAAAAATGACCCCTCAGGTGGGGTATCTCAAAAATTCCGAGCCACGATCCCTATCGAGTGATACATCGCTTGAAAGGGCACATAAAACTGAGCATTTTGGCGCAAACCGCAGGTCGATATCGTCTTTGGTTTTCGTTAAATCGAAATTTGCCAATGGGTAAAAATCCAACTTTGTCATTCGATTTATCGAAAACCAAAAACGATATTGACCTGCGGTTTGCGCCAAAATGCTCAGTTTTATGTGCCCTTTCAAGCGATGTATCACTCGATGGGGATCGTGGCTCGGAATTTTTGAGATACCCCACCTGAGGGGTCATTTTTTAAAATAATTTTGGGGGGCTCTAAGACTAGATTAATATGAAAACTGTATTTTTTTCTGAAAAGGTCTTGCTTTTTAGAGTATTTTTGTTTCCTAGTTTTCTAAATTCCGACTTTACAAATGGGAGTTGTGATTTTTTGAAAATGAGTCGAAATCGAACTTTGACTATCGATATATCGAAGACGAAAAGTGATATCGACCTCCGGTTTGCGCCAAAAGTCTTAGAATTTTACGCCCTTTAAAACGAGGTATCACAAGATAGGGGTTGCCATTTCAAAATTTTGAGTTAGGGGGCGAAACCCCCTCTTAGGGGTGCCCCCCGGAAATTTTGGATACGCCAAAAATTAGTTCCCAATAAGTTATAAACATCCCTCGAGTTTGGTTTTTTTATCTGCAGCCGTTCAAAAGTTATGAAGCCGTCCCGGGACTTTCGGACCACCCTGTATAAAGTAACACTGGCAATGTCCTGAGCGGGTAGGCAATACCATGTCCTACCCACACCTCAGGAAGAGGGCATAGGCAACCTGCACCGGACGGTAGTATGACAGATCTGATTTGATACGACTGTGGCGTCAAATTGGTCCTTCCAAATTCAAAAATTTGTTGCAAATAGAGTATGCAACAGTTAAACTTAACATAAGGAAGAACAGGGCCAAAACTGTAGTCTTGAGGAGGATTTTAACCAAAAAATTGCGCTAGCCAAAATTTCAAGCGTACTTTGGCATCTTTAACCTCTCAATACCTTTTCTTCTTCTTTAGTATCTCTTCAGAGAACCTGAAACTGTCTCTTGTTGCGTCACTTTTAAAAAAAAATCGAACTTTGTAGTGTCACTGAAAGAAGACTACAGACACTGTAGTTGAACTTTACTGGGAAAAAAAGTGCTGAGCTTAATAATTTTATAGTTAAAAGTATGGACACCCCTTTAAAATTGTTAATTTGACTATTTAAAATAGTTAAAATACCTCCGTGCCATGTTAATTTAGCTTTTTTTTTTCTATTAAAATAGTTTAAAATTAAATGGTCAAACTAACAGTTTTTAAGTGGTGTCTATAATTTCAACAATAAAATAGTTAAATTCCGCACTTTTTTTTCAGTGATGAAAATATCCTTGTTTTTCATAACTAATTCTTTAATTCTACTTGACAAAATTGGAGATTTAAAATTCCTTGGGATTAAGATATTCTTTGACAGAATAAATTTTGAGGAACACTGAAAATTCACTTTTTCTTGTACGCTAAAATAGATTAGGTTGCATAAAATGAACTAGTTATTTGCCGAGAAAAAGTTCTTTACCCTTACCTGATTTATTTTATTAAGAGCTGCTTTCAGGACCGGAAAATCAAACTGATTCCCATTGTGAGCAATTATGGTAATCGGAGGCTGCAAAAGGTTGAGAAACGATTGTATTGCAGTTGCTGCATGCTCATTGAATACAGCATAATCTTGTAACAACTCATTTGACAAGCCTAAGAAAAGGAACGGGTCAAGATAACAAAAATTAGGCTAAGTACAAGATGAATAGAAAACTTCAAGAGAGAGGCATAAATCAGACTAAGGAGAAGAAAAGCCGTCTACGGGAGACCTGCAAACTGATCAGGGACTTCATTATTAGTCCTTCAAGTGGAGGTTGACACCAAAAATTCGACATTTTTTCAAATTTTGTTTTTTATTTTCTTTACTTTTCCTCACATCATCCTTCAGCATTAATATACAGGGTGTTTCACATAACCTGCTCACTATGGTTTTCTTGAACGGGTGACGATAAAAAAATCTGGAAAAATCTGTTTTATAGTAACTCGGACCTGAAGTTTCATTTAAAAATACTGCCACAACCCAAAATTTGGTTTTTGGGGGGTTTTCAGGGGGGGTGCCCCCCTAATCTCGAGATTTTCAAATAGCAACCCCTATCTTGTGATACCTCGTTTGAAAGAGGGTAAAATTCTAAGCATTTTGGCTTAAACCGGAAGTCGATATCTTTTTTCGTTTTCGAGATATCGAAGGTCAAAGATCGATATAGTACCAATTTTCGAAAATTCTTAACTCCTACAAAAAAAGTCGTAAAACAAAAAACTGCACATGTAAAATGCTCTACTTGATGAGTACTTTCAAGGAAAAAATACAAATTTACAATCAAATAAACCGGAAGTCGACTTTTAGGCACCTTAACATTTTTGGCGGGAAAACCTCCATTTCTCAAAATTTTCAAATGGCAACCCCTATCTTTTAATACCTCATTCGAAAAGGCGTAAAAAGTTGTGCATTTTGGCGCAATCAAAAGTCCGATATCATTTTACTACTTCGATATATCGAAAATCGAAGTTCGATTTAGACCATTTTTCGACCCTGTAAAAACGGATCCTATCGTGTGATACATCATTCAAAAGCACATGAAAAACCAAGAATTTTAGTGCAAACCGGAAGTCAATACCTTTTTTCGCGGTCGAGATATTGCAAGTTAAAGTTTAAGGTAGGCCCTAACCAAAGACTAAACTTTGACTTGCGATATCTTGACCGCGAAAAAAGGTATTGACTTCCGGTTTGCACTAAAATTCCTGGTTTTTCATGTGCTTTTGAATGATGTATCACACGATAGGATCCGTGTTTTACAGGGTCGAAAAATGGTCTAAATCGAACTTCGATTTTCGATATATCGAAGTAGTAAAATGATATCGGACTTTTGATTGCGCCAAAATGCACAACTTTTTACGCCTTTTCGAATGAGGTATTAAAAGATAGGGGTTGCTATTTAAAAATTTTGAGAAATGGAGGTTTTCCCGCCAAAAATGTTAAGGTGCCTAAAAGTCGACTTCCGGTTTATTTGATTGTAAATTTGTATTTTTTCCTTGAAAGTACTCATCAAGTAGAGCATTTTACATATGCAGTTTTTTGTTTTACGACTTTTTTTGTAGGAGTTAAGAATTTTCGAAAATTGGTACTATATCGATCTTTGACCTCCGATATCTCAAAAACGAAAAAAGATATCGACTTCCGGTTTAAGCCAAACTGCTTAGAATTTTACCCTCTTTCAAACGAGGTATCACAAGATAGGGGTTGCTATTTGAAAATCTCGAGATTAGGGGGGCACCCCCCCTGAAAACCCCCCAAAAACCAAATTTTGGGTTGTGGCAGTATTTTTAAATAAAACTTCAGGTCCGAGTTACTATAAAACAGATTTTTCCAGATTTTTTTATCGTCACCCGTTCAAGAAAACCATAGTGAGCAGGTTATGTGAAACACCCTGTATGATGTTAATGGGGTTTTCCATGTTTTAAAGTACTGTAAGTAAATGATGGATGAAGATTTTTTTTTTTTTTCACATTTTCTATCTTATAATTTTTGCTATTGAAACTGATTTTTCTAATCTTGTCCGTATGACTTTCATTTTGCTCTCTTGAACAATTTAGTATTTTTGTCTTACGTTACTCATATCTCGAGAGCCTTTCAACAAAAAATGCTCATTTCTTGTTTGAATTTCTCATCAGCAGCAGACCTACATCGTAAACTACTTTGTGATGCTGTAATATAAGAGGTATGGTTTAACAATCATCATTCAGAACAAAAAACTTGACATTTTTTGGACACTTTTAAAAAAAATTGGCAACCAAGGGCGGATTTACATCTCTTGAGGCCCTACGCAACCTTGAATTTGAGACCCCCTAGCAGCAGGATGGGGTGTCTCGAAGATTTTTCCTCAAGAAACGGGGGGAATAGGAGGCCTCCACCTTGTCAGCAATTAAAAAGCACCACCAAAATGAAAGGTCTGCTCGTTACTCTGTTTTCCCCATTTAAAATTACATTGGCGGTGCCCCAGAAGAGCAGAGGGGACGTTTTGAGAGCCCTGCGCCTTGTCAGCCATTGAAAGCCCACAAAAATGAAAGAGCTGCTCGTAAGTCTGTTTTCCCATTTAAAATTACATTGACGGTGCCCCGGAAGAGCAGAGGGGACGTTTTGAGAGCCCTGCGCCTTGTCAGCGATTAAAAGCCCACCAAAATGACAGAGCTGCTCGAAAGTCTGTTTCCCCATTTAAAATTACATTGGCGGTGCCCCGGAAGAGCAGAGGGGACGTTTTGAGAGCCCTGCGCCTTGTCAGTGATTAAAAGCCCACCAAAATTACAGGTCTCCTCGTAACTCTGTTTTCCCATTTAAAATTACATTGGCGGTGCCCCAGAAGAGCAGAGGGGACATTTTGAGGGCCCTGCAACTTGTCAGTGATCAGAAACCCACCAAAATGACAGGTCTGCTCGTAAGTCTGTTTTCCCATTCAAAATTACATTTGCAGTGCCCCGGAGGAGCAGAGGGGACATTTTGAGAGTCCTGCGCTTGGTCAGCGATTAAAAGCCCACAAAAATGACAGGTCTGCTTGTAAGTCTGTTTTCCCATTCAAAATTACATTGGCGGTGCCCCGGAAGAGGAGTACTTGATTTTTCAGCACTCAACAATGAAAAAGCTGAAGCGCAAAATGCATTTCCATTCCTTCACACGAAATGATATTAGAAAGAACGTTGGTGAATTGCAAAGATTACCAGTCTAAGTGCCCATACTCTTCTGGAACAACCTCTTTAGTTGCTTTAAAAAGTGGTTATAATAAATGCTTACCAGTTATTTCAGTAACTCGAGGGTGGATCAAAGTCTGCGGGTAGATACAGAGTGAAAGTTTGTTGAGCACCCGAGGGGGTTTAAACGATTTCTTTTCATAAGCGTCCAGAATATGGTTTTTGTTGACAGCGATCATGCAAAGCTCCGTGATTTTGGGCGAGTACAAATCATGCGTTTCGAGGTCCAAAAATACAAAGCTATTGGCTGCCATTGAGTATAGATTACAGGGCAACTTGATGGATAAAAGTGTGGACTTTGACAGCACAGGGGAGAAGTTGAAATGGATAAAAATGAGAAAATCCCGTTTCAAATGAAAGCTAACATGATGCAAAAGTCGCATCAATAATTAAAATATTCACTTGACCACAAGACAGCGAGAGGACAGCACAGAGAAAGATGGGCCAATTGGTGGATATTTTTCTCTCTGAAATTCGCAGGAGATCATCGATGTGCCGAGGCAATTAAAATCCAATTAGATGCTGATGGGATGTTACGGAGGGATGAATTTGCGGGATTTCCACTCACTTTTGGCTTTGGGGCTTTTTGTTTTTCACACAATGAGTCAAACCAAAGACTTCTAATACTATCTAGACTGGACATAAGGCCGATTTTAGGGCGGGGAAAGTGAATACCTGGGGTGGGACAAAAATCGCATGTTGCGCCTGGCTACGCCGCATCCACGATTACAGTATGTGCTAAGATTTTCAGAAATACATTGATTTAAATGGGAAAATGACTTTTTTGAAAAATTAATTAAAAATACTAAAAAAAATATTTTTCCATAAAACTTGGTACCGTTTGAAAGCTCACGATATGCAGATTTCGGTCCGGGCCGGTTTTATATGTGATTTTTGAACGAGAAACATTCTACAGGGGCTTAAAGTTGGGTACCGATTTTCTACAGGGTGTTTCAAAAAATTGTTTTCTTTGTACTTTTTTTGAATGGTTACAGCTCAAAAAATAAAATTTATGCGATAAATTATTGAGATACACAAAACAAATAACTTTAATCATAACATAGATTACGTAAAATTGAGTATATACAGCTATGTAGGTTGTCTCAGCGGGGTACCGAAACTGTGGAACACCCCGTAGAATCGAGGAAAATTGACCTAACTTTGAGCCTCTGTAGAATGTTTACGATTGAAAAAATGGTATAAAAACTGGCCCGAACCGAAATCTGCATATCATGAGCTTTCAAACGGTACCAAGTTTTAAGGAAAAATATTTTTTTTAGTATTTTTAATTAATTTTTCAAAAAAGTCATTTTCCCATTTAAATCAATGTATTTCCGAAAATCTTAGCACATACTGTAATCGTGGTTGCATACCGATCGGTTTCAATGGGCAGGCGTTATGTCCAGTCTAGATAGTATTAGAAGTCTTTGAGTCAAACAGTAAACAAATACACACTCCTCTCCTCTCCTCCTCCTCACTTGTCCCATGGCTTTTGTTTGGAGAGGATTAAGTTCCAAAAACTACCGATAGGTGATTTTTAATGACCAACTTAAGAACAATCAACAAAAACTGAAAAAGTTAATGACTTGATTATTAAATGTCAGGATTAAATTCGCTGAAATTAACTATGAAAGTTGTCCATTATTGAAGTTTTTAAGTAATTTTGATTTTTTAAAACTGCTTCGAATCATGAATACCTTATCGTACATAAAAAATATTACGTCCAATATTCCAATTTTACTAGTATTATTATTCAACTGTTACCTCACCTGCCTCCTGAATTGGCAAATGTTAGGTTATGTTGGCATTTGTGATTTCTCAGATTTCTGAGTGAAAGACGTCGAATGTTTTTCCTGATTTCGACTTACGAGTGCTAGAATTTATGCGGAGTAATTCTATTAACTCATAATCGTAATCCAGTTTAAGTCCAAGGTTTTAAAATTATTGTGAAAAGCATCACAGGTAAAATAATTATGATTCCCATAGTCTTCTTTCTTTTTGAGTCTCCCCTGTAAATTCTCCCTCATGATCCCTAACTGTCTCATCTTTCTAGTTCTAAGTTACCAATTTTCCCCTAGTTATCTGAAAGTGTGGCATTATATTTGAACTGCTCCAATCTAAATTAAATCTATAAAAGTCACTTTTTGCTTCGTCATCAAAAGCCGTTAGGTGGTCATCATCAGCCTGCGATGGTCATCACACGTATTTTGCTTTTCCGATGGTCATCAGAAAGGGGCGGCTCATGCTAATTATTCATTTTATTTCACTATCTGCCGACACTGTACTATTTGACGATGGCCAGCTTCGTTGGTGACCTCCGGAGGTCATCTACGGTTCCGCTATCGTCGATGATTATGAATGATCGTATCTTAATGCCACGGAGTCGATGATCAATTAGGTGTTATTCTTATGGATGATGTCATTCTGATAGAAACCCTTTCATCTCTGCGGAAACCTGGCGATAGTTCAGGAGTCATCGTTAAATTTTTTGCCGAGGTGGGAGGGTCTCGATCGGAATAGAATCTATCGTCTCGACACCACCCTTAAGAATTACAGATGTATTCAATCATCGACCCAACAGAATTCCGATCCGATCGTTCATTGTGCGCCATGCGGTCATGGTCGTAAAGCTACTCACTTTTTAGCCCTTTTTGTGATTGGAAGGAGGAATATCATCGGATAATGATCATCGGCTACCAAGAACGACAAAGCAAGATACGGCTGTTAGAATGTCCATTGAATTCAATAGCAGTGTGCTATTTTCAGCAAGGTTGAGTTCTGGACTTGCTTCTGAAGGATGAACTGACTACTTCGAAGGAAGCTTATTAGAGGCGTTGTGAATGCTTGAACACAGGCTCGAGAGATTATAGAAGTGAGCTCTGATGACATTTTTGCAATCTTCATTGCTTCATCTCAAATGGCGCTTTGAAAGTTGAATTATTTGTACTTTTTTTTTGAACAATAGTCATCATAAATGTTTATTATATCAATAGATCAAATGTGGAAAAGACATAACTCAAGCCTTCTAGAACTCTGATGTTGTAAGTTTCACTTTTTTCGCTGCTTTGTCCAAATCAGAAGTTCTCACAGGGCTGAAATGCCATTATCAAACTAAGAGGCATCCTTTTTCCAAAAAGTAAAGTCAATGCGTTTTAGTCCTTGACTAGCTCACACTCATTCATCTCTAAACTGGAGGTATTTTCAAGGTGGCTTGTTAAATTAATAAATAATTAATAAATTAATAAGGAGGAACAGGTATGGACAGGAGGTGGAGTGTAAGGGGTTTTTGGGGAGTTAGTTATGAGCGATGACGTTACACACTACGAGTGACATAGTTGTCGCCTACTTTTGCCACTCAATGCCCCTATACCGTTGTGATGTAGCCGTCGCCTAAACTCACACAGTACTCACACATATGCACGCTTAAATATAAGCTCCGCCTCCTGTCCATACCTGTTCCTCCTTATATCTTGCACTAAACCCAGAGGCGTCGCTGGGGGGGGGGGCACCATCTTTGGGGTGACACCCGACGGGGTGGAGGAAAAAAAAGAGGGGAAATCAAAAGAAAAAAAAGGGAAAAAAGGATAAAAAGTAAAAAAGAAAAGAAAGGGAAAGAAAAAATAGGAGGAAAACGAAGGGAAAGAAGAAAGAAAGGTATTGTAAGGTAAAGGGGTTGGAGGTAGGAAGGAAAGACAGTTCGCTGCGGATGCTACCAGTTTTCAGGTAAGTGCATACTGTCGGTTAGGTTGGATTAGGTGACATCCGGGGTGACACCCAACTGAACTATGATCAAGGGATACCATTTTAAATAATTAGAAAAGAAAAGTTAAAAAATGAATATCATCAAGATGGAGAAAAAACCACCCCCCTCTTGAAAAAAAAAGATTTGGTCCAAGATTTCTGAAATATTCATTTTATCATCATTCTTTTTCCTTTTCTTTTCGGAGTCCAAATTTACTAAAAATTTAACTCCACCCCATACATTTTTTCTCGGTCCTCTCCCAAATAATACCCGGAAAACCCATTAAAACTAGCTTTTCAAGGGATCAAATTTTAAAAATTCTCTGGGGGTGGACCCCCGTACCCCCTTAAGCTATACCCCCTAGAAGTGTGAAAAGTAGGTGCTTCACTCAAACCCTCCTTTCCGACCGAAACAATTTCTGGCTGCACCAATACTTCATTACTTTTCTCTAAGTCAACAAACATTCTCATTATCATTATTTGAAAACGGCAAGGATAAAGTGCAGTAAATTTACTTTTACCTAATGTCACTGAATTTGGATTTTTAAATTCATATCTTTATATGAGCGAGGATGGAGCGGGGAAGGGGTGGAGTAGAGGAAGATGGGGGGGGGGGCAGTGGAAATTTCCTTTGAGTTACCTTTATAATGGGGAAGGGGGTGACACCCGCAACATTTTGGCCCCCCCCCCTTAAAAAAGCCCCCTGCTAAACCGTGGTGTATCAAAAATGTCATAAAACCCCCAGAGTTTCTGCTTATCCTGCTTTTTCACTAATTGCTATTTAATTAAAATGGTTTCCCTAACTAATCATATTTTCTTTTCTTTTTGTTCTAGATGGAAACAGCTGTACAGTTCCTCTACTTTGCATGAAAGTATTTTTAACAATAGCTCTTAGTATATTCTGTTGCTCTTAAAACCTTAAGTTGTCCTTCGAACATCCTGAAAATGGCCTCAAGTTCCAGCTCTTCAAGTGGAACTTCAAATTCCGTCGAATCTGGAACTCCCTGCATTAAACAAGAAATCAAAGAAGAGCCGGAAGATGATTTCGAGTGTTTTGTCGTCAAACATGCTCAGAAGACTTATTTGCCTGCAAAGAAAAAAGAGTCGCCAGCATTAACAAACCCAGCTTTTAAATTGCTGACCAAACCGAAAAAAGTCGTTGACTCGAGGACCAAGCGTAAGCAAGAACTGAACAAAATATTTATCGACGCCATGAAAGCTAACGATCCCGACTTGAACGAAGATGAAAAGAACGGCATTATCGGCGACGAATCGTATGAATGCGACATATGCCTCATGATCTTTTGCACCGATTACACCCTCAAAACGCATTTTGAACTCACTCACACTGGCAAAAGAGATTACAAATGTGACAACTGCGGTTTTAAGTGCGAGACGAAACAATCCTACGTCAGACACAGAAACACGCATTTCCCGCGGAAGCAACAATCGGCGAATGATACTTTGAAGCAGTGGTTGGTCGCGTATGAAAATGAATACGAATGCGACATTTGTTTCATGAAATTCGATGAAGTCTCCATTCTAGCATCGCACAAACTCTCCCATTTGCCGCAGCCTGGATACAAGTGCAAATTCTGCGGTCTAAGAACCAAGAGCAAACATTTCTTTAAAAATCATATGCAGATGCACACGGAGAATGACAAGACTTTTAGATGTAAACTATGCTCCTCCACTTTCTTATATAAATCGCATCTAACACGCCATCAAATCGTTCATTCTTCTAAAAAGTATTATCAATGTGCCGATTGTTACAAGCTGTTCAAGCTCAAATCGGAAATCATCAGACATGTTCGTATTCACATGGATATTGTTGATGATGAATGAAATTTGTTTCCTGAGTCTAGATTTTTCAACTTTCATCCTTGTCTTCCCCCCACATCTTTTCTTGTTTTCTGAGAAGTCATATCGAGAGAAATGAGGCGGTTAGTAGAAAAAAAGGCAGAATTTCAAAAAAAGCTACACAATAGACCGGTTTAGTGCTGACATCACAGTCGAAATTGGATCCAAATAAATGTTGCATCTCGCTCACTCTTGTAAAGTTACCCACAAGAAATTAAATCCAAATTTTTTGAAGCACTTTCTTGCTAGTAAACAACCAGTTTTCTCAAATGTTACTGCGCACCATTAGATTCCATGTATCTTAAAATATTTTTTTACTATAGCATAATTCATGGAAGATCACCAGTGAATTCACGATCACAGTTATATCGCATGCTGCCTCGTATTTTGTCCTTGTCTTATTTATGGTCTCTAATGGGCATAGCACCGCCATGACACTCAATCATCTCAACCTCTTCTTGTTTCAAAGCTTGCTAGAGGTATAACATGTGATAAGGCCGAAAAGACCATATCCTAGAACTATGTGCCCTCAAGAAACTTTGTGTGAGACAAGGACAAAACAAGACTTCTCGATTTTACTGTGATTGTAAATTAATGCGTGATGTTTCGAAAATTTTGCTGTAACATTTTTATACTTTAAGGTTCTTGGAATCCAATGGTGTGATAAAATCTGAAAGAACTTGCGTTTGAAAATTTGGATCCAATATCTTATGGGAAACCCTGTGAGAGCGAGTGAGACAGAACATTTGTGTCGATTCAATTATTTTCGTGACGCCGCACTAAATCAGTTGTAAGTATTCATCTGTTACTATAAGATTTATGGTCCTAAAATATGACTGCAAGTGTTACTATTTTATCAATCTATTTTTATATCATAAAACTATTGTATTCTCGAAACATGTTTCTTGAGATTCTTCCTTTTTTACGCGCACCTCCTCAAATGATTGAAGTACACTCCTTCAATTGCAAGAAAATAGCCTTCCTTATTGTGCATTACATTGAATTTCATTTTAAATATTTCTTCTTTTTTTTCCACTACTATACTGTAGTTTCAGGTTTTAAAGGGAAAAAAAGCTGTATTTTTTGTTAGAGGTGTATAGTTTATTTTTATTATTGAAATCATCAATTCTTTTATCAGACCAAGTCTTAAATAATTGTTTCTCCTTTTATCATCAGAAAGTGCATTTGTATCCTTTTTTCGTTTCTACTATTTTATCACAAGTGCCTTGGTTTTTTATGTTCTCTGTTTTCAAGAACAGCAAGGAGCTTTTGTTTTGGATACAAAAATCATTTTAAGAATTATTTTTTTTTACTGGAAACATGAATTAATTTTGTATTAATTTTTAAGTTTAAGAGGTATTTTAAGGCAGGCGCCTTCAGGGTATTGGGATTTGGCAAGTTGCGTTGACTAGAGGTCGTTTCAGAAGTGTAGGCGCACCTAGATAGATAATCTTTGGCATTTTCTAACTTTATTTCTCTTACTATGTTAAAAAAATAAAATGGAAATGAACTTAAGAGTTGGGTTTTCTTTGAGGAACTCATCAAAATTATTGGGCCAAAAGTGCGAGCAAGTTTTTTCTTTCCACTGAACGAATGAAAACTGAAATTTCGCCGAAGATTTGCAGTAAGCTGCGCCTACACTTCTGAAACGAACTAAAATCACATCAAAACATTTGCAAGTTAAGACTCATCACAAACCAACTGCTTACTGATGAATGTTGATGCATTTTTGAAAATGGGTTTCGCTAACTATTAGTGTTAAATTTTTAACCTTGGAATGCATCAGATGTAATTAAATTATTGTTCCGTACAGTTTTCTCATAAGTTTTTGATGTATCTGCAATCTGACAATCTTTGAAAATTGATATTTTTTTATTATAAGGGAATTAGATTACCTTATCATTATGTAGTTTTATTTATCTCAACTTTATCAATTCAGATTATTTTATTTTTTGTTTTTTGACTTTGAAATACTTTATCACTTGGAACTGTCGACAATGGAAGATCAGAAATTATTTGAGTGCTGAAACCTGTAATCTTTTCGCCCGTTGAAGAGCTGCTACAATTTCAATGTTCTTTGACCATGTACAATATCGTCTCCAATATTGCACATTATTTCAGTTTCCTCCTGGAATTCAAAGGATTCATTTCTTTTTCTTTTTTCTATGTCAACGATCTATCTATTTACAGTTTTACTTTTAAAAAAATATCATCTGTAGTTAATATTGATTGTCATAACATTTTATAAAGGTGTATCCTAGCATTTTACTGTTAAAGTCTGCAAATCAATCCTGTATAAAAAATGAGGCATATTTTGCAAATAGTTCTTGAACTCCTTAGTACCGAAGTCAACAGTCATATTGTTGATGAGATTAAGATTGAATTTGTGAAGTAATAGATCTTTTTTAGCGGTGATGTCACAATCAAAATCGGATCCAAACAATGGGGCTCTTGCAAACTTTTGCTATAAGCAAATAAATGGTCCATTCTGATGAAATGACCAGCAAAACTCCTGATGAAATGACAAGCGAAAATCACACTGAAAAAGTCTAAAATTCAGTGATAAACTCAAAAAACTGCTTTAACGGCAAGATCGAAATGGTGGAAAGACGCAGGTATCATGGGAGATTCCTGTCTAATCTCTCACTTTCTCTACGGAAACACAGAGATATGTCTCAAATTAGATAGGAATCTTTCATGATACCTGCGTCTTTCTGCCATTATGCCCAATTCTGAGAGTGAATTTCGTAATTTTTCAGTGTACTCATCGTCATTTTTACACGTTTTTAATTTTTATGCAAGAATCAACTCTTCAATCCCCCGTTGCAAAAGTTTGCAAGAGGCCCATTGCTCTATCTTGCTCACTCTAGTGGATTTACCCTCAAGAAATAGATCCAAATTTTTGAATGCAAATTCATACTAGTAAACAAGCAGTATTCTCAAATTTGATCACATCATTAGATTCTAAGTAATTTATCTCTTCACTTCGACATAATTTATGAAAGATCACAATTATATCGAAAGATGTATGTTTTGCCTTTTTCTCACTCATGGTCTCTTATGAGGTTATCACCGCCATGATACTAATCATGATCACTGCTAAGGTAACAATCATCGTAATCTTTCTTCGTATCGAGGCGTGCTCAAGGTATAACATGTGGTGTGATGGTGCCGATGAGCCCATATCCTAAAATTATGTGCCCTTAAGAAACTGGGAGTGGGACAAGGACAAAACACAAGACGTTCTTCTATGTAACTGTGATTGTAAATTAATACATAATGTTTCAAAATTCTTGATATGTAATCATACTTTAAGGTATGTGAAATCCAATGGTGTAGTAAAATTTGAGAGAACTTGTTGTTTACTAGCATGAATTGGCATTAGAAAATTTGGATCCAATTTCTTACAGGAAACCGCGAGAGAGCAAGTGAAACAGGATATTTGTTTGGATCCAATTATTTTAATGACGTCGCACTAAATCAGGCTATCAGATAAAACTACACGCTTGGTGTAGTAATTGATCCGTGTAAAAAAATAAACTGGAGGTTGTGTTGAAATTCATATTATGATTTTGTTTTAAAAATTTACAAGATTATCTGTTTTGTGCCTTAGGAAAAGTGAGAAGTTGGTGATTTGTTGAAATTTTATTACTGACTTTAATATCAAGTTTAGTTGTACACAGAGTGTGTGTGTTTTTCTTTGATTTAAACGCACCAACAATCAAAGAAGACTTAAATAAAAACCAGCAATTTATAATTGTAAATATGTAATAACAACAATCAAAATAAAAATCAAGAGTGTCTACTGAAATTATAACTGGTTTTGGCCATCTTTATGAACAATTTTCACACTCAGTGATTGTAACTCATATGCGCCATTCGCGCCTGAGAATTAGTTGATGGCGCCTAAGGATTTGAGTTGACGGTCAAGATTGGCGCCTAAGAAAATTTTCGCCGAAAAATGGTTTTTTCCTCCCGTCGATTAAAGCCCACGCTCCTGCACGTTTGGTTTTTTGCTGATATGTTGATCGCGCGCAAAAAATATGACTAGTTTCTTATGTGCGCTATGTCAAAAAAAAAAAAAAAATGGCCCCTAAAAAATACTTGATGGCTCCTAAAAAATGACAAGGCTGGCCAAAATGGCTCCTAAGACTTAGACCTGAGTTACAATCACTGTTCACACTCCTCATTTGAAAGCTCCCTCCATCTCTCAAGAACAAAGGTCAGATTTCCTAAAGAAACAATGATTTACTATTAGTAGAGCTGCATTTTCAGTAGCAGAGCCTTTAGTAGTCTTGCTTCGTAGGTCACTGTGTTTTTGCCGTTGTGAAAATTAGAATTTCCAATAGTTTGTGGAGTTGAAGTTAGCACCTCCCGACCATGCACTGTGAACACAAGTTTGTAAGCAATGACAACTAAAATTAGTTCTTTAATAATTGAGGAGTTCTTTATAATAACCACTTATATGAGTATACATGGTTCTTCTATGGAAAATCTAAATTCTCATGCTCCAAGCTATCCATACATTTATAGATTGAATAGGTTTATTCATTAATTAGCTCATCTGAGTTTCGTATGAGTCCCGACTCATCATTTGCTAATTTTGACCATTTAGCTGTCCATGTAAATCATTGCACTCAGGTTAACGAACAAGTCTGCACATGAATCTTCATGTCTCGTACGCGCTTTGCATATCTATCGCAATACGAGATGACTGATCAGCTCGCATCTGTCCAGATTGCATACTTACGTAAAAGTACTGCAACTATTCACACATGTGACTACTCGATCCTTGATCATGAACGTTAGTTCCCTGTAATTTTGACTTTTAGTTAGAAAAAAACTTGAAAAACTTGTTCTGCAAAAAAACCATGTACGGCTCAATGAACTATTTATTTTACTGTGTAGTTCTCAATAAAGATATTTTTTCCAGACTACTACTACTTTTTGCAAATAATGTTTAGATAAAAAGTGGGATGTTCAATCGGGGCTGAACCTGCTTCTTGCAAAAAGGTTTTGATGTCTTCTCTAAAACAGCTGAAGAAATTAAAACAGTTAAGAGTAGGTACTTTTGGACAGGTAGATAAAGACAGGAATAGAAGCGTGTTAAGGGAAGGTTGCAAGCATGTAAGCAGAGACCATGCACTAGCTGATCGCGCGGTGGACGATTCTATTTTCGAGGACTCAATAAAATAACATGGGGAACAACATCCGATATCTCCTACATGGATTGTTGACCAACAACCAATGCTTTGCTCAGATTGGCAACTGATACCAACATCTTTGCTCAACCGTCCATCTAGGAGCTGTTGGACGGTGCTTTGTTGCGACTCCCAAAAAAAAGTTGCCCACTATAGGCAAGATAAATAGTGCGTGGTCTCTATTGTCTATGATTGAAAGTCCGATCTTCACCACGGAAATTTTCAGTGCACACATCTCAAGTCCACTTGAACCTTGAAGCTATTTTTTCTTCTTTTTAATGTGTATCTTGACATGCTGAACAAAGTTAACTAACAAATGAAGAGCTAGGCATCATTCGAAGTACATCCTTCAGAAGGTTCTACCATGACGTTCGCTTGTTGTTCGTTTTAAAACGGGTTAAGCTCCAATGCGGGCGGTACATAGCCATGTTACTGTGCTGCATACTGTGGCTTGTTGTCGGGATGTCCTTCCTATGATATTTTCCCGCTTGTGATCCCCATCTTACATTGATTGACCCTTGCATCACCATAGAGAACCAAGGGGGTACAAGGAGAGAGGGAATAAAATTCTCATTTGTTTCAGCTTCCTGTGTCACAAACACTCTCAGAGTCTGGCCAGGTCAGTCACTGTAGAGGGGGTAAGGCTGAGGTTGCCGGTGGTCATCTACGGAGGGATGTTCTATCTGAAGGATGAACAGTGGCTGTACGGGGGGAATATGTCTTGAACATTGAACAAGGTGTGATCCTGGCCAGGCACTTTTTTCGTGAAGGTACAAGCAGAGCCATAAGTCCTGCGTCGACGATTCGACGCAACCCGCACTACACGTACCCCGAACCTCGCCCGCTCTTTAGAGAACAAAAGAAAAGAAAGATAAGAGAGCATTAACTTGTACATGTAATGCGGGTTGCGTCGAATCATTGACGCAGGACTTATGGCTCTGCTTGTACTACTATAGACTTGAGAAGGCAGAGGCTCAAGTGCACCTCTAAGAAGGGCTTATTTTCTGCGAGCACTTCCCCAATTGACCACCTAAGATATGCTGAACAAAAAAAAAAATAAATAAAAAATAAAAAAAACTATTTACTACCTTCCCTTAACAGATGGGGAATTCACAAATAGATTAAAGACCACTGACAAAAATTTATATCTTGACTTCAAGAAGTATTGTTTATGAAAAGCATACATAAAAAGCCAGTAGTTATCCCCTATTCCGAGACTCAGGTCTAATAAGTGAGCCAGGTGGTAAAAAGCTGTGACCAGAAAATAGTAAACTTACATTCACACTGTTCAAGGAACATCAAACATTCCTGATAAAATGCATCTCGTGTTACAATCATATTTTTTGCTAAATTTTCAATCAAGGAAAGCATACACCGCTTGGCATAAAACCTGAAAAAAAAAAAAAAAAATAGAAAGTTGTGAACAATTTAATGGATGCAGGGACTTTTAATTTTATTCAACTGTTGTGAGATAGCTTAAGATTTCGGCCCGACATGGCAACATCAGTGGTGCATCCGGGTGAAGGGGGGAAGCTTCCCCCCCCCCCCAAACATCTAGCTCTACTCTAGGAAATATCAAATAGAATATAGTCTTCTCATACTTAGTGCTGGAGTCATTACAACATCAGTTGCTCCACTAACTTGATGTCTATTTTCAAGACAACTCGAGGCTCGCTAAAGCTTTCAATGTTGTCTCTACTGAATCTTGCCAACGGTACGTCGTTTTAATTTTTGTACTCAACGCTTTTAAGATGATTCCAGGGTCGATTAGTTCCAACCGTGAACACATCGCGCCACTCGAAAAAACAAAAGTTTTTGGCTAAAATTGACAATTTACAATAAAAGCACAAATTTTAGGAACATCAGCACCTGCGAGCATACTTCAGGAAGATACCCTGAAAGTTTCAAGCTGAAATACTCAAATATAATGCCGGTATTTAGGAAATACAAAAATTCCTATGCGCCTCAACGAATGCGAGTGAGGCAGATAGACATATTATCACTCTCACTCAATAAGCTTTTGGCGAAAGGAATTTCATAATTTACGGCTTTAATTCTAAACCAAATTTGCTCGTTTTGGGCTCAAAAAATCCTTAAAAAAAATTTGCAGGTGCTGACGTTATAGGATTTTGCGTTTTTTCTTTGGTTTCAATTTAAAGTGCCAAAAACACGACTTTCCCCAAAAACAAATAGTGGCGAGTCCATCAGATTGGAATCTGGAAAAGTTTCGCCTGGAATCCCCTTAATGTGATGTTTGTGTGATTAAGTTCCAAAAGTGCCACCAAGTAACGCTCATTCTCACCTGTGATCCATAGATTATTTTTTAGAGTGTTTCAACCGAAATTCAGTGATTCCAACCCAATTCACTCTCTTCCTTCAATCACGCAAGAAAAAAATCGAAAAATAGGTACGCCTTGAGACAAATAGAGACGGAGCACTAAATGGCTGCAGCAGAGGCAGGCTTAATGCTTCCACAAAACAGCAGTCAACAGCCAACAGTCAACACCCCTCTGATTTAGCCTAATGTTGAACAGTAAGCAATAAGCATACTTCTCTTCACTTCTCAGCCTATCCCCCTGTGTTTATCGAACATCAATTCAACACCATTTTGACTCCACAAGATTTTTGTGTGCCTCAAATCTGCCCTATGTATTTTAGCGCAGTGCACCATCTCTATTTGTCTCTGGGTATGCCTGCTAGGCTAAATGATTGATGATGACACTTTTTTTGACTTACCAAGTATCGGTCCCAAGTTTTTTATTGTACGGTTCCAAACTTTTTATAAGACGTGAAATGCCAAACTCATAGTTCCCCTTTGCACAGTACAAAGTCCTGAAAGTTTCAGAGACAGTTAAAAAATGGAATGCATTGGATGTTCCCGACTACTTAAAAACTACCAAATAATCTCTGCGACTAAGTGACAAGCGACATTATCTCTTGTCAAGATAAGATGCCGTTGCTTTCATAAACTTAAAAGTTTTAAGCTTTTGTGATAATCACATCTATGTGTATGAAGAGTTGCATTCTATCTTGGGTGACAGTTCCTCACAGTTGAAAAAGGCTGTAGAGCTACAACAATATTAAAAAAATCCACACTTTTTTGATTGATCAGACACCCTGCTTTAATTTCAAACAGTGGAGACGTTCTGAAAATTCAGCATTTGTTCTGTAGAATAAGATTAGATTAAATTGGATTTGGATTTTTAATTATTAGATTTATTTCTCATTTACCCGATAACTAAGTTGACGATACAGAGATGATAAACTTTCTTCTTCGGTTCCTCGTAGGCTAATCTCTCCTCTTCCTTCTCGATTTTGCGCATCAATTCCTCTGCTTCTTCATTTTGTGCAGTCATTATGTACGAGACACAAAGATTCGCAAGAACCACAGCACTTACCTTCAGAATCTGAAAAAAAGAGGCAAAATTATTCGATTTTCTTGATAGATTGAGAATAATGAAGAAAACACTTACCAGCCATAAGTCTATAAGCTCTCAGTTTTTTTTTGTAAATAATACAAAACGGCTGAAGATAAGAACAAAAACTCTAGAGAGAAAAAATTGAAAATTACCCCTTTCTTTCGTTCCTGTAGAACTTTAGAGTATCAGATGTTTCAAAACTTGGATATTTTTTGAGTACTCAAACATCTCCACTATTTATTCTACAGATAGACAACAGAATGCCAACTTAAATATTTCAGGTGGAGTTGGCAATTTCTCATACGCATTATTCTTACAGCTTTCGATGAATTTCAAACATTGGTTACAGCGGTAAAAAGCACACAAAATGTAACTTTTGTAACCATCCCTGACCTAGGTTTGAACCCAAGAGCCTATGACCCATTACATTTACACTAAGCAATCAAACCTCCAGCTCTGTATTTCAGAGGCTTGTAAAAATCTGAGTGAAAAAAAAGATGATTAAAATTAATTCCATTATGAAAGAGGAGTGCATCAAATTAATACTCACATTAGAATAGTATTTTTTAACTAATGGTTCATAAAAACCAGTAGCTTCTTTAAATTTATTATCCTGCATGAACAGAACATGTCCAACGTGTAGCCGCCACGTATCATTTTCTTTACAAAATTCGACGGATTTGTGAAAAATTTTTTCAACTTGCATGTAGTTTTCTTTGTCCCAGTAGATTTTTGCCTGTGCCATCATTACAGGTATGTATCTGCTCAAAATATGAAGGACTTAAAATTGCAGTTACAGAAATATAGAAAACGTTGAGGAAAATTGATTGAAGATGACCTTAGAATACATGAGTATTGGTCTAAAGTTTTTATAACTCACACCCATCACTGAAAAGGAAGGTGCAACACTCTTAAGGTGATTCCATGGCAAACTCCCGGAAATTTTAATCCGATAGATGGCGTTACTAGTTGCTGGCTCCGAAAATAGCCGTTTTTTGGCTGTTTTCTCTGAACAGACGAAAAATAGACAACAAATCAGACTGTCAGCACTTAATTTTTTACTTGATTTTTTGAGCCATAAACAGGCCAAATTGGTTCTAAAATAAAGGTGTAACTATGCAAAAAAAAAATCATATGCACTTTGGAGTTGTATCAATAAAGATTACAGGTTTCTGTTTCATATCTGTAATCTTTACTGATACAACTCCAAATTACATATGATTTTTTCTTTGCATAGTTACGCCTTTATTTTAGAACCAATTTGGCCCGTTTATGGCTCAAAAAATCAAGCAAAAAATTAAGCAGGTGCTGACAGTCCGATTTTTTGTCTATTATTTGTCCGTTCAGAGAAAACAGCCGAAAACCGTCAAAAAACAGCGACAAGTAACGCCATCTATCGGATTAAAATTTCCGGGAGTTTGCCATGGAATCACCTTAAGGAGCTTCCAAGACCGATTAGTTTGAACCATGGATACCAGGGTGCGCTGCTCAATCGTCAATAGTTTTTGGCTGAAATTGATGAATTTACGCAAAAAGTACAAATTTGAGGAACGTCAGCAACTGCAAGTATACTTCAGAAAAATACCTGAAAGTTTCAAACTAGGACACTCAAAAATAAAGCCAGATTTAGGAAATATAAAAATTTCCATAAGCGCCAATGAGCGCATGTGAGGCAGATAGACACAGTATCACTCGCATTCACTAAGCTTACGGCAAAATAATGATTTGCGGCTTTAGTTCTCAACTAGATTTGCTCATTTTGGGCTCGAAAAATCCATAAAAAAATTACGCAGCTGCTGACGTTTTTGAATTTTGGATTTTTTCTTTTTATTTCAATTTAAAATGCCGAAAACACAACTTTTCCCAACCGTGACAAGTGGCGCTATCCATCAGATTGAAATCTGAAAAAGTTTTGTCTGGAATCACGTTCAGGAAGTGCTTATTTTTTTGGAAAAGTCCAACAAAAAATGTTTGTTTTGCCTCGGAAATCAATAAGTAAAGAAGCAAATCGGACTATTTACTTGAAAGTTTTCTTTTGTTTTTTTTGAGTTAGGGGTTGTTTATGAGCATTTTTGAAACAATTTTGAATTGCACATTTACGTTTCATTGAAAAACAGGTCTACATACATTTTTTTAAGCAACATTGCATTTAGGCACTCCCAAAAGAATAGTAATTTATTTTTAGAAGACATATATTATGGTTGAAAATACTATGGTTCAACTTTTACTTTGGATCTATTCTCTTTTTCAAACGTAATTTTTTTTCAACATTTTATAAACGCCTGGGCAAAATATTTAGATCAACAAAAATTGAAAATGGTCAATAAGTAGTAATTATTCCGAAATTTCAGTTGTGGACCAAAAAAATTGGACAACTTGACCTGAGAGTGATCACATACTTATCAAGCAAGTCATCATATTCCATCACAAGCTTCTTTATGGCACCATCGTCTCGACTTATTTTGGCCTCTTGCACCTGTTTGGACAATTTACGCATTTGCTCGGCTAATTTGGATGCCATCTCATCAAACTTTCTGTAGGCCTCTTCTGGCGCAGTTTGTTGGGTGATCAAGGCATCAATGAACTTATACAAATACTGAGGGGAAAAAAATAAAAAAAGTTTACTTGAAATACATTAATTACAATTTTACTGAATTAGTAAAAATAGCACTAGATTGAAGCTTCGATTTTTCATGAAACTCAAGGGTTACATTCAGTACCAAGCTCCTTAAGGTAATTCCTCAGTGACATTAAAAACCGCTAGATCGTGCCACTGATCGCGCGCTCTCTGTAACCGTAGGTTTGCTGCTTTTGACCATTTTTGGCGGAAATTAGAGTCAATTTTTCAGAAAATTTTTAATTTAGCATTCAAGGTTAAATGATAAGAAATATTTTGATACCATTCCGAGCTTTCTACGACCGGTTTTTGGGTCGGAAGTATTGGCAAGAAATTGTGAGTTTAAAGGTTTTATTTATTTAATGAGGATTTTCGGGGTTTTTAATGATAGATGGGAAGATAATCCCATTTTAAATTACGTAAAATATTGATTCAAAGAGATAGAGCGAAGGAAGAGTGAACAACCTGTTAATCATGTAACTTTATAAATGCAGGGAGTCTCCAACAAAATAAACTTACCGGTGATAGATGTGAGGCCGTCAAATGGCTATTTTCCGCAAGGATGTCCGCTGCCAGATTATAGCATTCAAATTTACAGTAGAGCAACAGTATATTCGGGAGCGTCTCTGGGGGAAGCGGATTTTGATGAAGTAAAAATTGAAGTTTTTCGTAGCCCTCGTTTGGTCTTTCCTCGATGTTTACCAGAGCTTGATTGTGCAAAGTCACTGCATCCAGCTCTTCCTCGGAGCGAGGAGGCATATCTGTGATTGCTTCTTTGGCACTGTCAACTGACGAAAATGGTTAAATATCTTTGTATATTAAAACAATAATAAATGAGCTGTTCAGCCAAAATAAAACAAATAAAAAGGGGAAAATTAAATCTTAATAATAAAATGATCCGACCTTTAATTGCGATGTTTTTTATTTTTTTAACGTTTCGACGTCCACGTACGCCTTCATCAGAAAATATAATATGAACATAGTAATCTGTTTTTATAATTATTTACAGCCATTTTTATTGTTTTATACATTAGTATATAAAATTATGGAACTGAAAAGCATAACAAGTAAAAATAAAAAATTACTATTCATTAAATGCAGAACATTTGTATCAACTAGGGCCTTGAACCAAACCAAACTGTAAATCGCAAACCACTCGCTGAACTGGAGAATTTTCCTGAGCCGAATTCAAAATGAAAACAGAAAAAGAAGACATAGTCTGAACCATAATTGAACCGCAAATCAAAATAGTAGATTGCTGAACCCGAATGGATTTCCGTTCAAATTTTGTTTGCCATTCCGGTTCAGTGAGAAACAATTACGGCTCAATAGAACACGTATCAGCTGATATTTTTCTTTATTTTTACTTATTTCTTACTATTTTACGCTTTCTTTTTTCAACTCTTCACTACTTTAATTTATTTTAAGCTAATTTGGTTCAATTTCGGTTCTCATTTCTAAACCGAAATCAAACCAGTTTTAAACCTGAACTGAACCAAAAACCGAAATTACCGTTGGGTGCCAAACCAGAACCAAAATGGACAAGTGGTACTTGAACCAGTTTTAAACCAGTTCAAAAATTAATATTGATTCAAGGCTCTAGTATCAACATGTTCACCACGAAAGTGATACTTCTGCAGCTGGGTACGATCACAGTTACTATCAGCTTACTAAAACTTGAAATACATATTGATATGGAAATTGATGAACTAACTCACAGTTTTTCAGTTGATATTCAATTGCTGCTTTGAGATTGAAAGCTTCAATTAAGGCAGTCTCATGTAATGTTGTTGTATTACCAACGCTCCGCATTTGAATGCCTTCGGTGATCATTCCGACGCTAAGTTCAGGGTGTTCGCGAATCCCTCGCTCGATGATGTCCGCTGAAGAAAAAGAAAACAACTTTCAAGAAACAGGAGACAAAAGTGGAGAAAAAATTCTGACGGTCGAAGATTGTTATGTTCAATTGAAGCGTTGAAATATATAATGAGGTATGCGCTATCAGTTGTTGCAAAGATTGTGCATCTTCTCCTTAATTATCTAAAATACTGAGTGTGTTTACCAACAGGAGTTTTTTCTGGAAAAAATCAAATTTTAATTTAAAAATTTCGTCTCACTGAATGTTATGGGTAACCTTTTTGAGGAAAAAACAACTGCACAATCTTTGCTACGTCTAATGTCGCTTACCTTGTTGTATATTTCAAAGCTTCATTTCTTTTTAATCCAAAAATACATCAAATAGAATGGTTTCATGCAAAATTACTCAGTATACGGACATCATGTCAACTTATTTATGTCCACTTTCTTTACATTCATTTTCTTAAAGTCCACAGTCTTCATGTCCACTTTAATTGGGGTATCAGATTGACTTCGGGTTTTCCCCCAAATGCTCCTTCCTTTATTACCTTTTGATTTAGGGGGGGGGGGGAGGTCCCCAAATTTTAATTCGCTGAATGATAAAGTGTGTTACATCGTACTAAAGTATAGACCTTCTGCTGATTGAGGATATGTCTCGTTTTAGGGATAATTTGAATTACAGCTTGAATTATGGGCCTCTCTAAAGTACCAAGGGGTTTTTTGGCCGCCATTTTGTTTAGTATGGGCGGTCTGAAAATTTGACTTACAGAAATTGCTTCGTTTTTGAAGGTCTTTTGAATGGCAAGGTAAATAATAAATCATGCCATTTGAAATGTGTGCAAAATTAGCAATTTGAGGACCGCTGCCCCTTCCATAGGAGGGTTTTCGGGGTTTCGACATTTTTCCAAGAGTCTCCGAAGAGTCCTTGATTTTTCCTAATTTTTTCAGATTGTTTCTCCCTGCTGAGATTAAAGTGTGAACTCCTTTCTTGGACACTCTGTATTGTTGATGTGAGGTGCAAATTGCATGCATCATCATGAAGCATTTTTGTGACAGATCAGACAACATTTATTCATTAACAAGTAAATTTAAGTGAAGAGAGTGAGTATTGAAAACATCAAAATAATATGCTGTGAATTTATTTGAAAAAGGCAATAAGTAGGTAGTTTCTTTCAGGTGTGCTCAATTTCCACTGAAAAACCAACAAATATTATTACTCAATGAGAATCTACAAGATTTTTAATGGTGCAGAATACTTAAGGTTTAAGTGCTTGAAATAATTTTTCATTAATCAATAAAAACGCTACATTTGACAGAACATAAATGGAGTAAAACTTTTTAAAGCTAGAACCTACATAAGCCAGAAATTTGCCACAGCTAAATAAAAATCCCAGTGTGGCTAGATCTCCCATTAGAAAGACCCTGGTCACTTTTCCTGGATGAAACAACTGTTTTTTCTAGACTGATGTCTAGTCCAAGTTAGAGAGGTTCCAATTTCTAATAGAGCTCTCGCTCCCGTAGTCATTCCGACTTCACATTCTGATATTTTTTTCTGTGTTCGTTAGATTGACAAGGTCCTGGAATGCCTGCCCCCCCCCCTCCAACCGTCATTTTGATTTTTTGTCTCATTTTACATTCAATGCCAAATGCCTTGAGTTTTAATTGTTCTATTTACCGTTTTATTTCTGTTTGTGTTCAAGTTGGTCATCTTTTCTGTTTCTGATTATTTGTTTTGTATTTGGGCAGCTTGCACATTTGTTTGCTTAAATAAATAAATAAATAAATAAATAGATAAATACATTCATAAATAAATAAATAAATAAATAAAGACAGAAACTTGTAAAGATGGAATAATTTCACAAGTCCAAATAGCTTCTGGCTTAAAAAAGTTTTACTTTACTTTGAAAAGCACTAAATCAATCACACGGATTACAAATATTGTACCAATATGTTTCAAAGCCAGTGTATATTCCTTGAGTCTGTAATAACACAGCGCTAAGTTGTAAGACAGATGGTGACTGTAACCTGCTACAGCCATTCCGGAAGTGAATTTTTGTAATGCCTCCTCGTAGAGCCCTTCCTGAAAGAATATGGTAATTTCTGATTTCTTCTTTTTGTTTTGATATTTTGTGCACTGTGCGCACATGAGAGTTCAACAGAATGAAGGTCTATTTTCATGAAATCTACTTTTCTTCGGCAAAAAAAAATGACTACTAATGCTTCTTACTTTTCTTCTTTTTTTTCTTATTTATTTTCTCTTTTTTTTTTATCCAGCAAAACTTGATGCCGGAAAATATAGTTGAGCTACTGTTAGAGAGTAAAAACCATTGGCATGATGTCGTGACCTTTGTTATCCAATTGTTTTTAGATTGAAAGCAAAGGAAACTGAAGGAGACCAACAAACCGCAAGACCACAAGGGACAAGAGTTCGGACAACAATAAGAAAATGGGCAATATTAGGTGAGGTGAGGATGGACATTAGGCAAAGACCTTAGTTAAATGAAGTAACGTCTGACGGCAGTTACAGCTAACTGAGGGTATTGCTCGGTGCTTGGATGCCCGAGCGGCAAGAGTTTAAGTGAGTAGGGTTACTTCCGTATTTCATTTGGAAGTAGAGGAATCTCACAAAACTTTCTTGAACATCAGAGAAGGTAGGTAGTTAAAAAACTTTCTTCAACCAAATAAAAAGGAAAAAAAAAACCGTACCTTGTACAGTAAGCAGCCATAATTAATAACAGTATCTGGGTCATCAGAGTCACAGCTTTCTAAAAGTGCGCGGGCGGCAGGTAAATCTTCTTCACTATATTTGATCGCAGCGCGTAGTTTGCCGACCTACAAGCAAAGTCAGGCAAGAAGGTTAGTTTAAAGCCTTAAATAACGTCCTTAAAAATTCAAGTTGTTTATGAGCAATAGAATAAAATAATAAACAGTTGACAGTAAAAAAAGCACGGAATGATAGAGACTAGAGAGAATTTCAATTGGTTAAAATACTTTATCAAAATATTTAGAAAGTGAAACTCAGAATTAACGGTTTACTTTAGCATTCGATTAAGCCTTGCGTGCCTGAGAGGGGAGGCGGGGGGAGATTTTCACCCCCAGGCCAGTTTTTTGAAGATACAGAGCTAACATTTCAACAAATCACTTTGAGCTTCCATTTATTGCTTGATGAGGCTATTTATAAGCTTTCTACCAAAAAACACAGAAATTGACATCAAATTTTCCGGCGTTTATAGGCAGAAAAGTGGACAGGGTGAAAATTCAGCCCCTCCCCCTTTTGGCATCAACACATTTTCCTACAATTTGGAGGGGGTAAATTTTTTCTTTGGGTGATCTTACAGCTTGCTGTATGTAGTTTCAGAATATGTACTTGTTTGGGATTATCTTATAAATAAATGTCAAAATTCCAAGAAATTAAAGAAACGTTTGTTACGGATTTTTTTTTTGGAAAATGGGAACTCAATGCTTTTTTGACAATTTCATTGTCAAAAATTTAAAATTGAAATAATTTGAAAATAATAGACAGACTGTTATTTCTCAGAGAATACTGGACAATATGGTTTTTACAGATTTGAAAAATATACAAAATTTGCCATCAGCAATACCTAGTTTTAACCCCCCCCCCCCCCCCCCCCCCCCCCCCGGTCAAAAGGTGTCAAATGCCTTCTGCACCCAGGGGTTAAAAGTGAGTTTTGAAAATTGAGATTGTCAAATTGCTTTACTTGTACAAACAATTTAACAAAGGGTTTAACATAAAGGTTTGAAACCCCTGTGAGAAAAATTCATGACCGATAAGGATCGCTGTTTTCATACTCAACCTTGTTAGTATAGGAACTGTCATCGATTGTATGGGTGACTTTCAATGCTTCGTGGAATAAATTTGCCTGGTACAATGACTGCGCATAGTAGAGCCTGTAGTCTAACTCCTCCGGGTACAACAGCATGAGCTGTTCGTAGCAGTTGGCAGCATTTATGAAATCTTGCGAGTAAAAGTATGAATGGCCGAGCAGAGAAAGCGCTGCACGAGACTGAAAATAGCAAATTATACTCTCAGACTTTAAGACAAAACAATATGGAGGTATTTTTTTTTATGATAATGAGCAATAGGCGGCAGAGGAAAAGGCTAATATTTTTATGCTTCCTATAAGTAAAGATTACAGGTTTCGGTTTCACCTGTAATCGTTACTGATACAACTCCAAATTACATTTGATTTTTTCCTCCCATAAATACGTCTTTATTTCTGAACTAATTTAGCCCGTTTATGGCTCCAAAAATCAAGCAAAAATTTACGCAGGTGCTGACAATCCGATTTTTCGTCTATTATCCGTCTGCTCAGAGAAAACAGCCCAAACTGTCAAAAAACAGCTCTTTTCTGAACTAGCGACAAGTAACGCCATCTATCGGATTAAAATCTCCGGGAGTTTGCCATAGAATCACCTTAATAGGCTTTGGATATAATAAGCTCAAAGTAAACAAGCTCATCATTAACTATCACAAGAATACTAAAGTCGAATCAAACAGATGAACTGGTTCTTACATTTTGATTTGACTCCAAGATATTTGTAAGGAATAGTATTACTTCGCTATATTGTTGATTCTTGATCTGAAAGAAAAAAGAAAAAAAAATACAGAAAATTTTTGTTTCGGAGTGATTAATACTCACAATAAGGGATAGTAGATAAAATCACAGAAAGGTTCAACAAAAACTCTCAGACTACATGTAGAGAGTAAGTGAAATTACTTAGTTACAATCATAAGATGATTCCAGGGGCCTATCTTTGAAATCATTAGATGAAACTGGTGGACTGGATAAATGGAGGATTACCATTGGTCCCTCTTAAGTGTTTACAGTAAAGTATACTACTGTAGAGTAGGACCATTTTGAGTATCAGGTTCTGACAAGTAGCGGTGCCTACTTCCGAACTTCATCAAAGCGTATTGTTGAGCGGTTAGTTAGCGCAAAGTTTTGACTCGTTGCTCATCAACCGCTCACCGATGCGTTTTGATACAGTTTGGAAGCAGGCTTTGCTGCCTGTCAGAACCCGATACTCAAAATGGTCTTACTCTAAACAAGTATTCTTCCGCTACATTTGATAAAGCTATCGCCTTTTTGTAGGTACTTGGTTACAGAGCTCTATTTTTTTATAACACTTTATAGGAACCAATGAATCTAAACATTTCCGAGTAAACTATTCGCTCAAGCTTGCATTGCCAGACTGTCAGCATAATTCGTTACATATATTGTCCCGACTCGGAATCAGTCATCCAAAAAAAATTCCTACTGACAGTAGAGGCTGTTTCAGATAGCTTTGGTTCTGACAGTTCTTTCTTTACACGGGCAGAAGGACGACACCAAGTCTTCAATTACACTTTAATGAATTAATATTCACTAATTGCGATGGTTAACCGAGTCTCTTTTGGGGCAAAAAGTTCTAATGATTCGCGCAGTGAGCGGGGGTCAACGTTTTCACGTAAGGTAAACCATGATCTAACTACACAGGTCAGTCAATCCGGTGAACGAGTTTCGGTGCGATCTGCGCAACCTCCGCTCGTGACGTATAGCTGGCGCACCTGAAGAGCGGGCGTTCAAATCTACATGCTTTCTTATGGGGAAAAGACCCTTTTTCAAGTGCGAATTATAAACCATTTACGACAGTAAAACTTGGTTTTTATCAATAAGAAGTAACGAGGAAGGTTTCAAGCTTTGAGAAAACCAATACAATCGTCCGCAAATTTGCTTTTTCTGTTTTCGGACAGTTTTAGAAAAGTGGGTATAATGCATTGAATATTACATAACCTACCTTCTCCATAAGAGGGATTTTTACTAACCGCCAGAAAGTACAGGAATAAGAAATTGAAGTGTGATCAGACTGATTTTCTCAAAGCTTGAAACCTTCCTCGTGGTCTATCATAAATAAAAACCAAGTTTTACTGTCGTAAATTGTTTCTTATTTGCACTTGAAAAATGGTCTTTTCCCCGTATGAAAGCATGTAGATTTGAACGTCCGCGCTTCAGCTGCGCCAGCTATACGTCATCCCCTTCCTCACTCTACCCGGTGATGGAGCCAGGCAGACGGAGAGGCAATGGAGGGTGTGCGCATTGACTGACCTGTGTAGTTAGATCATGAGGTAAACACCCCAGTAGCCGGCACCCCTAAAATTTGCACCAGTACCCGGCACCAATTTTTCACAATATGAAAAATATTAGTTCGGTGGCAATTTTGGTGTTTTGCATATTGTTTTCGAATGTTTCACACTTGAGGTCTCAAAAAAAATTACGTAAAACACCATTAGTGCCACCTAATTAATACTTTTCACATTGTAAAAAATAGGTGCCGGGTACAGGTGCAAATTTTAGGGATGCCGGCTACTGGGGTGTTTACCTTATGTAAACAAAGAGCGGTCAGAACCGAAGTTATCTGAAATGGCATCAAGGAGAAAGTTGATTCTGAAGACATTATCTGCACTATCAGCATAAAAGAAGAGGAGGAAAAGTAAGATTGTTCATACTTACGAATGAGTAAACAGTTTTGGTGAAATCTCCTTCTTTAATTTGTTTCGTTCCAAAGCTCATGGTGACTTTTTATAATAAAAAAAAAACAAAAAAAAAACAAAAATAACAAGATTTCTTGACGGTGATAGTAGTGTGTTGAGAAAAGCGGAATTTACGAGGTTGTAATGGAGAAGCTTATAATTAAAACTGCCACCTGTATTGAGTGTGATAAACATAAATAGTAGTAGCAAAAGGATGCGGCGCCGGTGGTGCACTGTTACGCCACTTTTGCGGTACTTCTACATCACTTTTACGACACTCATCATTGTGGATAAGAATTGTGAGGGGTTAAAAACGCGTTGCTCACGAGTGCAAATGATAACGATACGCAACATATTTTTCAAAAGGTAATTTATGGCTCAGCAAAAGACAGCGAATGATAATCAAAATATTGGGAGGCTAGAAGATAGATTAAAAAAGAAGACGCCGACAGGTAGGGAAGTAGCTTAGGACAACTTTAAGTAAATTCGAAACCAGGAGAGGAGAGCAGAGTACTTATTGCAGAAATATGCACACTGCAGAAACGCTCGTTTTTGTTTATACTTTATTTATTTTATAGGTTAGGTATCGCCCTGTGTTTACATCACATAAGAACTCGTCGTCATGGTAACCAGTGGTAACAAAGAATCTCTGCAAAGAATGGACATGTGTGATGGGCAAGACAGCAAGAAGCAGGGAACTCAGCAGAACACCTGTTCTACATTATTATTATTTACTAGCATATTGCCCGTCGGGCTACCGACGGGTACTGCGGTTTCTTTTTTTGTTTTTTTCGTTTTTTGCTGTTTCTTTTTTCTTGTGGTGTTTTCAATGGGTTTTTTTTTTGATCCTGTCAGTGGTGTAGCGTGCAATTTAGCAAGGTTGCATCTCTTCTATTCAAAGGACATGGCACAATCCTTATGGGAACTGGCTTACCGCTAAATGTTTTTTAAGTATTATAAATCGACAGGTTATCACTTGAAAAGAAAAAGTTCTCACGGCACCAAAGTGATCCCATGTCCAGTTTTTTAGCTATTAAAGCTCAAAGACGGGAACTACTTCTCTCGTGCGTCGGCGCGCAATGATAAAGTAGTGCCGGCCACCTCACAACTCGGCTCAACGTAGAGTGTGGTCTGCCCATTTCGATCATTCACTCACCCGCTCGACTACCTGCCGAAGTCTCTCTTTCTATTCCACTGCTCGTCTCTCTCTCCCTCTCCCTCACCCGCACCCCGAACGCTATTCTTTCCCCACCCGAGCACGTTTGGGTTCCAAGCGACGAGCAAAAACAATTCGGCCGTTTCCGTGTTTATACATTTCTCGGCTTTTCTTGCTCCTTCCGAATTCTTTCGGTCACATTAGTTTATTGTCATATATCTCGTACTGAGTAGTCGCGCGTGGCGCTTCGGACGCTTTAAGATACCGAAGTTGTTGATACTCCAGCTTCAACCTCCCCTCTCCCTTGAGGATACCAATTACGGAATGTAAACAGAAACACTTTTCCGATCGCATTGAGGGAGAGGGAGAGAGAGACGAGCAGTGGAATAGAAAGAGAGACTTCGGCAGGTAGTCGAGCGGGTGAATGAATGATCGAAATGGGCCGACCACACTCTACGTTGAGCCGAGTTGTGAGGCGGCCGGCACTACTTCATCATTGCGCGTCGACGCACGAGAGAAGTAGTTCCCGTCTTTGAGCTTTAATAGCTAAAAAACTGGACATGGGATCACTTTGGTGCCGTGAGAACTTTTTCTTTTTAAGTGATAATCTGTCGATTTATAATACTTAAAAAACATTTAGCGGTAAGCCAGTTCCCATAAGGATTGTGCCATGTCCTTTGTGAAAAAGTTCGGAGTATATAGAGTGGCGCAAAAGTCCGTTCTCCCCCTTTTATTTTCTTTTTTTATTGTCAACGGTAGATTTTCAAAGATCGATGTCTCGAATTCGAAAAATGCTATTGACCTTTGGTTTGCGCCAAAATTCTCATTTTTTTACGCCTGTTTTATCGACGTCTCACTCGATAGGATCCGTCTTTAGGAATTTTTGAGACAGTCCCCCTTGGAGCGTAAAAACGTTAGAAATGTTTAGGGCTGTAAAATCAAGTTTTGAATAAATTTATGCCACAGCAGTATTTTTTCAGGAAAGAACTTGCTTTTTAGAGTATTTTAGACTACTGATTTTTTAAATTCCGACTTTTTACATAGGAGTAACGATATTTTGAAAATGGGTCCAAATCGAACTTTGATCTTCAATAAATCGAAAACGAAAAACGATATTGACCTCCGGTTTGCGCCAAAAGTCTTAGAATTTAATGTTCTTTTGAATTAGCTATCACAAGATAGGGGTAGCCATTTGAAAATTTTGAGTTGGGGCCCTCCCCCCCCCCCCCCCCCTAAGGGGAGTGATTTTGGAAATGGTGATCCCCTCACGCGAAAGCTCTCAAAAAGTTATGGAAGACCCCAAAGTTTCAATTTTTCATCTGCAGCCGTTCAAAAAATAAAAGGGGAGACGGACTTTTGCTCCACCCTGTAGACTGTTTTAGTAGAGCGATATACCGTATCGATTGCCGTCCGAGGGCCTCTAGTTCTAAACAAACTCTGGTTAAATGTAGTTTCCTCGTGAGCGAACTTTCGTACGGAGATTTAGGGTATTAAATCAAACAATTAATGCGACCTTTTGGCGATTATGAATTCTAAGTCCTCGAAAATGCTTAATTATGCCTGGTTCCTTGACTAAAACTGCCGAAATCAATGAGATAGTACAGATTAAATGTTGCATTTGTTGGTTAGAATCGCCCGAAATCCCGCCAATTCCACACCAACAACAATAACATTTTAGTGATTCCAACCTCCAAATGCATCGTTTAATCTGTAATCTCTTATTGATTTTGGCAGTTTCACGCGGGTGAAACCAGGTAAAATTAAAAATTTTCGAGGACGTAGAACTTATAATCGCAAAAAGGTCGCATTAATTTTTTGATTTAATAGTCTAAATTTCCGTTCAAAAATCCGCTCATGGGGAAAATGCCTTTGATGCGTTTTTTTATTCTCCGGAATCCGCACCGGTGCAATAACCCGGAGTTTTCGGAGCTGCTCCGAAGCTGTCTGGTGCAGCACCGGTCACGTGTTGAAGCTCCGGAGCTCCAGCTCCGGTGCATCGGTCTTCAACTCCGATACACTGGAGCTTGCACCGGAGCAGCTCCGGGCGCATCGCACCGCTAATAAAACAACACTTCGGTGCGCACCGGTGCTGGAGCCCTGGAATAAAAAAACACTCCGGAGCACTGGAGCTGCACCGGTGCGCGCTCCGGAGAATAAAAAAACGCATCAATTGAATCAGAGTCTGTTCGGAGCCAGAGGCCCTCGGACGGCAATCGATACGGTACAACACTCTACTAAAACAGTCTATTGGTTGTTCGGTGAACATTTCCTCATTCGATCTTTTACAATCGTTTAATTGGACAGAGTAGAACGTTCCCAAATTGCACGTTATGTCACTGATTTTTTGTGTACACAACACATTTTACTTACTTCTTTTATTACTTCTCCGTTAGTAGAGGAGAAGGAAAGATCCCCGGTCAGTTGACCTACGGATTTTAGGCCTACAAGAAATTTGACCTACAACATTTAACCTACAATACTTTAGTCTACATTATTTTGCCTACACTACAATTTGACCCACACGGCTTTTGACCTAATAAACATTTGGCCTTACGTAGATTTTAGTCAAGTAAAGACCTTCATGTTTTTTAGCCTAAAAATTTTACTACAGGTAAGTAGTGCCAACTGAGATCTACAGGTGTAGTTGTGGCCAATCACGCTGAGGTAGATTCGAAGAAAAAAATCAGTATTTTCCCCTTTTCTCCCTCATTATACTTCAAAAATTAGAAAATTCTGACCAGCCAGTGTGTTTTTAAATGTATCTGGTATTTGCACAATATCATTGATGGATTTGGGATTCGGAGGGAGGTCTCTTTGACGCACCCGTTCCATAATTCGCTTTATACTTTCTCGTGGTGGGATTTGAGCCAGCACGAAGACCTAATAAACTATCAGTTTAAGATTAAGATGAGGCATTTTGCTGTGGTTATACCTATGATAATGTAACAACTGATGTATTTTTCGCTCTGCAAAGAGTCTATGATTGGAATGAGAGTGACCGTTCATAACTTGAAATAAAAAGGAGGCTGCGTTAAAATTTACGTTTCTTTAGGATAAAAATCATGAAGGTCTTACCTACTTGACTAAAATCAACGTAAGGCCAAATCTATATAAGGTAAAAAACACCGTGGGTCAAATTGTATTGTAGGCAAAATAGTGTAGACTAAAGTATTGTAGGTTGAATATTGTGGGTCAAATTTCTTGGAGGCCTAAAATCTGTAGGCCAACTGACCCGGGACCGAAGGAAATTGTTTTAAGTGAGGAGTAATATAACGTTTTGTGTTGGACTAACATTTTACTCATGATCGTACGTAGTCCAAGATAACCGTAATTTCTAAAAGTTGCACAGGAATACTTATTGACATTTTTGTTTCCGTATTTGGCCGAATAATGCTGTAGGTAGTTTAGGTTTTTTTTTTGGCCGAAGTTAAGTATCGAGTTTATGTTTCATTCCGTTGATGTAATTTTGATTGCAGTTTGACTCGTGCATTTTACCAACATTTTATTTCGTACCGTTATACTTGCGGAGAAGGTCGAATCATGGGCGAAGCCAGAAATTTGGCAGCTGTGGATTCTACGCATTTGAATGTATGAGAAACAATAGATTAGATATTGGGCCATGTCCTCCTCAACAATCGATTTTTTCTCATACATTCCAATGGGAAGCATCCACAGTTGCCAAATTGCTGGCTCCGCCCATGGGTCGAATTTTTGAATGTTTATAGTGCACTTCTTGGCATAGGCGGAAATAGGGGGGGAGGGGGCTGGAGGGGGCTAAGCCCCCCCCAGAGGTCTGCCAAGCCCCCCCGGAAAATTTTGGAAACAAAAAAACGTTTACCCACAACAAAAAAAATATATATTACAGTATATGATGTTTATCATTTAATTTTGTGATTGCCTATAATTGTTTCGCACCCCAGCTAATAGCTATATGAGTACAATTTATTTCATATCTCAACTTAGGTGTGTATGATGTATGTACTTACAGTCGACAAAAGAATGTCAGAGATGCCGCCTTATATTTTGGTTCAAGTAGACTACTTGCGATACCTATCACAGTAAAAAGCATCGCATGTGGCCTACTTAAGTCAAAATCCAGGACGTTATCTGACATTATTTAATTCGTCGACTGTAACTGTAAGTACATCATACGCCTAAGTAAGTTGGGGGGGGGGTCACGGTATACCCCTCTTGGAGGGGGGGGCGGTCTTGAGGTGTCTCTAAGATCCCTTGGAACTCAGCCCCCCCCCCCCCCCCCAGAAAAAATTCCTAGTTCCGCCTATGCTCCTTGGATACGAACATATACATAAGCTTAAAAGGGACAAAAAGCAGCATTGGCAGAATGCAAGTGACGCTGCGGCGACTGATTGATCTTCCCACGCGCCATAATTACATGTTTAAAGAAACTGAAAGGTTAAAAATTGTATGTTTTGCATTGATTCCTATGAGCAACTCTAAAACAGCTGATGATACATGATACATGTATAAAGAAATCGGAAGGCATTCGAACTGGTAACAATATCATTGCTAAGATGTGAGTAATGATCGACGTTGCCAAGCAACATGCATTTCCAATTTATCGTATACATCAGAACCCGAGCTAAGGAGAGAATCCATTAATCTGCGAAGGATAAATAAGAAAGAATCCCTACCCTCGCAGAATATTCCCTGCGTTAGTAAGTGAAATATTTTTGCGCACGGCGCGGCGGCGCACTCCTAAAAGAATCCAGGAATATACCTCTTAAAGAAACTTTAAGTCCCAGAAGTTGGCAAAAACCCCTAAAAAATGAAACTACCCCTCAAGAGGGGATGTTATTCAAACCCATAGGCGGACCGTGACCAAAAAAAATTGGGGGGGGGCTAAAAAGTGATGACTTTTTTTTTTTTTTTTTTTTTTTTTTTTTTTTTTTTTTTTTTTGCTTTTCAAGTCTCAAATGATGACTTTTTCCCGATTTTTAGCCCCTCCACCCAAAAAAAGTGGGGGGACTACAGCTCCCCCTAGGCCCTGACACGGTCCGCCTATGTTCAAACCGCTTGAAAATAAACCTCCACCCGCATCGTCTAGGAGAAACAACACGCGAAAAACCAGAACTTTCGGCCTTCGCACTTTCTAGGCTCCGAAGCCACTCCGCGAGAATCGAACAGCCCCAGTATAAAGGGTAGTTCAAAATTTGCAGCGCTGCACGTGGATTCGTTCTCCAACGCCTACTGAAGAGTTCTGCACGGACTCAATTTCAACGCGGCTGTCGCCGATTTATTTCGAGAAGCACACCGACCTGATTTCGGGAATGAACCCCCCGCGAGGGGTAGTTTTAACGATGGGACAGGTTCGGATGTGCAAAGATCGATTCGTGCATATCAGAGTGACTCCAGGTGCGTTATTAAGTAGTCAGCAAAGTCGTAGATTCCTAGATAAGATTCGTCCGATGAGAAAATTCTCGAGATCATAGTAAAACGCGATTTTCGACGATTCTCAGCGGTCGCCTTTTATTATATAAGATTATTATTTCCTCATTTGTTCTCCTCTTTATTTTTTTTTGGGTTGTGAGATTTGTGGGGGGGAGGGGGGGGTTGGTCTCCGTATCCCCCCGATGCGCATTAATGCAAGTGTAGCGGACCTAACTAAACCCAGTAACTGCTCGCAAAAGCGTCGGGAACAAAATTTGAGAGGAGATAACTGTTCGTACACAACTGTATCGTTTTTGCATACTCTGTAAATTGAAGGCGCATTATGATTACCTTAGACGCAGTCACTGTATAAACCTGAACGCGAGTCACCGCACCACACCGCACCGCTACGCGCTCACTGTCTCGGACAGCGGTTCCCAACCTTTTTTGGTCGCGGACCACCAATCGGGATCGGTGGAAGCCGCGGACCACCAACTTGAAAAAATGAACAATTGATTACCTTTTTTTTCTTTTTTTCGTTGACAATGGAGGGAGGAAATAAAAACTAACCTACCCTGCTATTTTAAATACAGCCACCGGTTGGGAACCACTGAGATAATTATTGAACAAAAACAATAATTGAAAACTTTCAATTTTGAAATTAATTTTGAATTTAAAAAACCGAGAAACGAAAACTTCGAAGGAGGAATTTTATACACTTATTAAAAGTTAGGTTATGACTCGATCAAATGATAACTTTATTTATTTTTGCTACAAAAAAAAAAAAAAAAAAATATTGGTCACAAATTCAACGTTTCCACCTTCGGGCGAAAAAAACGGAAAAATTCGGAAAGGTCTTCGCGGACCACCAAAACTTGGTCCACGGAACACCGGTTGGGAACCGCTGGTCTCGGAGGACGTTATGGCCAAGGTCCATAAATATAAGGTCTGGCCGGTAGCGCCAACTCGGGAAATCCAAAGTTAGGGAACCCGCATCCCCCCATTTACTTTAACATTCTTCCCGAGTTCGCCGCCATCTTGGATCAATGGTTTTAAATGGAGAAGTGGTTCCCAAACTGTGGACCAACGAGGGGAGCCAAACGCTACCGGCCAGACCTATATATATATATATATATATATATATATATATATATATATATATATATATATATATATATATATATATATATATATATATATATATATATATATATATATATATATATATATATATATATATATATATATATATATATATATATATATATATTTTATATATATATATATATATGGTCTGGCCGGTAGCGTTTGGCTCCCCTCGTTGGTCCACAGTTTGGGAACCACTTCTCCATTTAAAACCATTGATCCAAGATGGCGGCGAACTCGGGAAGAATGTTAAAGTAAATGGGGGATGCGGGTTCCCTAACTTTGGATTTCCCGAGTTGGCGCTACCGGCCAGACCTTATATTTATGGACCTTGGCCATAACGTCCTCCGAGACCAGCGGTTCCCAACCGGTGTTCCGTGGACCAAGTTATATATATATATATATATATATATATATATATATATATATATATATATATATATATATATAATACGTAAAAAAACACACAAACAGCCCAAGACACATAAATAATCACTGTTTAAAGAGTGGGAACAAGGCTAAAAAACATTAATAAAAACCAAACGTTTCGGCCGCAAACGCTGGCCTTCTTCAGTGGTAAATAATAAAAAAAGAAAGAAAGGAATTAAAGTACTAACTGCTACATACTGGACCGTGACATGACAAATAAATTAAAATAAACATGAGGACATTCTCAAACATTTTAATTATCAGGTTGTCAATACGAGGTATAACACTTTACAATGCTTAATGTCAAAACTTAAGGCTAAGACTCCCAAACTTCAACAATCGGGAGTTGTTTATAAAATACCATGTAGTAATTGCGACCTTAGCTATATAGGTCAGACAAAACAACACTTATTTAATCGTCTGAATGGTCATAAATATGATAAAAAGGAAGTGACTGCCCTTCACAAACACCAGAGGGAGGAAGATCACACCTTTAATTTTGAGGAAGTTGAAATTTTATGTCGGGAAAAAAGGGATTTTCCTCGTTTACTGCTTGAAATGATTGAGATTATCAAGCATGAAGGGAGCGTTTGTAATTCGCGGGGAGACGTTCAAAAATTAGCGCCTTCTTACCATGCGTTTTTCAACAGCCGCACGCTGCCTGGTGGCGATGTGTAATACTACACTGTTGTCATTGGTGGTCGGTGGTTGTTGCTCATCGATTTGTCTCTGTTTGAGGTTATCCTCATGTTTATTTTAATTTATTTGTCATGTCACGGTCCAGTATGTAGCAGTTAGTACTTTAATTCCTTTCTTTCTTTTTTTATTATTTACCACTGAAGAAGGCCAGCGTTTGCGGCCGAAACGTTTGGTTTTTATTAATGTTTTTTAGCCTTGTTCCCACTCTTTAAACAGTGATTATATATATATATATATATATATATATATATATATATATATATATATATATATATATATATATATATATATATATATATATATATATATATATATATATATATATATATATATATATATATATATATATATATATATATATATATATATATATATATATATATATGAAAATGATATCGACTTCCGGTTTGTGCTGAAAGTCTTAGAATTTTGTCCTCTTTTCAATTATCGAATAAAAACTGGGGGTCCCCATTTGAAGTATTGGATTTAGGGGGGTGGTGCCCCCCTGGGGGCCCCCCGGAGGGTGCCCCAAAATTGGCGACCCCCTTAAAAGGTGTCCCCCTCGAAATCATTGAACACGTGTTTGAGCGATTTTCTAAATTCGCAACCGTTTTCGAGAAAACTTGAGTGGAACCTATTTTAATTAACACCCTGTATACAGGGTGTACCAGACCACCCGGATAGGTACTTTTTCTCGAGAACGGCTGGGCGTAGAGAGCTGAAACAAAAAAGTCAGATAGGGCATTGACCCCAAAGAATTCAATGAAAATATTTTCAAAGCCCCCCGAGGTCCTCCTGGGGGGTTTTGGGGGGGTTCAAAACACATTTTTCCATTTTTGGCGGGAAAAAGCCTAATAAAGGTACAAAAATAAGTTCAGATTCTGAAAGAACAACTCATTGCCGACATTTTTGGTCCAGTAAATTTTTCCAGAAAACCCCAATTTTTGAGGTTATGGGCCCTTTTGGGGGGAAATTTTCATTCGGCCACTGTGACCACACTATTCAATATTTTTACAAAAACTAAAAACCATCTGAAAGAAGAGGTTAAGACCTTTCGATTGATGTGCCACATAATACCTAAAAGTGAAAAATTAAGGCCCCCACTTAGATTCCAAAATTTGGGGGTCTTTGGGCCCCCCCACGTAAAAAAAGTCAAATAGCAAGGTATGGCTTGTGATACATCGATCGAAAGCCCTCAAAAAGTAGAATAAGATGGCGCAATCCAAATTCCTCTACAATCATTACTTTCAAAATGGCGGCCATTTGAAAAGTATGGGTGTTCAAAGGTAAGTCCTGGGAAAAGAGTCCAAGGTTGAACGATACATGGCTTGAAAGGCCTTAAAAAATGCAAACGAATGGCGCAAACCGCAAATCAATCCGTCTCTTCAATCAAAAGTTATGGTCGATTGAAATTTAAGCAGCCTTAAATAGGCCTTATTAAGCCCTTTAAGTTTCAATCGACCATAACTTTTGATTGAAGAGGCGGATTGATTTGCGGTTTGCGCCATTCGTTTGCATTTTTTAAGGCCTTTCAAGCCATGTATCGTTCAACCTTGGACTCTTTTCCCAGGACTTACCTTTGAACACCCATACTTTTCAAATGGCCGCCATTTTGAAAGTAATGATTGTAGAGGAATTTGGATTGCGCCATCTTATTCTACTTTTTGAGGGCTTTCGATCGATGTATCACAAGCCATACCTTGCTATTTGACTTTTTTTACGTGGGGGGGCCCAAAGACCCCCAAATTTTGGAATCTAAGTGGGGGCCTTAATTTTTCACTTTTAGGTATTATGTGGCACATCAATCGAAAGGTCTTAACCTCTTCTTTCAGATGGTTTTTAGTTTTTGTAAAAATATTGAATAGTGTGGTCACAGTGGCCGAATGAAAATTTCCCCCCAAAAGGGCCCATAACCTCAAAAATTGGGGTTTTCTGGAAAAATTTACTGGACCAAAAATGTCGGCAATGAGTTGTTCTTTCAGAATCTGAACTTATTTTTGTACCTTTATTAGGCTTTTTCCCGCCAAAAATGGAAAAATGTGTTTTGAACCCCCCCAAAACCCCCCAGGAGGACCTCGGGGGGCTTTGAAAATATTTTCATTGAATTCTTTGGGGTCAATGCCCTATCTGACTTTTTTGTTTCAGCTCTCTACGCCCAGCCGTTTTCGAGAAAAAGTACCTATCCGGGTGGTCTGGTACACCCTGTATATATATATATAAACACGTAAAAACTTAGATCAGCCAACAAAATATAGAAAACAACTTAAATTGGGATAAAGGCTGGAACAAATTAAAATTTGGGACGTTTCGGGCCAATTAACAGACCCTTTTTCAACCAAATAAAAAAAATAAAAACACACAAAAACAAAAACAAGTGAGCCGCCGCTGTAATTGCAAGGCAAGGACTGGCGAAACGGTAAACAGTTCAAACAGAACACAGGTGCAAAGATTACCTAAACACCAACCTCCTCAGAGAGGAAAAATTGGTGATAAGCACCGCTGAGACCGTTGACATCCGCGCGCGAATTACACACATGATTCTTTTGGCGCAAAATATGAATCATCTCGAGCATACTGCGGGCAAAGCAGTTCTTTTCGCTGGCTAAAACACGAACGCTGTTAAAATCAAAATGATGGTGGAGTGTGTTTTCATGGTGATGCAACGTGGTCTTCTCATTTTTATCATATTTATGCCCGTTGAGTCTCTTTTTAAGAAGTTGTTTTGTCTGACCAATATAACCTATTTCACAATCCTGGCACTTAAGATGGTAAACAACCTCCGCCATTTGCTCAGTCTCTCTTTCTGATTTTAACTGAGACATAAGAAATCCTAAATTATTATACTGTTTGTGGACCACAGGAAAACCAAACGATTTTAAAATGGCCGACAATCTTTCAGACAAAAAGGGAACATATGGGAGGCTAATAAGTTTAGAAAAATCAACTTTATTCCTGGATGGATCCGAGCTTTTTCATGATAATTTTTTTCGGACACTTTGGAGAATTCTCTGTTAATAAGATGGGCAGGGTAGCAGTTTTCCATTAAAATACGTTTACCCAGATTGGCGGTAGTTTGGGTAAAATTCCGGTCACTCAAACGAAAAATACGTTGCGCAAGATTGGTGACGACATTACGTTTGTAAATAAATGGCTGCACCGACAAAAAATTCAACAAACGCCCCGAGGACGAAGGCTTTTGGTACCATTTGCATTTCAAAACATTATTAACCCGGGACACAGTCATATCAAGGAAATTGATAGACTGGTCGACCTCTTCTTCAAGAGTAAATTGAATGGAGGGATTTTTTGAATTAAAAAAATGCAAAATAGGTACCACTGTGTCCTCATGAACCACCAAAAACAAATCGTCGACGTATCTTTTATAAAAAAGAATTAAAAATGAAATGGTGCCGAGAATTTCCAGTTCAAAATCCTCCATTACTATGTTCGCCAACACAGCAGAGACACTACCCCCCATTGCCAAACCACGAATCTGATGAAAAAATTTGTCCTCAAACTGAAAAACAGTGGACTCCAAACACACTTTGAGGGCATAAAGAAATTGAGCGTGCCATTTGGCAACGTTGCAGTTTGTCCATTTAAACCCTTGAAAAAGATCGAACTATTGGGTGTTCGGTGAACACCTTCGCATTCGACCTTTTATATGGGTTTAAATGGACACAATGCAACGTTGCCAAAATGCACGCTACGCCACTGCCTCCATCCCTATCCACAGTGTGGACAGTTTCCAACTTGAAAACTGTCCACGTGTGGACTATTCTATCCCGTCCAAACCTGGCAACACTGCTGCGTAGAGACCCCTCTGCTCTTCCGGTGCATCGTCATTGGGAGGGCCGGACTGGCTTGGGTGGCTGAGGGCCAGTTCCACCCGGGACCTTTCCTGTATCTTAAAAAAAGTGAAAAGAGAAACATAGGAAGAAAGGCGGAAAATGGAATTAAAGAAGATTGGAAGGAGTGGAGATAAAGGACAGTGTTGGAAGAAAGGAAAAAGATACAGGCTCTGAGTTCGAGGGCCGCACTAAATCGCGAAGGAGGAAAAAAAGAGAAAATAAAAATATTCGCAGGGACATCGCATCGGTACTTGTAGATACAGCTCGTTTCAGAAGTCTAGGCGCACCTAAACCATAATCTTTTGCAAATTTTCAACTTTAATTCCTTCAAATCATAACCGAACTTGCCTCTGACTTCATTACTTGGCTTTAAAAGTGTTCCTCATTGTAAAGTTAACGCTCAATTTCATTTTCATTCATTTTTGTCGAGTAATATCAGAAATAATGTTGACAAATTCCAAAGATTATCAGTCTAGGTCCGCCTACACTTCTGAAACTACCTCTACATGGCGTTTTTAAAATATTTTGTAAGTTTTCAGTTTCAAACGAGAGGGGCCCAGTGGATAGTACCCGGTCACGTGATACTGGGGCCACTCACAGGCCCATATTAAAAAGTTTATAATTTCTGTGATATAGGGGCCATTCCTTGTGAAATTATGGTATGTAATAAAACTAGGACGCTTCTTCAAGTATTTCTTTGTTCTTTTTTAAATCAATCGATCGCTGTATTTACAATCACGTCTAAATAGAAATGTAGTGACCTTTCATCCCGCGGTGCGGGCGGGCCAGGGACCAAATAATGTTAGGTCCCGAGTATTGAACTGCGTGCATCTTGCGTGCGGTTTCGACCAATCAGAGAGCTTACGCACGGTCATGTGACCGTGCGTATAAGTTACGCTCGGGACCGAACATTATTTGGTCCCAGGGCGATGCGGGGGCCCGGGCGTGGCGTGGAGCCTCCGAAACGGTGCGTGAGCGGTGCGGTGACTTGTTCACTGACTGCGTCCAAGGTAATCATAATGCGCCTTCAATTTATAGGTTATGCAAAAACGATACAGTTGTGTACGAACAGTTATCTCATCTAAAATCAATTTATTCCCGGCGCTTTTGTGAGCAGCAGTTACTGGGTTTGGTTAGGAGGGGAAGGTCCAAGGTACGCTACACTTGCATGAATGCGCATCGAGTGGGGGGGGGGGCACAGAGACAAGCACCCTTACCCCCTCCCCCCTTATCCTTATAACAACTCACAAAAGCAAAAAAGGAGGGGGAAAAAATGAGGAAATAATAAAAAGGCTGAACAGCTGTTGATGAGCTTGATTTAAATGTCCCGTCATTGAGACATGCGGAAAAGCATCAATGAGGGGGGAGGGGCGCCCATTCACACCCTCCTTAAAAACAGGATAGGAAGAAACAAACCAAAATGTCAAGAAATGGAGCTAGCTCAAATTTTAATTTCTTAAACTTTCACCAAATCTGACCAAATTAAATTATTCACGTTACTATACATACAGATACATACAGGGTGTTAAGAAAAAAAAGTTTCCACTGCGGTTTTTTCGAAAACGGCTGCGAATTTTGAAAAACGGCCGAACCCGTGTCCAACAATATCGAGGGGGACCCATTTCGGGGGGGTTATTTATTTCGGCGCCCCCCTGGGAGGGGCGGGGGAGGGAGTAACCCCCTTTTTTCTTATGGGAACCCTATTTTTTATTTCAGTATCTGAAAGAACATAAAAAAAGAAACTTTTTGGCGCAAACTGAAGGTCGATATCGTTTTTCGTTTTCGATATATCGAAGGTCAAAGTTCGATATGGACCTATTTTCAAAAAATCATTACTTTACTTTGAGATACCGGAATTTAAAAAACTAGGAGTCTAAAATACTCCAAAAAGCAAGCCCTTTTTAGAAAAAAATACGAATTTGACACAAATTTAGCCAAAAGTAGGGTTTAGCGCCCCCGAAAATTGTCAACGTTTTTGCCCCCCAGGGGGCCCATCAGACAAATTCCTTGAGACGACCCCTATCGAGTGATATATCGATCAAAAGGGCTTACACCAAACTGAGCATTTTGGTGCAAACCGGGAGGTCGATATCGTTTTTCACATTCGATATATCGAATTTTGTAAATCTAAATTTGACATTCGATGTCTCGAATGTGAAAAACGATATCGACCTCCGGTTTGCGCCAAAATGCTCAGTTTAGTAAGCCTTTTGATCGATATATCACTGATATGACGCACCGAATCTAACACAAAATTCGGCGAAAATGGCGATACGAACGAACATCAAAAACTTTCAAAATCCATTAATTAACTCTCTTGAAAATCAGTTCCATTTCAAACAACTCGCGCTGCACACCGCCCACTATTATCACCGACAAACTACATAAACGGATCCACCGCTTTTATGTAAACATCAACAGAACTTACAAACATTTGAATGTTTCGTTTAGACGCACACATTTCTCGTATTTATTTTATCAGCTTTGATAAGTCAGAAAAGACCAGAGACAGCAAATGTGGCCAATATTTCATTTCTTCAGAAGGAAATGCCATAATTTGGGAGAGAGAGAGAGAGAGAGAGAGAGAGAGAGAGAGAGAGAGAGAGAGAGAGAGAGAGAGAGATAGCTAGGATGAGAGCGAAAAACAAAACTGTGAGGGAGAATAAATAAAAACAGACAAACTTGCTTCCATTGGCTCTTACGGGAGTTTCCGTTCTGATTGTATTATTCTGTGCTATAACGATGGTTACCATAGCAACGGCTAAGTTTTACAATATTCGACCAATAGAATCACTCATACACAGTCTTATCGATCGGTTTAACGATGAAGTAAATGATCAGCCTGCTGAATCAGATCGTCCGTGCTGTCACACTTTAGAATAAGACTTTTAACACGTATCAGCCTCTCTGTTACCATACCTTGTTGGCTCCTCCAATGGAAAAAATATAAATAAAAATAAAATAAAATAAAAATTAAAAAAAAAAACAAAAAAAAACAAAACAAAAACAAAAAAAAACAAACAAACAAACAAACAAACAAAAAAATGAGCATAATGAAGCGAGACTTGTTGACTTGTTAAAGGCAGCCGTTAGACTGCACATTAAAAAATATGCCTACAATCTCCCCCTTCAATTTTCCATCGCCCTCCCGTTCCTCCCGAACCCTCCTCATTCCCCCCACACGTCTTAATCTTCTAAATAGCTTAAACATCCCCATTACCCTTGTTAATTAGAATTAAATGAACTCTCGCGCGGAGCACCCAACTTACTGGTTTTATTCTCTCCCACTCCCCTCTACTCATCTTTTTATTTGTGTTTCGGGGGGGGGGGGGGTAAGCTGTAATCAAATTGGTTCTCCTCATCAGAATTTATAGGCCAAATAAATCTTCCCTCGTTTATCGTCGTAATAAATGTGGGGTGAGCATCATATCTTTGCCTCACTTATCCTTGGTATTCGTGCCAAGTTTTTTTTGTTTTTGTTTTTTTAAAAAAAACGGTCGGCACTGTGGGAATATGAATTAACACCCTTTTAAAGCATAATTGAAGCGTCCTTCGGCTAAAGGGCGTATAAAAAAGAGTGAGATTTTGATGAGTTTATTTCTTATTTATTTGTTTGCCTCATATTTTTTCACCTTTAAATGTAAACAAAACAAAAAAAATTGTGCCGAACACATTTGAAATTGATGAATTAACACCCTTGAAAAGCACAATGGGTCTGTTGCAGTGTTTCTAACGTAAAATTCGGCGAAAATATCGATGCGCACATTAAAAACTTTCAAAATCCACTCATTAACTCAGAAAATACCTTCCATTTCAAATGAACTAAGGCAGGTGGAATCAATTTAAGGGCTTAGCTTTTGCGATTCTTTACTTCTGTGAAAATTAGCTGAAGACCTGCGAAAATGGACGTTGCACTTTTCCGCCCCGACTGAAACGCTCTTGATTTTTGGAGTGGGGGAAGCGATAGCATCCTGCTACTTAGCACTACTGAAATAAGCTGGGGTGGGCCACCTTTGGGTCACCTACCTTAGCTCCTTGAAAAAATTATAATTTGATGCATCCTCTCATGGGCGCCCGCAGAAAAATTTCCAAGGGAGGCAAAATTGTTGAACCTCAATGGAAGGTCTAGGAGGACCCCCCCCCCCCCCGGGGGGAAAGGGAAAACTTTCTTTTTTTTTCGTCCAAATGGTGTACACTGTACTTACAATTATGAAGCCATGGTAGGTGTATCAAATAATGGTAATAATTTTGACGTGTTTGATGTAATGGATAAAGGGACAGCATACGAAATTGATAACAAGGAAAATGTTTAATGGGTCTGTTGCAAACTTTTGCTACAGCGCTATAGAGTGTTCAATCTCATGTCAAATCGCGTGAATTGTCCATTGTTGGCATCAGAAAGTTATAAAATGCAGTATGAGACTCACAAGAGACTTTTAATGAAATCCAAGATGGCGGTAAAATATCGAGCAACCTGTATGCATGCACCACGAACATTCAAGGATAGCCAACCTCACAATATCGATCACACCCGATTACAAGGTAAATAAACACATAACCTCTATAGCTGTGAGGTTGTCAAAGTTGGCAATCCTTGGATGTTAAAGGTCCATGCATACTGATTGCTCGATATTTTACCGCCATCTTGGATTTCATTAAACGTCTCTTGTGAGTTTATTATCGCATTTCATGACTTTCTGATGCCACCAATGGACTTTTCGCGCAATTTTACATACGATGAAACACTCTTTATCGTTGTAGCAAAAGTTTGCAACAGACCCATTCTCCTATTCCTAGCAAAAAATTAGTGAAAATTACGAAATAAACAAGTAATGAAGTTTGTTAACTAATACTCCTTTGATTAACTTTGCATTTTCTTTTTTCCTTTCATTTTTTACCGTGAAATGTTGACTTTTTTTTAATTCGAGGGGGGGGGGGCAAGAATCGGTGTGTCATATCACTGAAGCAAAGATATGCAACAAACTCATTCATCTAAATGGCTCAAATTACTTGGCTTTGGCTTAAATGGCTCGTATCAGTGTACCAAAGGCACGCAATAGACTCATAGATCTCACGAATCCTCTGCATTTAAACCAGACTCATTGATCTCACGAATCCTCTGCATTTAAACCTATTTAAAATAATCGATATTTAGGAGGTTTAAATGGTTCACTCATAGATCTCATCAGTGGCGGCTCGCGTATCTTGGTAACAACGGATCTTCTCCATTTAAACCTATATAAAATAATCGATGTTTAGGAGGTGCATTGCACCTCTAAGAAATCGATTCTTTTGCATAGCTTTAAACTGAAACACTTTAAGCTTTTACGCTTTAAGCTTTAAGCTGATTTCAACTGAATTAATTACTTTTTGTGATTTAAGGTTTTAAAAAAATTAGGCAAAAAAAAAAAAACCCATGGGAGTTAAAGTTCTTCGTGTCTTTATAAAGAGAGAAGACACGAAGAACTTTAACTCCCATGGGTTTTTTTTTTTTTTGCCTAATTTTTTTAAAACCTTAAATCACAAAAAGTAATTAATTCAGTTGAAATTGGTTTTGAATAGAAGTGCACTTGTTGATAAATTAGACCGGAATCATATTTTTTTCTCTCAAGAACTAACCATTCAAATGCTTAAAGTATAAGGTAGCAAGAGCCCCCCGTTCAGCTCAATGTTGATTAATGATTATGTGAAGAAATTCGGACCTCGGATTCAGAATTTGTTTGGTCTCTGTGAACAAAAATCAAAATATGTTAGGAATGTGTTTTAATAGGTATGGTGTGCAGCTCTTAGCTCGATAAAGGCGAGTTAATAGAATAATTTACCTTCTAGTTTTCTCAGCCTCAATCTACCCAGGACTCACCACGTGGAGGTTGCTGCACTTAGAGTCCCTTTTTTTTTTTGTTAAGCAAAGGGGAAAATTGAGTTGTTGAAAAAACCCCTCCCATACGTATACTTCTATGCTCACTTACGGAACCCGGGTCCGTATCGGAGCGCGGTCCGAAACGCGATCTAGGGAAGTGCGGAAGGAGGCGCGGATTGCGAGCGAATAAAAAAAGAAAGTGGAGGGAGTCTTTGGGAGGGAACGAAGATTAACGGTGAAACGCGATTAGTTCACTCACACACACTCTCTCACACACACACAGACACACACAGAGGCCTGTTCCGTTCCTGGTTCGTTCTCCCAGCTTCCTGCAGTCACCTGAAAAAAAAAAGAAAAAAAGACAGAAAAAAAAAGAAAAAAATTAAGTCAAGTATATGAAAAAAGAAAAAAGAAAAAAAGAGGGGGGGGAAAGTTTGAAAAAAAAGTGAAAAGTTTGTATATAAAGTAACGCCAATGAGTTTCCGAACATTCTACGAACTATACTTGTATCAAGAGAGCTTAGGATTTCACTGATCAGGTGATATCCGATGAAAATTGGCCATGGTTGAATTCCGCGTTTTAAAGATCCGACGTATGGGCTTTTACGGGGAGCCAGCCACAGCCTGAGTGAACAAAAGGGCCAAATCGGAAGCCATACCAAGTACTGTCCAGGGGTCGACTTACGAGACTACGGCACTGCGTAAACTGGTTGCGTATGAAGAGAGCCTGACCTTTGAGCGCCGTTTTTCACTCGTTTTTGTTCTCGCATAGCAAGATACTTTCGGTCCGAGCTTGCTTTAGAACTCGCTGATCAACCGATTTCCAAAGAGCACTAGGAACTACTTGTCACTTAGCATTGTCAGAGAAAATGCCCGGTTTTGAGTCCACTTCAAGATCCGAAACGAATCTGTTTACGTGGAAACCAAAGCCCGAGAGCGACACGCTCGGCCAAACCCCAGGAACGGTCCAGGGACGTGCTTATGTACAAGCATAGTACGCTTATCGTCCTGGTTGAAGTTTGCAGTGAATGACTTATATCCCCGAATGACTCTCCCTTTGAGCACCCATTTATATTCACGCATTTCAAGATAGTTTTGGTTCGAGCATGCTTTGAAAATTCATCGACTGGCTTACTTTGAAAAAGAGCAAAAATTAATTAAATTAAATTCATTAAAAAGTAAATGAATGAATGAATGAACGAATTGAATTAATTAAGTAATTGAATGAATTGAATTAATTTTAGAAATAAAAAAATTAAAAAATAATTGAAATCAAATTCATTAGAAAATTAAGGAATTAATTAAATTAATTATTTTAAAGAAAAAAAAATTATTAAAAAAAAATTGACTTAGCTTGACGTAGATCCCGGGTAATTCTGTATCTTCCTTGGTAGAATAAAATCGAATCAAGTTTAGAATTCAAACTTTGGCCTGACCGTAGTGGCGCGTGCTAAGGTTCACAGATCCGCTATTATACACTAGGCAATGCTGTGTGCTCCCCCTGCTTTCTGAGAAGCGCTTGATCCACTATATGGCCTTTTCGGCGTTGTGAGTGGGATATGGGCAAATGCTAAAGCGCTTGACCACTATGTGGGTGGGATATAAGCAAACTTTAGAACGCTTGATCCACTATGACCCTGTCAGCGCTGTGAGTGGGATATGGGCAAATTCCAAAGTGCTTGACCACTAAGTGGGTGGGATATGGGCAAACTTTGGAACGCTTGATCCACTAATGCTTCCAGGGCGCTGTGAGTGGGATATGGGCAAATACTAAAGTGCTTGACCACTAGGTGGGTGGGATATAGGCAAACTTTAGAACGCTTGATCCACTAATGCTTCCAGGGCGCTGTGAGTGGGATATGGGCGAACTTCGTATGAATGAAGGGGTTGGATTTAATGTTAATTGAGCTCCCGCAAATTGGGTCATTCTCTCTCGGGCTAAATCTAGACACGTTACGGAATCAGCTATTACTGCTAATACATTACTATAAGCCGAGCTACGCAGCTTAGCACTTTTAATCGAGCATTGTATCAGATCTAATAGATCTAATTGATTAAAACGGAGATCGTGTGACCCGCCCGAACCAGTGCGATCCAAGCTTTGGTTTGGTATGAAAAGAACTTGAAAAGATTGACTTAATTAGCTGTGGTCCTGGGCAATTTTGTTTCTTCCTTGGTAGAATCGAAATGTGTCTCCTTGAGTTAAATCCGAAAGTGATCGCTTGTAACCACACTGACACTGCACATAAAACAGAAAAACAAAACAACCAAAAGATTAGGAATTGATTATACTTGAAGATACACGTATGCAGCTGTTAGAAAATAATGAAGAATAATGAAGATGATAAGAAACGGGGGAGGGGGAAAAAAACAAAACAAAACAAAAACTTCCTACTTTCATCTTCACTAACACGGCAACTGTAGAAAATGAACATGATTAAAAACATAAAATAAAATTAACCACTGGAACGAATTACTTGACAGTGTAAACTTACTCTTAGTTTGTCACAGCAGCCGAAGTTGATGACTGATGCGCTGCATTCAAGACACTAAACCGATTCCTTCGCAGCTGCGTCATTTATATCATTCCGCATGCAGTAAGTACGCCCCCCAATGACATCTGATCTCGAAATGAGACCTGATTGGTCGACAAAAAATGAATAGCTAGTGCAGACGTGACGTCCGCAGGATTACGCCACCAATCAAGTCAGTCTACGCGGATTGCGTGGCGTGAAATCCGGCAACACTGTAATTTGTCATTTAAACCCACTTAAAAGATCGATTCCAGGAGGTGCTCTGTGCACCCGACAGATTCGATACATTTAATGATTGTAAATGAAGGGATGCAATTTGGCAACGGTTGAACCATAGAATAATACAATCGGTATGATTCGACTCATTTTGGAAAATCCTTACCGGCCGAATTTCGTCCGTCAAGCAAAAAAGGAACAGTGGCGTATTGTGCAATTTGGCAACATTGTAGTTCGTCCATTTGAACCCATGAAAAAGATCGAGCTTTCGGGAGTTCCGTCAACACCTGCGCATTCTACATTTTACATGGGTTTAAGTGGACTCAATACAACGTTGCCAAATTGCAGGCCACGCCACGCCACTGTGTGGAGATCTGCACCAAAATTGCAAAGAAGAGGAAATAAAGACTATTTAAGAGTGAAAATACGCATCAGTGGCATAGCGTGCAATCTGGCAACGTTGTATTGTGTCCATTTAAATCCATGTCAAATATTGAATGCGAAGGAGTTCACCGAACACCCAATAGTTCAATATTTTTCATGTGTTTAAATGGTCAAACTGTAATGTTGCCAAATTGCACGCTACGCCACGCCACTGATGCGTACATGCGCGAAGAAAATGAAGAATAAAAATCCAAATTAAATCCATTTAGAAATCGACCGTACGAAACAAAAACTTTTTCTTTGTTAAGAAAAATAAATATTTTGGAATACAAATTGTTGTTGAAATCGGGAAACTTTTAGCGGCAAGCGATTGAAAGCATAATTGGGTCCAGTGACGTAGCGTGCAATTTGGCAACAATGCATGTCCATTCAAACCCATGCAAAAGATCGAATGCGAAGGTGGTCACCAAACACTTAATAGGTCGATATTTTTAATGGGTTCAAACTTGGACGAACTGAAACGTTGCCGAACTGCACGCTACGCCACTGGTTGTGTAGTATCAAACTTCAAAGAAACTCTAAAATTCATCAAGATTATTTAAAAAAAAAAAAAAAAAAAAAAAAAAAATCTTGCTCTTGCTGTTCAGTAATAATTCGATTATTTAAAAACTTCAAACATAAAATAATCTCAAAACTTTTTAGCCGCACTAGCAGGACTTTCGATTGCTGTATGGTTAGCACAATCTTTATAAAAAAAATGAAAAAAAAAAAAAAAAAAAAAAAAAATGGTCTTGAAATACCTAATACACATACAATGCTTTTAATGTAGATTCTAAAAAAAAAGTTAAAGCAAAACAGTGTCTGTACCATATCTCAAAATAAAATTATATTTCGATGGTAAACCTTTCTCCTTAGCTGTGTTTTTAATAGCTATGTAGGGAGAGTCTCTTCAAGCTGGCAAGGCTCAGTTACTTCACTGGTCAGCTAAGTGACTTTGATGTTACTCACAATCCCACTTTATTTTTAATTTGAATTTAGTCAATAAAAATGTATGGCTTCACTGTCGTAGAAAGTAAGCAGCAGTGCCATCTAAACTATGATTTTTGATTTTCGTACTTTATTTTTATTTTATTTTTTAATTCTAATTTTTTTATTTTTTTCTAATGTTTTTAAGTTTTCAAATACCTATTTAATTTCGGTGAAATGTAGTTTCCATAAGACCTAACAATACTTATAGGTAATATGATCCTATTTCAACCAAGAAAAGGCGCAGGACGAAAGAAAAATAAATTGGGGGGGATGAAGACAAATAAATGCAAAAATGAACTTACAGGTTTCCGCTTGAGATCGGCTGAAAGAGGTTAATCCGTAGGTTTAAGTCAGTTAACACAAGACTGAAACTTCACTACCAACCACCACAACGATAAACGAAAAAGTGAGAGCTCCGCCGCTGCGCCCCTTCTATTTATAAACTCAGGCAAGACAATTACCCATGATGCAACCGTCATGTCAGAGCGGAACCGGTGCTTGATCGTTGAAAGACGGCACAAGAGGCCGCATCATCTAAAACCGATTCACCAATCACAAGCTGGTTTAATCTAGAGTCCCTATAGACTGTTTTAGTAACTACGTCACAAGCGGAGTGCAGGTTTGTTTGGTTCACGAGGCATCTTCTATCTGACTCGCACCCACGCTATCTCCCATAAAGAAGAGCGGATAAATTTTCGATCGGAGTTTCCAGTATGTAAAACAATGTTGCACTCGGATTTTTTTCCAGAAATGGAATCTACGTATCCTAAAAAGCTTATCATACCACCACACGAACTACAAGCTCCCATAATAAATTCACTATTTTCAAATGTTTGGCCTAAAGTCAATGCTCTGTCTTCGTCTAACTCACGGCCGCTTATGGGAGTTAGTGCTTTGTTGACATTTTATGTGGATATTAGAGGTTATGCACGGTTGTTGGATTTGGATTGGAAATAAGCCACATTAACAAAATTATTTAACACTTATTTTAATTTCTGATCTCAAACTGATGAGGTATATAAGCTTTCAAGATCAGAGATGGAACTTTACTGCAAATGCTACAAATGACTACAACCACAACCGTGCATAACCTCTAATATCCTCATAAAATGTCAACAAAGCACTGACTCCCATAAGCGGCCGTGAGTTAGACGAAGACAGAGCATTGACTTTGGGCCAAACATTTGAAAGTAGTGAATTTATTATGGGAGCTTGTAGTTCGTGTGGTGGTATGATAAGCTTTTTAGGATACGTAAATTCCATTTCTGGAAAAAAATCCGAGTGCAACATTGTTTTACATACTGAAAACTCCGATCGAAAATTTATCCGCTCTTCTTTATGGGAGATAGTGTGGGTGCGAGTCAGATAGAAGATGCCTCGTGAACCAAACAACCCTGCACTCCGCTTGTGACGTCACACTAAAACAGTCTGCGCCATTGCTGAATCCATTTCTGATTGGCTTTCAGATTTAGGCTGTCAAGAAAGCCTCAAGAGGCAATTGCAAATGGCGGAGGGTTTGTTTACTTCTCGCGAACTCGCTTTCATTACACATTTGAAGTAACAGTGACCGCGGTAATTATTGTGAATTTTTCCTCTGCTTGAATGTTATTTTGGAGAACATTATCTCTTTCAGTAACGACCGTTATTGTCGAGAATCTGAACCTAACCTGTAAGAGATAGCGAAATAGTGGCAACAGCGCAGAGGCAAATGGCCATCCGCCATTTGCAATTTGCCTCTTGGGGGCTCCAGTGATCCGCTTCTTCTTCTTCATTTTGAGAGTCTTGTCGCAACTCTCATAGTATATAGGGACTCTATAGTTTAATCTTCATTTGGTGCGTTTTTTTTATTCAACGGTGCTCGCAGCGGTGCAGCTTTACTGCACCGTAATGTTAAGCGTGCCGTATATATACGGTACGCTTATTGTTTTCATTTTATCATATCTAATATATAGGTTGGATGCCTTGCTTATGGCAAAACCTTAGCGGGAAAGGTTTGAAAAATTTAAAAACGTCTTTTCTTAAAACTGGTTTCATTAATCGTAAGTTATTGCTGCGATCTTGGAGGTCTTGGCGTCTAATTTCTTAAAATTGTAAAAGTTTTAACATCAACGAAGCTCACCAGCTCCACTTTTACCCAGAATTTCGACGTAAATAATTGTTGTTAGAAGAAGCACTTGTTGCTTCGAAATTCAGTATTGCTAGCTCTATCAACCAATAACTCAGTTTTACCGAAAATGTCACTTGATTCTGTGAAAAATGCTGTCCAATTGAGCTTGTTTGGTGAGAAATTATGAAAAAAATAAATTTATATCAGATGTATGTAAAAGAAAATGTGTCAAAGGAGTTGTTTTTTTTTCAAAACTTTGGAGGGCTCTACCTTAGAAGAGAAACATTTGCAGCACATGTTCATGTAGGAAAATAAAATCTTATATGTTGACTCCAAAAATACACTCCATTAGACCCCCAGACTTTTCCATCATCTCAAAAAAAATGTGTCCAGCAAAAATCCGGGTCCGAACCTGGGTGCGGCGAGTGGGTAGGGGTTAGGACCACTATACGTACGATCTAAGGACAAACCCTCCGAATATTCCACCATCTCTAAAAAAAAATTGTGTAGCAAAAGTTCGGGTCCGAACCTATGCGCGGCGGGGGTGGGGGGGGGGGGGGGGGTTAGAACCACTACGGACAATCATATAGAACAAATCCTTCGACTTTTCCACCATTTCAAGAAATATTTGTCCAGCAAAAGTTCGGGTGCGAACCTGTGTGCGCTGTGCGGTGAGGGGGGAGGACCACTACGGGCAATATTAGAACAAACACCCTTCGAATTTCCCACCATCTCAAAAAAAAAAAATTTCCAGCAAAAATTTGGGTCCGAGTCTGGGTGCGACGAAAAAAATCAATATTTGTGGCATAGGTTGGCACGAATGACTTACGTTTCTGCATCTGTACTTACATATGTATAGGATTCCCGTTCAAAGGAATTCAAGTTCTACGCTTACAAGGGGACGGTACGACATGTCCGCGGCCAATCCAAAAAATTTTTACGGGAAAATGTGGCCTAGGTGATACCATTTGACGACCCATAGTCCGTTTTTGCGAATGGGCCCTTTTAAAAGTCGCAAATTAGCGCACGCGTATATACTCGTAATTTCGTCAGGTAATGTAAGTGGCGCCGATAGTTCAAGCGGCTAAGGCGCCAGGTTGAAATCACAAACATTGCGATTCCGATTCACGGCCGTGCTGCTTTTTTTTTTGCACTCGGATATTTCACAGTTACTGCGTCTGCGCATGCTTCTCCCTGTAATATTATGTACATATCGATGTAAATTATATGTTTTTACCCGTAAAATTTTACGAAATGCATGCAAATGTCAACAAAATGCACAGATATGTGTACGTAAAAAGAATAAGGAAGAGATTACATCAAATAAAAAGAGATGATTCAAAAAAAAAAAAAAAAAAAAAAAAGAAGGATGGAATTTATTTCCATTTGAATCGATTGTATTACATGCTGTCAAATCGTACACTTCGTTTTGGGCCTCGAGTGTTCATTTAATGTGGTTTTTTTTTTATTTTTTTTTTATTTATTTCTTGTATTCTATTTTATTTTTTAATTTTTTTTAAAATGTCAGTGCATTTTGTTAACATTTGCACGCATTTCGCAAAATACGTGTGAAAACATAATATAATTAACCGTGATATGTAAGTACATAATATTACAGGGAGAAGCATGCAGACGGAGTAACTGTGGAATATCCGAGTGCAAAAAGTAAGCAATGTGACCGTGAATCGTACTCGGAATATATGACTTTCCAACATGGCGCCGTAGCCGCTTGAGCTAATGGCGCTACTTGAAGAAGATCGCGAAATTACGAGTATATAGGCGTGCGCTTATTTGCGACTTTTAAAAGGGCCCATTCGCAAAAACGGACATTAAGCCGTCAAATGGTATCACCTAGGCCACATTTTCCCGTAAAATTTTTTTGGATTGGCCGCGGACATGTCGTACCGTCCTTTTGTTAGTATTTTCATGAAATCAACAGGAATACAAAACCTTTACAATTTTAAGAAAATCGACGCCACGACCTCCAGGATCTCAGCAATAATTTAACGATTAATGAAACCCGTTTTAAAAAAAATACATTTCTAATTGTTCAAACCTTTCCCGCCAAGTTATGGCAACAAGCATGACGTTTTTTTGATGTGTAGGAGCCTTTTGTTCCAATTTGTTCTCGGTTACCCCAATTTTTCTCCTAGAATGACTCGACTAGAGATGCAAAAGATATGAAAACCCTTGAGGGCGATCGACTCCATTCGCCAAGCTGAAGCGATAGAGGGGTCACAAGGGGGGTTTTGGTGACATCACCTTTTCGCCCATGTTTAAGACTCATGAGTTGACATGCATGAGTGAAAGAGCCTCAGATGCAAAAGATATGAAAACCCTTGAGGGCGATCGACTCCATTCGGCAAGCTGAAGCGATAGAGGGGTCACAAGGGGGGTTTTGGTGACATCCCTTTTTCGCCCATGTTTTAGACTTATGAGTTGACACGCATGAGTGAAATAGCCTCAGATGCAAAATATATGAAAACCCTTGAGGGCGATCGACTCCATTCGGCAAGCTGAAGCGATAGAGGGGTCACAAGGGGGGTTTTGGTGACATCCCTTTTTCGCCCATGTTTAAATGAGTTGACACGCATGAGTGAAATAGCCTCAGATGCAAAATATATGAAAACCCTTGAGGGCGATCGACTCCATTCGCCAAGCTGAAGCGATAGAGGGGTCACAAGGGGGGTTTTGGTGACATCACCTTTTCGCCCATGTTTAAGACTCATCAGTTGACACGCATGAGTGAAAGAGCCCCAGATGCAAAAGATATGAAAACCGGCGATCGACTCCATTCGCCAAGCTGAAGCGATAGAGGGGTCACAAGGGGGGTTTTGGTGACATCATCTTTTCGCCCATGTTTAAGACTCATGAGTTGACATGCATGAGTGAAAGAACCTCAGATGCAAAAGATATGAAAACCCTTGAGGGCGATGGACTCCATTCGCCAAGCTGAAACGATAGAGGGGTCACAAGGGGGGTTTTGGTGACATCCCCTTTTCGCCCATGTTTAAGACTTATGAGTTGAAATGCATGAGTGAAAGAGCCTCAGATGCAAAAGATATGAAAACCCTTGAGGGCGATCGACTCCATTTGCCAAGCTGAAGCGATAGAGGGGTCACAAGGGGGGTTTTGGTGACATCACCTTTTCGCCCATGTTTAAGACTCATGAGTTGACACGCATGAGTGAAATAGCCTCAGATGCAAAATATATGAAAACCCTTGAGGGCGATCGACTCCATTCGGCAAGCTGAAGCGATAGAGGGGTCACAAGGGGGGTTTTGGTGACATCATCTTTTTGCCCATGTTTAAGACTCATGAGTTGACACGCATGAGTGAAATAGCCTCAGATGCAAAATATATGAAAACCCTTGAGGGCGATCGACTCCATTCGGCAAGCTGAAGCGATAGAGGGGTCACAAGGGGGGTTTTGGTGACATCATCTTTTTGCCCATGCTTAAGACTCATGAGTTGACATGCATGAGTGAAAGAGCCTCAGATGCAAAAGATATGAAAACCCTTGAGGGCGATGGACTCCATTCGCCAAGCTGAAGCGATAGAGGGGTCACAAGGGGGGTTTTGGTGACATCCCCTTTTCGCCCATGTTTAAGACTCATGAGTTGACATGCATGAGTGAAAGAGCCTCAGATGCAAAAGATATGAAAACCCTTGAGGGCGATCGACTCCATTCGCCAAGCTGAAGCGATAGAGGGGTCACAAGGGGAGTTTTGGTGACATCACCTTTTCGCCCATGTTTAAGACTCATGAGTTGACATGCATGAGTGGAAGAGCCTGAGATGCAAAAGATATGAAAACCCTTGAGGGCATGAGTGGAAGAGCCTGAGATGCAAAAGATATGAGAACCCTTGAGGGCGATCGACTCTAAATGCCAAGCTGAAGCGGGGTTTAGTGACATCGTCACGAAGGATGTTTTCTTTCGACAGCTTTCATGGAAAAAAAAAAAAAAAAAAACAAAAAATATAAAGCAAAACAAAAAACCGAGGAAAATTTGCCGCTCCCAGAAATCTGCCGCCGTGGGCCACGGCCCATGTGGCCCATGCCTAAACCCGGCGCTGATACTAAAGGATCAGTTTCTACCACCAAATTATTGGCAAGTAGGTCGTATCATCGAACTCCACTCCTGCCCTGATTGTCATTTATGAGTAATAACGGTCGACACTCCTTACGGCAAACTAACCCGAGCCATAACGGACATCAGCGTTCTCCCCGTTTCTCCAGACTAAGTAGTATTAACTTTTTAATGGTATACTCTAATTACCCCCCCCCCCCCGCCCCAAAAAAAATCTAATTGGTGTAAACTTCACATTCCAAAAATCACAATAATCCCTTAAAATGTTGAGAAAATCTCAAGGGGACAGAATGTCAAGCACTTTCCCCGCTTATTTCCTTTATCATATGTTTTCACTAGAGTCCCTATATACTATGAGAGTTGCGCCACTGCTGAATCCATTTCTGATTGGCTCTCAGATTTAGGCTGTCAAGAAAGCTCCAAGAGGCAATTGCAAATGGCGGAGGGTTTGATTACTTTTCGCGAACTCGCTTTCATTACACATTTGAAGTAACAGTGACCGCGGTAATTTTTGTGAACTTTTCCTCTGCTTGAATGTTATTATGGAGAACATTATCTCTTTCAATAACGACATTTATTGTCGAGAATCTGAACCTAACCTATAAGAGGTAGCGAAATAGTGGCAACAGCGCAGAAGCAAATTGCCATCCGCCATTTGCAATTTGCCTCTTGGGGGCTCCATTGATCCGCTTCTTCTTCTTCATTTTGAGAGTCTTGTCGTAACTATCATAGTATATAGGGACTCTAGTTTTCACTATCCTCCTACAAATAATCTTTCTATGGCAACGTCTATAAAAAAGCATTATTAATATTATTTAGTTTTCACTAATCCCCAGTGAGGCCTGAGAAGAAAAGATTCTACTTTTTTCTGAATATATTACTGATTAACTACAATCGTAAATAAATATTATTAAAATATATGTGATTAAAAAAAAATATAAATCACTAATCCAACTATTGTTACTAATTATTTACGTAACAGATTGCGTTTCAGAATCGAAAACGGGTCTCACTTTATCGATAATATTCAGAATTTGTCAACGTTATTTCCCAACTGTCATTCCCAGTCATTTCCCGTTGCATGATGCAACTTTATGCAAATGAATTCGTGCGCTTTTCACCAAAAAGCAGTGGAGAGGCGTGACATTTGACAACAATGTTTTTTCTCCATTTAAATTCACCAAAAAAGTCGAATGCTTCAGTCATCGGCGATGACCAGGCATTTCGACCTTTCTAATGTGTTTGAATATGGGGGGAAAGGAACGTTGCCAAATCGCACGCCTCGCCGCTACCAAAGAGCGCTTTCGAATAACAATGTGAAAGTCTCAGGTAATTTTTTTTTCCTTTGAAGGAATGAAAAGTGAAAAGCCAAAGATTATCGGAGAGTTACATCTTCATTTTTGACTCAGCTTCATCACAACGACGCCTCTGAAGATAAGTATATTGGACATTGGTATTGGTATATTTAACACATTCACAAAAAAACTTCGACGAACAGTCAATAAAATTTTATTTGTACAACAGTCTTACATTTCAACGATAACAAAATAATCTGAATATGGGGATATCTAACCTGCTTATAATACTGCTGAGGTCGACATTGATGTGCTACGCATGACAAAAGAAAGCCCCCCCCCTCAGAGAAATTTTTCTTGGGAAATTTATCAGATAGTACTGAAATGAACAATTTCATTTCAGGTTGTTCTACTATTTACAGTGTGCTCAAAGATGGTACTGCCATGAACACTTGAATGCTGAACAATTTCAAGATGGTTCAAAATTAGATGAGGAATCAAAGAAGGAAACTTTCGAAAAGAGGACTTTCTTTTGGCATTGATATTGCAAAAGTTAAAGTCAGTGACGGAGCGTACAATCTTGCAACACAGCATTTTGACCATTCAAACCTATATATGTATATTTAAAATAATCTAGCTACTACATAAGAGTGCGCAGCGCCGTTCGGTGAAAAGCCTCAAAGTCGGGCGGAACTTTTGCATGAGTTGAAATTGACAAATAGCAACGTTGCCAAATTGTACACTTCGACACTGGTTAAAGTTATGGCATGTAGGTACACGTACTTGTTGTTTTTGTTAAATCGTCTTAATTTTCCTTAAAATTAAAGTATGAAGTACCCAATCCACCTCTCTTAGGTACTTCAATGCATCACACTCTTTTCACACATGACTTTGTACTAAACGATCTAAATGTAATAAGGTGATTGCTGCAGAAATGGGTCTGTTGCAAACTTTTGCTACAGCGATATAGAGTGATCAATCTCATGTAAAATCGCGTGAAAAGTCCATTGGTGGCAGCAGAAAGTCTTAAAATGCAACAACAAACTCACAAGAGGCATTCAACTGAAATCCAAGATGGCGGTAAAATATCGAGCTACCTATCTGCAAGCACCATGAACATCCAAGATGGCCAACCTCACAACATCAGTCACAACCAATCACAACGCAAACAAACTCATAACATCCGATGCTATGAGGTTGTTAACGTTGGCCATTATAGATGTTCACGGTGCGTACACACAGGTTGCTCGATATTTTACCTCCATCTTGAGTTTCAGTTAAACGCCTCTTGTGAGTTTAATACTGCATTTTATGACGTTCTGATACCACCAATGGACTTTTCATGTGATTTTACTGAAGATTTAACACTCTACATCACTGTAGCAAAAGTTTGCAATAGACCGATTGAACTCAAACATAAAAATATAAGTAGACAAATAGAAAGATAAATCAACAAATAAATAGACAGAAAGAAAATTGATATAAATAAACAAATAATTCGTTCAAATTGAACAAATAATTAATAATTGATAAATGAATGACTCGATAAATATAAATTGAAGAAAACATACAACCACTACGCAATGAAGGAATAAATACTTAATAGGTAAAGAAACTAACTGACAAAAAATATTAATTTTAAAAAAAAGGATGAAAAGAGTTAGGTGAATTCTGCCAGGTCTATGGAAAACCCAAGGTCCATGAAGATTGACGGCACTAGTAAAGACAAATATACTTGGTCCGGGTATGCAATACGCATCGCACATTGCACAATCAACCATTCAACACATGAATTAAGTGACAAATATATCATTGGTATGGGTATGCAATAAGCAAAGCAACGCACATCGCACAAGCTACCACATATGAATCAAGAGACGAATATGTTGATCTGGGTATGCAATACGCAACGCACATTGCACAAGCTACCATCCAACATATATTTTAAGTGACTGATATACTTGATTACTTGGTCTGGGTATGCAATACGCAACGCAAGGCTAAAGCCACACCGTTCAACATTTAAATTAAGTGCGTAGCGTGTAGCATAACTTAGCAGGGTATCTTTCTCCTCACTAGTGCACCCCAGCAGTTATGAGTCTGGGAGCTCTGTAATATTTTGCACTTATTGGGAACCAATACAGATCAAACGGCCTTTTTGAATGAAATATGGAAGTGATTGGGCCACTTATCAGGCCAATCAGGGAACGGAGCGCAAAGATTACAGCGTTATTATAGACTGACTCAGTGCGTTTACAGATCCTGGATTAAACCAGAAGTTGATAAACTCGGAAGGTTTTTGAGGTAACAGAGCTACTCGGAATACTCATCGTTTTTTCGAGTTGAAACGGTAAAGTTTTCGAATCTTACTCTTGAAATTAAAAAAACAAAAAAAAAAAAAACAAAAAACAAAGAAACCAAAAAATAAAAAACCAAAAAGGCTACTCGACATCACAACCAAACCATTCACAGTGTAAAAAAACACAGGTCATTTATAAAAAAATATATTCTTTCCGAATGTATTGCGGAACATATTACATTACAAAAATATATACATTTTTCCATTATAAATTTTGTACCTAATAAACCTCACCGTGGCCTTTGACCTTGTAAGATGCTTATTCATGATAAATGTTACCATATTAAACATGTTTTGTTTTAAAGGTAAGTAAATAAGTGATCAAAGATAATGATAGAGAAACATAGAAATCTCCGACGGATTAACCATAGGTGAAATAAAGTATTGAAGTAAACACTGGAACATTTAAAATACCTCTGAATTAGTTATTATAAGCAGGCTGCATCTAAAGTCAAAGTAAATCACTATGACCGCCTTAAAAGGGTGTTTACTGTTTAGGTACCTACGACGTTTGTATTTTTGCCGGATTGCACGTTCTGCTGTAAAGGACGTAAGTCGCGCATGTTCTCTTCCACCAAACTTAAAGATCAATGTTACCTATAATAATAATAATTGAGAAAACTAAAATTTGAAAAATAACTCATTACACTAAATACGGAAGATTGATTAATTCTCGGTATCATAGTTATTTCAACTTCCTGACTAGCAATCAAAAGGGGTCTGTCATTTGTCATTTTCTAGACATTTTTTTTGGCAACTTGAGGATCATCCGGAGAGAAAGCTGGACTATTTAACTTGGTTCTACATTCTAAATTTACCCTATCGAGCGTGACTTGCCCGTATCTTTATAATCAACAACCCATGCTTATACATATTTAATTTGCAAAGCTTACAAATATACTTTGATATTCTTCAGGAATATTGTGTTATACAGCATCGTTCAGAAATTCTTTGTCAAAAGAAAGCAATGGCGCAGAAGCAATTTTCATAAGGAAGTATTGTAGATGTTCAGTGGCGGTTCGAACAATTTGGCAACAAAGTTTTCCCTCCATTTGACTCAATGTAAAACAATCGAATGTTCGTGAAGCGCTGCAACACTATCGAATCGATTGTTTTGCATAGAATCAAATGGAGAAAAAAAACTTTTTTTGCCAATTGGGGCTCTTGCGAACTTTTGCTACACGAGATTGAAGAGTTGATTCTTGCATAAAAACCTGTAAAAATGACGATGAGTACACTAAAAAATCACGAAATTTACTCTCAGAATCGAGCTCAATGACGGTTCGACGCAGGTACTATGGGAGATTCCTATCTAAATTGAGACGTACCTCTGTGTTTCCAAAGAAAAAGTGACATAATAGACAGGAATCTCCCATGATACCTGCGTTGAACCGCCATCACGATCTTGCCATTTATGTAGTTATGTAGGTTTATTACTGAATTTTAAACTTTCTCAGTGTGATTTTCGTGATTTTTGCTGGTTTTTACATCAGATTTGACGATTCATTTGCTCACAGCAAAAGTTTGCAAGAGCCCCATTGCACGAAGATGTTGCTCGATCACCATATAGCGTCCTGCAAACAGGCTTGGATTGTTTTTGAGCCCAAAAAAATAACATATTTAAAGAGCCTTAGAAGAGTTTCAAAAATATTGCATATCTCTTAAAAATAAAATGAAAGAAAACAAGGGAAAAAAAAAGAAAAATATTTTAGTCCATCGATAGACACGAGCAATCATCTACCGCATAGGTGCACAAAGTCATTAGAGAATAATTTTAGGGACTTACCGATCTTCTACGAATTTTTTAAGGCTTATACATAAATGAAAATAATCGCTTTAATGGTAAGTATTTTTAAATCATTCTAACCTAAACCTAGGAAGTCGATGAATATTTACATTTTTGCTTATTATTATGATACATTGATTGATCGATTCAATATGAACTAATAACTTATTTGCCTGAACATTGAAACTTTGGGTAATCCATCAAAAAGTGAAATGGATAGATACATTGGATACTAAATTACTTAGACACTAGAGTCGGAAGAATTTATTTTGAGGTTGGTCTTTTATGGCTCCGCGGTCTTTCTAATCGAGCTACTGTCTAACTCATTGTCAGTTTAACCCTTTAAGGACCAGGTTAGTTCAAGAGAACACCACTCGCTTCCGTTTCCAGAGGGAAGGTAGTTAACTATTCGTACTCGGTGGAGTTGGAATTGCCTATACGGCGAAGTGAAGGCGCCCGACGAGACCTTATCTATTGTAGTGTTTACGTCTATATTTGCGTTCATCCGGAATGAGAGCTAGAACAATGTGAAATAAACTCGAAGAGAAAAACGAGTAAACTCGAGCTTTGTGCCATGAGGGGTTAACGAAAAATTCTGGACAGTTTTAATTCTGAAGCTGAGATTTTTCTTTCCAAAAGCTTCCGTTTTTAACGAGAATTATTTTTTTTTCTTAGAGATCAGCGAAAAGTGAATTTCCTTTTCATTTTATTTTATTTTATTTTATTTTATTTTATTTTATTTTATTTTATTTTATTTTGTTCTATTTTATTTTATTTTATTTTATTTTATTTTTTTACCGGTGAGGGCGAGTAATGTTTTGGCAAATTGTAAATAAGACACCCTAAACTAACTAATATATTTTAAAGTAACTTAGAAGTTTCTGGCAGAGGTACAGGCAGAGATATGTTTTCAACGAAGATCGGGCAATGGTGATACAGTGACGTGCAAGACCGATCCAAGAATTTATCTTTCCATCCCCCCTCTCCCTCTCCCTCCCTACCTCCCTCTCTTTCTCTTTGTCTCCCTCTCTCCCTCTCCCCCTCTCTCTCCTCTCTCTCTCTCCCTCTCTCTCTCTCTCTCTCTCTCTCTCTCTCTCTCTCTCTCTCTCTCTCTCTCTCTGTTTCTCCGCCCTTTCGAACATATATATGTTAGAAAAGGATAGAGAGAGAGAGAAATAGAATGATCATCCCATTATTGTTGCTAATATCACTGTCCTTTTCTAACACAGTTCAAATCGGAGGAGAAAGAGAGCAGAGAAAGGGGAAAATGATTAATTTTTTTGTTCGCCGATAATCGGCCTCTATACATAAATGCGTTCTCTTCAGTCGCAGATCACATGGCAAATACAACATTTGATTCAGTTCATAAACTACCGTGAAAAACGGGGGTTAGTGTTTGAACCTTGGTATTTTTGCGAGGGACAGCACGGTGTGGTCCTCAACATAAGAAGAGTTCTGTGTTTGCGTACTAACCGAAAAAATAGCAGTTAATAATTGCACCGTTAAAAAGACGCCTTCAATTTTGTAAGTACTGAATTTCGTCACAAGCGTGCATTTCCGGTTGCTTCCTCTGAATATGAGAGGAGCTTTTACAATCTGTTATTGGCTCAATGAAAAAAAAGAAAGAAAGAAAGAGAGAGAGAGCGCGAAACGTGAAAACGCGATATTTATCGGTTTTATCCATAAGAATGCTTATTGCTTATACATAGGCTCCACCATTTCAAACAATTATAGAAATACGCACCAGGCTTTCCAGCAAACACTGCACTGTAAACCGCTGTGCATTAGTATATAAGTACACACACATAAATAGCTTGGGAAATGTCAGCGGCGCTGTTTTCTTCGTTAACATGCTCGTAAAGCTTATTTTAGTTTCACCGAAGCTTTCCTCACGACAAAATCTATGAAAGTTCGACGGTTTTACGAGGGTTTTTAAAGACCCGCGCTACTGACCAATGGGTCTATTATTGCAAGCTTCTGCTACAGCTGTAGAAAGGATCTATTAAAGTGTAAAATCACTTGAAATTTAGAGATGAAAACGTTGAGAGCATCCGAAAATTCCAATATTGCATCCACTTAAGCTCAATAAATGAGTTTTTTTTTTTTTTTTTTTTTTTTTTTTTTTTTTTTTTTTTTTTTAAATTCCAAGTTGGCTGTCACATATGAGTGAGTCACAATAGAGGAGTCTAATTGAAACTTCTCTGTGATGAATCAATTTATTTTCTCGGCATTGAAAGTTGCCAGTGGCGTCGCGTGCAATCTGGCAACGCTGTATTTTGTCCATCTAATTATGCATGATAAAGGTCGAACTATTGGAGGTGCAAAGTGCACTCCCACCAATCGATATTTTGCATGGATTTAAATGGACGTAGTACAGCGTTGCCAGATTGCACGTGACGCCTTCAAAAGTTAATTGCGATCATAGATAAGACTCCACCATTGTGCATAACCAGCTCATTTAACCGCCATCTTGGACAGTGGCGTAGCGTGCAATTCGGCAACGTTGAACTGTGTCCATTGAAACCCATGTAAAAGGTCGAAAGCAAAGATGTTCACCGAACACCCAGTAGCTCGATCTTTTTCATGGGTTCAAATGGACGAACCAAATTGCACGCTACGCCTCTGATATTGGATTAATCTTAAAATACTTGTTGTGGATTCATGAGTAGATTTTGAGACTTTATGATGCTTCCAATATGATTTTCACTTGATTTCACTGTGGTACGGACCCTTCATTAGAGAGCTCTGGCGAAAATTTGCAAAAAATTCAATTACCTATACAAAAGCGTACTTTTTTTACGATAGATCGGGGCGAACGGTTTTTGACATTTTAATTTTTCGCCTTCTATTATCAATGTCGATAGTCCGACGAGATGGACTATTATTCGCTAAAGACGCGCAAAAGGAACTTAAATTATGATAATATTGATATTACATTACGATAGTATCCTACGTAGTAACTGATATGAAGTTAAGCTTAAAACTAAGATAAGCGTCATCCTATCCTTGCCGTGACAACTATCTCCGGCGCTTATGTTATTCTGCATTTCGAAGGTCGATGTCTCGTCGACGACATCACGAATAGTTGAGATCCATATCACTTCTCGCTCGTTCAGCGGCTGCGTTGGTCGATAATTGAATTTCATTGGCCCAGCTTCTTTGGTTTGAAGCTCCCGGAACTTTTCAATCTGCAAAATGAACGAATCAGCGTATATCAGATGGATGGAGTAGAGTGAAAACTGAGGAACGCTACTTCGTATGAATCAAAGCTACCGTTTTCCGTATAATGGGTCTGTTGCAAACTTTTGTTACAACGATTAAGAGTGGTTAATCTAATGTAAAATTGCCTGAAAAGTCCATTGGTGTAGAAAGTAATAAAATGCAATAATAAACTCACAAGAGGCGTTCAATGAAATCCAAGATGGCGGATGAATATCGAGCAATTTGTATGCATGCACCACGAACATCCAAGGATAGCCATTTTTGACAACCTCATTGGAGGTCGAAGTTATGTGTTTGTTTACGTTGTGATTGGTTGTGATCGATATTGTGAGGTTGGCTATCCTTGGATGTTCGTGGAGCATGCATACAAATTGCTCGATATTTTTCCGCCATATTGGATTTTATTAAATGCCTCTTGTGAGTTTATTATTGTATTTTATGACTTTCTGATGTCACCAATGGACTTTTCAGGCGATTTTACTGTGGATTGAACTCTCTTAATCGTTGTAGCAAAAGTTTGCAACGGACTCATTTACGACATTTGTAATTCATCGATTATTCCACCGGCTGCGGCTGAGAAAATATTAGACAGTTCAGTTCAGTGTATGACTGTAATTCATGAAACTAATTGCATCTGTAATCTTTTCTCAACCGGTGGAATCATCGATGAATTTAAAAATACCATTCATTATGTACGCAAAACGGCAGCTCTGGTATGAATCTTCTTCATTTCAGGGAGGAGGAAATAAAAGCATTTAAAGTCATAAGCTATATTGTGATGCATCGTTCAAAAGAACATAAAAAATTGAACATTTTGGCGCAATCTGGAGATTCATATCTTTTTCCGAATTTCAGATATCGAATTTTGAAGATGAGTGTAAATTGAGCTATTTGGTACATCGATTACGAAGAACGATACCGATCTCCAGATTGCGCGAAAATGCTCAAAATGTTGTCGCCTTTCCATCGATGAAATAGGTACTCTAAAGGGGCCACGCATGGGAATTTTTGAAATGACGCCCGTAAGAGGGACACTTTTTTTTTTTTAAATTAGTGGCTCTAAAATCAAATTCTGAATGACCTTATGTCAAAATCATTTGATAATCTGAAAATTACTTGCTTTCAAGCGCATTTTTGACCATTGGTTTCTATAATGACGACTTTTTAAATAGAAGTAATGATTTTTTTTTTTCAAAATTCAGACCTTTACAACCACCCTATTCTGAACTATGAATGTTTACATATTTACCTGTTCCTTTGATATGCTGATCATGTCATCGAATACAGTCCAAATGACCGTCTCTAGGCATGGCGGCGTGGTCAATGAGCCCTCGTACCTGTAAAAGTTGGCTACATTTTTTGGGAGCAGATCCGCAGCTGAGAAGGTGCTCTTGAGGACAGTGGCAGCCCCTGCCGTTTTTGCCTGACTCATCCCATCAATGAGAGCTTCAAAGACGGGGTTCGGTTTGTCCGTTTCCTGATGGGATCATAAAAATGTTTTCATCATATACCAAATTAGCTATACCTACTTAGCTTAATTTTAAACGAAACCTATCATTACTATCTGTCGAAAGAGTTTGAATTAGTTTCAGATTATTGCTCATGGGACAATTCAGCACAATTTAGCAATAAACATCAGAAAACAGCTGTAATGACAAGATCCCCTGGTAAAAATGACGACTATAACCGTTCCAAAAACGACTATAAACATAGTTGGACAACTATGGATTATAGTCGGCAACTATGTTTATAGTCGTTTTGGGAATAGTCGTATAGTCGTCATTTTTACCAGGGTCATAATAGCGGTGCTACGTATAGGTAACATGGGAGCTTTCTATCTATAATTTGTCTCTTTCCCTACGGTAACACAGAGATATGCCTCAAATTAGATTGGAATATCCCATTATACCTGCGTAGTTCCGCCATTAAGCCCGATTCTGAGAGTGTATTTTGTGATTTTTTAGGGTACTCGTCGTAATTTTTAGAGGTTTTTATGTAAGAATCAATTCTTCAATCACCTGCAGCAAAAGTTTGCAAGAGTTCAATTCCTACTGAACTTGTTTTACATGTATGACGATTTGTGTTACACAATTGAGCTGTTGAAAACTTTTGCTACAGACTTCATAATAGTTGAAAATGGGGTAAAACCCTGTAAAAAAAAAAAAAGAAACGATTAGCGCACTAAAAAATCACGAAATCCACCCCCAAACTCATACAATGCTTCCTATGGCCGTTGCTGCCCAAATCTTATGGCAATTGTACGCTTCTTCTTCTTCTTGTGTGGTGTTGCGAGAACACCTCGTGTAGATGGCGCTGATTGAAGATAGGGAAACCCAATGTAATCCGCGGCAACGGCCGCCATTATGGTCTCGTGTTTGAAAGCATAGTATGAAAGTATAGTGAGTTTGGGAGTGGATTTCGTGATTTTTTAGTGCGCTACTCGTTATTTTTGCAGGGTTTTACCCCTTAATCATCTATTAATAAGCCTGTAGCAAAAGTTTGCAACAGCTCCATTCAAGAAGTTAATATTTTTTCAGATCTCCACTCAGAATGCCTTTTATCGGAATGCCTTTTATCGAAGACCAATTTTTATTAAGATGGAAGAAAGCGCTTCAAGCATTACTACCTACCGTAACAAAAGCTCCAAGGACTGCCAGACCGCGCGCTTTTGTGATGGCTTTCTCGAATGAGCCCATTTCAACGTTGTGATGCACCAGATGTACTTCCATAGCGAAACTGTACATAAAAGAAAATACTACAGTTGATTCAGTGTAACAAATATCGAAACATTATCAGTGGCATATCCTTAGCATAGGTGAGGCAAAAAATAATATAAATCTGTCAACAAAGGGTCTCGAAGGTACGCCGTTCAGGAGGAAAAGGGATCTGGGGATTCTCTCTTAGAAAATTTTGAATAAAATTTGGTGAAACCGTGAAATTCAAGAGGATTTTAATAGTATCTACGCGATGGTTTGAGTACAATTTCATCTGTTAAAAAAGATAGGTCTATTATGATTTTTTATTAATTTATTTATTTATTCATTTTTATGCGGGTATACTGTACTGATTGAAGAAATAAAATTTGGTGAAATTTGGAAAGGTGAAAACTTTTACCTTTTGAAAAAAAGAGGAAAAAAATATTTTTGAATTATTACAGATTTGATTTATCTTTTGTCAGGTTTTCATTTCTGTTCCACTTCGAAACAGGTGAGGCTCCGTCTCCATTTGCCTCACTCGACGAGCCGTCACTGGGCATTATTCAGGCAAAGATAACGATTTAAATACAGCAGACGTAATACACCACAAAACTCAAAAGATCGATTAAGAGGTGCCTGTCTAATTCTGAACGCGTAACTATATTCCTATCTGTTGATCATGCTTTAGGTATCACACTCTATTGCAGGCACTCTTTGGAGACTTAAGTCAATGGAGTGCTTGGAAGGTTTTCTGTGGGCAAACGGATCGCATCGACGTTTTTCAACTCCGACACGGTTGTTTGTTCGAAGTGCGCGCGGAGCAATTGATGCATGCATGCAACCACGACCGCGAAGAGCGCCTACATTTGAGAGTGATACAAGAAGCATTACAAAATTATTCAGCATCAGTTATGGGATGCCTGTCGCTGTTTAGCTCGACTGACTTACTTTTCTCCGATCATCGGTATCCATTAACTTTTGTTTTATTTGTAACTTATCAAAGAGATCGCATGAGTCGCAAAATTTTAAACGGAATTTTTACGTTTTTCTCCCCCCCCCCCCTCCCCCCATGTAAAAGTAGTTGCCCTTAACAGTGGCGTAGCGTCCAATTTTGCAACGCTATATTGTGTCCATGTAAACCTATGAAAACGTTCAAATTCGAAGGTGTTCACCCCCCCCCCCCCCCCAAATAGTCCTTTGGCACTTAATTACCCTCACAACCAGTGTAACTTCTTATTTCCTTATCAATGCACCGAGCGGGCTGACCTTTTACTTTATCGATAAACCAATAGGTAGGACTGTCTATGAGTGATACTATTGATCAAAAACTGTAAAACTTGGCTATTGCTATAGTACAAGCTATAGTGTATCGTTAAAGGGTCCGTTTTTTAAAGCCACTCAATGGATAGCTTTTAAAAAACAGACACTTGAACGATCACGGAAAAAAAAAACTACGGTGAAAATAACCATAAGGATACCTGATTTTGGCACCTGCTAGATGTTATGGTAATGTTAACCAGAAGTATACTATGTTTTGACTAGGTACTAGGTGATGTCATACCTGATTGCATGTCGAATTTACTCAAAGTATCGGTAAATGTACCATACTTCTGGTCAAGTTTACCATAACATCTAGAGGGTGCCAAAATCAGGTATCCGTATGGTTATTTTCACTAATCTTTTTTTCCGTGATGGTCACCATAGCAACAGCATAGTTTTACAATTTCGGACCAATAGACAGTCTTGTCGATCGGTTTATCGATCGAGTTAATGATCATGCCCCCTCGGATACTTTGGCTATACTCACCGTTTGTTATCGATCGTGTGTTCAGAATCCCAATGGAAATGGATTTGATCTAGGAAATACAAGCTTCTGAGACCACCGGCTGCAATCGCAACATCACAAGGCTGATTGATTTTCAAGACCACTGCAATTGAAAAAAAAAAAAAAACAACAAAAAAAAAGAGGAAAAAATTAAAACAAAGAATATAGTATTTTTATAACTAATCGGGATACGCTTTAACCATTCACTGCATGGGCTTTTTTTTTCAACCAAAAATGGATTTTTCGGTAAACCTTAGGTGGTCATATACATGGAGAAAATAGCAAAAAAAATCATTAGACAGTTTTCGGTGGAAATTCTCAGTTTTCTATTTTTTTCTCGTTTTATACACGTGCTTATAACATCATAAGAAATGGCGGGAAAAGAAAAAAACATTTTTTTTTCAAAATGTTCAAAAAAATAATAATTTTTCACTTTAATCGGATTTTTCAAAGAGCAAATGCCAGAAGCTTAGTAAAAATAATGAAATTAGGGTTGAACTGAATACGGGGGCAAATTTTCCCCCAACTATGATTTCCTTTATTAAATGCATTATAATGAGTGCTGGTGGTCTTTTGAAAAATGTTTGAGCCTGTTTTTATGTTTTCTTATAATGTGACACTGGTGATACAATTTGAAATAAGTCAAAATATACATTACAATATCTGATATAGGGCTTTTTACATCATGTGACACCGGTGTCACACTATGCAGTGAAGGGTTTTAATCTGATCTGAACATTTTTGTCCTCCGTAAAAAGTTGGCGGGAGGTGGCGGGAAAGTTTACGTGGGTACAGAAAACTACCCGCATATCTAAGTCAAAAATGAACTAATTTTAAAAGGCCATAAGTCGTCAAAAAGCTGAAGATATGAAAAAATCAACGACCGTAAATAGGGTCTGACAAAGTGACCTATGAAACTTGTTTTTGACTGACCCTCGTATTTCTGACATTATCATGAAAATATAGTTGTCACACAACGCAGTAAAGGGTTTTGACTTTTGACATTGGTGTGCGTTGTTGCATTGTATTCAATTTTTAATACGAGTGTATTGTGGAAAATTCTGAAGCTGCACACCTGTGTGTCCGTTGTTGGTCAGGTTAGTGGAGACTTTCTCTTTGTAGTGGAAGAAAGCCAGCGGCTCTACCTCGTCCTCACTTTTTTTCGCCTCTTCTTTCCCAGGAAAGTCGATTGGAGATTGTTTGGCACCGATAGTGCACAGACCTTGCCATCCTAGACAGAAAAATATAAATCGAGTCTTAGTTTAAAACTAGAAGTATTTTAGATACAATGAACATTATACGCACGGTTGACGGCACCCATCTTCGATGGTTACGGCACAGAATAATACAATCAGAACGGAAACTCCCATAAGAGCCAATGGAAGCAAGTTTGGAATTTAACGGCACCAATAGGCAACGCTGTGGTCCTATATATCCCAACATGGCGAACGTGTGTGATTTGTGTTGAAACTCATTTATTTCTGTAAATTCTGGAAAGAAATCTTAATTTTCCGGCCTCACTCGACTTATTCTATTGGCATTTCAGAATGAAAATATCGCGGATCATGTCCTATATTTTTTTTCCGCGCGCGAATCCAGATGTAAACATCCTATATCCCAACATGGCGGACGCGAAATGAATTTGCTTCAAAATCCGACATAGTTTCCGTTCTGGTTGTATTATTCTGTGGTTACGGGACCGAAGAAAATTGTAAAAATTACAGTGAGCAGTGTAGTGAAGCGTGTAATTTGGCAACATTGCAGCTTGTCCGTCTAACTCTTAAGGGCCAAACCCGAGTATTCACGTTTTCCCCCCTCTGGTCGATCTTACATTGTTTCAGTCTTTATTCCGGATGCACACGATTATCAATGAAAACACTTACAAGATCAGAGTTCTTCCGGCGCCTTCAATTCATCGTATAGGCAATTCCAACTCCCCCAAGTACGAATAGTTAACTACCTTCCCCTACATAAACGGAAGAGTGGTGTCCTTTTGAACTAACCGCGCCTTCAATTCGTCGTGTAGGCAATTCCAACTCCCCCGAGTACGAATAGTTAACTACCTTCCGTTTACGCATAAACGGAAGACTGGCGCTCTTTTGAAACAATCCGGTTCTCACCAGGTGCCACGATATAATTAATCGGATGCGGATTATTACGCTCATACTCTGGTGTCTAATTAAATTGTGAATCATCATTCCCGGCAAAGAAAGGGTGAAGAAATTAAGATGAAAATTTCCCAATATTACTGCCCTAAGCCACATATATGCTCGCGCAAATAAAATCGCTGTGGCGAAGCGTGCAATCCAGCAACGTTGCATCTGGCTCATTGAAACCCATTGTAATGTATGTGAATATGTGGTGCCGGCGTTGGCCGCCAGAGAGCGTGGTATACGTGTAGGGTGAACGAGCTGAGCGGCTGAGCCGGTTCCTGCATCATTCACTTCTCTGGATTGTATTCGTGTGTGTTCTTAAGTAGTCGTCCCCGGTATCGGTAATAATGTATACGATAAGTGATTATTGAATAAACTGACTAGTAGAAATTTTTAATACTTATTGTTCTCGTTATTCCTCTTATCCACTCGGACTTTATCTCACCCATGAAAAATATCGAACTATCTAGGAATCGTCGATGACCATTGGATTCGATCTATTCTATGGGTTCAAATGGACAGAATCCCATGTTGCCAAATAACACGTTTCGCCACTGTAAAAGCGTTTATTGAATTAAAGAGTGCATTTTGGAAGTTTTTAGTGCTGCCATCGACTTTTTTTGGGTTTTTACACCAGAATCGACTATTTAATCGCTTATAGCAAAGTGCAACAGTCCCCATTGTAAGAGAAATTCGTCGGAGTCAGAGAAAATCCTATTACCACGGAAGCATCCCTAAATGGACTTTGCCAGATTGCGCGCTTCTCCAAGACTAACGGTGAACTTCAATTCATCTAGCATAGCTAGCACTCTCGTCTAATTTATTAAATTTCTTCGTGCAACTCAGTGGCGCTGCATGCATCCTGGCAACGTTGCATTTCGATCATTTGAACCAAATTGAAAGAACGAATTCAAGGATGCTCATTGCTCACTCAATATTTCGATCTTTTTCGAGGGTTTAAACGGACACGAAATTAAGCTGTTGCAAACTTTTGCTACAGGCTTATTAATAGTTGATATTGGGATAAAACCCTGTAAAAATAACGATTAGCGCACTAAAAAATCACGAAATCTACTCCTAAACTCACAAAATGCTTTTAAACGCGAGACCGTGGTGGCGGCCGAGGCGAGGCCGCCCAAATCTAATGGCAATTGTTTGCTTCGGCTTCTTGTGTGGTGTTGCGAGAACACCTCGCGTGTAGATGGCGCTGATTGAAGATAGGGGAAACCCAATGCAAACCGTGGCCCCGGCCGCCATTACGGTCTCGCGTTTAAAAGCATTTTGTGAGTTTAAGGAGTGGATTTCGTGATTTTTTAGTGCGCTAATCGTCATGTTTATAGGGATTTTACCCCAACATCAACTATTAATAAGCCTGTGGCAAAAGTTTGCAACAGCTCCATTCAGAGAGCTGTCATTGCGTACGTGATGCGCTACGCCCCTGGCGTACAATTATTTGATCTATTCAAAACAAAACGTCGAGCTCTTCAAAATGCAGGAAATCTTAAAAGTTAAGCGTTTCAGCTTACCGCGCCTCTCACTCAAACCCCCTTCCTATATAATCTTCTCTAATTTTTATCTAATTGGGTCAAGGGCGAAACTTCAGCGAAATTTCAGACTCTTTCTTTTGTGCATGTAATGAGTAAATGTATCGATTGGGAATGCAAAAGCGAGCAATGGGAACGAATCTCTAAGCAGCCTCCCCCTCTCCCCTATCCCCTATCCCCTCTCCCTAATCCCCTCCACACCCCCTCCACCCTCAACCACCCCTCGCTATATGCTGTCTTCCATTACAAGAATACATCATCACGAAGCTACTCGGATAAACAATGATTTACAAGAACAGAAAGATAACGAAGCCCCACGGGCTGCACGGGGGGATTTTTCAATGACATGCATCAATGAGTGTTTATACAGTGTCCATCAACGTTGCTATTTGTAGAGATTTCGCTACTATGTTTATTGACTGTCTCTCTCAATGCCAACTTTACGTTTCGGACAGAACAATGGGATTTGTTGCACACTTTTGCCGCCGATGACCCATATGTAGCATTTTTCAATCTATAACGTTACATATCCACTTTGGACAACTTTCAGGGAAATGAAAAAAAATGAATGACTTACGCCTCACGCGCTTATGTTTTTTGCTTACTTTCGTGTCGTATTTACCTACTATGGGTTTGGAATTTCGCCACCAGAGTGAGCCACCTTATTCAGCACTGCGTGTGTAACGTTTTTCTGCGGAAAAAAACCACTTTCGATTTTTTTGTCGCTTGTATAACGTTTTTCGGTGGGCCCTTCAAATTTTGCAATTTATGGCGACAAAATTGAAATAAAGTAACAACTTTTTAACAGCTTATGGACAATTCTCCATACCCTCAAGTTGCAATAAAGTTGCAACTTTTGACACATGGACACATATACTCTGTTCGGGATAAGAAGTAAGTACAATGGGAAGTCAGGTAAGAACGCACTATATTGCAACGCAGCGGTTCCTCGGATGCCGATTCTCGACCGCTACTCTCGTTCAAGAGACCGGCCTTTCAGACCCTTTTATTCAACCAGACAATACCGTGAACTGACCAATTATAGTCCCTTGAACACCCGCACTCCAAAATTAAATTTTTGCGGCATTCGCGAAGTTTGAATGACTGACTTTTAATTTAAATTCTCCTCGACGTGCTCAGAAAAATGATACCTAATGGCGGCTCAGTATGTAACTTTTGTACGATTATGAAATTCTGAAATCACTTAATCAGGAATGCCGAAATCGTTGAAAAATTACATACTGAGCCGCCATTAGGTATCATTTTTCTGAGCACGTCGAGGAGAATTTAAATTAAAAGTCAGTCATTCAAAATTCTCGAATGCCGCAAAAATTTAATTTTGGAGAGCGGGTGTTCAAAGGACTATAATTGGTCAGTTCACAGTATTGTCTGGTTGAATAAAAGGGACTGAAAGGACGGTCTCTTGAACGAGAGAAGCGGTCGAGAATCGGCATCTGAGGAACCGCTGCGTTGCAATATAGTGCGTTTTTACCTGACTTCCCATCGGACTTCTTATCCCGAACAGAGTAGGTATAGGTGAAAGTGACACATACGCAAAAAGTAGGGTAGACAAAAAAGCAAGCTCCGAAAAGTTTCGATTTTTTTGCCGTTTCATTACAACTTTAACGCCATTTATTTGCAACTTTAGGGTCAGATGATATAAAATTGCCAACATTTGACGACTATTTGGCGATAGATTGTAATTAATGCTACATTGGGAGTGGAGTGTCAATTTTATGCAAAAACCACGAGGGAAGGGGGCCCGATGGTCATGGGCGGATACAAGGAATTGTCTTTCTCTCTCTCCTCCCATTTGAAAACGTGCGTTAGAAAAGGACAGACGAGGGGGCTAAAGTCATGTGATGGCCCCCTCTGCTGTCCTTTCCTTTCACCTAAGTTCAAATGGAGGGAGAGAGAGAAAGACAATTCCTTGGACCCGCCCATGCCGATGGTGAAAAAGAAACTTCTAAAATCTACTAATGGCGAGGAGGTAAATTTAAACAACGCATCAAGACCTAAGTTGATCGAGCACATAGGATTTGACCTCATTGTTACACCCCACAAATTAGAATGTTGCACAGTTTTGCTCTAAGCTCTTTTGGGTCAATTTAGAGGTAAAAACCTCGAAAAATAGCGAAAAGGTAGCACTAAAAACTCACGAAATCCCATCTTAATCTCATAAAATGATTTTATATGCGCAAACGCAATGGCACCGTTGGACACTAATAATGGAATATTCCTATCTTAATTTGGTCATACTCTCTCTAAGCTGGCAAGGAAGATTTGCAGAGTAATAATTACTCCCATCCACATCCACATCCGATTAATGGTACCGTGACACCTGGTGACACCGGTGTCAAAGAAAAGTCGTCTCTTATTGGTCTTTTCTTGCTGGAGTTAGTTATACCTATAGTATTATTAGACAAGAGCCTCCCATTATTAGTGATCAACGCCGCCACGACGCGACGCTCGCATTTTTAAAAGCATTTTATGAGTTTTGTGGATTTTGCGAGTCTTTATTAGTGCTACCATCGTTAATTTTCAAGGTTTTTACATTATTAATGACTATTGTAACAGGATTTAGAAGGATAAAAGACAAGGTTTAAGGCGACCATCATTACAGCTAGTCAGGCCGAGCTATATATTGATAATAAATGTTGTGTCAGCTGTGCGACCACCACGAGAAGCAACCGTGTCGCTCTCTACACATATGTATATTCAGGTAGACTTACATCTAACATACATCTGAATAGATCCTTAAATCGTTTACAGCAAAAGTGTGCAACAGACCCATTACTCATGCCTACTCAAGCTTTCACAGTTTGACATAGGAATTTAATTTTTCAGATATCGATAGTAGCTAGGTAACATATGTAAGTATTAAAAAAAGAAAAAAAAAAAAAAAAAATGTAACGACTCGAGTTAGTATTCGGTAAGGCTTAGCTAGCCAGTTTCAGTGTCTCAATGTCTAAAATACGACATTTGTCATATGTGTGTATTAATTTAATTTTCAAGTGCTATAATGATCTCCTAACCGTAGAATTTAGAACTTGAGAAGTCATGGATTTAAGAGGGATTATTTTAATCCTACTAATGATAATGGATAATCCTCAGTATAGTCACTCTCGTCGCATTTAAAATCGAGGGATGCGAATAGAAAGATAGGCCAATGACCTGCACATCCAGTGTTGTCAGACGTACGGATTTAGATGCCAGGTGGATACAGGAATTTGAGTTCCTCTCTCTCTCTCTCTCTCTGCGGTCATTTAAACAAATGTGATATAATGTAGAAGGATAGCAAAGTGGCCATCACGAGACTTTTTTCTCTATTTCCGTCTTTTTCTATTGCACGCGTTCAAATGGAAGGAAGGAGCAAGAGAAAGAGACAGAGAGATACTTTGTGTATCCGCCCATGCTTTAGGCCGTATAGTTCCCTGAAGAATCAATGTAAAGTATACGACTTTCAACCTTAAATCTGGCAACACTGTGCATTCCTCAAGAGAGATCGTTTAATCTTTCATTATTTCCTCGCAGTAACTTTAGTATTGATGTGTTAACGACAGTCCATCAAAACAAGATTTTCTAAAGATGGGCTATTTTTCTACCCATAATTTGACATTTAATCGAACGGTCTCGCTTTTGGTGTCAGTTATCGGCACTATAAACGCTCGAAACTCACCTCATGAGAATCATTTTACGAGTAAAAATTCGTTTTAAGGGGGTCATTCACCCAACAAATTCGATTTTTTTCTCCCTTCAAATTTATTTTTCCACTTTTCTTGTAGCACATTTCCTTGTTAAGATAATGATATATTTTATTCAAAGTTGCTTGAAAGTAAATTTCAATAATTTTTCAAAGTATGCATTGGAACTAGGCTAATACAAACGGGATTTCCCATTACTAGTTCCCATTCCGGTCTTTTACTTGAATTCAGTAAAGTAAATGGAGAAAACTCGAATAATGGCTTCATTTCCGTATTGTTTTCAATCGAAACACCATGGCTAGACTCAAGGGCGGATACAGGGAATTTTCTTTCTCTCTCTCCTCCCATTTGAAAACGTGCGTTAGAAAAGGACAGAAGAGGGGCCAAAGTCACCTGATGGCCCCCTGTGCTATCCTTTTCTAACCTATAAGTTCAAATAGAAGGAGATAGAGAAAGACAATTCCCTGTATCCGCCAATGGCTAGACTTCCTGTGTTGAGTCGCCTCCGCATACAAACCTATAGAAAAGAGTCGATCTTTAAGGGGAGAAGGATTTCCTATGTTAAACCATGTTAAATATGCTTCCCTTCTGGTGCATTTTTCTCAGGAACTATGGAACTATTTGACCTACAAGGCTGCAATATTGCATGAAGTTGTGTATGAGTGTTGGCTATAAGTGGAACTAGGAGTTTTAAAATTCATTGAAAACTTCTTTTTTTTTTTTCTTTTTTTTTCCAAAGTTGAAAGTTATTTGGTTGATTTTTTCACCTTTTTTTTGAGCTTTGAATGTCTATATAAAAAAAAAAAAAAAAAAAAAAAAAAAAAAAAAAAAAAAAGATACTCAAAATATCCTAGTCCTGCTTATAGAGCTTTTTCTGAGGAAAATTTGAAAAAAAAAAGTTTATGAAAATAGCATTACTGGTTCCTGAGAAAAGTGCACCAAAAGGTAAAAAAAACCAGGTTTTTCAGTATCACAAAAAGAAAAAACTAAAAATCAGCTGACCTGATAAGGACTCTTCAACTTTGAAAATTCATAAAAAATTGGTTTTTTTTCTAAACTATACAATACATCATATCATTTTAAAGCTGAGAACGTCCCCTTTCAAATAAAATTAAAAACAAAAGAACCAATTTTTTTTTTTTTTCATTTGGGACCTCCTACCCTCCTTAAGGGAACCAACTGAACTTCTGAGCAATAGATACTTAAGCATGGGTTCAATCAAACGGGAGAAAAACAAATCATCGATTGTACACTGTACGCAAGTGCATAATGCATATGCCCTCATAAGGGTAGCAAAAACTTTCGCTTGACGAGTTTAAATTTACTTTCCAACTTGCTCCCCCTTTCCCCCCTTTTTTTGCGGAGAGAGGGGGGGGGGGCTCATCGTGACATGAAAGAAAAACTAGGCTGTCGGGCCCGGGGCCAAGGGGAGGGGGGGGGGGGCTGTGCCCAACGACCGGGTCGAAGCGCGACGGTGAATTTCGCGAAATTTTCGCGCTCTCTACCGTTCAAGAGCGCAAACCTTGGCCTCTAAGCCTCCAAAGCGCAGCGATGACGCATGTGCAGTTGCCCAGATCGATACGCAATCCTCCTGTTCTGCTCTTGACGATCTTTGAAAGAGGAAGCGGGGGGGTAGTGGATAGGGGAAGAGGTGGGATGGGGTGAGTGGGGTGGGGGAGGGTTAAGGGGAGGGGGACGATGAGCAGAGGGAGAGAGGAGAACTGCTGATGGAGAGGCTGAGAAGTTTAAAGCTCGTGGTTCATTTATTTTATTGAGTACCTCTTCTGTTTTAATCAAGTATAATCAAGTATTAACATAAACTCATTTTAACTTTCTTACTTATTATATTATAGACTGTTTTAGTAGAGCAATATAATGCATTGATCGTCGTCCGAGGACCTCTGGTTCAATGGTGGCTCGTGAAATGCGATTTATCGATGTCCACTCCATTTAAACTATTGAAAAATATCGATTTCTCGGGGGCTCAATTGCACCCCCTGATGATCGATACTTTTCTAAAGTTTTAAATGGAGTGGACATCGATATATCGCATTTCACGAGCCGCCACTGCTCTGGTCCCAAACAAACTCTGATTCAATGCAGTTTCCCCATAAGTGCATTTTTTAATAAAAATTTAGACTTATAATTAAATCAAACATTTATTTTAATATACAATGCATTTGGAGGTTGGAAATACCCAATTCATCGCCAGATTCCCTTTCACTCCACAACAACAACAATATGTAATATAGGGAATGGATTCCAAAAAAAAAAAAAATCGTCGTAAAAATGCATCGTTTAATCTGTAATATCTTGTTGATTTCAGTAATTTTAGTCGTAAAACCAGGAGTAATGGAGCATTTTTGAGGACGAAGAATTCATAATCGCAAAAACAAATAGCATTGATTTCTTGGTTTAGAAGCCAAATTTTCTGTTCAAAACTGCGCTTATAGGAAAAATAAATTGAATCAAAGCTTGTTTGGAACCAGAAATCCTCGAGCGGCAATCGATACGATATATTGCTCAGCTAAAAGATAGTCCATAGAATCGATCGTTATGGGTTTGTTACAAACTTCAGTTATATTTAAGCTACCCTTCTCTTGATGTCACGAACAAGAGCTAAGAAATTATAACTCCAACTCACCTTCATCCCCTTTATCTTCATCGCTGCCGTAGCGCCAGTCTCCTGAGTGAGCTGAAACAGCCAGGAAAAAAAAATCGACGTTAAAATACTTTGTTTTATAATTTTATCTTTCATGTCTTTACAAGTTCAATTTATGTCCTAATTTTTGTAATAATAATTAATAGCTTTCTATTTCTCTCTCTCTCTCTCTCTCTCTCTCTCTCTCTCTCTCTCTCTCTCTCTCTCTCTCTCGCCTTATCCTCTCATTTCATCAATGGTTTCCGCATCCATATAGGTGGACCGTGACCAAAAAAGTGGGGGGGGGGCGCTAAAAAGTGATGACCTTTTTTTTGGGGCTTCTTAAGTTTCAAGTGATGACTTTTTCCTGATTTTTAGCCCCTTCCCCCAAAAAAAGTGGTGGGGGGCTATAGCCTCCCCTAGCCCCTGATACGGTCCACCTATACGCATCCACTTCTGTAATCAGAAAATGTCTCAATGGGCTGTTGTACACTTTGGCTAGAGACCTTTTATACAGGGTGTAAAAAAAAAAGGAGCAGCTCCGAATAACTCGAGTTTGGGTTCGAATTTCAAAAAACGCTGAAACACGGGTTCCATTATTTTAAGGGGGACATCTTTTAGGGGGGTTGCCAAATTCCAGGCCCCCCAGGGGGGCGGGTACGGGGGTCACCGCCCCCCTAAATCACATTTCTCAAATGGCGACCCCTAGTTTTTATTACATAACTTTGAAGAACATCAAATTCTAAGCATTTTGGCGCAAACCGCAGGTCGATATCTTTTTTCGTGTTCGAGATATCGAAAGTCAAAGTTCGATTTTGACCCATTTTCAAAAATTCATAACTCCCACTAAAAAAGTCGGAATTTAAAAAACTATTAGCTTAAAATGCTCTACAAAACAAGTCCTTTTCAGAAAAAAATACAACTGTCCAGGAAATTTGAATTTTAGGCTCCGAAAAAAATATTCAAAATTGTCGAAAATTTTGAATCGGCGATATTCTTGTAAAACGGCCAGAATCGACAATTTTGGCTTAAAACCTGTTGGCTGAGTCCAAATGAGCGATGCAAAGCTCTCTAAAGTCCCCAAAACCCCATTAAAGCCCGAGAGAGAGGTGTTTCCTGACTCTAAATTTAGCAGTGTTCTCAATACTGAGTTTGATCATTTTAAAGGTGATTTTGAGACTTTCTTGAGCTTTTAAGCGCTTTGCATCGCTCATTTGGACTCAGCCAACAGGTATTAAGCCAAAATTGTCGATTCTGGCCGTTTTACAAGAATATCGCCGATTCAAAATTTTCGACAATTTTGAATATTTTTTTCGGAGCCTAAAATTCAAATTTCCTGGACAGTTGTATTTTTTTTCTGAAAAGGACTTGTTTTGTAGAGCATTTTAAGCTAACAGTTTTTTAAATTCCAACTTTTTTAGTGGGAGTTATGAATTTTTGAAAATGGGTCAAAATCGAACTTTGACTTTTGATATCTCAAACACGAAAAAAGATATCGACCTGCGGTTTGCGCCAAAATGCTTAGAATTTGATGTTCTTCAAAGTTATGTAATAAAAACTAGGGGTCGCCATTTGAGAAATGTGATTTAGGGGGGCGGTGACCCCCGTACCCGCCCCCCTGGGGGGCCTGGAATTTGGCAACCCCCCTAAAAGATGTCCTCCTCAAAATAATGGAACCCGTGTTTCAGCGTTTTTTGAAATTCGAACCCAAACTCGAGTTATTCGGAGCTGCTCCTTTTTTTTACACCCTGTATAATGGTCAAATCAGTATTAAAAAATCTAAAAATAACGACGGTGGTAGCGCTGAAAACTTACAAAGCTCACTCCTAAACTCATGAAATGCTTTCAAATGCGCAATCGTAATGTCTACGTGTTGGGCACTACAGTAATGATAATGGGAGATTCCCATCTAATAATACCGTCACTCCATCAAGAAGTGACCAATGAGAGACGACTTTCCCTTGGCACCGCACCGGTGCGTTGACTTGGTGTGTCACTAGGTGTCAAGATATCATTAATCGGTTGTTAATCACTCCTCTGATGGCTAGTTACTCTGTAAAGCTTCCTTCTCAGCATGCAAAGAGCAACAATATTACGACGGGAATCTCCCAATATTTGTGCCCAATACCGCCATTACAGTCGTACGTCTACAATCATTTCATGTGTTAACGAGTGGATTTTTTAAGTTTTTAGTGCCAGTAGCGCACCGAGAGTTTCTTCATCTCTCTCTTTTCTCCATTAAGAAACGTATGTTAGACAAGGATGGACAAGGGGATAAAACCCCCTCTTTCTGTCCTTTTCCTACTTTTACATTCAAATGGAAAATGAGAGAGATGGAAGAGATCCTGGTTGCGCCAATGCAACGAGAGTTTCTTCATCTTTCTCTCTCTCTTTTTCCTCCATTAAGAAACGTATGTTAGATAAGGATGGACAAAGGGATAAAACCTCCTCTTTCTGTCCTTTTCCTCTTTTTACATTAAAATGGGAAATGAGAGAGGTGGAAGAGATCCTGGTTGTGCCAGTGTTTAGTGCTCTACCTTCGTTATTATATTTTTACAGGTTTTAACATCTGAATCGACCCTTGAATCGCATACAGCAAAAGTGTGCAACAGCCCCATTCGGCAACGTTGCATTTCGGTCATTTAAACCCATGGAAAAGATCGACGAACCGGGCGATCAGTGATTACTCTCTATAAGCAGATCTTTTGCGTGAGATTCAAATGGGCAAAATTAGCAACGTTCACAAACTGCATGAATTCGTCATTGTTTAAGACGTGCACACTGCAATACAACATGCACGCGAATTATATATCACCGTAAGTACCTTACGTGTACACGCATGTAAACACTCGCGCAAGATACGGAATGGCATTAGATCGATTAACTGATCGAATGATTGATGGATTGATCCCCTTTTCGGTTATTCTTTTTATATTTTTGACATGTGCCATTAAGAAAAGCAGGAAAAAGCACATATAATATGCGCAGGCACAATTTATGATAAACGTAAACAATTACTGATTACGTCAATTGAATTTTCATTCACAAAAAATCGAACTTCAAAATGGGAACATTTCAAGAGACACGCAGTAACTATTTCCTGGAGCTTTGTAAGCTATATATGAAGATGACCTAACCAACGACGGAGAACCAGTGGCTGATCAAGATATCATTCAAAGGAGGTGCTGAGTTTTTTTTTTTGGGGGGGGGGGGGGGGGGCTGAAACCTACTTTTTCAACAAAAATCTCAAAATTTCCTTGAAAATCCCTCCCTTGAAAGTGTACACTGTTGGCCCAAGGGGGGGGGGGTAACGGAGTACAGGTTGCTTCGAAACATTGCGTTCATTACTTGCAAGCTAGAGAGGGGTGACATCCGAGAGAGTGCCTCCCCCATCCCCTTCGGCCCATACTTTAAACTAAAAGAGCCTCGCCAAATTTGGACCCTTTTTTTCGCCCCTCGAAATCCTGAACCAAATATGGCTTAAATTTCTCCCTATAAGGTGACCTGATACTCGTGTTTTTCAGCTTGAGTATACACGCACGGTTTCCGAGATACCGGGGGGGGGGGCAAAGTTCCCCATTGAAAGCATTAAAATTGCTACATTTCAATGGGGAACTTTGCCCCCCCCCCCATATCTCGGAAACCGTGCGCATACTCAAGCTGAAATTTTAACACGAGTATCAGGTCACCTTAGGGAGTAATTTAAGCCATATTTGGTCCAGGATTTCGAGGGGCGAAAAAAAGGGTCCAAATTTGGCCCTTTTTTGGCGAGGCTCTTTGCGGCGCTCACAGACAATTTTTTCGAAACTTGTTTTTTGGTATCCACATGAAACATTTCAAGGAAGGTCCAAGCTGAATTTGAAATAAACCGCTCCAGACAATATACGCGAAAAGTCGAAAGCTGTTTGGAAGATAATCATACATGCGTAATTATTATGAACTATGTCAATAGGGTCTGTTGCAAACTTTTGCTGCAGCCGATTTAAGGGTCTATTCAGATGTAAATATCTCCAAAAACTACAAAGGCGACTCTAAAAACTTATGAAATCCACTCCTACACTTATTAGATGCTTTTAAACGCATGATCGTAATGGCGGTGTTGGGCACTCATAATGGAAGATTCTCGTCTTAATTTTGTCACTCTTTCTACGCTTGGAAGGGAGATTCACAGAGTATAACTATGTAGTCACCAGAGGAGTGATTAACAGCCGATAAAAGGTACCTTGACACCTGGTGACATGCACCGGCGCCAAAGGAAATAAGTCGTCTCTTAATGTCCACTTCTTGATGGAGTGACAGTACTATTATAGATGGGAATCTTCCATTTATTAGTGCCCAATACCACCATTAAGATCGCGCATTTCAAAATATTTCATATGAGTTTAGGAGTGGATCTCGTAAGATTTCAGAGCTACCATTGTCATGTTTGGAGGTTCCGAGGTTCTTAAATCTGCAATGAGTGTAATGACTTTTAAATCATCTGTATCAAAAGTGTGCAACAGCTTCATTAATATTTGGCAGTCTCACTGAAATATCATAGCATTATTTTTGCAATCAAATAGCAACGTACATTATTGGTTTTTTTTTTTTTTTTTTTTTTTTTTTTTTTTTTTTTTTTTTTTTTTTTTTTTTTTTTTTTGCAGTCAAATTGCAATGAAGACGAAGATGACGCGAAGGTGAAAATAGTTCAGAGGTTGGTCATGTTTTTTATCTCGAAATTATACTCATGATAATTATTAATACATGGCAGTCTTAATGCAAATATCGTAGCATTATTTTTGCAATAAAATAGCAACATCATTATAGTTTTTTGCAGTCAAATTGCATTGAAGACGAAGACGACGCAAATGTGAAAATGGTTCAGAGGTTGGTCATGTTTTTTTATCTCGAAATTTTATTAATTATAATTATTAATTCATGGCAGACTAATTTCAATATCATAGCATTGTTTTTGCAACCAAATAGCAACGTACATTGTTGTTCTTTTTTGTTTTGTTTTGTTTTGTTTTTGTTTTTGTTTTTTTGTTTTTTTTTTGCAGTAAAATTGCAATGATGACGAAGATGACGCGAAGGTGAAAATGGTTCAGAGGTTGATCATGTTTTATCTCGAAATTATGTTAATGATAATTTATCAATACATGGCAGACTTATTGCAATATTATAGCAATATGTTGGCAAGCAAATAGCACCATCATTGCTTTTTTTGCAGTCAAATTGCAATAAAGACCAAGATGAGGCGAAGGAGAAATGGTTGATCATGTTTATTATCTCGATGAACATACTGAGCAACAAAGAGTATTCACTAGAATAGCAATGTGAAGTGTATGTTCGATTGATATGCGTTCAAGAGTGAATCTTGATTGACGGATACAGCCGGATAAAGAAAGCCTTGCGCATCAGCTGAGTGACAGACACTGACAGGAAAGTTCGGAGTATAAGTAGGTATACTGTATTCACGGCGAATCTCAGCTTTAGAGTGTAGAGTGGATAGCGTCGTAGAGGACGCACTCGTGCATGGATGCACTTTCAACTGAAGGTCAAGTCAAAGTATTAAGAATCCAATCCAATCCCGTATACAAAAACAGAATAGTTTTCTTGAAGAAATACAGAATCCGCCAACCCAAGATACAGCGCAAGTTTTGTCGGAGTTTTGACGATGTGATGCGTCCGACGCACTATATTGCCGGAGATCGTCAAAAAGTGGCCAAAAATAAGAAAGTACATTTTTCATAAACTTTTTTTTTTTATAAACTTTCTAGACCAATTTTTATCACAGAGAACAATTTCTGCAAGTATTTTGAACATGAAAAGGTCACTCTGAAGAGTCATAACTGACGCTGAGAAGGTCAAAAACGATGATTTTTTATGACTGGTTTGACACTGATTTTTGCCACTTTTTTTTCGATCTTAAACCATGTAGCGATGACTCATAAGGGTACGTCTGGTATTTGTTTTAAACAATCATATGAGCACGTGAATGTATGAAAACTAATTTTTGCCGTTTGAAAATTGAGAGAGAGAAAGAGAGAGAGAGAGAGAGAGAGAGAGAGAGAGAGAGAGAGAGAGAGAGAGAGAGAGAGAGAGAGAGAGAGAGAGAGAGACAGAGAGAGAGAGAGAGAGAGAGAGAGCGCACGTTTAATGAAATAAAGATAAATTTGAGAATTATAGCTGTCAATGTGCCTGTTGCAAACTGTTACTGTATAAACAAATAAAACAGTGCTTTTCAAGTAAAATAAATTAATGCTTCAAAACTCAGGACACCGTTGGAAAGTTCGAAGTTCTACGCCTATACGCAAAGGGTGTATCCAGGATTTCTGTCCGTTGGGGGGAGGGGAAAAAAAACTAATCTCGTAAGAAGTCTCCGATATAACATATCGTTTTTCATATTCGAGGTATCGAATGTTGTAGGTAGATTTACAAAAAGAGTATTTTTTTTCGGTATCAAAATAAATTAAATAAACAAATAAATAAAAAATAATAATAAATTATTAAATAAAAAAGTAAATAAATAAATAAAAAAATAAAAATAAATAAAAAAAATTAATTAGAAACTAATTAAATTAATTAAATAAATTTAATTGTTTTAGCTTTGATCCTGTTTTATTCTTTTCACATATTGTTGAATTTTCGGGCTACTTGTGTAATTCTGTTGTTTATCAAAATAAATCTAACCCTAGATTGAATCACGTTGAGTCGGTCCTTTATCAGGCTCAATCTCCGCACGGTGATGCACACTGCACCCTCCTTCCTTTCTCCCTGTTTATCATCAGTTTTACTCGTTTGTAGTGCGGCTTCAATCATTTACATGCTAATGGCGGCAATATACGTTGAGCTCAGCTATTGCTTTATCCAATTGATCCCCGCAGTTATCCTACGTTGTTGCCAAAAGCTCCTCTTTATTTACAATAAATTAGTAACTGTGAGCTCATAAGTATGTAAAAAAAGCGCTTCGTGACTTGGGAACAAGCAATGCAGCTGTTGCAAACTTTTGCTACAGGCTTATTAATAGTTAAAATGGGGTAATACCCTGTAAAAATAACGATTAGCGCACTAAAAAATCACGAAATCCACTCCTAAACTCACAAAATGCTTTTAAATGCGAGACCGTAATGGCGGCCGAGGCCACGGTTTTCTTATGGCAATTGTATGCTTCTTCTTCTTCGTGTGTGGTGTTGCGAAAATACCTCGTGTAGATGGCGCTGATTGAAGATAGGGAACCCCAATGAAAACCGCGAGGCCCCGGCCGCCATTACGGTCTCGCGTTTAAAAGCATTTTGTGAGTTTAGGAGTGGATTTCGTGATTTTTTAGTGCGCTAATCGTTATTTTTACAGGGTATTACCCCATTATCAACTATTAATAAGCATGTAGCAAAAGTTTGCAACAGCTCCATTGCCAATTGAGGACTTGGGTGCGGAAAGGGCACTTCTTCATTTCAGTGTCTCACTATCTCATTTCCTGCTTTATTTCTTTGAATGAATATGAATAAACTTAATTTTTCTTGGAGATTGCACTAAAAGCACTTATAAATTGTGAATAATTTTCAGTAAAATTTTCAGCATAATACAAGTATTTGCTTTACTTGGAGAGAAAAAATATACTGAGGAAATAATGAAGCAATGTAATGCACAACCCCAGCCCTTCTCGCGCATAAAGAACCTCAATGGGTCTGTAGCAAACTTTTGCTACAACGATTAAGAGTGTTTAATCTATAGTAAAATCGCATCAGAAAGTTATAAAATGCAATAATAAACTCACAAGAGGTGTTTAATGAAATCCAAGATGGCGGATAAATATCGAGAAATCTGTATGCATGCACCGTGAACATCCAAGGATGGCCAACTTTGAAAACCTCACTGCAGGTAGAGGTTATGTGTTTGTTTACGTTGTGATTGGTTGTGATCGATATTGTGAGGTTGGCTATCCTTGGATGTTAGTGGTGCATGCATACAAATTGCTCGATATTTATCCGCTATCTTGGATTTCATTTAACACCTCTTGTGAGTTTATTAATGCATTTTATAACTTTCTAATGCCACCAATGGGCTTTTCAGGCGATTTTACATTAGATTTAACACTCTTAATCGTTGTACCAAAAGTTTGCAACAGACCCATTGTATTGCATAATGGTGGCTAGTGGAGTAGTGTGGAATTCGGCAACATTTCAGTTTGTCCTATTGAAAACTATGAGAAATATCGAATTATTGGGTGTTCGGTGAACATCATCGCATTCGACTTACAAGGTGAATTTAAATGGACATAATACAACGATGCCAAATTGCACGCTACGACACTGATGGAGGCTTATATTAAAATTTGTGCTAATTTTTAAGGAGAATAAGCAGCACTTTCATTTCATTTACAACGAAGTTTTATGCCTCTGAATGGTTCGAAGGAACTGTGTATTCAAGGATATAGAACGACACACTTTGACTCTTCAGCATAGCTCTTATGTCAGACTGATGAATGCTTCTAATTCGGCAACGATGTTACTTAATGTTTAGTCGTTGATAGGTTGAGTCGTGGTTTAGGAATTCGCGTCGCGTTGCGTTGATCAGCCGGCGGACGACGCACTTTAGGTCCGAGATCAAGAAAAGGGGGCAAAAAATCAGTGGAAAAAAATCATAAGTTTTGACCTTTCAAGCTTAATTTAAAGCTGTTAAGGTGAATCTTTAGCGTTTAGTGCCGATTTCTGCCACCAGAGCGCTACCGTTCGATTAAAGTCAAATTACAATCTGAAAGTAATTTATTTTTAAGAAAACGGAAGGTCAGTTACTAGATAATCATCTGAAGAGTGTCTCCCAAAAAATCTCGTAATAACTTCAAAAATAAGGCTGAAAATATACCAAAAAATGAAATCATATCGCATTTCGATACAAGAATCGATTCGCGATATTTCATTTTTTGGTACTTTCAGCCTTATTTTTGAAGTTATTGGCGAGATTTTTTGCAGAGACACTCTTCAGATGATTATCTAGTAACTGACACTCTCCGTTTTCTTAAAAATAAATTACTTTCGGCCTGTAATTTGACTTCAATCGAACGGTAGCGCTCTGGTAGCAGAAATTGGCACTATTAACGCTGAAGATTCACCTTAACAGCTTTAAATTAAGCTTGACAGGTCGAAAAATCTCGCTAATAACTTCAAAACTAAGGCTGAAAGTACCAAAATACGAAATATCGCGAATCGATTCTTGTATGGAAATGCGATATTTCTTTTTTTTGGTACTTTCAGCCTTATTTTTGAAGTTATTGGCGAGATTTTTTGCAGAGACACTCTTCAGATGATTACCTAGTGACTGACACTCCGTTTTCTAAAATAGAAATTACTTTCGGCCATTAATTCGACTTGAATCGAACGGTAGCGCTCTGGTGGCAGAAATCGACACTAAACGCTGAAGAAGCACCTTATGTGACATTGCTAGGTTTGGATTTCATGTGAAGCGTGTTTTCTGTGATTGAAATTGGCCTTGAAAGTTTTTGAATGGGAACTTTGATGAGAAATTTAATTTATGATTTTTGGCCCTCTTTTTGGAAATCTCAGACCATAGTGCGGCGCGCGACGTGACGCAACGCGGCGTCCCGTAGACTCAACACTCAACACTGAAGGATCTATCAAAATTCGCAAGACGGGATGACAATACGACATACGACAGGACCCGACGCGACGGCGCAATGTGGTTCAAAATCGTTAAAAAGTGGCCAAAAACCATAAAGTAAATTTCTCATCACTTCATCATCTTATCAACATTCAACACTAATTTTAATAATAGAAAACCCTTTCAACCAAGTAATTTAAACCTAGACATGTCACTAAAAAGTTTTAAATCAAGGTTAATAGGTCAAAAAATATGATTTTTTTTTTCAACGACTCTTTTTCACTTATTTTTTGCCACTTTTTTTTCGATTCCAGATCATTGAGTGGTAGGGGTAGCGTCGAGACGTTCGGAGGACCATTAATCTAAAGTGTCTGGCTCCAGGTCATGTGCATTTCCGGTGCGGTGCGGTGCTGTGCCCTCAACCGTGGGCTAATACAGGACTTTGTGTATCTCTTTCTCTTTTCATTTGAACATATGCGTTAGAAAAGGAAAACAGAGAGGGCCATCACGAGACTCTAGCCCCTATCCATGTATAATACAGGACTTTGTCTATCTCTTTCTCTTTTCATTTGAACATATGCGTTAGAAAAGGAAAACAGAGAGGGCCATCACGAGACTCTAGCCCCTATCCATGTCTAATACAGGACTTTGTCTATCTCTTTCTCTTTTCATTTAAACATATGGATATATGCGTTAGAAAAGGATAGCAAAAGGGGACATCAAATGACTCTAACCCCTATCCATGTCTTATTCTAACACACACGTTCTAATGGGAGGAGAGAGAGAGAGAGAGAGACAAATTCCTGTATCCGCCTCTGCCCTCAACAACCATAGACGCGCGTGTAATCGTGGATGCATATCACACCACGAAAATAGGGATACCGATTTTTTTTTTCAGGGTGATAAAAAGAAGAAGAAAAAATAATCGACTCACTAGTTAATTGATCTGTAAAATCGGAACGCAAGTGCACTTTGACATCTGCAAGGCACTTGGTATTCCAACTAAGTCCAACGAGTGGTATGGGCACGAGAATGGACCGCAACATCGTTGAGAAGGAAGCAGAAAAAATGTTTATATACAAAAGCAAGCAGATTGAAATACAAAAAATGTGGCAAATTAATTATCACAAATCGATTCTTGTATCGAAATGCGATATTTTCAATTTTTGGTACTTTCAGCCTTATTTTTGAAGTTATTGACGAGATTTTTTGCATAGACACTCTTCAGATGATTATCTAGTAACTGACATTCCGTTTTCTTAAAAATAAATTACTTCCGGCCTGTTATTTGATGTTAATCGAACGGTAGCGCTCTGGTGGCAGAAATCGGCACTAAACGCTGAAGATTCACCTAGAATGTAAAAAAGGAAAGAAAGGGAACGGAAAAAGAAAAAAAGGGAAAGAGGGGGGCTGGGGAGAAAAAAAAGTAACAACAAATTAGAAAGATGGGGGAGGGGAGAGAAAAAAACCAGACAGAAGGATTGGAAATGTCTACATCTACCTAGACTACCCTAGACTCCAAATTTTAGAGCTCCTGTTCTTAGGCATAGGGACAGTGCAATAATGTGCAAAGAAAAATTTGTCTCCCGAAAAGGGTAAATCTCCTTCCCTTGTGTACGAGGGGCATCAAATCATACCACAAAAATCATTGATGTTTTATTTTTCGTACGTAAGGCTGTGATCAGACCTTAAAGCCGCGCTAAGCCAACATCTGAGGACCATTATTTGGTTGCTCCGTAGGATCAATACCATAATACATGCTGAAGCATAGTGCTTGAATATTAATAATAATCATCATCGTCATAATAATAAAAACGGTGTAAAATAAGCTCGGCGTTTAAGGCATTCTTTCTTAATACGGTAGAATAGGGAGCATGCAACTATTCCTGCACTTAGGACATGGAATTGCATACTCGGAATATTGCAGGAGCTATTTTATCTGGAATCAGCTAGAGCGGTTAGCATCTAGAAAATCGGGTTCTGCTATGCAAGTGTCTGCGTCCGGATCGCATCAAAACGCATTGGTGAGCAGTCGGTGAACAGTTGCGGATATACAATACCGTCTCTAAACGTACCAAGCTGCTTCTTTGAGGTTAGGGTCTGCTTCTTTGAGGGTGGTATACGTACGCTCATGAGGAATGAAATATTGGTAAAATGCAAAATTGAGATTTATCCTCTCAAAACACGATTTTCAACTCTTTTACTGCTTCAGGGAAGTAACTAAGCCCTAAACTTTCATTACTGACGTACTTTTCCAATTTTGGTTGAACTTCAAAAAACCAACCAAATCCTCGATAACGCCATAAGTATTCCATAAGCTTACATGTACCAAGACGAACCCTAACCCCACTTTTTCAAAAGAAGCAGCCGGGTATGAGTAGAGGCGGTATTGGGTTATAGCATCGAGTGTAACCAAACGTTCATCGGTATACGTTTTGATGCATTTTTCGTCGCTCAACGTGATTTGAAAGGGTTCGATACTAAAAATTATTCCGCTCTGACGGACTGTTATATCCTCGACATGTATCTAAAATGTTAAGTTGGTACTTCATGAGTTGGCACACTTGCCTGTCAAGCTCTTGTCAAAACGAACAGCTGTTATCAAGTATTCTAATAAAATGAAGTCTCGAACCGTACCCTTGTCTCTCTCTCTTTTCCTTATTACATTTATTAAATCAATCATCTTAAGCAAAGATTTATCATGGACTTTTGGCTATTTAAAAATACACACTCACCATCCACAATAGGTCGCTTGGTGCAATAATGATAAGTCTCAATATACTATTCAAGACATAACAATGTCGTCATAGATGATTGTAGTGCGCGAAGGCAACGGTTAGCCAACAATGCACTCATCGGTCGCAATCTGCAGTGACAGTGACAAAACTTGCGTATACTGCTCTAAACAGTCTAAACTATCTTCTCTCACTTTCCCGTGACCCTTATGCATATCCATCTGTTTCTCGTGCCGTGTACAGAGCCTTGTATCACGACATTTAATTATCAAAATCGCATTTAAATGACGGGAGAAATTAGCATTTCTACACGGAAAAAAAGGATTAGTGAAAATAACCATACGGATACCTGATTTTGGAACCTGCTAGATGTTATGGTAAACTTGACTAGAAGTATGGTACATTTACCGATACTTTGAGTAAATTCGACATGCAATCAGGTAAAATCACCTAGTACCTAGTCAAAACATAGTATACTTCTGGTTAACATTACCATAACATCTAGCAGGTGCCAAAATCAGGTATCCGTTTGGTTATTTTCACCGTAGTTTTTTTCCGTGTACCAAAAAAGTTGATAAAAATGTCTCTGTTTACGATTTTAAGAATGAAAGAGAGATAGCAGTACACGGAGGCTACACGAGTGAGAGAGACAGTTTAGAACGATTGAAGAACTTCTTCAACGAATGACCTCATAATTAAACCCGCCTATAAATAAGTATAAGTAACATGATTCATTATGAAGGGCAAATTTCCTCCAGGCTCTCCCCCAAGAATCGATCATTCTCGACGGGGGGGGGGGGGGGGGGAAGGACAAGGAAACATGTTATTGCCAGAATCAACGAACTATGGGCAGTGTTGCCAGATCCAGGGTAAAAAGCCGTTTCGTCCCCATTTAAATCAATGTAAAACATACGGCATTTTCACCCCAATCTGGCAACACTGACCATTGGGAGGCTGATACAATGGTAAATGTTATAATAAGTCCTTTCTTAAGGAGGGGCAGCATGGGCGATCTGATTCCGGTTTTTTTGCCTCAATTTTTTACCCTACAATCAAAAATTGTAATTAATTTAGTGGAAATTAAATTTAGTGTAATTAAATTTAAATTAAAGTTCAAGTGTTTTAAAGTGGCTATCTGAACACCGAATGGAGCTGTTGCAAACTTTTGCTACAGGCTTATTAATAGTTGATATTGGGGTAATACCCTGTAAAAATAACGATTAGAGCACTAAAAAATCACGAAATCCACTTCTAAACTCACAAAATGCTTCTAAACACGAGACCTTAATGGCGGCCGAGGCCGCGGTTTTCTTATGGCAATTGTATGCTTCTTCTTCTTCTTGTGTGGTGTTGCGAGAACACCTCCTGTAGATGGCGCTGATTGAAGATAGGGAACCCCAATGAAAACCGCGGCCCCGGCCGCCATTACGGTCTCGCGTTTAAAAGCATTTTGTGAGTTTAAGAGTGGATTTCGTGATTTTTTAGTGCGCTAATCTTTATTTTTATAGGGTTTTACCAAATTATCAACTATTAATAAGCCTGTAGCAAAAGTTTGCAACAGCTCCATTCTAAAACTACTATTCAGGTGAGAACATTTGGCTTCAGTGGTGAGGCGTGATATTTGGCAACAATGTATTTTCTTTATTCAAATTCACCAAAAAAGTCGAACGCTTTAGTCATCGGCGATGACCAGGTTTTTCGACTTTTCTAATGTAATTAAATGGGAAGAAGGAACGTTGCCAAATCGCACGCCTCGCCACTGTTTGGCTTGTTTCTGTCAGGTGTCAGTTTTTACATCGTACAAATCCTTCCAGAGGAAACCGTTATATCGATTTCTGTGTCTAAATAGTAACTTTAAGACGCTGGAACGCAAAACCAACTTTAAATGGATTTGACAGAATAACTTTCTTTTTAAGGTTAAAAAAATAGAGGCAAACAAACTGAGCCTGCGCGTGAGAATGTTCCTGAGAGATTTTCATCATGGCTGACTCCTTGGTGTTTCAAAATCGCGTCCTACATCAATGGCATACGCAGGAATAAGTCTCTCTCGCTCTTTTCCCGTTTGAGTGGATGTACTAGAAAAGTAGAGAGATAGGGGCTGAAGACACGTTCGAGCCCCTGTTTGTGTCCTTTCCCTACTCACGTGTTCAAATGGGGAAAGAGAGAGAAAGACAAATTCCTGTGTACGCTACTGTCCCACATACCCTCTCTATTGCTACAGATCAGAGTTGGGCAAACGGGGGTGGTAATCGATTACACGATTACTGAGTAATCGTAATCGTCGTTTTTTCGGAGAGTGATTTTATGGTAATCAGAGTTGATTTTTTACAAGCCACCCATCATATTATTTGCAGAAGAATTAGATCTAATCGGAAAGACCCTAAAGTTTACTATGTATCCGTGAAAATACGAGTACATTTAATTACCATCCAAAGGTTTGACAATGGAGCTGTTGCAAACTTTTGCTACAGGCTTATTAATAGTTGATAATGGGGTACTGCCCAGTAAAAATAACGATGAGCGCACTAAAAAATCACGAAATCCACTCTTAAACTCACAAAATACTTTTAAACGCGAGACCGTAATGGCGGCCGGGGCCGCGGTTTTCATTGGGGTTCCCTCCTATCTTCAATCAACGCCATCTACACGAGGTGTTCTCGCAACACCACACAAGAAGAAGAAGAAGAAGAAGCATACAATTGCTATAAGAAAACCACGGCCTCGGCCGCCATTACGGTCTAGCATTTAAAAGTATTTTGTGAGCTTAGGAGTGGATTTCGTGATTTTTTAGTGCACTAATCGTTATTTTTACAGGGCATTACCCCATAATTAACTATTAATAAGCCTGTAGCAAAATTTTGCAACAGCTCCATTACCGATTACCCAGTAATCGTGTAATCGATTACACTCCTATTTGCCCAACTGTGCTACAGACCCTTGGTCAGGAGAAGAGACGTATAGTCGTATACACCAACGACTGGTCACGAAACGGTTCTTGTTTCCTATACTCTCCGGACATGCGGTGCTGCATCACCAAAATTTGAAGGCGAAAGAAAAAAAAACAATAAGTGGACAGTGACATTTGAAGGCCTTCGCTGATGCTGCCAGAGCATCTATATTCCATACTTTTTTTTTTTTTTTTTTTTTTTTTTTTTTTTGCACGCGCGTGAGTAGAATCTGATGGAAGTCGGAAGGGCAGGATGAAGAGGGGGGGGGAGGAGGAGGAGGAGGAGGAGGAGGAGAAAGAGGAAGGATAACCAAATGAGTGGTAAAAGAGGATGGGGGGAGGGTACTGAGTAGGAAACCATTAATAGAATAATGTACGGGATGATCATGCAGCGGGAAGGATGGAGGGTGCAAAGAGGGGAGTGGACGGGGTGGGGAGGGGAGGGGAGGGGTATTTAAGCTCAGCTGATGTTGATGGATCGCGAATTCTCTCAAGTTTTAACCCAATGACACAGAAACGCGAGCGGATCTTACAGTTGACTGTCAAGGGTACCTGCTGCAAGAGCGAGCCCAGCGGCGGTGAGGGTATTGACGGGAAGGGCGCATGAGTGAAAGGGGGAAAGAGAGAGAGAGAGGGAGAGAGAGAGAGAGAGAGAGAGAGAGAGAGAGAGAGAGAGTGAGTAAGAGAGAGAGAGAGAGAGAGAGAGAGAGAGAGAGAGAGAGAGAGAGAGAGAGTGAGTAAGAGAGAGAGAGAGTGAGTAAGAGAGAGAGAGAGAGAGAGAGAGAGAGAGAGAGAGAGAGAGAGAGAGAGAAAGAGAGAGAGAGTGAGTAAGAGAGAGAAAGAGAGAAAGAGAGTGTGACCAGGAGGAGTAAGAGGGGGTGACGACAGCGTTACTCAGAGCACAGTGATGAAGTTTTGTATTTTTTTTCTTTTTCCCGGACAACAGTCAAGTTAAAAATCGATGCTTTCATTCAAATGTGGTTTTAATATAGTGTGTTTTAATGTGAGAATAATAGAGTACGTTACTAGATGAGTTCCGGTCGTAGAACCTATTTTATTAGGTTCCTCTAGATATTTTTACGCGTATATTTTTACGAGTTACAGCTATTTTAGTGCGCTGTGTTTTCGAGTCGGCTGTTTTAAGCGCGCGGTTAACTGCACTGAGTTGCGCTTCCGACTACTACATGATGGCGATGGCAGAGAGGGCGGGCTGGGAACTGCACAGTCTCTTTGACTTGTCGCCAATGTCAATTCGGCCGCTTGTCTTTTCGGCAACAACCTTCTTCTCTCTCTCTAGCTCTCTCTCTCTCTCTCTCTCTCTCTCTCTCTATCTCTCTCTCTCTCTCTCTCTCTCTCCCCCCTTCTCTCCCTCTCCCTTTCTCTCTCTCTCTCCCCCTTCTCTCCCCATTTCTCCCCCTTCCTCTCTCTTAAAATAATCCATGTTTTCTTTTTATTATGTTGTAACACGATCTGTTAGTTTTATAGTGTAATTATACTGTAATTTTACTGTATAGTTCTATTTTATGCTGAATAAAACGTTTCTTCGAGAACTGTACCACGTTTCCCGAGAAAACTCAGCCGCACGCAGCTCTTGGTGGAGGAAAGGATTACAACAGCCCCTATACATAGGGTGCAGTGGTGTAGCGTGCCATTTGGCAACGTTGAACTTTGTCCATTTAACCCCATGTAAAAGGTTGAATGCGAAGGTGTTCACCGAACACTCACTACTTCGATCTTTCTCATGGGTTTAAATGGACTGCAACGTTGCCAAACTGCACGCTACGCCACTGATAGGGTGTCCCACAAGTACCGAGACTGACGCTGTGGCTTCAAAACTAAACAAGCCAACGAAATGATCTTGGACTCATTTAAAATATCAACTCATTTTCTATTGATTGAGCTCATTTAAGGCCGCTCCCGCGATTAAGCAGTAGTACTTTCTCCCATTTGAAGCTATGCGCAGCAATCCATTGTCGGTGCATCAATGCTTCACTATTGAATCGATTGTTTAACGTGGAATCAAATGGAGGCAAATTATCGTTGCTGCAAATATGACTCTTACAAACTTTTGCCGCACTTGATGGAGGAGTTGGTTCGTACATAAAAACCTGTAACCTGTAAAAATGATGATCGGTACACTAGAAACTCACAAAATTCACTCTAAGAATCGGACTTAATGACGCAGGTAAAATGGGAGATCCCTGTCTAATTTGAGATGTATTTCTGTGTTTCCGTAGAGAAAGTGACGAATGGGTCTGTTGCGTACTTTTGCTACATCAATATAAGTAATTGTTTCTAACGTAAAATTCGGCGAAAATAACGATGCGCACATTAAAAACTTTCAAAATCCACTCATAACCTCAGAATATACCTTCCATTTCAAACAGCCCGCGCTACACTAGACTATATCACCGACTTATAACTACATAGATGGAACCATCTTGTTTATGTAAACATGAACAGAACTTACAAACATTGGAGTGTTTGTTTAGATGCGTACATTTCTTGTATTTTTTTGTAATCTTTGATAAACCGAAAAGACCAGACAGCAAATGCCGCTTATATTTCAAGTAAAAAAAAGAAATTCCATCATTTTGTAGTTACGATGTTGTTTACTTATGCACGGTGGTTCCGTCTGTGTAGTAGTATACCGGTGCAAATAGTGTCTAGTGTAGCGCGGGCTGTTTGAAATTGAAGTGATTTCCTGAGTTAATGAGTGGATTTTGAACGTTTTTAATGTGCGCATCGTTATTTTCGCCGAATTTGACATAAGAATCAAGGCTCTATTTTGCTGTAGCAAAAGTATGCAACAGACCCATTAGACAGGAATCTCCCATGCTACCTACGTAGCACCGCCGCGCCGTTATGACCTTATCGTTACTGCTGTTTTCTGAGTTTAATGCTGAATTTTGGACTTTTTTAGTGTAATTTTCGCTGGTTTTTACGTAGCATTTTACGATTCATTTGCTTACAGCAAAAGTTTGCAAGAGCCCCATTTCACGTAAGCCTCCATGTCACCATCTATAGCAAGGAGCTTCATTGAATGCAATGAATGAGAAAATCGGTCGCTTGTCGCCCACCTTTATGATTCGCATCTCAACTCCACTCATTATTGCATTATTTGACGCGTGTTTTCATTGATTACGTCTTGCTAATTTTTATTTTCTTCCTCCCACTTTTGATTAAACGAAATCGCCATAACGGCACGCGTGTCATAACAAGAGTGGCTTGAGCAAAGCTTGGCCAACTTTCATGATTTAATGCACTCGACCGTGTCACTGCATTGCCAGGTTCACGGCGAGACAAGGTTGCCAGGCTCTACCGTAATTAAAATAGATTTACATCGAATCTATATTCAATTTATCCACAGTCCGGCAACGCTGCGACAAAGTTAAATGAATCTAATTACAGCTCTCTTTGAAAGTTTTAATCCACGCAGCGAGGAGGGAAATAGTTTTCAACTTCAACGTTAGAGATTTACCTTTTTCAACGAGCGGCATTCTTATGGTATTTTGATTATTAATTTCTTCTATATCCTCGCATAGAAAGATGTACTCGAAACCAACAAAATTTAGTGATGATTACCGGCGAGAATTTTAAGTATGTTTGAACCGCAGCCCCCCCCCCCAGTTTATTATTCTCAGTTCAGCTGAACACAGAGGAAACTTTAAAACAGTTTTTGGGCTGGGTTTCTTTGAGCAAAAGCCAATTTCGTTAATGATGATGAGCTTGCAGTATGTTCTATACTCTTTGTATCAGTGCAGGCTCATGTCACTTGGCAACCGTGCAATTTTCCATTTAACCTTAGGTCCTTCGGTAAAAGATTCGATTCTTGAGGAGGCTGACAGCCTCCGGGAGAATCGATTGTTTTACATTGGTTAAATGGGAGGAGGACACTGTTGTCAAATTTCACGAGCCGGCCACTGTTTTGTATGAAATGGCAAACAAATCAGCATCTCAGAGCAGGGAGGGAGGTGCCATCATCTCAGAACCAGTGGTGTAGCGTGGGATTTGGCAACGTTGCAGTTTGTCCATTTAAACCCACGAAAAATATCGAACTGTTGGGTGTTCGGTGAACACCTTCGCATTCGACTTTTTACATGTGTTTAAATGGACACATTACAACGTTGCCACGTTGCACGCTACGCCACTGCTCAGAACAGGGAGAGAGGACGGAGATGGGGATGGTGGAAGATGTTAAATACCGGAATCAGGACGTCATAGTCACTCACTTCCCCTAAATATTCGAAAAATAAAACTTAGCATCCATATGTCCCGAGTTCGAGTCCCGGTTGAGTAAATCAAATCAATTAATGCGACTTTTTTATGCGATTATGAATTCTATGTCCTCAAAAACGCTTAATTATGCCTGGTTCCACAAGTAAGACTTCCGAAATTAACGAGATATTACAGATTAAATTAAGCATTTGCAGATTAGAGTTTCCCGAATGTTATTGTTGTTTAAATGTTGTTATTGTGGAATGGGCGGGAATCTGGTGAGAATTTGGGCAATTCCAACCTCTAAATGCATCATTAAATCTGTAATATCTTGTTGATTTCGGCAGTTTATTTAGTAGTGGAACCAGGCATAACTATAAGCATTCTTGAAGACGCAGAATTCATTATGGTAAAAAGATCACATTAAATGGGGCTCTTCCAAACTTTTGCAACAGGGGATTGAACAGTTGATTCTTGCATAATAACCTGTAAAAATGAAGGTGAGTAAAAATTCACGAGATTTACTCTCAGAATCGGGTTTAATGGTGTAGAGACGCAGTTATCATAGAAGATTCCTATCTAAACTGAGACATATTTCTGTTTCCGTAGAGAAAGTGACTAATTAGACAGGAATCTCCCATGATACCTGCGTTGAACCACCAACACGGTTTTCTCGTTATAGCAGTTTTGTGAGTTTATTATTTAGACTTGATGAGCGTGATTTTCCTGATTTTCACAGGTTTTTTTTTTTTTACATCAGATTTGACTATTTGTTTGCTCACAGCAAAAGTTTGCCAGAGCCCCATTGTTTGATTTAATAGCAGTGGCGTCGCGTGCAATTTGGCAACAATGTATTCTTTCCATTTAAACTCATGTAAAAGATCGAATTCAGGGGGTGCACAGTGCACAAGGAAAATTCGATATATTTAATGAGTTTAAATGGAGCAGTTGCATTGTTGCCAGATGGCACGCGACGCCATTGTTTAATAGCCTAAATCTTCGTTAAAAAAATGAGCTTATGAGGAAATTACGTTGAATCAGATATTGTTTGGAAGCAGAATTCCTCGGATAACAATCGATACGATATATCGCTCAACTAAAAACGTCTATTGCTGTGGAAGTCGTACGCAATAGGCACATTTTGTCGCCTTATAGTTCTACGGCAACGCTGCGTGACAATGATGATTAAATCGCGCCAAAATAGTCACGTTCCGTACAGCTTTTGTTCCGGTTCGGCTCGCGAATAACCGACTAACGATTCTTTGGATGCAGATTCCAAACCTTTCCCCCACCCTCTCTCTAAACACCCCTCCCTCTTCCCCACTCCTGCCCACCTTGCGAATACACGTTGTCCGTCCGATCGGCCGTCCGTCCGCGCGCGAATTCAGCTCCGAAGTGATGACGTCATTTGTTCACCGTTCGTCGATTGGCCGCGAGTCGCGCGCGCATCCCTGCAAGCGAGGCGTCGCGTCCCGTCCCGCACGAGATGAAGTGAACGCCGAGCCGCGGCCGGGATCGGCCAATATCCGCGCACCTGCTTGGAAGAGCCGAACCGCGAGCGTCTCACAATGGATTGAAATGTGGATCATTTCGGACCAACGATCTATACATTTATCTAGAGTGGCGGCTTAACCTTTAACTGCAGATGAGCCCAGATCTGGAACAATTACTTTGAATCCTTATCTAAAAGTAGGGGACTTGAGTTGTACTGTTGCTGCATGGTGGGTCACATGTTTAACAGATACTCGACGAGTAAGAATTGTCAATTTTGTCCTAGAGAGTGCAGCACAGGATAGAGAACGTGCAGAGTGGTTGAAAATAGCTCACTGAAAATCTGATAGAGAGCAGCCATTTTCATTGTTATGTTTTGGAGTAACGCAAGGTTACCATATACAAAAAAAAAAAAAAACAAAAAACAAAAAAAAAAAACAAAAAAAAACAATAACTATTGAAACTTACTAACTTATTTTTTACTACTTTAATTTCATTTTTTTCAGCCTGAAAACTTTATTTTTAGTTGCATGGATACCTAAATGCGGGTAAGGCCATATTTGGAACAATTAATATTCAGGCTCTTTACCATTGAAATATAATGGAAAGAATTTTTTTAATTTTTCCCTGTCTCAAGGATCTAAATTGTACTGGAAAAAAAAAAAAAAAAAAAAAATTATTGAAAAAAAAAAATAATCATGCAGTAAAGGGTTAATGGGTAACCTGCGTAAGCACCATGGGGGATTTTGAGGTTAGGTTTAAGCGAGTAATTTGTCCATTTGATTCCGTGTATTTTGGTGCGGCGCGACGCACAATGGATCAAAGCATGTTCCGATCCACGGTGTCGCATCGAAATACACGGAATCAAATGGACGAATTACTCGCATAAAACTCGCATTTACCAAATTAGTCAATTGAGTTACCCACGGGAATAATTTTTAATGAATTTAATTAAGCTAAAGAATGATACACTGCATTCTTGCTTTTAACACATATTCCCGGGGACAAGCAAGCGTAGCCCAAACCCAAACAACCTAGTACTTGCTCACAAAAGCGCTGAGGCCGCTGAGAATAGATGCGATTGCTTTGAGATAACTGTTCCTACACGACGGCGCCATTTTTGCATAACCAAAGAATTGAAGGCGCAAGAGAATTGTCGCTGAAGAGGCCAAGCAAAGAGGCCTCGGGCTCGTAGCTGCGTATATTATGACCACGCAAGGTGTCATGGTGGATTTTTGTCTAATTTTTCAATCTCCCTATAGACTGTTTTTAGTTGAGCGATATATCGTATCGATTGCCGTCCGAGGGCCTCTGGTTCCAAACAAACTCTGATTCAATACATTTTCCCCATAAGCGGATTTTTGAACGGAAATTTAGACTATTAAATCAAACAATTAATGCGACCTTTTTGCGATTATGAATTCTACGTCCTCGAAAATGCTTAATTTTGCCTGGTTCCACCCGTAAAACTGCCAAAATCAACAAGATATTACAGATTAAACGATTCGTTTGGAGGTTGAAATCACCCAAATGTTATTGTTGTTGTTGTGGAATTGGCGGGATTTCGGGCGATTCTAACATACTAATGCAACATTTAATCTGTAATATCTTATCGATTTCGGCAGTTTTAGTCAAGGAACCAGGCATAATTAAGCATTTTCGAGGACGTAGAAATCATAGTTGCATAAAGGTCGCAGTAATTGTTTGATTTAATACCCTAAATTTCCGTTCAAAATTTCGCTTATGGGGAAATTACATTGAACCAGAGTTTGTTTGGAACCAGAGGCCCTCGGACGGCAATCGATACGATATCGCTCTACTAAAACAGTTTATAGAAACACACAGAGGAAAGCCTCAAATTAGACAGAAACCACCCATGACACCTGCGTAGCTCCGCCATCAGGCCTTAAAATCAACAGTAGTTTCGTGAGTCTGTTAGTTTTTGCAATTTTTTTCATTGGGCTCATCGTAATTTTTGTTGAATTCTACTCAAGAATTAACTATTTATTCGTTTATTGAAAAAGTGACCAAAGAGCTTCATTGTTCTCGGGAAGTCTTGCTTCCTACATTTTTTTGAGGGCTTACACACGGAAAAAAAACTACGGTGAAAATAACCATACGGATATCTGATTTTGGCACCTGCTAGATGTTATGGTAATGTTAACCATAAGTATACTATGTTTTGACTAGGTACTAGGTGATGTTACCTGATTGCATGTCGAATTTACTCAAAGTATCGGTAAATGTACCATACTTCTGGTCAAGTTTACCATAACATCTAGCAGGTGCCAAAATCAGGTATCCGTATGGTTATTTTCACTAATCTTTTTTTTCCGTGCAGATTAGCCGCGGGCTCCTTCAATGAGCTATAACTTTAGAGTGGCAGCGGGCTGGTCCACCTTGTGACACACAGGGTAGAAGGAATCCCGGGAAAAAGCGGAATTTGGACGGCAGATTCCAAGGTTTAAGGTTAAATTTTGTAGGTCGTTCGGAATTTGGCGGGAATTTGGACGGCAGATTCCAAGGTTTGAGGTTAAATTTTGACGGCCGTTTCCGGCGATGCCCGAGTTTGTTTACGAAACGACCGAAAACAACCTACAAGACTTAACCTAAAAATTGATTTTTACGGCAAGATGGCGGCGCCCTAGGTGACAACAATGAACCAGCGGAACGTTCCTTGATGTGCCACTCTAAAGTTATAGCTCATTGGGCTCCTTTCATTGAAAGAGATCGAACTTTATACTTCAAATTCTTGGATTCTCTAATAAAATTCGAAAAAGGTGGAGAAGAAAACTCATCTCATGATTTATTCAGCAGCCTTGACCCAATTCATCGACTTTCAGCGCCTTGCAACCCACGGATAGACTTCCAGTGTGACATGCTTGCAGCGTCAGTCAGTTGAGTGCCGCAATTTGTCACCCACACACTCCTTGATACCCCCGGATTCGCGGACTGAAAAATATTTGTGAGAGATCTTTCCAAAAAGGGCCACTCCTCTATCGGCTCTGTAAACAGGCAGTGGCGTCGCGTGCCATCTGGCAACAATGCAAGTGCTCCATTTAAACTCATTAAATATATCGAATTTTCCTTGTGCACTGTGCACCCCCTGTATTCGATCGCTTATACGAGTTTAAATGGATAGAATACATTGTTGCCAAATTGCACGCGACGCCACTGTAAACAGGATACATGAACGGCCATATATACTCTGGTAAAAATGGTCCATTCAGGTCCGTAACCAATTCCTCATACTGAGTATGGATACATTTTGATACGTATGGATCTGCAAGCATGGGCGGACCGTGACCAAAAAAAGTGGAGGGGCTAAAGAGTGATGACTTTTTTTTTTTTTTTTTTTTTTTTTTTTTTTTTTTTTTTTTTTTTTTTTTTTTGCTTCTCGTCTCAAGGTGTTTAAAACTCATCGCCACAGGGTGTTGCCACATCGACTTTTACAGATTTTTCCCGATTTTTAGCCCCTCCGCCCAAAAAAAATGGGGGGGGGGGAGCTACAGCCTTCCCTAGCCCCTGATACGGTCCGCCTTTATCTGCAAGGAGGAGAGATCGAAGGGGTCTGACCCTCCCCCTTCTTGATACCAAACTTTGCCGTCATAAAGGTAATTTGTTGCATTTTTAAAGGAATTTTACTAATTTTTGACCTGTTGGACCCTCTCTTGGTTGTTTTAGGACCCTGACCCCCCCCCACACCTCCTCCTTCCCGCCGACTAAAAAAATTCTGACTCTGCCTCTGTCTTTGATTGGCAGGGAGTTAAAGAGGGCCATTAGACACTGGAGAATTTGACGAAGGCCCCCGTTAATCACATTACAGCCCTCATATTGCTAGTGGCGTCGCGTGCAATCTGGCGCCTGAGAAGGGGTCTCTCCACCTCCGAATTTAAAAGAGCGAATAAACTGATTAAACCGCAAAGAGCTGTCTTGAATTCGATAGATCGAGTCCAATGTATCGACAACAACGAAGCCAATTGACTCCAACAGTCAATTCGCGCTTTTAAATTCGCTGGTGGAGAGACCCCTTAACGATGCTCTTTAGTCCATTTAAACCCATTTAAAATATCGATTCGAGGGAGTGCACGGTGCACCACCAATAGCTCGACCTTTTTCACTTGTTTAAACGTGCGAAATACGATATTGCCAAAGTGCACGCGACGCCATAGTCTCATATCGATTTGATGGACGCGCACATTCATCCCTTTTGAAAAGCATCTCAAAATTGATATTCTTGAGTGCAGTTTTAAACAGGACCCTTAAAATTTGAGGCATATCAAAGGGCCTTGGAGAGTATGACCGTAATGACGACATGACGGTGCAATGGGTCTGTTGCAAACTTTTGCGACAACAATAAAGAGTGTTTCATCATACGTAAAATCGCCCGAAAAGTCCATTGGTGGCATCAGACAGTCATGAAATGCGATAGTAAACTCACAAGAGACGTTTAATAAAATCCAAGATGGCGGTAAAATATCGAGCAATCTGTATGAATGCACCTTTAACATCCAAGGATTGCCAACGTTGACAACCTCACAGCTTCAGAGGTTATGTGTTTATTTACGTTGTGATTGGGTGTGATCGATATTGTGAGGTTGGCTATCCTTGGATGTTCGTGGTGCATGCATACAGGTTGCTCAATATTTTACCGCCATATTGGATTTCATTAAACGTCTCTCGTGAGTTTATTTTCTCATTTCATGACTTTCTGATGCCACCAATGGTCTTTTCACACGATTTTACATCAGATTAATCTATCTTAATCGTTGTAGCAAAAGTTTGCAACAGACCCATTCATGGAGAGTAATGGGTCTGTTGCAAACTTTTGATACGGCGATATAGAGGGTTAAATCTTAAGTAAAATCGCATGAAAAGTCCAATGGTGGTATCAGAAAGTCATAAAATGCAGTATTAAACTCACAAGAGGCGTTTAACTGAAACCCCAAGATGGTGGTAAAACATCGAGCAACCTGTGTGCACGCTCCGTGAAAATCCATGATGGTCAACGTTAACAACCTCACAGTATCGGAGGTTATGAGTTCGTTTGCGTTGTGATTGGTTGTGAGGTTGGCCATCTTGGATGTTCATAGTGCTCACATACAGGTTGCTTGATATTTTACCGCCATCTTGGATTTCAGTTAAGTGCCTCTGGTGAAATTGTTATTGCATGTTACTACTTTCTGCTGCCACCAATGGACTTTTCACGCAATTTTACATGAGATTGATCACTCTATAGCGCTGTAGCAAAAGTTTGCGCAATAGACCCATTCATTCACATGGCCTCCGAGACTGACTCTCAGAACCCAATGCTGCGCGGCCTCTTGCGTGGCCTTGTCAGCGGTAATTATCTTGCGCCTTCAATTCTTTGTTTATGCAAAAACGGCGCCGTCGTGTAGGAACAGTCATCTCACAACAAATCCATCTATTCCCAGGGGCTGAACAATGCTGCGCCGGGACAAAATGGTCCTTATACTTAGATGGATGGTGAGGACTCGAGCATCCTATTAGATATCTTACTGCCTCACCAAACATCTTGGACGAGTACCATTTCGTCCAAACATATTTTGGTCCAAGCACTTTTGTGAGCAGGTACTAGGTTGCTCGTGCTAGTCTGCACTTTTGTTTCAGACAGTCCCACATCACTTTACTTATGTCTGCTTCTTCAAGTTATTTGATTTTTCACCAGTTTTTTTTTTTAATTATTATTTGTACCTCTCTCTTTTCTTTCCAAAAAACGCATGCTCTATTTAATCATCATATATGGAAATCCGTTTAAATGGCCATTTTGAAAGTTTCAATTTTTCAACAAAAAATTCACCAACTTCACTCGGGGAGGTCTCCCTAATTCTCGAGGAAATGGAAGATAAAGTTTCCTTGAGGACATGAATGCTTTACATTAGCAGCCATCCTACTGCACCATTGTTTTTGCTGGACCGAAATTGCCTCTTTATTATTTCTGAGTAATTTCTTGTCACAGAGCTATAGCTTCGTGAGTCACGACGTAAAAATGACCTTCTCCCCCCCCCCTTCTTTGCTTCCACCAAGGTTTTTACAAAGTTAATTTTGTCGGGACATAAAAGTGTCAAGAGATGCTGCCTTGAGCGGTGAGCGGGGGTGGGGGTTGTAAATGAGGGGGAGGAGGTACGTCGTAGGCAAATTTCAATCTCAAAGCAAATCGGCAAGCGACTTGCAGTGTAATCTATTACTAAGTATAGTAAGTGGGTATCAAATATTTAGGTTGTCTAGACTAGTCACGGATGCAAGTCCCCGTTCTGTCTTATCGAGAGGCTCCTATTTCGTGTACAAGGTGATTTTTAGACCCTGCCACGGCCGGTCGCACAGCGCCATGTTGCTCGTCTTCTTCGATCGATGAAGGGCTGAAAATGAATAAGTTTTGAACGCTTTTAAAATACCTACAGCTAAATTGTTGGAGGCTTGTGCAGTTTGGCACCAATGTTTTGCTTCCATTTGAATCTAGAGTCCCTATTTATGAAAGAGTCTCGCCATACGAGGTTCCATCTCTGATTGGCTGCTGAAAAGTGAAGAAGAAGAAAGGGTCTATGAAGCCTGGAGGCGCGCCTCTTGTTTACATCTTCATGGCACCATCTTCACTGCTGCCCAGCTTTGAGGAAACTTTCGGCACTTTTAGCTTGTACGAATGAAATTTGTATTGGAAATTGATGAAAATGTGTTCAGAACAGAATAAAATTCACGCATTATTTTTAAAACAGGAGTGAAGCCGACGGGTAATGGAGGTTGGAAAAGAAAGAATAAAGAAAAAGGTAAATAACAATAATAAATAAAAGGAATAAATGAATATATTTGTATGCGAGGGAGCGCGCGCCATCTAGTGGTGCGGTTGTGCACCCGTTGTCGCGTCTCTTTAAGTTTTTCGAAATATTTTAAAAACTTTATTTAAAAAATCTATTTTTCCAAACTTTTTTAAAATGTTTGCGAAATCTTTTAACAAAAATCTTTTCTAAACCTTTAAAAAAAAAAACCATTTTAAAACATTTTAGAAAAGTTTCTCAAGAAACTTTTTTTGGAAATATTTTAGAAAGATTTTAGCAAGAATGGAAAGATTTTGGCAAGAACACAAAGATTTTTAAAATCTTGCCAAAATCTTGCTTCATATCTGGGTTGGAATTTAACGGCACCAATAGGCAACGCTGTGGTCCTATATCCCAACATGGCGGACGTGTGTGATTTGTGTTGAAACTAATTTATTTCTGTAAATTCTGGAAAGAAATCGTAAGTTTCCGCCCTCACTTTTACTCTATTGGCATTTCAGAATGAAAATTGCGCGGATCATGTCCTATATTTTTTTTTTCGAGCGCGAATCTAGATGTAAACATCCTATATCCCAACATGGCGGGCGCGAAATGAATTTGCTTCAAAATCTGACAGAGTTCCTGTTCTGATTGTATTATTCTGTGATTTTAGACAGATTTAAGACATACTTTACCTACCTACGTAATTATACTTTCGTGGTCTCTGCTTTCAATAGCTCAAAGAAATTTTGAACTTTTTATTAAGAAAAATGGTCATGTGTGCTGAGATGATAGAAAATATGCTTATTAATATACTTATTTATTGATGTTGCGATATGTTGTTGAGTTACTTGAATGAAAATTGAAGGACCTACATTATCTCAACAGCTGATCCAGCTTGAACGAAAAGACGAACGCTCTTCTCTTCTACAATGAAATTCAGTTATTTTATCAGTTATTTAATTCTTTTGCAAATGGGGCTCTTCCAAACTTTTGCTATATGGGATTGAAGAGTTGATTCTTGTATAAAAACCTGCAAAAATGACGATGCGTACACTGAAAAATCACGAAATTCACTCTCAGAATCGGCCGTAATGGCGGAGAAACCCAGGTATCATAGGAGATTCCTATCTAAATTGAGCCTTATCTCTGTGTTTCCGTAGAGAAAGTGACACAATAGACAAGAATCTCCCATGATAACTGCTTTGAAGCGTCATTACAGTCTTGCCTTTAGAGCAGTTTTGTGAGTTTATTACTGAATTTTAGATTTTTTCAGTGTGAAATTTCGCGACTTTCGCTGGTTTTTACATCCGATTGGACTATTCATTTCCTTACAGCAAAAGTTTGCAAGAGCCCCATTATACTTTTGAGACTGATAATAAATCATCATTATATTAAATTAATTATGAAAAAAAATCGGTCAAGATCTAGAGATTGACATTTTTAATGATATTTGACAACCGGGCAGTCGACTCAGTAACCGAACCGAAACAATGTCAATATTGATGATAAACCGTTTTCAGACACCGCCAGTGTTGCCAGATCGAGGGTAAAAAGCCGTATCGTTCCCATTTAAATCAATGTAAAACGTACGGCTTTTTCACCCCAATCTGGCAACACTGTACACCGCGTCGCGGTCGGCCGTCCGGTAAGAGTACGAATGTCGACTGTGACTCTTTCAGCCTAGAGAAAGATAACGGGAAAAAAAAAAAAAAAAAAAAAAAAAAAAAAAAAGTAGCAGAAATGGAAATAAATTTCCGTACGTCACTCGTGTCATGAAGCGATGGGTCAGCTCTACCTCTACCTCCAGTGCTTGTGAGAAAGTGTCATTCAAAACTCAGACCAAATGCTCAAGTCAATATTGACATCTTCTCGGAAAAATGTCGCGAGCGCCACTTGATAGAAAATCGAGTCCAGGAGAGATATTTCGTGAAAAAGAAATGGAAAATTTGTCGGAAACGGATAATTTGGTCAATTAAGAACAAACAGATTTGATTGAGGTGTCAGATAAGGGCCAACATTAGTTCGAACCGTATAGAAACCACGTCGTGCTGCTCCAAGCGAGTTAACAGTTTTTGGCTAAAATTGATGAATTTAAGAAAAAATTACAGATTTAAGGAACGTCGACAACTGCAAGCCTCTTTCAGGAAAATACCCTGAAAGTTTCCGGCTGAAACACTTAAAAATAAAGCTGGGATTTGGGAAATACGAAAATTTTCCCATAAGCCTCAATGAATGCAAATGAGGCAGATAGACATGCTATTACATGCACTCACTTCGCTTGTGGCGAAATGAATTTCCTTAATTATACGGCTTGAATTCTTAACCAATTTGGCTCGCTTTGTGCTCAAAAAATCCATGAAAAAATTACGCAGGTAGCGATGCTCTTGAATTTTGCGAATTTTGCTCTTGAAATTTGCTTTTTCTTCATGTTCAACTTAAAATCGTCAAACCATTCGAGGCATTGGAGGTTTATGGTTGAGGGTAAACTGAAGAAAAGGAACACCGAGCTTCATTGCAAAAATAGCACAAGTAACACATTTAAAATTACGCAGGTAGCGATGATCTTGAATCTTGCGTTCTTTCTTCGTGTTCAACTTAAAATCGTCAAACCATTCGAGGCATTATGGAGGTTTGTGGCTGAGGGTAAACTGAAGAGAAGGGACCCCGAGCTACATTGCAAAAATAGCATAACTGCATATGTAACACATGTCGCTTACGGCCTTTTTCCTTAGCACAGCAGCATTGTCGGACCTTAAATCCATTCTTCGTCTGTCTCTGTCCCGTACCTTTCCTATATATTCGGACGACTTCTCATTTTCTTTTCTTCCTTTTTCTCTTCTTCGCTCCTCTTTCGGGGGGAGGGATTTCCAGTTGATGGTGTGAAAGTAGTCCCGGGGGGGGGGGGGAGGAATCCAAAGGTTTAAACAATTTTCATGATTCCCTGTAGAACACGCAAAAAATCAACACTCCCTTTTTCACCCCTTCGTTAAATAAAGGGATTCAAAGGATTCTTTAACCCTTTATGGACCAAGCCCGAGTATACTCGTGTTTCTCCACTAGTTTATTTTTCACATTGATTCCGCCTTCATTATATATATAAAGCTGACGTCCCTCCAAAATGTTTTTTCTATTTCCCGAAAATTGGCCGAAGCGATTTCCCTCAAATTTGGCATGATGATTCCTTAGGGTATTTCGAGGAGATCTGTGGAACAGTTTTCGGAAAAGTCCTCTGTGAGCGTCGCAAATTGAATTTTAAAATTAGAGAGAGGAACTGATTCTATCGCCGAGCCGTGTGTCGCGCTGGACTCTCTTATCTGTCCCTTCCCCCGCCTGCTCTACGCTCGGCTGAATTTCATCGATCAATGCAGTGTGAGTGATAGAGGGAGGAGTTGGTTTCCGCGAGAATTTTTTGAGCGCTTGGTCTTTCAAATTTTCAATTTTCGATGCCCGTCTTAACCTTTTCAATCCTGAATACACTTTTTGTTCAGGGACGGAGTTTTGCCATCATAGCTGGTCTGGGCACAATTTTCTCATAAAAAAAATGTGCACATCATTTTTCATTTTCTCCGTAAGATTCTATATGTTATTCAGATGTACATTGAAATGTACACCAGGGATGAAAGGGTTAAGACTGTCGCAACTCCCTCGGTCCTAACGCACATCGCTTAAACCTGAACGCTCCGATACTTTTGATCCGTCATTTTTTGTCAGTAATTTTTACCATACTTCTTCAATCGTTCGTTTAACAACCACGATTCTTTTAATAAAAAAAAAACAAACATGCATAAACCAACTGTCAAAGTGCCAACCAGCCCGTACCCCTAGAATGCTGGCCGAGGAGGGCACCCGTAGGGTGTCTGGAACGGCTAGTTTCGGATAAACTAACCTAACATAGATGAAAACACTACAATAGATAAGGTCTCTTTGGGCGCCTACAATCCGTCGTATATGCAATTCCAACTCCATCAAGTACGAACAGTTGACTACCTCCCCTGTAGAAACGGAAGCGCGGTATTCTCTTGAACTAACCTGGTCCTTAAAGGGTTAAAGCGGAAACTCTACGAGTCTACGCAGGTAGCTGTTTATTTATTTTATTTTTAATTCAAATAAAGTTTCGCAAACTTCTTAGGTGTGTCTCTCTAGAAAACTGTTGAAATTCTTGCTTCCGCGGTCTTTGATAAGCAACAACATATTGAGAAATTTCTAGAAAAGTGTCACCCCTATTTTCATAGCCGTTGCCAGGATATTGTCTTTCTCTCTCTTAGCCCGTTTAAACACATGTGTTAGAAAAGGACAGAAAGAGGGGCTGAAGTCACGTGACAGCCCCTATATCCATCCTTCTCTAACACATACGTTCAAATGGGCTAAGAGAGAGAAAGACAATGTCCTGGCTACGGCTATGCCTATTTTGTGACGAACGTGCTGAGAATGTGGTCATGGCGCGCAGAGACTTTTTAGCTTGCAATTAGCTAGACGTACCGCGACGGACTCTCTTTCTCTCTCCTTTTCTTACTTTTACTTTTTTATTGACTTACAATTAGTCAGTGGCGTCGCGTGCCATATGGCAACAATGCAACTGCTCCAATTAAACTCATTGAATACATCGAATTTTCCTAGTGCACTGTGCACCCCCTGAATTCGATCTTTTACATGAGTTTAAATAGAAAGAACACATTGTTGCCAAATTGCACGCGACGCCACTGCAATTAGTTTATTTATTTATCTATGTATCTATCTCTTCCTTTATCTATTTATTTAACTATTGATTTATTAAATTTATTTATTTATCTAACTCTTACACTCCTTTGCCTTTATTATTGTTTTGTGTTTGTCATAGAGAAAATGAGCTAGGGAGTCAAATGAAAGAGAAGGCAACAGCCCTAATTATTTGTCCTCCTAGCCATGATCCATTGTCTAAATTTCTCAATTCATTTACTAGTTATTCTGTTTTTTTGTTTTTTTTTGTTTTGTTTTGTATTTGTTTTTGTTTTTATATAAAAGTATGTATGTTTCATGGCAAATAAAAAGCATCCCACTCTCTTTCTAGCCATCTCTCTCTCTCTTCATCTCTAGCTCTCACTCTCACTCTTATGAAGGGTTGCCAAGCGAGAGGGAAAAATTTGTCTTCTCTTCATTTAGCTGGAGTGGAACCAGGATTTTTTTTTTTTTTTTTTTTTTTTTTTTTTAGCGAGCGGAAACCTTGCAGGCAAGTTTTTAGTGCGGGCCAAGGTCACGTTCGTCGCAGTTTATCCAATTGTTTCGACCGCCGCGAGCCAGCGACGTCGTCAATGCATTTAATCCGTGTTCTTTCCCTCTCCGCTCGGCGTAGCGGACAGCCTACCCCCCCCCCCCCCCCCCCCCCTCCTACTCCCTCACTCTGTCCAAACGAACAGACAACTTGCACTTGCACTTTCTATCACTCACCGCTCAACATACATCGATCATCATATATCGTCCATCGAAAGCGCCGTTTTCACGAAAGAATAGACTATTTTAGCCAGAGTCAAATGGAGACCCAGTACACCGTATGCTTCCCGTGTTAGAAAACTGAAGCAAGTTTAGTGCGCACAGTTTTTTGTTCGGGAGTCACCGGTTGCAACGATAAACAGTCGCTTACTGTTGAGTGGTGAAGCTCAACGAAAGGCTGTGATTGGTCCGCGGTCCCGGAAACGGAAACAAGTTTGGCTTGGCGAATGTAAACCACGCGCTCACCAGTCAACATATAGGTGACTGTTGGCTGTTGTTTCGATGAGTTCCGACCAAAATTGAGCTGGTAAAGTGGGCACCTGTCTCGGTCGCAAGCTTTGTGCTGGGTCTCTATTTGTCTCTGATTTTAGCAGGGGTGTGATGTGGGGGGGGCGGAGGGGGGGTGCATGTGGATACCCTTGCCCCGGGCAGCACTCTCCGTGGGCGGCAACATCAGGGTGAACAAAAAAATAATAATAAAAAAAAGGTTATCAAATTTCAAAACCCTGGTAAAACTGAGCACCAAAGAGCACCTATAATTGTTCCAATTGTCACCTAATTTAGGTGACAATTGGAACAATGTTAGGTGCTTTTCGGTGCTCAGTTTTACCAGGGAATGATTACCGAAGGCGACAAAATCAGCGTGTAACAGCAAAAAACAAAAAACAAAAAAAAGGTAATAAAATTTATAATTTTGAGGGGAGGCAATTCGCGGAGGGCAGTAAGATTACATTCTGGCTCCCCTTCTCTGGAAACATGTCTTTATTTTAGTTCAGTGATGTATCGTATCGTTTGTTGTCCGAGGAGCGAGGATCTCCGGTTCCAAATAAACTAGCTCCGATTCATTCAATGTAACTTCCCCATAAGTGCGCCAGTTTTGAACGAACATTTAGGCCAGACTCCCGCCCGCCCATTCCACAACAACAATCTTTGGGAGATTCCGACCTCCAAATGCATATCGTTTAATCTGTAATATCTTGTTGATTTCGACTGCAGTTTTAGTCCTGGAACCAGTTTATAACTCATAAGCATTTTTGAGGATATAGAATTCCAGTTTCAGTAAACATTTTATCTGAATCATTCAGATCCAGACTAAATGTTATTCCTGACTGCATCAAACTGTTTTACAGGACAAAATAAACAAGAAAAATTAAATGAAAAAAGGAAAGGAAAGAAAAACTACTGTGTGTTCTTTCGCTCAAGCATATAATACTCTGAATTTCAATTCACCACTCGACTTTTTACGATCATTCGATATCATGTTAACAATGCTGTGTAGAACCGATCGCGGTTGAGCAAAAAAAAAAAATACTTAAAACTTCAGAAGAGGGTGCTATATAGTGTAGAATAACAAATTGCTTACGGTTCACGCCTGTCGAAACTCCACCACACTTATATTACAGATGAAACGGAGACCTTTGAAAGTTCGTAATGTTCGCAGAAAACGACTGCATAAAGTCTAAAAATATAACCGCAAAAAAATTGCGTTCGCCACGGGAGAGAGAGAGAGAGAAGAGAGAGAGAGAGAGAGAGAGAGAGAGAGAGAGAGAGAGAGAGAGAGAGAGAGAGAGAGAGAGAGAGAGAGAGAGAGAGAGAGAAAGAAAGAGGGAAAGAGAAAGAAAGAGGGAAAGAGAAAGAAAGAGAGAAAGATCGAGAGAAAATACACAGTGAGAGAGAGAGAAGGGAGGGAGAGAGAGAGAGTGTGAGCGACGGAAGAGGGGTTGTTTGAAAGAGCTATTTATGTCAATGATGAGATGATAAAGAGCGTGCAATCGGGATGCATTTATCAATGCGAAGCGCTGCAATTTCGCGCTTTTTTTTTTTTTTTTTTTTTTACTAGTCTTCTTTCACGCCGCGATGCGGTACACGCTTGAACCCCGTGGATAGCGCCCCTCTGGCCTCCACCCCTCCACCCCCACCCCCACCCCCCCGCTTTTCTTGACCGCTCGTGCGCTACACTACAAAAACACGTTAGCGGCAAAGAACGAAGAAAATGAGAAATTGGCAAGAATCTGAACGCGACGAGACGCGCCACGCGGCTTGTGCAATGTGCGGTGTGCGCCCCTCCTGCGTTTAACGATAATTTCCGCAAGTTCAAGTTTAAAGCCCTGATACTAAAGTGTTTTCTTTCACACCTCTAAAGAGTATCAAATCAAGCTCTCTAAGGTTGGCGCGCCTCATTGAGTGTTGACCCCAATTTAATGAGTCTCCTAATAGTGTCTCCCTTCCCTCGCACGATCTATAGAGTAGAATACTACGTGTATGAGTGCTCGTGAAATAAAATGACTTACACGCGGATGACCGCGCTGGAGTGTGGAATCATAAGCGGCGGAAGCCGCACATGCCCATTCAGTGTTCATAAATGGGGAGCTTGCAAACTTTTGCTATGAGCAATTTACAGGGGTACCCAACCCCCCTAGGTACCGTACGAGCTACCCCCTAATCACGAGGATTGACCCCCCCCCCCTTACACCACTAGAAGGTTCGAGGTGAACCTCCCCCCAGAGGATGGGGGGTTCGGGGGACCTCCCACAGACTTTTTTTTTGAAAATTTGACCCTCGCCAATACGTTTCGGAGGATATTTAAGTGGGGATAGGGTACTGGGAGCATGGCACGCCCTGGCAGAGAAGGGGGGTTCGTGGGTCCTTTCTCGGGAAAATTTTTGGGATTTTGACTTTTTAGAAAACCTCTTCGGAGTCTCCAAAGAAGTGAATTTCTAATTGTGCATCCATGGTAAATTTTTGAAAATATGACCTTTCTGAATTCATTTGTTGGGCTTTTTACGTCGAGATTGGGGGGGGGGGGTACACATTTCTGGAAGAAAATTGATTGGGGTGGGGTTGATAGAGGGTGGAAGAGGATTTGAGGGGGGTGTAAGTTTGATATGACAAATGGATTGGGGGGGGGGGGGTTATAGATCGGGTTGAGGAAAAAGTTTTGGGGGGGATGTGGATGGACTTGGGGAGATGTACAAAGAGAAGTAGGATTTAGGGGGGGGGAGAATAGATGGTGGAAAAGGAGATGGAAATTGAGTATTTGTGAAGCTAGTGATTAGTAAACGTTCATCGGTAAGTGAAAATACTGATTCTCTCAAAGAAGGAAAAAAAACCTTCCCCCCCCCCCCCCCCCCTATTTCGAAGTATACGAGTTGCTCGTATAATATCTATTACGTGGGCACCCCTCAGCAAATGAATAGTCAAATCCGATGTAAAAACTAGCAAAAATCACAAAACCTACACTAAAAACTAGTCTAAAATTTAATAATAAACTCACAAAACTGTTACAATGACAAGCGATCGTAATGACGGATCAACACGTAGGTATTATGGGAGATTCCTGTCTACACGGAAAAAAAACTTCGGTGAAAATAACCATACGGATACCTGATTTTGGCACCTGCTAGATGTTATGGTAATGTTAACCAGAAGTATACTATGTTTTGACTAGGCACTAGGTGACGTTACCTGATTGCATGTCGAATTTACTCAAAGTATCGGTAAATGTACCATACTTCTGGTCAAGTTTACCATAACATCTAGCAGGTGCCATAATCAGGTATCTGTATAGTTATTTTCACTAATCTTTTTTCCGTGTAATTTGATAGAAATTGAAATGGGATCAATGAGACCTCACTCGGAAATTTGAAGGTCAACATGTCTTCCATCCCATCTAAAGTGCGTTTTGACTCTTTTCATGAGCTCATCAGTCATGAAAAGTGTATAGATATCCAAAGCAATCGGAAGTCCCGTTTCATGCGAGTGCAGTGCACAAAAATCACATACATGGATCTGTCCTCTTCTCTCTCCTATTTGAACGCGAGTGTTAGAAAAGGACACAGATAGGGGCTAAAGTCACGTGATGGCCCCCTCTGCTGTTCTTTTTTAACGCATGTGTTCAAATGACCGGAGAGAGAAAAAGGTAAATTCCTGTATCCGACCATGGCGTTTAAATTCTTCGAGTTCCATAAGGAGCTCCCTCTTTATATATACAAATATATAGAACAAGATTATACGAACCCCCATTCTTTAGGGGGTGAGATTCAACGAATCGACGCGATGATGCTTGAAATAAGCTTATTTTAAGACGAAGAGTCGTGGAAATCGGTGAAGTGCTTTCAAGTATTTCTTGCGAGAACTTTCACTCTCGGTGAACTTTCCGAAAGAACGCGGTAACTTGAACTTGACTGGGATAAGTTGCATCTGTGGAGCCCAGTGGCCGGCCCGTGCAATTTGTCAACAATGTTTGCCCTCCATTTGAACATATGTACAAAAATCGATTGCTGGTGAAGCAGCGCTTCACTATCGAATCGATTGTTTTATACGGAATCAAATGGGGGTGAGCATTGTTGCCAAACTGCACGAGCCGCCTCTGGTGCAGAGCCATTTTGCGTGTAATTAATGGTATTTTTCAATCCATTGATGATTCCACCGGTTTCCACCATAAATATCTTGGTTTATTGGCCGAAACTTCCGTTAAAAAACACTCCTATGGAAAATGTTCATCGATAGGGAGATTTGATTTGAGCCAGAGCAGAGGGTCCCCAGGGCCCGGATGTCAATCGATACAAAATGTTGTTCAACGAAAGCAGTCTATTATACTTTCTTTTGACGTGGAAAGATTCAAGAATATACACCATTGTCTTGAACAACATCGCAATCACCTCAAAAACTATTTCTCACCAATGTGGCTCTTGCAAACTTTTGCTGCGAGCAAATGAAAAGTCCATTCTGATGAAAAAAACCAGCAAAAATCACGAAAATCACACTGAGAAAGGTTAAAATTCAGATAAACCTACATAACTGCATAAATGGCAAGATCGTAATGGCGGTTCGACGCAGGTATCATGGGAAATTCCCATCTAATATGCCACTTTCTCTTTGGAAACACAGAGGTATGTCTTAATTTAGATATAGGAATCTCCCATGATACCCTCGTCAAACCGCCATTAAGCTCGATTCTGAGAGTGAATTTCGTGATTTTTTAGTGTACTCATCGTCATTTTTACAGGTTTCTATGCAAGAATCAGCTCTTCAATCCCGTGTAGCAAAAGTTCGCAAGAGCCCCATTGACAAATGACAGTGAATACAGGGTGTTATAAAACTCATGTGCCAAACTTCTGGAGCATATATTTGAGGCCAAATTAAGACTTTTTCTTCCAGATAATGCCCAAAATGAGTCCGAAAATGACTCACTTTTGAGCTACAGCCCCCCGAAGTTTTAAAAAAAATTGATGGTTTTTTTTGGAATAGTAACCACCATTATGAACCGAATATAATGAAAATTGGTGTTCTGTTCCGGGGTAATTTTACTTGTAGAATTCATTAATGACCTCGAAAAATTCAGAAATTGAGTCTTACTGTACTTTTCAGGCACTACTGTACCTTAAACGGCACAAATTCTATGTTACGGATTAAAAATTTGAAGAATAATTACCAAAATCGCATGCAAAAACCCTTAGAAAAGGACTTTAATAGGGGAAAAAAGGTCTTACTTTGGCCTCAAATATATACTCCAGAAGTTTGGCACATGAGTTTTGTAACACCCTGTATAGTTGTATTATTAATGGTGTTTATGATTCCTCGCTGATTTATGGAAGATACTCTTCGTTATTTTTATGGGTACTTTGCTATTAACGAGTTCAATCTTAATTTTAATCTTTATATATTTTGTAAGTAATTTGCAATGAATTAACCTTTTATCAGACCGCTAAAAAAGTGTGTTTATTTAGGACGGAACATTTATACCCCATCTGAATGATTTACTTTTTTTATCTCTATAGAGCATTGGCATTCTGGACTTTCCTTTTGTTTACAAGAGATTTATTGCCACTGTAGCAATGTTTTACTGCCATATTTTTAAAAAATAATAAAAAAAATCACGCGGTCGTTGAATGGTGAGTAAATACTTTATTTGTAGATTGAGACTGTCGGTTGTCGATGATGGGTGTGTTTCAAGTTGTCTGCTAGGAGCTCGCCTCTCCCGACTTTCTTTGTTTACAACTCAAAATTGAATGGCGCAATCAGCTCAAGTATGTATCATGAACTTTCACCGAAGAAAATTGATCAGAGTAACGATTTAAAAATACCAGGGCTGCCATTTTGCGTATAATCAATGCTATTTTTCTATTCACCGATGATTCCACCGGTTGAAAAAAGATTACACAGTTCAGTTCAGTGTATGGCTGTAATGCACGAAAATACTCTGATCTGTAATCATTCCTTAATCGGTGGAAACTCCGTTGATCAATTAAAATATCCACAAGTCTCATAAAGTTATCGACGACTCCACCGGTTGAGAAAAGATTACAGATGCGAGTATGTTTTAGTATATTACAGTCATGCACTGAACTGAACTGTGTAATCTTTTCTCAACCGGTGGAATCATCGGTGAATTGAAAAATAGCATTGATTATACGCAAAACGGCAGCCCTGAAAAATACCTACAGTCAGTGGCGGCTCGTTCAATTTGGCAAAAATGCTTTTCCTCAATTTGATTCCTTGTTAAACGATCTATTCGATAGTGAAGCGCTGCTTCATCAACAATCGATTGTTTTACAGAGATTCAAATGGAGGCAAAACATTGTTGCCAAATTTCTCGAGCCGCCGCTGACACAGTTGTCCTCGCCGTTTGAATTTTTTGTTGATCGAAATTAACTCCTGATTTTTACCGGATTTTGAAAATATCCCGGGCGGAACTCAAAAGCTTCTTATGAGAAAACTTTGTTTAGTGTGATTCCAGGCGAAACTGTATCAATCTGATTGATAGCGTCACTCGTCGCTTTTGGAAAAAACCGTGTTTTTGGCATTTTAAAAGGAAAGCGAAGCTAGAAACGCAAAATCCAAGAACATATATTACAGGCACTTGCATGGTTTTTGTGTGGATGTGTTGAGCCCGAAATGAGCAAGATTGGTTGAGAATTATAGCCGTAATTTATGAAATTCGTTTCGCCATAAGCTTAGTGAGTGCGAGTGATACTATTCTGTCTATCTGCCTCACTCGCACTCATTGAGGCTTATGGGAATTTGCGTATTTCATAAATCCATTTATAAATCAAGACCAACTTTAATTACGGTAAGAACAATTTCAACAAATAATTGTACCGTAGAAGTGTCATTGGAAAGTTTCCAATTAAGCTTAAAATGTCGAAGATGATGATATTTTGTTTTTTGTGTGTTTTTTTGTTTTGTTTTGTTTTTTTGTTTTTTGTTTTTACTAATTTTCGGCCCCTTTTTTCGATCTCAAACCAAAATGCTATGGAGCTACCAAACGTGCCTCTCATTTACATTTTTATTGAACGGTCTATCCTGCTGTGTCACACACTTGTCCAGCTTTAAAGGAACTTTCGAAAATTGTATTAATTCCTTTAACTGATGATAACTCTTAAAAGAAAACTAAAATAAGTACGTTCAGAACAGATTAAGTCACGCATCACTACTACACAGTAAACAAACAGTGAAGCCGACAGAATTGGAGGTTAGGTTGACCGGACCAAAAAAAAAACAGTTTCTTTATAACTTACTGATCGCGGGAATGCCTACTGTATCGAAAAAGTAAAAAAACTACAGCGACACAAATATCGACGCGGCAATGAAAATGGCCGTTTATTTAAAGCTGCACGAAGGAGTCAGCATATGCATTCGTTAAAGAACACTGGGGAGTCAAAATTCTAAAATTCTTACGGACGCACAGGAAAAGAAATTGCTTTGGTTAGTCAACCTAGGTTGTGCACTTGCACAACCTGATCAGTATATCAGTGTCTGTTTGTGATCAGTATATTGCGTACACAGGAATTCGTCTTTCTTTCTCTTTCCCCATTTGAACACGTGAGTATAGGGAAAGGACAGAAGCAGGGGTTCGAACGTGTCTTCAACCCCGATCTCTTTCCTTTTCTAGTACATACACTCGAAAGGGAAACGAGTGACTTTTGCCGCTTCAGGATTCTGCAGAAGGTGACGGTAGCACACTTTTTGGATACAGCGCAGCTTCACGATAGAAAGGCGCGCAAATTTGGGAATTGAGTTCGATCACGTCAACTTTTTCAATCAAAAACAGATATGGAAACCGAACAACAACAAAAAAGTGTAAAACACCGCGAGGTAAATTACTCAAAGTATACCTGAAAGACAGG
>VMOF01000388.1:6539650-6556207 GCA_011764245.1 Trialeurodes vaporariorum
TAGGACACTTTTTCATTTCACTGATAATTTCCGCCGGTTGATCAAAAGATTACAATGTTCAGTTCAGTGTATGACTGTAATGCATAAAAATACTCGCATCTGTAATCTTATCCCAACCGAAGGTGACAATGTCACTGATTATAAAGAATTTGCGGATATTTTGATATTTTATTAATGACTCAACCAATTGAGAAAAGAATATAGATTTTAGTATGTTTTCATGAATTACAGTCTGCCATCGGGGGGGGGGGGGGATTTATATTGTTATGGTACCGCTGGTGTCCGATGCCCAGTTTTGCGGCACCAGTCGTACTTTGTTATCCGGTGTCGTAAAAAGTGGGAGGAGCTAAGGTGGAGCGTATCGCGTCGTAATAATTCACTGTAAATTACGCCATTTACACTCGGCAACACTGTTTCGGCACCACTGATGTCCAAATGCGACACCGTGCTCGCAAGCGTGGTGTCGGATCGCCATGTTGATGTTGAATCCTAACCTCCAATCTATCGCCGATTACAACGATTTTTACGCCTTAACGACATAGTGTGTCCGGCTGTTATGAACGTAAAACCAGGTTTTCCATAATAATATACCTCTTTCTCACCCCTCCCACGTACGCGTCCATGTATTTTGACCCGTTGATTTCAAATTCGGGCTTAGTGTTTACTCAAAACTCATACTTTTTCCAGAATTTCGAATTTTTTGCTAAGAAGACTTAATTTTGAAGTTACGTAAAATCCAGGCCAGTTTATTGAAAACTGATATCATTTTCGAAATCAGCGTCTCAAAAAACATAAGCTGGCGACAATGAAGTGAAACTGTAGGCGTAGAATTTTTCTAAAACACTAAAAATTAGTAAAATTAACACCGATGGATGGTGAATGTCGCGGACACATTATGCCGCGTTTTTGATGCTTACTTCGCCACAACACCCAAAAGAGTAATCACTACAGTACTGCCTTCCGCGGACATCATGTGAACTTATCTCAACGTCTTAAGTCTTAACAAATCTTCAAAATTCATTTCATTGGCTGCACTAAAAAGAGGCGGGGACACCAAGTGGTGCCGAAAATTTCTACACCAACATCTGAGATGCCATAACAAATTTCGGCCTTCAGATTTCCAAAATTCAACAGACAGGAATGAGTAGGTACAGGTATGTCGGACGACTCCTAGAGGTAGGCCACCTGTAATGCTTTAATTCATTGAGATAAGTGTAGCGGGCGGCCTACTTTAAGGAGACGTCTGCAGACATTATGTATGTCCCTGACTGTACAGTGTACCTTCTTCGCAAGAAAACCAAAGTGAAACCTCTTAAGGAAAAAGGAGAAATCGAGAAAAAGTGATTGGTCCAGGGTCCACGCCACTGGAAGGATCGATACATCGAACGCAAGAGGACTCAACCTGCAGGATGATTATGAACAATCGTATCGTAATGCTATCTATCGATGATCGAATACGTGTTATTCTTATGAGTGGTATCATTACGACAGGTTTCATTCCGATAGAAACCCTCCCATCTCTGCGAAAAGATGACTCCTGAGCTATCAGGGAATTACCGCAGAAATAGGAAGGTTTCTATCGGAGTGTTACCACCAGTGGCGTAGCGTGGAATGTGGCAACGTTGTACTGTGTCCATTTAAACACAAGTAAATGGTCGAATGCGATGGTGTTCACCGAACACCCAATAGTTCGATCTTTTTCATGGGTTTAAATGGACGAAACTGTGCCGTATTGCATGATACGCCACTGGTTACCACCCATAAGATAACACGTACTCGATCATCGACTCAATGCCATTTCGATAGGATAGTTCATAATCAGCCTGCTGCAAGGGGCAGACAAAAATTGGGAAAACCAACATGAGCGCATCGCCAAACAAAGCGAAATAGATCAAAACAACGGAAGAATTGTGTTAAAGAAGGAAAAAGTGTATATTTGTAGAAACGGTACAATGTATGCTATCTTTACCGAGATATTGAAGGTCAATATTATAGAATACAGATTTATATAAAATTGGTGGAAATCCGACTTGGTCTCCGTCGCGTCGTCTTCGATATCCATCTGGATAAAGAGAAACGGTATCGATATCTTATTCGGACCGAAATTCGCGGCCTTTGGTCTTTTTTAGGGCATCTAGCCAAACCGAAACGCGGAACGGAAGCCACTCTGAACCGACACTTTTTTGAACCGCGAACTAAATCGCGAATCTTTTACCTAAACTTCTGGTGGGCTGAACCAGGTTCGAACCAGACGTTTTTTTGAAAAAAAAAAAAAAAAAAAAACATAAAGTTTTAGCATAAAGTGTAAAGGAATTTAGCACTGAAAATTGTGGCACTTTTTTTTTGTACAACTAGTGTACCGCGAACTACCAGCAAATGAACAGTAAATGTTATAATTCAATAATATTTAATAACTGTCCCAGCCCCCTTCCTACTGGGAGATCAGAAAATCGGAAAACCCCTCTTTAAAAAAAAAAAAAATATTAAAACCTTCGATTTTCAAAATTTGCAACCGTAGATGTAAGTTCATTTGAGGAAATTGAATAGGAAACTGTTTTAATCAACACCCTTGATAGTGGCGGCACGTGCACTGCGTGCAGTCTGGCAACGCTGAGTGTTGTCCATTTAAATGCATGAAAAAGGTCGAGCTATTAGAGGTGCATAGCGCATTCCCTCAAATCGATATTTTGCATGGGCTTAAATGTACGAAATGCAGCGTTGTCACACTACGCGCGACGCCACTGACTAGATAATCTTCTGCAAGCTTATTTTGCAGGCCGAATGGCATATTCTTCGTAGAATATCTACTATCTTCGAAGGTAAATATTCGGAAAATAGTATTCTAGAAATCTTCTCGCTGAAAGCTAGAGCACTCTAAGAGTATTCTCATTCTGAATTTCCTTGCATGATGAAACCGGAAACAATTCATTTGACACAAAAAAATTATAAACTAGGAGATAAAAATTGTAAAATAATCTACTTTCATGAAAATCAAAAGTCATGCATACCAAGAAAAGTCGCGCATGCTTTATACATTTTTCTTTTCTTCCTCTGTAAGTATTGGGCATAATTAATTACTAGATTTTTAAAAAGGAAAATGTATAAGTCTCATCTTTAAAAATAACAAAATTTGATCATTGAAATCTCGCAACATCGTATCCGCTTCCTCGTCATGTCCGCACTCCTCTGTTTTTATTAAAATTCATTTTTGAGGTTATCTTGATCAATGTTATTAAACTGACTGCTTTTTTAGATGTTATATGCAATATTAACACATCATAGACGATAGAAGAATGGTATGAAGCAAGGATTTGAATGGCGGAATATAATCTTGAAGCTTCCAGGTACGGAATGAAATTTTTAAACCCTCACTCGAATTTATACCAACGAAGTTGGGTTAAAATGCAAATCACATGTTGTTGACTCTAGTTTGGTTACAGCAAACTATAGGTACAAACAAATTTCTATTTTTTAATGCGTTCAAGATAATTTAATTCCATAACAGTTGAGTATTCAGTTTAGGAGAGGAATCAATTTTCGCTTCGAAAAGAAGAGACAGGGTTCCTGATGTAGATAGATTTTGCTCTAAACGCCAGTAAAATAAGAAACAAAGTTTTTTTAGATAGCGGTAAGAGTGTTGAGACTTGAGAGTCCGTGTTGCCAATAATTTAAGATATGAACGCAGGACATTTCCGATCTCAATAATTTATCCTTGCATTATAATTACAGAGGCGGAGCGTGCTGTTTGGCAACTAGCATCTTCTCCATTTGAATGTATACAAAAGGTTGAATTCAATGGTCATCACCGATTCCTTTTAGTTCGATAGTTTTCATGGGTTTAAATGGTCCAAAGGCAACATTGTCAAATTGCACGCTTCGCCACTGCATTAGTTATATTATTTTCCTTCTTTGTTTTGTTTAATGCTCAAATCGTTTTTTTTTTCCAAGTTCAATGTGCAAAAAGCATAGTATCACAACATAAAGTCCATTTCAGACGTGAAAGCTGAGCTGACACGTACATTGAAATGCACACCAGGTCTGAAAGGGTTATAGAGTAGGCACTCTTGTGAGAAGTAACGTCAAAAACTGGGGGAGGGGGGAGGAGAGGTAGATTTAGCTTTTTGGAAAGAGGAGCAAGATCCTAATTTGGCTACTTATAAGGATTTTTTTTTTTGTGAATCTGCATGATGAATTTTTTCAAAGTGCTTCCCCCCCCCCCTCAATTTGCCATCACCGATAAGATTCCATTCGGGACAAGAGCCCCTTTTCGCCCCCCCGCCTTGATCCACCGCTGTGACTCTCGACTAAAAAATGATTTCCACAAATGTTATCCTTGAAGATGTTATTCCTTCTATGCTGTATCAGAGATTACCGAAATTACTGGTTAACATGAAATACAGCTTGATTACTTTTTGATATGTATTTGTCTGTATACTACCCCGTTATGTTCTTTGTTTCTTTGTTCTAAAATGTACCTACATATGTTTTTCTTGACTTGTATTATTAGCTCTTCGTAACAGGGCTCCTGTACAAAACTTAAATAAATAAATAAATAAATAAATAAATAAATAAATAAATAAATAAAGACGACGGAACTAACCCATCCAATTATTTATTTTCTACAGCCGAGAATCGATTTCAGATGAATGTGAAATAGATAACACTCGTTCTGATTCTGCGATTTAAATGACCGATTTTTGTTTTGTTCTTTGCGGATTTTTACCGCGATGTGGCACATGTTGCGGCCTACCCCTCAGAGTAGGAGCTCTCCTAGTTGGAATAGTCACAGTAGTAAGTATTAAAATTCCTCAGCTTTTTATTTTTGTACCACTTTTCTGAATGACATAATGACGTGTGTATTTCGTCCGGACGCAGAAAGAAAATATGTACCAGCTTCCAATGAAAAGTAGAGATGAAGAAGCATAATCTGATTACACAACTCACTACCAACCCTTTTACTTTACCAGATTTACTGTATGAAAGCAATAATACTTCGCTTAGTAGGTATATAGTTAAATATTCGTACTCCGCGGTATTGCTTTTGCCTAACCTCCAAGTTGAAGGCGCTCAATGCACAGAAAACAAAAACCTGGTAGAATCCACCATCTGTTTAGCTGCTTTTGGAGTCAAATTTGTAAGATATTGGTAAATTTCACCATAATATGTTAAAATGTACCAATATGTTACTTTAATTTACCACAAGGTATGTATACGTTGCATTTACCATATTATGGTAAAAGTTGCCATACTTGTTAGTTGACTCTAAAATCAGCTATGCAGATGGTAATTTCTACCAGTCTTAAATACGTTCATATTGCTCTATAAACACTCAACCCTGTTTTGTTTGTAGCTTATGGGTCTGTTGCATACTTTTGCTATTATATATATAAAGCTGTCGTCCCTCCTAAATGTTTTTTCTATTTCCCGAAAATTGGCCGAAGCGATTTCCCTTAAATTTGACACGATGATTCCTTAGGGTATTTAGAAAAAATCTGTCCGAACAGTTTTTGAAAAAGTCGTCTGTGAGCGCCGCAAATTGAATTTTAAAATAAGAGTGAAAACTCATTTTCGCACGACGCACGGACAGCGAGATGACGAGATGCTCCGCAGCTCCGCGCCATCGCACTGTGGGGCCGATGCCCGATTTAGGCGGCCAAAACCTAGGTTCAGATAAATCGATTTCTGACATCAAGGTGCTCAGAGTAACATGTGTGGACCTCAAATCAATGACAATTTACCGCCCTAGCATGATAATGGCTCTGGGGCGACGTTATCAAGATATGATGTCAACAAGAGCGAAAATCCTCCGCCGCAGCTTGACAATGACCCGCACTGATCTGGGGGGTGATCACGGAGGATCGTTTCGTTTCGGTATCGTTATCGTTATCGTTTGCATTAAATCAAATGGGCTTGCTCCTGCGCAACTCGATCGCGCAGGTGATCCCCTCCTCACCTCTTCCTACTTCAAACGATCGAGTAAACGACAGCCTCCAACTCATCGCTTCCTTTCGACCGTTTCAATCGTTACGAGAGGCTCAAAACGATTCGATCAGTTGAGCCACCCATAAGGTTACACGTAAACGATAACGATAACGAAAACGAAACGAAACGATCCTCCGTGATCACCCCCCTGAGGCGTCTGGGAGATTTGTTATCAAAACAAACGCCAAACTTTCATGATGGACGTGATTTTAAAAGGTAAGACGACACTTTCATATGGGTATCCGATTTTTTTGTCCTTATTTTTTCACATGCATGAGGTGACGAAGATCCGTCTTTTTTTCATTGAATATCATCAGTCATCAAAACTTCAGTGGACTCAAAAAAGCGGTACACGCGGAGTCACGCCTATTCCGTTGCCAGATTCTGATTCCAAATTTCATGTAGTTTCAGAATATGTCCAGCTTTTTTAGCGCAAGTTAGCAGAAAGGTGTTTTTTTTGGCCTTTTTTTAAGAAAAAATACATCAAAAATGGCAAAAAAAAATTGTTTCTCCTGATTAATGGAGACAAGAATGCTTACGAAAACGAACTTGTCAGCTATTAGGAGTGTCATACAGATTTCACTAACCTAAAATAAATTAGAAAACAGATCAGTTAATTGATTAATTTTGATATTCTTGTAATAAATCCAATAGAACCGAGCATTTCATTGATTGCTCAAGAGAGATGCATTTTTGAGATTAGACATGATGTATCTGGTGAATTTTTTTTTTTTTTTTTTTTTTTTTTTTTTTTTTTTTTTTTTTTTTTTGCGCAAGTTTGTGTCTAAATAATACGCTTTTAATTGTGAGCTGTGTCAGTTTCCATTTGAACACTTATTAAAACTCATCAGCACCTAATGTTTCGCCCGTCATAGAAAGTGTCGCGAGTATGACCGAGGTGACGCAGGACACAGCGAAATAGTACATTCAAATTGTTTGGTCGGGATGAAAACAAGATGGATCTTCGTCACCTCATGCATGTGAGAAAATAAGGACAAAAGAATCGGATGCCCCATACAAAAGTGTTGTCTTACCTTTTAAAATCACGCCAAACATGAAAGGTTCGGCGTTTGTTTTGATAACAAATCTCCCAAACGCCTCAGATCAGTGCGGGTCATTGTCAAGCCGCGGCGGAGGATTTTCGCACTTGTAAAACATGTTTTTCTTGCAGCAATAGATGGTTTTTTCTATGAGTAGATCGAAATCACTCCCAACGAAAAACAAAACAAAAATAATGGAGCGAACAAATAAAAAAGGGAAGGGGGGAAGACTGAGATGAGGAGCGGGCATTGGCGGATTCAGCCCTCACAGACGGGGGAGGGTGAAATTGGGATTTTCGCCCCCCCCCCCGGTGACCCCTTTTTCCGTTTTACTCTCCTCCTTTCCCCCTTCTTTTCCCCTTATTTCACCTTTTCTCCCCCTTTTTTCCTTATTTTTTTGGTTGAACTGGGGGGGGGGTCGCCCCTTCGCCCCCCTGTATTAGCCAATGGGAGCGGGGAGAGGTGGAGAGGGGGAGCGAGAGAGTTCTTCGTGAATGGACTCTCAATGAATAAGTAACCGAAAGCACCTCGAAGGAAATCTCTGATTTCAACCAACGATAATGGTTTACGCGCGATAAGTACAACTCTATGGAGGAGGGGGAGGGGGAGGGGCTTAAGGGGGCCACCAAAGGGACAGCAGGTCTTCTAGGACCATAAAGATTGATTCTGAGGTCCATACGTGGTCAAAACAGGCATATGCGTCTACTTTGGGGTTTTGGCCGCCTAAATCGGGCATCGGCCCCATAGTGCATCGCCTGAGATGGATTCTCTGATCTGCCTTTCCCCTCCACTCTACGCTCGGCAGAGTCTCACCCAGTGTTGCCAGGTTTGGACGGGGTGGAATAGCCACGCGTGGACAGTTTTCGAGTTGGTTACTAGCTACGCTGTGGATAGGGATGGAGCATCGAACGGCGCAGGAGCGGAAGCGTGGCTAAATTCTCATCAAAATAGTCCACGTGTGGACGAATCTAGCCACTATTGGCAACTCTGGACTCTCACCTTATCAGTTGACGAGTCAGTGCAGCGAGAGCGGTGGAGGGGGGAAGTTCGTTCGTCGCTCATCTCTTGCGCACTGATTACTTCGTTCTTTCTCCAAAATTTTTCTGTCGCTCGCCTCGCCCGTACCCGCAACCTTCTCTCTCACTCCTTACGGACGCTCATCTCTCTCGACTAACGCACTCCCATTCTTCGTATTAACCATTCGTTTGCCTTTCTTCTTCTTTCCTCTCTTTTCATTTTATTCTTTAAATTTTTATCATTTCGACTTAAATCACTCGGGATCGTTGAATAACGTTCCTAATATTTTGCAGTACGCTCTTGATTTTTCTTTTTTTTAAGAAAACATTCTTAGCGCATTGTGCATTTATTTTTTCCGTGGATTGTCACCGTTATATGTAATCTTTAAGCACTCGCTTCTCTTTTATAATTCCTCTTCGATTTTCAACGCTTTTATTTTGGTATCCTCCGCGTCTTATTAGTTCTTTTTACACATTGCCCGGCAATATCTTTTTTTTTATTTATTTATTTAATACAAGAAAGTACAAGCGCTTTGCGCTCACATTCTTACATTTTCATCTCTTTAATTCTCAGCACCAATACTCCGTTTCATTTTATCATTTTTTACCAACTACCAACTAGCCCGTAACCCCAGAATGCTGGCCGTGGAGGGCGCCCGTAGGGTGCTTGGAACGGCTAGTTATATATATAAAGCTGTCGTCCCTCCTAAATGTTTTTTCTATTTCCCGAAAATTGGCCGAAGCGATTTCCCTCAAATTTGACACGATGATTCCTTAGGGTATTTCGAGGAGATCTGTCGAACAGTTTTCGAAAAAGTCGTCTGTGAGCGCCGCAAATTGAATTTTAAAATAAGAGGGGGAGAGCTCATTCTCGCACGACGCTCGACGCACTATGTGTCAGTATGCACATTTAACTACCATAAAGTCTTTGACCTAAAATGTAGCGGAAGGTGTCGCTTCAGAGGTTTTTCGGGTCGCTGATCACGAATTTAGAGTCCGTTTTTCAAAATTGTCAAGTCCAAGATGGCGGCTGTATAGTGAGCAAGGAATTTTGATCATAAAAAGGTGGAAGGTGTGGTTTACGGGGTAAGGGGGGTTTAGGGGAATAGTCTTCCATATTTACTGTTTCTTTGCGGGAGTATTCTACTCTTCAAAAGCCTAATCTTTTTTTTAGTGCAACTTTAAAATGCGTCATTCGGATGTACTTACAGTCAAGGACAAAAAGAATGTCAGATGTCTCCTTGAAGTAGGCCACCCGCAGTACTTATCTCAATAAATTTAAGTATTGCAGGTGGCCTACCTCAAGGAGCCATCTGACACTCTTTTTGTCCCCGACTGTACATTGAAATGTACACCAGGGATGAAAGGGTTAAGACTGTTGCAACTCCCTCGGTCCTAACGCTCATCGCTTAAACCTGAGCGCTCCAATACTTTTGATCCGTCATTTTTTTGTCAGTAATTTTTACCGTACTTCTTCAATCGTTCGTTTAACAACCATGATTCTTTAAATGAAAAACAAACAAACTGTCAAAGTGTCGACTAGCCCGTGCCCCTAGAATGCTGGCCGTGGGGGGCACCCGTAGGGTGTCTGGAACGGCTAGTAACAATATAGAATCTTGATTCCCATGTAAAATTCGGCGAAATTAATGATGCGCACATTAAAAACGTTCAAAATCCACTCATTAACTCAGGGAATCACTTCAATTTCAAACAGCCCGCGCTACACTAGACACTATTTGCACCGGTATACTACTACATAGACGGAACCACCGTGCATAAGTGAACAACATCGTAACTACGAAATGATGAAAGTCCCCTCTAAATACATGAACTATTGGCTGCATTTGCTGTCTGGTCTTATCAAAGACTACAAAATGATATAAGAAATGTACGCATCTAATCGAAACATTCCAATGTTTGTAAGTTCTGTTCATGTTTACATAAACGAGATGGTTCCATCTATGTAGTTATAATTCGGTGATATAGTGTCTAGTGTAGCGCGGGTTGTTTGAAATGGAAGGTATTTTCTGAAACAATGAGTGGATTTTGAAAGTTTTTAATGTGCGCATCGTTATTTTCGCCGAATTTTACGTTAGAAACAATGAGTTATATTGATGTCGCAAAAGTACGCAACAGACCCAATGGGAATCTGAGGACGACAATGTATATACGATTTGTCAATTTTCTAAAACAGTCAACCAACTGCAAGTATCTAGTAAGTATTGAACGATTCGCGATGGAATATAGGGAATAGCAGCATTCATCGTGATTTTCTCGGATTTTTACATTAAAACCAAAAAGTAATCTGTTGTTAGTGAAATCGACACATTGGATTAATAAGTGCCAATATGTTTTCAAACAATAAATCTACGTTTTGCATATAGTTGATCATTTTCTCCATTTTTTGTCTGAAGGTTTTCAAATTGATTGCAATAGGAACAGACATCTGTCTTATAGAAACGACTTTCATGCCACCTATTAATTCTTCTGCATCACCTTTCATCTTACAGGGTAAGTTTTTTTGTTTTCATTTATTTTTTTCCTAAGAAAGTTTTAAGTGTCATCTTTCGCCAGCTAGGGCCCAACAGACGAAATGGAAGAGGGAAGAACAGTTGCGGCTCCTGCAATTTGGCAACCATGCTAATTTTCCATTTAAACCTAGGCAAAAGTATCGATATCTTGGGGGTGCGATTGCACCTCCTGAAGATCGATTGTTTTATATAAGTTTAAATGGAGAGAATACGTTGTTGCCAGATTTCACGCGCCTCCAATGGGGAAGAAGAAGGAAATATTAAAGAAAAAAGAGTTACATTCATGTCCTTCCAGCGAGATGACTTGATCTGAGATTGTCAAATCGTGTCACTTCGGGGCGGTATTCGAACCCGGGACCTCTTGGTTAGTGGTCAGTTGCGCTGACCACTAGATCACGGAGGCCAACAAGTTTTACCTTTATAACTGCAAAAATCGACCCAAAGACGTTATTATTGTATCTTAGCTACGCAGCCAGTTCACCTCTTTTTTGTACAGCGAGGAAACTCAGAAAAGGAAGTGAAAATCCGGCTTCATGAACGAATTTGAAGGTTACGAGGGGTAGGAGGACTGCAGGCAGACTCGTAATTTTCCTGCATACCAGGACCAGCCCGTTCCAACGATAATTATCGTCTAGATATCGTCTAATAGATTATAATCTATTAGTATTATTATTCGTACCAAGGCTGTTCAAAAAGTACCCGGACTGATGCTGTAACTTTGAAACTAAGCTACAGGCACAGACCTGATCTTAATTTCATGTTGAAGATAATTAAATTTTCTATCGGTTGAGACCAAGATCAGCTCATTTAGCTGAAAATTAAAAAAGTTACTGCAGTTTGAAGAGAAAAAAAAAGTTGACCCCCTACGGTTTTTTTTCTCTCAAAAATTTGTTCTTGCCGAAATTAGTATTTGTATCTGAAACCATATTCAATGCGGCAATGCGAGATCCTATATTTCTAACTACACCAAGGCATTCGTGACCAAAAACGGCATAGAAATTATTCGTCACCCACCGTATACAGCCCTGATTTAGCACCATGTGATTTTTGGATGTTTCCTTTGCTGAAAAAAGGATTACGCGGTCGAAAATTTGAGTAAAGAGCAGAAATCATAGAGACGGTTCAACAGTTTCTCAATACCATTCCTGCAGATGAGTTTCGAAAAACATTCGTGCAGAAATGGCCAGAACGCATAAGATAATGCATTAAAATCAATAGAGATTACTTTGAAAAGGAAAAGGTGCCTCTCTCTAGTAGGAGTCGGTCAAAAACGAATAAGAAAATTAAATAAACATCGCATTCTTGGTAAGAAAAAAAGACTCATTAAAAACCATAGGGGGTCAACTTTTTCTTCTTCTTCAAACTGCAGTAACTTTTTTAATTTTCAACCAAATGAGCTGATCTTGGTCTCAATCGATAGAAAATTTAATTATCTTTAACGTAAAATTAAGATGAGGTCTGTGCCTAGCTTAGTTTCTAAGTTACGGCATCAGTCCTGGTACTTTTTAAACAGCCGTTGTATATCGATTTCTGATTTCAGATAGCCACTCAAAAACACTTGCACTCTCGTTTAAAACTAATTTCAAATGGATTTGTCACATTTTTTTTTTTTTTTTTTTTTTTTTTTTTTTTTTTTTTTTTTTTTTTTTTTTTTTTTAATAAAAAATTGACAAGATAAAAAAAAGTAAGACAAACAAACCGAGCCTGTGTGAAAATGTCCGTAAGAGATTTCTATTATGGCTGCCTCCTTGGTGTTTCAAATAGTAGCGCGGCTCGTGCAGTCCGGCAACAGCGCTCTTTTGCCATTTAAACCAATGCAAAAGGATCGATTCTAGGTGAGGCACAACGACTTATCAAAGAATCGATTATTTTCCATAGGTTTAAGTGAGGAAAAACCATTGTTGCCATGCTGCACGAGCCGCCTCTGGCTTTATAAAATCACATCCCATTAATCCTCACTGTTGTTATAGTTCGTTGGAGGTATTATTACATTCATGACTTTAATGATAGCCAAATAATTTATGTATGCATACCATTTTGATTTTCTCCAGTCGAATTCACCTATCTTTACGTGTCTCTCGCTTCGGACACTATCATACTCCTAACGGCAGCAATCCTTCAGTGTGGTGTGATAACAGTAAGTATAGAATCGTGTTGATTGATTTAAGGATATATTTTCAACCTAATTTTTCAAGGTATGAAAAAGAAAGCGAAAAAAAGCCAACAAAATTTATGTGAATGGGCCTGTTACAAACTTTATTTGCTCAACTAAACTAAATGCTACAGCCAAATCATGGTTAAAATTGCTCCTCAGTGTAGGTTTTTTTCTTTCGAAAAAGAATGTCGAAGTTCAGAGACAAACAGTAACTTATTCTGTAATGGGCAGTTTCCGAAAAAACACGACTTTTCCCCCAAAAGCGGCTAGTGACAGTGGCGCATCGGATTGAAATCTGGAAAAGTTTTGCCTAGAAACATCTGTACTGTCTACTTAAAACGAAGTTCTATCGTGTCATTGGACGCCTTCAATCTGTTAGATAGGCAAAAACAAGTTCTGCGAAGAAAGAAGAACTTTATTCCAATTATTTGAGCTTGCGCGAGCGATTTTTTGACTTTAATAACTTAATGAGGTAAAAAGGTGGTCAATTTGGTCGCTTATTCACTTTGGACCCGTTAGTTATTGTCAGATGGAGGAACGTTTCTGAAGAACTAAAGATCAAAAGCGGACCTAGCAATCTGGCAACTGTGCATTCTACTCATTTGATTATATGAGAAACAATCGATTAGTGGAAGGGCTATGACCCCCTCAAGAATCGATTGTTTCTGTGAAAGAAAATGAGAAGGAAGCATGCGGTTGCCAAATTGCTGGAGCCTGCATCCATGCGACAGATTTAATAGATATTAGATGATTTTAAATTATATTTTTGGATTAGATTTTAGAAAAGTCTTAAGATAAATGTGTCATCACCATTTGATGATTAATTTCAATTTTTACATATCAATAATAATTACAGGCGAATTCTGCCAAAGTGATGCTTTTCATCTTATTTTTTCTCCTCGACTGGCTTCGCATGTTGGCTCTTTTCATCTACGAGGTGTTTATTTATTTAGAGAAAGAAGATCATTTAATTTCGGGGACTCTTTGCGATGATTTAAATGAATTTTATATCAGATTCTGTCTAAGTAAGTATATGAATAAATTTTATACTCCACTCAGTGACGTACGAGTTGGTAACGTTGCAGTTCGTCTATTTTAACCATTGAAATACGTGCTGCATACATGAAAAATCCAAAACCATTTGTTTCATTTTTCATTAATTGTATTGCTGCTCAAAAATCATTGTCAACACGCATTTTCTTTTTCATCATCAAAATATGGATGGCACCTAAATCAGTGGCGAAGCGTTCAATCTGGCAACGTTGCAGTTCGTCCATTTTTACCCATTAAAAAGATCGAACTACTGGGTGTTCGGTGAACACCTTCGCATTCGACCTTTTACACGGGTTTAAATGGATACAATGCAACGTTGTCAAATCACACGCTAAACCACTGACCTAAATACTGGAGATAACGAAACTCACGTGCCAAACTTTGGGAGCATTTTATATATTAGGCCAAAATAAGACTTTTTTTCTCTATGAACATGGGTCCAAAATGCCCCCCCCCCCTTTTTGAGCTAGATTCCCACAAACTTTTGAAAAATTGTTGGTTTTTTTTTTTTGGAATGGCGTTCACAATAATTATGTACCAAATGGCATGACAACAGAACTGGTGTTCTGAGGTATTTTCTGTGTGTTGAATGCATTAATAACCTCGAAAAACTCAGAACTTAAGTCTGACTGTACTTTTTAAGTAATCTTGCACCTTTAATGGCACAAATTTTTCATCATGGAATCAAAAAATTGAAAAATAATTGCAGCAATCAGATGGAAAATCCCAAAGAAGGATTTTTTGTCTTTTGCATACTTTCAATACGACGTGTTTTCAGCGAGATAATCGCTGCATGACGTGAAAAAGTTAGTGCTTTCACTGTTGCGCGTACTATGTACCATCGGCGAATTAAAGATTGTAGCGAGATTTTCACGAGCTAAGTTTCGCCTTCAAAGTTACGGTTCGGCCACTCTTCATACTCCTTTCGCCGGGACGGCCGTTGCAGATCAGCCCCACACTCACACGCATAACTGCGACGGTGGTCGCTTAGAGTCCCTTGATGGAAACAACTCGAAAACAACTGAACCAAATGATTTGAAACAAACAAGGCAGATTGATAACTGACCCCCATTAATTTTGATATTTTCAGAAGCCTCAGACAGTCCCTTAGGGGGTACTTGGGGGCTCAATTTTTTTTCAGTCTTAAGGCGAAACTTCGCTCGAAGAAATCTCTCGACAATCTTTAATTCGTCGATAGTACATCGTCTATATAGACGATAGGTGTCATCCAATTTATTTCCGATATGTGTCGTAGAAGCGAGGGAGGGCGCGCCAACGGATTTTTATCCAAGTTGCTTATTTTCTCTCCACATTATCATATCGCATTTTGACAATCTGATTGCTTCTGAAGATCTTTGATTCCTCTGTTCCAGTTTTGAACTTGTACTTTTACTTCATCGTCAACAGCTACTACCATAAAATGGTCCTCAGAGCTCGGTCGCGGTCAAAACGTCTCTCTAGGATATCTTACACCCCTCCTTCTCCCTTCCTTACGCCCATGTTTGGTCCGGGTTCAATGCCTGTACCCGGTCAATTTGGACCTGGAGTTTATCCCCTCAACTCGATGTACATGCAACCTAAGCCCCCTTCTCCTCAGATGCCACCAGGATATATTCCTGGAATGCCTATGCCTATGTACTCAATGTCTCCTTCCCCCCACATGCCTTACAACCCTCAAATGTATCCTATGGCACAACAGCAGCAAATGGCTTCTCCACAAATGTCACCACGTATGCCTCACATGCAGCCAATGCCTAAGCAGCAAACGCCGGGCCAGCCAATGCCAAGACGACAAACGCCGGGTCAGCCAATGCCTAAACAGCAAACGCCAGGCCAGCCAATGCCTAGACAGCAAACGCCAGGCCAGCCAATGCCTAGACAGCAAACGCCAGGCCAGCCAATGCCTAAACAGCAAACGCCGGGCCGCAGAAGAAGTCAAAGTCTTAGGCCTCAAGTTAACCCTTACGTCACTATGCCCCAAGCGGGAGGTTATTTGCCAACGATGTCAACGGTTGTGACGCCACAGGTGATACCAGTGGGTTCGGCACCATCGATGACGACGTCAAACTATTCCTCTAGAACTACGGTACCTTCGAGTTACCCATCGGGTGGGTCCTTGACCGGCTGAGATTTTTGGCAGATTTCGAAATCTCTTTTACTGAGAAAATCTGTGAAAGGAAGTCTCATTACCGGATGTTGCCGGAAACTGAGCTTGCTCAACATGCTTATTGATATATAGGCAGATACTCAAAGGAGGTTAGGTGAAATTTGGCACAGTAACAAGCATTCAATGCAATCACCAGGCACCACTCAATAAGGAACTATTGGCATTCTTTCCTTCTTGAAACTGTGAGTTCCAATTAGAGTCCTATCCACTTTTATATATTTTTTTTTTTTCCAGAACAAATCGCAAAAAAATTGTTGCAGGTACTTCCAGTTGAGGTGTCAGACTCATTGAAAAAAAAAAAAAAAATCTGGATTAAGAAAAGTTACAATCCAGAAAGGTATCTTAAGTTGTAACACTATTATTAGCTTGAAACTGTAGAATACTGTGTGTGTGTGTGGAAACATTATTATTAACATGTTGGAAACTGTATTTGGTGGAACCCGTTTGGAACATTTCTCAAACTTTTCCTATTTCAACACGTGGGATAATAATTTTTTTGGAATATTTCTTTATTTGCGTCAGATGCCAAATTTTATGAAAAAAACTAATCCGTAGTTAACTCCAAGCCGAAATTTGAAACACTCTTTTAGGAACTCAGAGACTCAATAAGAAA
>VMOF01000388.1:6556707-6604207 GCA_011764245.1 Trialeurodes vaporariorum
GCCATGGACCATTTTCGCCAGGGTTCAGAGGGCTGTTTACATTTGAAAAACTCGACTGGTATGAAAGCCAACCCACAAAAGTTTACAGGGTCTGGTATAGCGTGGAGGTTTTCTGCTGTCTTCAGATTCGCCTTCATCTGGAGAGTATGCAATTTGTTCAGCCTTTCGGTCGAATGAGAATGTGTCGCTCCTCGCTCCGGATGGAAGGGGGTCAGTGGGAGGCCGAGACCGGGGGGGGGAGGAAGTCCCCCACGGATAGTAAAGCTTAGAGTCCCTATATATGAAAGAGTCTCGCCATACGAGGTTCCATCTCTGATTGGCTGCTGAAAAGTGAAGAAGAAGAAGAAGGGGTCTATGAAGCCTGGAGGCGCGCCTCTTGTTTACATCTTCATGGAACCACCTTCACTGCTGCCCAGCTTTGAGGAAACTTTCGGCATTTTTAGCTAGTACTAATGAAATTTGAATTAGATATTGATGAAAATGTGTTCAGAACAGAATAAAATTCACGCATTACTTTTAAAACAGGTAGTGAGGCTATCGGGTATTGGAGGTTAGGTTGACCTAACAAAGATTACTTCCACAGAATACATACATATGTAATCTCTGGCGGGAAGATCGTTGGATAAAAATGTAAACAAGAGGCGCGCCTCCAGGCTCCTCAGACACCTTCTTCTTCCTCACTTCTATTCGCGTGTCTTGACTCTTTCATATACAGGGACTCTAGTAAAGCTAAGCTCCCTTCATTGAATGTCTCGCCATTCCTCAAGAATATGGAATTTCGATTTGTTTTGAAATAATATTTTAAATGTCTTAAGATTTTTCCTTTTCCCCTCAACCCAATAGGGCCCTTGCAAACTTTTGCTATAAGCAAATAAATAGTCCAATCTTATGAAAAGACCAACAAAAATCACGAAAATCACACTAAGAAAGTCTAAAATTCGGTAATAAACTCACACAACTGCTATGACGGCAAGATGGTAATGGCGCTTCGACGCAGGTATCATGGGAGATTCCTGTCTATTATGTCACTTTCTCTACGAAAACACACACGGAAAAAAAGATTAGTGAAAATAACTATACAGATACCTGATTATGGCACCTGCTAGATGTTATGGTAAACTTGACCAGAAGTATGGTACATTTACCGATACTTTGAGTAAATTCGACATGCAATCAGGTAACGTCACCTAGTACCTAGTCAAAACATAGTATACTTCTGGTTAACATTACCATAACATCTAGCAGGTGCCAAAATCAGGTATCCGTATGGTTATTTTCACCGAATTTTTTTTTCTGTGCAGAGATATGTCTCATTTTCCCATGATACCTGCATCTCTCCGCCATTAAGCCCGATTCTGAGAGTGAATTTCGTGATTGTTTAGAGTACTCATCGTCATTTTTACAGGTTTTTAAGCAAGTATCAACTTTTCAATCCTCTATATAGCAAAAGTTTGCAAGAGCCCCATTAACGGTTCTTGTTCAAGTTTCATGCGGTGCTGCGTCTTACTCAAGCCAATTGAATAATGTGTCAAAACCTTAGTTAAAATTTAAAGGTTAAAAAATAAGAGGCAAATAGACCGATGTGTGAAAATTTCCGCTAGAGATTTACATCATGGATTGCCTCCATGCATGGGCGGATACAGGGAATTGTCTTTCTCTCTCTCCTCCCATTTGAAAACGTGCGTTAGAAAAGGACAGGAGAGGGGGCCAAAGTCACGTGATGGCCCCCTCTGCTGTCCTTTTCTAACACATAAGTTCAAATGGAGGGAGAGAGAGAAAGACAATTCCCTGTATCCGCCCTTGCCTCCATGCTGCCTCAAAAGCATGTCCCACAAATCCTCCCATTGGTATAGCTCGTTAAACCCAGTAACTGTTATCGTTTTGTAACGCCTGGTTTTATGCAACAAGTTCGATTCTATGGAAAACGCCTTCATTTCAAACTGATACCAAAAGCATCACTGCTATATGAGAGTTACACAATAGACGTTCAATTTTCATTGTATCATGAAAAGCAGTGGCGGCTGCCAAATCCTAATCCTTCTCGCCGGACTGTTGTCTTATCCTATGTTTTTGTTATTAAAGGTGGGTATCCACGTGGTCGGATATTCGAGAATATAAAAGATTACCCGACAAGACAGACAATTTTATCCCATCGGATTAACCGTATAAGGATATCCGCAGTCCGAGATATGTGAATAGACATATCGGTCCGTTGAACAGGAGGAAACTCGGATATCCGATTCCTGGAATAACCGAATATCCGAAATTGAACCCGTTCATCTGATGAGTGAGAAATCAATTAGGTTCAGATATTCGAGTTGTAGTATCCGTGACCGGATATTTGTAGAATACCATAATTATTCATTGCAGTATTCAAAGTCTTAAGTCGAGTATCCGAGTTCAAATAACTGCGTTAGAATATCCGAACTTTTTTTTCTCTCTCCAAGGATGACCGACATGCGTAATTCCGAGTATTCGAACGCGGGCATCATAAGCTACCCTTTTATTGTTAGTACTTACGGGAACAACTTGGAAACGGACCGAACCACCAAAAGACGCAATGAGTGCGAGTGAGAAACCCTTCCCTCGATAGAGGTTACTCTCTCGCACTCGTGGTCGCATAGGGGAATAACTTGGAAAACGGACCGAACCACCATAAGAAGCGATGAGTGCGAGTGAGAAACCCTTTCCTCGATGGAGGTTTCTCTCTCGCACTCGTGGTCGCTTACGGGAACAACTTGGAAAACGGACCGAACCGCCATAAGAAGCAATGAGTGCGAGTGAGAAACCCTTCCCTCGATAGAGGTATCTCTCTCGCACTCGTAGTCGCTTACGGGAACAACTTGGAAAACGGACCGAACCACCATAAGAAGCAATGAGTGCGAGTGAGAAACCCTTCCCTCGATAGAATTTTCTCTCTCGCACTGGTAGTCGCTTACGGGAACAACTTGGAAAACGGACCGAACCGCCATAAGGAGCAATGAGTGCGAGTGAGAAACCCTTCCCTCGATAGAGGTTTCTCTCTCGCACACGTGGTCGCTTACGGGAACAACTTGGAAAACGGACCGAACCGCCATAAGAAGCAATGAGTGCGAGTGAGAAACCCTTCCCTCGATAGAGGTTTCTCTCTCGCACTCGTGGTCGCTTACGGGAACAACTTGGAAAATGGACCGAACCTCCACAAGAAGCAATAAGTGCGAGTGAGAAACCCTTCCCTCGATAGAGGTTTCTCTCTCGCACTCGTGGTCGCTTACGGGAACAACTTGGAAAACGGACCGAACCGCCATAAGACGCAATGAGTGCGAGTGAGAAACCCTTCCCTCGATAGAGGTTTCTCTCTCGCACTCGAGGTCGCATACGGGAACAACTTGGAAAACGGACCGAACCGCCATAAGAAGCAATGAGTGCAAAGTGAGAAACCCTTCCCTCGATAGAGGTTTCTCAGTCGCACTCGTGGTCGCTTACGGGAACAACTTGGAAAACGGACCGAACCGCCATAAGACGCAATGAGTGCGAGTGAGAAACCCTTCCCCTCGATAGAGGTTTCTCTCTCGCACTCGTGGTCGCTTACGGGAACAACTTGGAAAACGGACCGAACCGCCATAAGACGCAATGAGTGCGAGTGAGAAACCCCTCCCTCGATAGAGGTTTCTCTCTCGCACTCGAGGTCGCATACGGGAACACCTTGGAAAACGGACCGAACCGCTATAAGGAGCAATGAGTGCGAGTGAGAAACCCTTCCCTCGATAGAGGTTTCTCTGTCGCACTCGTGGTCGCTTACGGGAACAACTTGGAAAACGGACCGAACCGCCATAAGGAGCAATGAGTGCGAGTGAGAAACCCTTCCCTCGATAGAGGTTTCTCTCTCGCACTCGTGGTCGCTTACGGGAACAACTTGGAAAACGGACCGAACCGCCATAAGAAGCAATGAGTGCGAGTGAGAAACCCTTCCCTCGATAGAGGTTTCTCTCTCGCACTCGTGGTCGCAAACGGGAACAACTTGGAAAACGGACCGAAACGCTATAAGAATTGCAATGAGTGCGAGTGAGAAACCCTTCCCTCGATAGAGATTGCTCTCTCGCACTCGTGGTCGCTTACGGGAACAACTTGGAAAACGGACCGAACCGCCATAAGAAGCAATGAGTGCGAGTGAGAAACCCTCTTCCCTCGATAGAGGTTTCTCTCTCGCACTCGTGGTCGCATACGGGAATAAGTTGGAAAACGGACCGAACCGCCATAAGGAGCAATGAGTTCGAGTGAGAAACCCTTCCCTCGATAGAGGTTTCTCTCTCGCACTCGTGGTCGCTAACGGGAACAACTTGGAAAACGGACCGAACCGCCATAAGACGCAATGAGAGCCAGTCCGACCCTGGTTAGTAGTACCGAGTCTTAGGAAACCGCCCTTCATTTTCTGGAGTTCGGATATCCGCGATATGCTAAATAATCCCATAAGAATTCGACGTTCCCTCCATTTGAGCTGTCGGGGATTCGAATATCCGGAACTGATCCTTCTCACCGGACTGTTGTCCTATCTTATGTTTTTGTTATTAAAGTTGGGTATCTGTGATCGGATATTCGAGAATATAATCGATTACCTATCCAACAAGACAGAAAATTTTGACAAATTTTCAGATCTCGTGCAATTTGGCAACATCATAAGTGGCGATAGCCACCAGGCCAAGTCCAAAACCCCCGAGCAAGAAGGTGGCGTCCGCGGACACTTATTATACACCGAGCAGTTCGTTTTTGTCGATTTAAGCGTTATATGATCTGTTGCCTAGGATTCCAAAAAAACCGCCCATTAAAACCCCATAACACCTGGTACTGTTCGATTCGTCTTGAGGTGTACATGTGCCGCTCACTAATTAGATTTTCAATCGGATGAGTAACAACGGAGATATTTCCAAAAAACATCGATTTATTCGCGTTTTTTTTGCCTCTTGCCGATTCACTTTTGCGTTTCGCACCCTCGTTTTTGCGCACAGATAGCGGAATAACGGTAGATGAAACCCCCATATAACCTGATATAGAAAGATTCGTTAGGCTTTTCTGAAGGGCATAGGCCAGGTCTCGTTGAATTTTGAGCAATATCAAGGAAGATATCTATGATTGAAATTAGCGTAAATTCAGAATTTTTGCGTTTCGGCCGCTCGTTTTTTGCGCTCAGATTGCGGAATAACGGCAGATGAAACCCCCATATAACCTGACATAGAAAGATTCGTTAGGCTTTCCTGAGGGGCATAGTCCAGGTCTCGTTGAATTTCGAATTGTATTAAGGGAGATATCTATGATTGAAATTAGCGTAAAATCGCCATTTTCCATTCGAACAGCCAACCGTTTCGCCAGATAGATTCGAGGAGCTCGCTCAGTGCCAGGATGGATAGAGAATGAGAGAATGGACGATTGGGAGAGAACGAATTTCTAGCTGCGCAGCATATGTGCGCGTCGTGACTCGTGAAGTGAGTGAGTGAGTGAGTGAATTCGTGACCTGTTTCGTTGTTGTTCGTTTTATTATTAGTGGTTTTCAACTTTTCAATCAACATTATTATATTATATAGATTGTCTGTACATAAAATTCCTTCTATTTTGAATACTCTTCGATCGATTAGTTTATTCCTTAGTTCTTATTTTCTCGGCAAAGCTTGGCAGATCAGAGGGCAACAGCACAATTTGACATTTGAGGTTATTCACGCAGTTCTGTTTCATAATTTAAAAATATTATTGTTCAATCGTGGTTCAATACTTTAATGAAAGTGCAAAGATGTTTGTTAAAAATCCGCTCTTTGTAAGCATGCCATCTCCGGGTAACTTTCTTGGAAGCCTCTGAAGTTTCCAAAGTGTATTTTCAAAGAATTGGTATTGTTGTCTTGTGCTGTGCTTGTGCGCTTGTAGAAGTGTTGACAAATGCTGTCCGTACGATTATATATGATTTTATCTGTCGCTTCTGTTAGCAATGTATATTCTGAGATCAGGCAACTCCAATGAGCTCCTACTCTTAGAATCCCTATTATTAGCAGATTGCTGTTTCTACATTGATCATCAATTCCTTCAAAGAGATTGCAAGAAGTGCTAGTTTGCTCACTGTTACAAATCAATCAAGTGTTAAACAAGTAAGTCTCTTTTCCACCTCCAACCCTTCTCTAACTCTCTTAGTGTCAAATAAAGGATACTATATAGTTCTTACAGAAGAGCTCACATTATCTGAGTATATACCGGGTTCTGACAAGTAGCGTTGCTCGCTATACTGAAGAACACGGAGACAAACTTATTTGTTGACAACGGGTCAAAACCTGTTTCGACGCATTAGCGGATATAGGGGGGAAGGGGGCGGTCGCCATTCCCCCCTTCGTTCGGCCCAAAAAAATAGGGGAAAAGGAAGGGGAAAACAATGAGGAAAAAAAGGAAAAGGAGGTCTCCGGGGGGTGAAAATCTCAGGTTAGCCCCCCGTTTGCTACGGCTGGATCCACCAATGTGCTGACCAGCTGCAAAACAATGCCCGTTAAAGCAATTTTGCAGGCTACTTGCCACATTGCTACTTTCCAGAACACCTCTCTCATAATATGTGAGCTCTTGTGATGGTGTTAGTCAAGACCTGTGATAATTTTTTGTAGAAGATTAGAATTTTGGAAGCACTCTGATGGGAGATACTGTATATGTTAGGAACCAGAGCTGTTGTGTGCACTTTGGCAACAATGTAATACATCCATTTAAACCCTCGTAAAGGGTCAAACTTTTGAGGATGCACAGTGCACTCCCTCGAGTCAGTACTTTACATTAGTTGGAATGGATGGAATACAGTGTTGCCAGATTTTTACTGTTCTTGTTGCACAAACCAGTTCTTGTAAAACCTGATGAGCTATACCGTCACAACTCAAACGTTATTTTGCAATTTTACTTGAGTGTGTCTTTAAAACTGGGAGACCCAAGAGGAAGACCGTATTGAAATCTTTGGTTTAAGCTCACCAATGACTTCCGAATAACAATTATAACCACTAGTAAAGAATGATTAAATACATAGACTCGAGCTCTATTCCTTGGCGTAAAGACATCCGTGTTCTCAGCTCGCTGAGTACTAAGTAACTTACATTTTTTTAATTTTTAAAATCACGCATTACTGATCCTTGATCTTTTCAGGGTACCAAAAACAATTTAAACTTTAAGCTCTATACCTGCTGAATTTCAAATATTGTCGCTTTAATAATATTAATAGTGCAAAACTATTATTAGTAAAGTATCAGAAACAGTTTAGTATTTTGAAATTCTTAAAGGGAATTTTTTCCTCGTGTAGAATTGACTTAGCTTTTCATCAGTGACATTCAAATTAAAGGGTTAGGTAAAGCTTAAAGAAGAAAATCATTGCAACTTAGCTTTTTTTTCTACTATTGCTTGTAATAAGAAAAATAAAATGAAAAGAGGGGGGAGGGATTGCGCTTGCTATTTCATTTTGCTCTATTGATGTGCCTTATGATGGACTCAACTTTATTATAATCATTGCTTTAGAAACACATCTTTGTCAAAATATCTCTGTATGACTGACCCACCTAAACCTCAATCCCTTAACATAGGAATAAATCGCAAAACCGGCCTGATATCTTTGACCAAAACTATCAGTAAACCTCAAGTAAACTCGTGGCGGCCAAGGTCCAAAAACTTCTCCAAACCTCTCCCTTTTACTACCTTCCTCTTTCCTACCTCAATCTCCTCTCTTTAAAAACTTTTCTTTCAAAATCTGTTATTTTAACCTTACCTGAGAGATGCATGATTGTGCGTGAGGTCTCTCAGATTCAACTTACAAACTAGCTGATATCAAAGCGACCAAGTCCCCTCCCCTCCCCTCTTCCCACCCTTTCTACTCCTGTGTTTCTTCTAGCCCCCTACCCCTTCTGATTTCAGCCTGAGATTTTATCTCTGATCTTCATTATTCCGAATAATTATTACAGTCGGTTGGCTGCGCTCAACGCAAACCATTGCATAACTCATAAATTGCAGGCGCATGAAAGTGCAAAGGATTTAATGCCCAAAGGCGCTGATATCCGAAGAACCAAGTCTAATTTTTTGTACCTACCGCACCTTTCTTCTGCTTCCTCTTCTACTTCATCCTCTTGCTATAGTTCACCCACCAAAAAGAAAAACAAATTAAAAAAAAAGTCAGAGTAACAACTTGGCGTTGACCTGCCAACTTAGAGTTTACTAATACCATAATAGCTTTTGCGGGTCAACGCCAAGTTGTTACTCTGACTTTTTTTTTAATTTGTTTTTCTTTTTGGTGGGTGAACTATAGCAAGAGGATGAAGTAGAAGAGGAAGCAGAAGAAAGGTGCGGTAGGTACAAAAAATTAGACTTGGTTCTTCGGATATCAGCGCCTTTGGGCATTAAATCCTTTGCACTTTCATGCGCCTGCAATTTATGAGTTATGCAATGGTTTGCGTTGAGCGCAGCCAACCGACTGTAATAATTATTCGGAATAATGAAGATCAGAGATAAAATCTCAGGCTGAAATCAGAAGGGATAGGGGGCTAGAAGAAACACAGGAGTAGAAAGGGTGGGAGGAGGGGAGGGGAGGGGACTTGGTCGCTTTGATATCAGCTAGTTTGTAAGTTGAATCTGAGAGACCTCACGCACAATCATGCATCTCTCAGGTAAGGTTAAAATAACAGATTTTGAAAGAAAAGTTTTTAAAGAGAGGAGATTGAGGTAGGAAAGAGGAAGGTAGTAAAAGGGAGAGGTTTGGAGAAGTTTTTGGACCTTGGCCGCCACGAGTTTACTTGAGGTTTACTGATAGTTTTGGTCAATTGGATTTACTCCGCATTTGACCGTGTGTGAAATAATCCTGTATACGCCATGCAAGTCCGCGGTTTGAGTTTCCTTAACGCTCTTTGTGGCACGGCGGGGCAGGTGTGCCCCCAAAAACATGAAACCGTCGCACAAGTGGTCCAAATATAGGTCTAACTTGGCCAAATTTTTCTCGTCGCACTAAGATTTGGACCCGAACTTTTGCTGGATAATTTTTTTTTTGAGATGTTAGGAAATTCATGGGGGTCGTTCCAAGGTCGTCGGATCCCCGATCGTCCTCTGTTTGGTAGGTAGGAGCTCCGGAAGTTCGAATCTGGATGGAGTCGTGCGGGAAGGGGGGGGGGGGTAAGGTCAACGCGAAACGTCATGGGGACTCTATCTGTACCGTGCGACAGCCCGGTGGGTCATCCGATGACGTGTCAGACAAAGGGCTGTCGATGAGGGAATGGGGGGCTGCTTGTTTTTAAAATGGCCCAAAAAAAGGGAAAAACATAGGTCGCACTACTTGAAGTCCCCACTTCCATGAAGAGAATGGCTAAATAAAAGTAAGAAGTCCCCCAAACATAAAGTTATCACGTTTTTTCACCCCCCCCCCCCATTTTTGAACCCACGGACCGTCACTGGTGTCAGATGTGAAAAAGATACACCCAGAGGGTGGAGGGGGGTTAATCCCTAGCCCCCTGTACTTAAGATCAAGTTGGACCTAGTGATGGAAAATTCCCGGGAATTTATTTGACGGGAATATTCCCCAACCGGGAATTTATCCAACTTTTTAAAATATATTAATTTTAGCTAATTAAAACTGTTTCTTTGTGGTTTTTGGATGTTGTTTTACAGTTTTCTCGGGCTTCTTTGGCCATTAACATAGCAGTAAGACAATATCAAGAAAAATGTACCTATGAACCTACAGTGAATAATTGAAAAAAAAAAAAAATCTTGAACACCCTCTTATTTATGCACTTATAAAATTGACTAAAAAAGCTGGACCGCTCGACACCTCCCCTCCCTCCATTAGTAAACCCATTTTTCCTTAGTGGTCTACTTTTCCAGCCTCCCTTCCCCCACTACCACACCTCTTTTTTTGTCCACCCTCTAGCTCTGCTCTTACAAGCATTTCAAAATTGGCCACTGAGATCCTAATCTATAGATTGAGGATGAGGAGAAGATGCATGGTCAGGGTTTAGAGTTGTGACAAATTTGAAATAGGTATTCAAATTTACACAAATTCTGTGCGATTCAATGGAATTTTAGAGGAATTTATGATAATGGGGAGTATTCCTGATTTCAGGAATTTATTCGACCGGGAATATTCCCGGCGGCACATCCCTAGTAAGACTCTCAAAGTGATTATAGAACTGATGAAGAGTGCGGTGCCCATCATACATCATTCACTCAAATAATCGCAAATGAACGGGCATTTGATGTTGTGAGTTTGGAAATTGAGAAAGTATTGAGATGGCGCTGATGTCTGTCAGTCAGTGGCGTCGTGTGCAATTTGGCAACAATGTATTCTATCCATTTAAACTCATGTAAAATATCGAATTCAGGGGGTGCACAGTGCACAAGAAAAATTCGATATTTATAATGAGTTTAAATGGAGCAGTTGCATTGTTGCCAGATGGCACGCGACGCCACTGCTGTCAGTATCCCTGCATTACTCTTGAACCAATCGTCTATATGCATCAAAATATTGCGGCAGAGAATAAGCTGCTTTTACCATTCCCCAGAGGAACATTTTTGTTATTTCGAAATTTTAAACTATAGGCAAGTTATGAATGATAAAAGATTTCCAATAAAATTATTGGGAAAACGGGTAAAATGGACGAACGAAGGGAAAAACTGGAATGTTTCAAATGTAGTTGTTTGAATTTTTATGAAAATTTGCAAAAAAATTCTGCAATCAGCCTACTGTAAAATTAACCCCTTAAGGTGATTCTATGGCGAACTCCCGGAAATTTTATTCCGATAGATGGTGCTACTTGTCGCTGGCTCCGAAAATAGGCGTTTTTGACGGTTTTCAGCTGTTTTTTTCTGAATAGACGAATAATAGAAAAAAAATCGGACTGTCAGCACCTGCTTAATTTTTTGAGCCATAAACGGGCCAAATTATGGTTCTAAAATAAAGGCGTAACTATGCAAAGAAAAAATCAAGTGTAATTTGGAGTTGTATCAGTAAAGATTACAGGTTTCTGTTTCATATGTAATCTTTACTGATACAACTCCAAATTACATATGATTTTTTCTTTGCATAGTTACGCCTTTATTTTAGAACCAATTTGGCCCGTTCATGGCTCAAAAAATCAAGCAGGTGCTGACAGTCCGATTTTTTGTCTATTATTCAACTGTTCAGAGAAAACAGCCGAAATCTGTCAAAAAACGGCTATTTTCGGAGCCAGCAACAAGTGATGCCATCTATCGGAACCAAATTTCCTGGAGTTTGCCATAGAATCACCTTAAGAGGGGACTGGGGATCTCCCCCAGTATACTATTGAGGGTTTGGGGGTCTCCTCCAGAATATAGTAGGGGGTGTGGGGTCTCCCCCAGAGTAACAAAGGGGGGTCTGGGGGGTCCCCGCAGAATAATTTTGATCTGAGAAAGTGTTCCTGCAGTATTTCCTATGGTTAATTTTCTGTAATTAAAAGGATTCAAAAGAAAAGATTAACAGGAAAAATAATAAATAAAATGAAACTGAATTCATAATAATAGCAAATCTGACATCATGTAATTAAAATTAAACTGAGACTAACATAAAAACCAAAGGACTTTCAATCTTCATAAAATTCATCAGTGGCATGAAGTAATAGACAGTTTTAGCGCGAAGTCAACGGTTAGCCAACAACCACAACAATGCACTCATCCGTCGCAATCAGTTGTAATGAAACTCGCGTAGCTTTCCAAACTATCTCTCTTACTCTTCTGTGACCCCCATGTATACCCATCTCTTTCTAGTTTCGAAATTCGTATATAGAGCCTTGTTTTACGACATATTATTACCAAAATCGCGTTCAACTGCCTCGAGGAATTCATTTCAGCCAAACAATTTCACAAAAGATGTCTCTATATAAAATTTTTGAAATTAGAGTGAGATGGCAGTACATGGGGGTTACGTGAGAGCAAGAGAGACAAACTGTCTTTATTTGGAACGCTCATCACCGGCATCTGCCATAACTAAAACCCTCTATAGTTAGAACCAAAAAAACCTTGCACGTCCAACCTTTGTTGTTAAACCTTGTTTGTGTTTTATTGTTTCCCACTTTTACTTCTTGCTCCTGATGGTGATCATGAAGATCAAAAGGCCCTTGGGTTTAATTTAAATCTTACTTTAATTTTAATTACAAGATTGGCTATTATTATTAATTTAGTTTCATTTTATTTCTCATTTTTCCTGTTAATCCAATACATCTTGTTCTTTGCAATGTTTCAAAAGAAAAGAGGAATGCCAATGATTCTAGGAAATTTACAAAATTTAATAAGACGCTTTTATAGTTACACTGATGAGAAAGTCATTTAACCTATTGGTCTACAAAAATATGATAATTAATGAAGTCTAGATGGTAATTTTCTTTTGTCACGGTGTCAGTGCTGTTCACACCAGTAGAAAAGAGACCTTGAAAATGTTAGTTCTATGGAATAACTTGTGTATTTTGAAGGTACTGTGTCCTCATAACTCATTGCAACAGCAGAAAACTATTGGTAAAGAATGGGTTTTCTGAAGGTACTGTGTCAAAAGGTGCGTTACTTTACAATTTTGAAAAACAATAAGTTAAAAAAAAGAAAAAATATTAAGTAGAAGGGGCAATAGATTTTTTCTGGGAAAGTATCACACTGCCTCATGGATGGAGTATTTCCATTTAGGGATGATACAAGTAAAAAATTATAATTGGAGCTAGGCCAACAAACAAATAAAAATCCTCTTTCAACTTGAGTAAAGTGAGCTCCTTGTTTGAGAATTATTTTTTTAATTTTTTTTCAATTGAAAATGGTGTTGTGAGCGCACCGAAACGTCTTGGAGGTTTATATTCGTTTGTTGGCCTACTTCCTATTTTAACTTTTACTTGCATTGTGTTTTTGGCCATTTAGTTTGTTATTGTTTTCAGGATAAATCAGTAAAAACCAATCAGCTATAACTTTAGAAAGGCAGCGGGCTGGCCCACCTTGTGCCACACAGGGTAGAAGGAATCCCAGAAAAAAGCGGAATTTGGACGGCAGATTCCAAATTTTCAGGTTAAATTTTGTAGGTCGTTTCCCGCGATGCCCAAGTTTGTTTACGGAACGACCGGAAACGACCTACAAAATTTAACCTCAAAATCGATTTTTACGGCAAAATGGCGGCACCCAAGGTGACAACAATGAACCAGCGGAACGTTCCTTGATGTGCCACTCTAAAGTTATAGCTCATTGGTAAAAACTTTCAGTTTTACCTATCATTACAGTATCCATGCTATATCAAGAATGAATGGCATCTGATCTACTGGTTTTATTCAGCAGTTTTATTTCTAAGTGAGAAAACATTTAAAATCTAGATAGAAACAAACAACAAGGTAATTTTTACAAGTTCAGTCCATTGCCCAAAGGTAAAACAACCTAGGTTCAATTGAAAGAATTTATGGTACTCTAATGGCATTGGCGGATCTAGGAATTTGTCCTTCTCTCTCTTTTCTCAATAGAACATGTAAGTTAGAAAAGGACAGATCAGGGACAGTATCCTTTTCTAACACAAGCGTTCTTAAGGGAAAAGAGAGAGAGAAGGAGAACTCCTTGGATCTGCTAGTGTTTAATGGCAACGGCGTTAAATAATACAGATAGAGCTGATTTTTAGGCTGTTACCAGAGGCACGAACACTCTGTCATACCTGAAGTGAGTAACAACTTTAATTAAATTGTTCCTACAGATATAAAATTAAACCTAAATAAAAATATAAAACAAAATATTAATCAAAGTATCGGAGAATGGGACTGAATACTCATTTAGTGTGACATCACGATGAAATGTATGGCTTCGATACATCTGTTTGTGACCAAACAAACCACTGCTTAGTCGTGTTACAGCAAGAAAAAACAGAAAATTTCAGTTTTCTGGACACTTCACATTTTTCGCGATTTAAAACGCGAGGCGGATTGCAGTTTGAATTTGAAATAGGAAGAGTGCAATTTTTACTCCTACGTGGGTCCCAAGACGTTTAACGCGTACAAAAAGTTTATACGTGATTTCAAGAGAACCAAATCCTGGTGTCTCCATCAATCAGTGTTCAAATAGATGTTCACAACTTTCTAGGACTGTGCGAACATTTTGAGGTTCGAATCTTGCTGCCAGTTTGGGTTTGGTTTGTACCTGCCATAAAAATTCAAAATTTTTCGAACCTTTTTTTTTTAAAAAATTCTTTTACAATGTGAATTTTGGTTCGAAACTTGACCTTCAGTCATAAAAATCGTTCTATTTGACTGAACTTGGCAAAAATCTTTCAAATGGTATCTTGTTATGCTTACCAACATTTCAAACAAAGACCTCGACAATTTCCGAAATCACAGCCAATTTTCCATTTTATTGATACTTTCTTTTTTTTTTTTTTTTTTTTTCAAAACAGTTGAAGAATGAATAGGGTATTAAATGAAATCCTCAAATTTTATGAAAAATTGGCATCCAGGCAGGGGTGCAAAATGTTCCAAAACTTCGGAAGTTTCACGCGATCCACGATTTATTTCCTCACAGAATTTTAAAAAATTTCCTCACGAAAATTTGAAAGTGATGACTTTTTTTTTTTGGTTATTTTAACATTTCAACACCGTATGTTCGCAAACAGACCGATATTTTCCCATTTTTTACTCTATTTTCCTGGGAAATCCTTGTAGCTATTATTAAAAAAAAAAAAAAAAAAAAAAAAAAAAAAAAAAAAGACAAATTTCCTCACTTTTCCAGAAATTTCCTCACTTTCACTATCGGATCGCTAGATCGGGCACATTTTGCACCCCTGCATCCAGGCTGATCTAATTGCTGCAAAATTTGAACTTCGCATTCTTTTCAGTTTTTAATTGACGACAATTTTATCCCTTGAAGGGAAGTATAAAAAAGTCCCAAGTGTTAGATAGTTTTGAAGATTTTAAGAAGAGATAATTTTTACCAAATTATGGGTAAAACTTTTTCCCTTTTTTAACAGTGAAAGGTTCAGGTTTGATTTGAGTTCGCACAGCTCTACTACTTTCGACGGTTTTTCAAACCGTCAAAACTGACCAAGTTGCGATTCATTTTCTCACTACAGACATGAAAAAAAAGGAGAAAAAAATCTAAACTTGGATCAAGATTTCTCTCTTTAGAAACTTTTTTTTGCAACTTTAATGCAAAAGTGTTGCTTTGTAACAAGTCGTGTAGTTCCAAAAAGTGTCATATCCACAAAAAACTGACAAAAAGCTTACTGATGGATTTGAAATGGATTTATTAACGAATTTAAATTCTACATTATACAACAGATTTTATCATGAGAGCTAACAAAAATTCTCAAAAAGTGCCTTATACACCATGCATTCCAAAAGGTGCTTTATCCGAGCATAAATAAATAGATAAAACATAAAATAATAATTATTTCAAAAATAAATTAGATACTGTTTTTGCCTTTTTGGAAGCAATTTTAACAATTTCCCATGATTTCAGTAAATTAAAAAAAAGAGGATAAGGCACTTTATGGAATTACACGACTTGATTTGGTACTTCTAGAATACCTGATATACTAATATCTGGTTAGTCTTTTATTAAATACACACTCTTATTAGTACAAAACTTCCAACAAATGTTATTTGGCTTGAAAACATTTAATGAAACAATTTTTCTATGAGAGTCAATTTAATATGCTTAGGAAACATTGATGCAATTTGAAATAACACAGATGAGTCCGGATCTACCCGATAACTAACATAACAAGCAAAAACGAAATTAACAAAGAAACATTTTTCAGTTAATTAAAGAAAAAAATAATTTTTAATCCAGTTTAACAGACTGGAATTAATTAATTAGTAGAATTTCAGTTAAATGAGGAAATTAATTGTTTTTTTTTTTTTAACTAAACGTATAACAGTCTAATAATGAAAAAAATAAACGTAACATTCAGAAAAATAAAATAAATAAATAAATCAGATCTATTTCTAGTAATGAAGGGTGGGAGGAAATAATAAAAAAAAAAAAAAAAAAAAAAAAAAAAAACTAGAGGTGTTTTGAGTATTTACATTTTTTAGTCCAGTCGAGTATTGTTTATTTTTTCAAGTTTCGAGTTCGAGTAAACACAATATTGCAAAATATGTAGAGAAATAAGTTCTCCAGAACTAAATGGCACAAAAGAGCTGAAAATACCAATACTGGTTGTTATACTATCATCCATTATTCAAAAAGCAAGGGAGGAAAAGGGAAGAAAAAAGTTCAATCTTACTTTTAGCGAAAGTTTTACACTGCTTTGGTAGGAGAAAATTAGTTAAATTTGGGATTGTTAAAGGTTTGCTTCTTCTTTGCTTTGAGTTTCTCAAAGTCTTTGAAATTCTTTGAGCTGTGTCCTCTGACCTCAATTTTGGAGCAGAGTTGTGGATTTTGTGTTTTAGTGTCTCACAGACTATGGAATCTTCACGAAATGAGCGGGAAGAGATGCAATAATTCTGAAGGCTGATTTTGAACGATCGTATCGTTATGCTGTTGATTCGAAGATCAAGTACGTGTTATCTTATGGGTGGTGCTATTCCGATAAGTTTCATTCCAATAGAAACCCTCCCATCTCTGCGGAAATTCGCCGTTGACTCCTGAGCTATCGGCGAATTTCTGCAGAAATGAGATGGTTTCTATTGGAATGAAACCTATCCTAACAACACTACCCAGAAAAATAACACATACACGATAGCATTACAATACTATTATTCATAATCAGCCTGCAGGCAAGGTAAAAAGAATTTCACAAATTCCAATCTTGATTGCGCAAATATGATGATTTTAAAAGACTCATTTTTTTTCAAAAAAAAAAAAAAAATTAAATTAAAACTTACTTGCATTTTTTTTCTTTCGAATAGCATTTTGGAGTATCTGAAAAATCGAAACTCAGGTTTATCGGATACTCGAACACCTCTAAAAAAAAACATGTTACAGTAGAACTAATGAAATTATGATAACCTTACAGGGACAAATTAGAGTACCAAACTAAATGAAATAAAGTAGAATACAAAATTTTCAAAAAAAACAGGAAAAATTGACTTTTCAACAGTTTCAAATGTTTCAATAAAATAAAACAAAAAAGGATAAGGAAACTGTGCTATTGCAGACAAATATGTTGGGACGAAGTACTTGATAATAAGTACTTAAGCTCTCTAGTTTCAAATGGGCCTAACTCCATTGCGACCCATCAAAATGATCGATGACAAAATGGCTCTTACACAAATGATCATCATCATTAGATTATCAGAGAACGATTTCAAATTAAAAACTACGAGCTCCCTATAAACAAAATTAGCTAAACATTAAGGTCAAAATTGATTTTGAGCACAACTTGGCATTTGATCCTTAATCACTGGTAGAAAATGAAAGATGCACAAACAGAGAGAAGTAGAAGAGGTGGGAGAGAGAGAAAGAGAATATTTTGGTAACTTCATTGATTTGGTTTTTGGTCATGAAAAGGAGTTTGACAGCTTATAGAAAAATTAGAAAAAAAAAGTAAAAAACTGACGGCAGGGTTGCAAAATGTTCCGAAGTCTTACACAAACCGACACTTTTTTCTCACAAAAATTTGAAAATTAAATATTTTTTTTTTTTTACTAATAACAACATCAAAACAAATGTACGGAAAATGACCAAGATTTTTGAAATTTTGAGGCCATTTTCCGGGGAAAATCTGAATGCCGTTAAAAAAAATAAAAATTATTGGGCAAATTTCCTCAAAGTCCCAAAAATGTCCTCACTTTCACGCGATCTGCGGATTGCTAGATCGGGCACATTTTGCACCCCTGGCTGACAATATGGAAATGCTGATTGATGGGGTAGTTGCTAGCATTTAAAATGTCGTTTTTTAGGAAAATGAAAGGAATCGATGAGCTAAGAACAAAGATGATTATGGTATTTTTCTTTAGTGTCTCCATCCCAGCGCAACACTTGTATGAAAATACAAAAAATCTTGAGTGTTGTGATGTCACAATGCAGAAGTTGCATTTAGAACAATTTATTTTCGGCTAAAACCGCATCTTCGGAACTAAGATAGAAACTAATAGCATTCTTGTTTTGAGCTCAACAAGTACCAAATTGACTTCCTGAAAAACACCAACATTCAGAACCTTGCAACCTTGAACCTTGAACCTACCTTGAATGATGTCTAAAGAAATTTTGTTCAAGGCGGAAAAGGAAATACCTATGTTCCAAGTATCAGAAGAATGTAGAAATATGGACATCCTAGAATATTGCATCGTTAGTTACAAAAATTAATAAAAAATAAAAAGTAAATTCTGCGCACACAGGTTGAAGTACCTAAACAGGTAGTGAATCAATTAAACTCATTATTATTTGACGCCATAGTAAAATAACAAATAGTCTGATTTGAAGTGATGAATTCTTCATTTTTAACAAGTTTTTTTTTTTTTTTTTTTTTTTTTTTTTTTTCACAAAATTTCTAATCCTTTATTGCACTTATTTCTTGTCTCCTTTATATTACATATGTGAGAAACCCTTGTAGGTCAGTAATTAGAGGGTAAAAAATGTTTTGAATAAGTACGCCTCAAATATTTTACCCAATTTCTGTAATCGTACTTAGGGTGCCATTGAGAGACCTTCCTTAAACTCCAAGTTCTGCACGTAATGGCTCATCAGTGTTACATTTATTCCATTAAAAATATCATAAATTCAGTGAAAGTGACGAGCCTGACGTTAGAAATCTTGAGCTCAAAACAAATCTCTGAAAGGCACCCTTTGATCTGGCTACCTAACAATAAGGCTCTTGCTAACTATTGGTATAAGCGGTGGAATATTTAAATCTTAAATAAAATCAAGCGAAAATTATGAGAAGCACATTAAAAGATTTCGAGATTCATTCACAGACTCACAAAATGACTTTAAAGTTTAAGGCGTAATGACAGAGCTACGTAGGTACCGTGAGAGATTCCTACACAGTTTGAGACTTTCCTCTGTGTGTTTCTATAGAGAGAGAGACAAATTAGACAGGAATCTCTGATGATACTTCCATAGCTCCGCCGCCTTTGCTCTTAAATGGCAGAGCTACGCAGGTGTCAAGAGGAATTCCGGTCTAATTTGTCTCTCTCTCTCGCTCTAGGGTCATTATACAGTAAAGTGGACATGATATGCAAAATTTAAAAATTAGTGCCTAGCAATCTTGTTTTGCAATAAAATGCAACCAGAGACGAAAATATTATCTAAATCTAATTGGTCAAACGTGTTGATGTTACAGCAGGCTTGATGTGTATTTTTACCTGTTACGCAACTTTTTAATTTTTTTAGAGAAAAATAATTTAGTAAATGAAAAAAACTTCATGTAGGATCAAAGCTTTTACCCTCACCTTTAACATATATTTTTTCCAAACTTTTATCTCTTCAAAACTCACAGAGTTTCAACTTTTCCTGAAGTGATTCAAAACCCTTGTCTATTTTCTGTCCCACCCGTTACACCCTTATTTTGCTCTTTTCTCAGCTTTGGATAGACTTTTTTTAAACTTTGAAAATCCTATGACTATCTAGAAGTTAAGACCTTTCCGTTAAATTGGTGGGATAGTTTTTTCATTTAAATGATTAAAAAGTTGACAAAAATTACTTCAAAGTCGTCTGAATGTCCCACCCGTTACAAAATAATGACCCTCTAGAGAAACACACAGAGGGAAGCCTCAAATTAGATAGGAATCTCTCATGATACCTGCGTGGCTCTGCCATTATGCCTTAAACTTGAAAGTCATTTTGTGAGCCTATGAGTGAATTTTGTAATTTATTAATATGCTCATCATACTTTTCCCTGGATTTTACTCGATAATTAAGTTTTCACTCGCTTTTAGCAATAAAAAGCAAGAGCCCTCATTGGGCAGTCAGGGACAAAAAGAATGTAATCATGAGTTTCCTTCGATTTTGGCTTAGGTAGGCCACTTGCAATGCTTAAATTCATTATGATAAGTATCGCAGGTTGCCTATTTCCAAAAGCCGTCTGACATTCTTTTACTTCTTTTTGTCCTCAACTGTACTACCTAAATAAGATGAAATAATCCTGAGGAAGAGAGATACTAGTTCAGGTAACGAATAAAAGCTTTACATCAATATTTTCGTAAGAAGAAGAGGGAAAGAATATTCATACAAGAGTTGCGTAAGTACACATATTATTTTTTTCCTGCCTGCATCTTTTGTTTTTCACAATGTCTTCTAATACTGTCTAGGCTGGACACAAGGCTTATATTAGGACAGGGAAACTGAAAGAGAAGAATGGGACAGAACTTGTATGTTACTACTGGCTATGCCACAGCCTGATTGACAGTATGTATTAAGATTTTTGGAAATACATTAAAGTAAATGGGAAAATTACTTTTTTAAAAAATTAATTAAAAATACTAAAACAAATATTTTTCGATGAAACTTGGTACAATTTGAAAGCTCATGACATGCAAATTGTGGTTCAGGCCATTTTTAGCTGTGATTTTTGAATGAGGAATCTTCTACAGGGGCTTAAAGTTGGGTCTCGATTTTCTAAAGGGTGCTTCATAAAATTGTTTTCTTTATACAGTTTTTGAATGGTTGCAGCTTAAAAAAATAAAATTCATGCGATAAATTATTGAGACAAACGATAACTATATCTTTAATTACACTATAGAATAAATAAAATTGAGTATATACAGCTACGTAGGTTGTCTCAACAGGGTACCGAAACAGTGGAACATCCCGTAGGAATGAGGAAAATTGACCCAATTTTGAGCCTATGTAGAATGTTTACAATAAAAAAATCAGTATAAAAACCAGCCCAAACCGAAAGCTCCGAATCATAAGCCTTCAAATGGTACCAAGTTTGATGAAAACATATTTTTTGTGGTATTTTTAATCAATTTTTTAAAAAAGTCATTTACCCATTTACTTCAATGTATTTCCAAAAATCTTAACACATACTATAATCTTGGTTGCCTACCAATCGTCTTCAATGGGCAGGCACTAGGTCCAGTCTAGATAGTAATAGAAGTCTTTGGTTTTTCACTTTGCGAGGGGTAGAGAGAAAACAGTTAAGAAATGCATAGTAGCTCACTAAGTCTTGACTGTCAAAACTTTGGCGTTTGCTAGCACAAATGAAAAAAAAAAAAACAAACAAAAAATAAGTAAATTGATCATAAGCAGCGGTAGCCGCTTAGGCTCAGTTATCAAACATATCTAGGTAAATAAATAGCAAAATAACAATTCATATCAAACTTCAAACAATTCACCATCAAAATCTCCAATTGCACGTATTTTTTCCAAGTATAAATGTAATTCAAAACTTAAAATTAAGTACAATGCTTCTTCGGACCAATATTCCGAGAAGCTGATAGAACTTCCTAACTTGGAAAAAAAAAAAATTATTCAATTAAATTACACGGGAAAAAATTACAAAAATATTTCATTTAAAGCTAGCGGCCAAAATCACGAGCCACTACTGATAAGTAAGGAACCTTTCAGACTCCCAATGGTAAATTCGTTACAGTAGGAGGAAAACTGAACACACCGATGCTGATGACATCAGCTGAATTTTGGTTTTCACTAGGATTACAGTGAGCTTAATAAAGATGATGAGAGTCTAAATTTACAATTGTCACTTTAAATTTAGCACCTCAAATATTAGGATACGGGGGTTCTTGCTAACTTTTGATGTATGTGATTGAATAGATAATTCGAAATAAAAGCCATCGAAAATTACGATGAGTATATTAAAAAATGACAAAACTCACTCTCATACTCACAAAATGACTTAGAAGTTTAAGGCATAATTACGGTCCTACCCAAGTGCCGGGAGAGATTCTCATCTAATTTGAGGCTTTCCTCTGTGTGTTTCTGAAGAGAGAAAGTGACAAATTAGACAGGAATCCTCCATGAAACCTGCATAGCTCCACCATTTAAAAGCAAAGATGGCAGAGCTACGCAGTCTAATGTGCCTCTTTCTCTATAGAAACACAAGGAGGAATGCCTCAAATTAGATAGGAATCTCCCATAGTACTGGCATAGCTCTGTCATTGCGTCTTTAACTTTACAGTCATTTTGTGAGCCTATGAGTGAATTTTGTAATTTATTAATATCCTCATCGTCACTTTTGCTGGTTTTAACACTAGAATGAACTTTTAAAGCAATAGTTAGCATGAGTCCTGTTCAGTCGAATAGTATAAGTACCGTACGAACCACAGTACAACACACACTTTTTTACAAACTACAGGATGTGCATTATATGCTGATATTGCCTTCGATGTAACCCCCCCTCGCACAGTATTTCATCAGAACTAGGGGTGCGCAGTTCACAGAGGTCTCTTTGGAAAGCGTGTGAAGAGGATATGCAACCTGCCGTGCTGGACGGAACTGCAGTAATTGTTGCTCAAACACAACAACAAGAATTTTTGATTCGCCGTTGAAATTCAAGGGTCGCATTCCCACAGAGGTACGTTGTACACAGGAAAATATAGTAATAATAGAATGGATTTTGAGCTTTTACGAGAAAGTGAAGTATTCAGGGAATTTGGCTAGAAGAAACAAGGCAGTGACACCAGTAAACATACCTACATTTTGTAAAATTAACGCACAAATTGCAGTCTTAACGCTCTCTTTACTTGCCTCCTCGACAACTTCGTTCATTTCAGGTACCTGTAACAAAATAGACAGTTAATAGTCATCAAGTCATTGGTGAAAACAGTGATATGCAAAGCTGTTAAATTTACCAAAACTCGTTGTTTTTTTTTTTGTTTTTTGTTTTTTTTAAATCCAATGGGTCTGTTGCATACTTCGGCTACAGCGTTTTTAAGTATCAATTCGTATGTAAAAAGCCGAGAAAATAACAGTGGCAGCATCAGAAAACACTAAAATTCAGTATTAAACTCACAAATTGCGAAAAACACTAGACACTATTCACCCCTGTATCTTTCCACCACTTGCACGATATTTCGCGAAAGTAGCGCGACACATTCAAATAACCATGGCCAATTGTCATCACGCAGCTGACTTCATAAGCAAATAAACAGTAAACACTGACGGTGTCTGTTCGAATTTCTTACATTTCAATATCCTCAATTCCTCACAAAAGGTTGCGCAAGGTACGAAAACCTATATTTGTGTCGAAGTCTTGTCAAAATGAAGCAGCAACACAGGAGTTCCAAATATGATTCCAACTTCAATCATCATCCTTGGAACTCCTGTGAGTTATTGTTTCATTTTGATATAGGTTTTCGACACAGATATCGGGTTTCGTACCTTGCACAACCTTTTGTGAGGAATTGAGGATATTGAAATGTAAGAAATTCGAACAGACACCGTCAGTGTTTACTGTTTATTTGATTATGAAGTCAGCTGCGTGATGACAGTCGGCCGTGGTTATTTGAATGTGCCGCGCTACTTTCGCGAAATATCGTGCATGTGGTGGAAAGATACAGGGGTGAATAGTGTCTAGTGTTTTTCACAATTTGTGAGTTTAATACTGAATTTTAGTGTTTTCGGATGCTGCCACTGTTATTTTCTCGGCTTTTTACATACGAATTGATACTTTAAAACGTTGTAGCCGAAGTGTGCAACAGACCCATTGGCCTCTGTTTACTGTGATTCCATGGCCAATTACTTCGAACTGTGGACATCACGTCGTGCTGCTCAATCAGTAAACAGCTTTTTGTTAAAATTGATGAATTTACACAAAAAGTACAAAGGATGGGGCACATTCCTTATGGGAAATGGCCCCTTGCCAAAAGTTGAGTTTTTTACATGAATCGACGATGCTCGTCAAATTGAGCAAAAGTTCTCTCGGCCCCCAAAAGTTCTCACAGCCCCCAAAAATTCTGCCGAGCCATTTACGTGCAATTTAAGCTTAAAGTTGAAAAATAACAATAAAAGTCAGCATTAGTACATTAGTATGGAGTGCGTTTCTCGAAAAAGGATGGGTGATCGGCGCATCTGTCTCTCGTAAAACAATACCATTGTTCTCGATTTTAATAGTATTGTTTTACGAGGGGCAAACATGACTTTCCCCAAAAGTGACTAGTGACGCTATCCATCAGATTGAAAACTGAAATTTTTTTTCCTGAAATCACCTTAATTCAATGATTAATTAATCCTTAATTCAATTTTTTGTGGGATCTGTAATAAAGCTAAACCAGTTCTCGATTTGGCAGTCAGAACCACATTTTGTTGACTCCCTTTCTCTAGATTTGATAGAGTTTTAGATGGTGTGATTTTGAATCCAAAAAAATTGCCATGATCAGAATATACCAGACTTGGGCAAAAATAAGTTGAAAATAAATCGTCAAAAAACAACTAAGTCGTCAATTCAGTTGCTGCCGAGAAACTAAATTAGTCGGTCAATGCTCAGTAGGCAACTAAGGAACTAAGTTAGTTGTAGGGGGAATGGTCGATTGAAAACTGAATTAGTTGTTAGTTGCTCGGTAGGAACTAACAACTAATTTAGTTGTCGATCAAGCGGGTTGATCGATTGAAAAATAAGTAGGGATCCATCCGAACTAAATTTTATTAATAAACTGAAGAAAAAGTTGTTTTGAAAAAGAATCACAAAACTGACGTGAATTGTCAAACCCCCCTTCTGTCATAACTTCCGGTTTTTCGCTTACTCCACCCGGCTCAACTCCTTCCACTCCACCGCACCCAGCCGCTAATGAAATTGTTATACCTGCATCGCAACATATTCGTAGATTCCGACGTTGCATCTCGTCTGCTTGCCTATCTTCTCTCTCACCGGCTCACCCTCACTCTTCGCACTATCTATTGTCATTCGCCTCGTATTTTGTTCTCTGCTTTCCATGTTTATTATCTTGCTCTCTCCTCACTTTTTTTACCTCTTTTAACCGGCCGCCCGGCATCAGACGAAAAATCACACGTAGCACATACACATACCTACCCGTCTCCAATTTGGCTGCAATAGACAGCTATATGTATTTTCATTTGCAAATATCTCAAGATGCACTGAACCGATTTCAATAGAATTTTCGTAGGTTGGATCGAAATTTAGTCCTGTGTAACATAATGCGGCGAGTTTAAGTTTTTGGTTCGTACATGCTACTTTTCGAAGCGTTCTTAGTTGCGCAACTCCCTCCCCCCTCGCTTGCTTTTGGAAGAGTAGTGAAGCTTGCGATCTGTGCTGCGTTGCTGTTTGTCCATTGACAATTAATTCTAAGCGCACGGTAGGAAGGCAACTTCGAGTGGCGGATCCAGAAAACTTTCCTTGGGGGGGGGGGGGGGGGGCAGGTGCACGCCTATGAAATTTTAAATTAGAATTGTCGGAGGAAGCAATGTGGGGGGGGGGCTATTTTTCAGTAGAAAAAATATAAAGTTTGAGGCATTGGGGGATGGGGATATACAACCCCCCCCCCCCCCCCCACCTTGGATATGCCACTGTAGCCTACACAACACCCTGGAACTTGATCTTTTTTACAGATTTAAATGGGGCAGTTGCAAGGGTCTGAAATGTTGTGTTTTTTATAAAGAAAATGATAGCATTTGATGAGCTGAGAACAAATATGCATTTTAAAGTCCCATATTTAAGTCCCATTGTTTCAGAGATGAGATTGTGCCCAAAAATACATTGTTTTAAATGGCGCCTAGCGACATTTTACATAGCGATTTTTTACATTTTACGTGTGTGTATCTCAAAAACTGGGACACATAAGAAAACTCAAAGGCACCATTGTTCTGCGCTCAAGTACCGTAATTTTCTTTATTAAAAACACAGCATTTCAGACCCTTGCCACTGCCCCATTCACTGAATGCGACGTTGCCACGTCGCGTCGCGTCGCACGCTTGAGATCCGCTAAATGAGTTCCGAACTAACCAATCGCCCGAACTTGGCTATTAGGACTTACATTAGGAGCAACGAGCAACAAATCAGAGGGTCCTCAGAGCTTCTTTTTTAAACATGGATGTACTGTCTGTCTTTCCATGCAATTTCTTCTTCTTCATTACCACTGAATAAACGTTTCATAACGCGTCGTCTGAAGTCCCCCCCCCGCGGCGCGACGTTGTGTGTAATCTGGCAACGTTTCTTTTCGTACTGTTAAAGAAAATTGCAGGCGAGTACAAGATTAACAGTGGTCGCAATTGAATTCGATTTTTTTAATGTGTTATTAAATGGACCAAATACAACGTTGCCTGATTGATTCTCAAGGCTCACTCTGACAAAAGTGATAGGTCAAAAGCCGCACTTAATATATTGATGTAAGAGAGCCCTCCTGATGGTGATGGAGGGGGCTATTACCTTTATAGGTAGCTTTACTTTAACTTACTTCGTAAGAGTTGAATCGCAATTTTAAAGGGTAACATATTTAGGATGAACAGGAAGAATAAAGGGAAAGGAAAGGAAAATAATGAAAATAATGAATAACATTCCTTAATATGTTTTAGAAGCTCATCTAAAAGTTTTATTTTTTTAAAGAGGGAGTGGGGGTCCGGGCCATTACCCCTCCCAATGGAGGACATCGCAATAATTTCAATCAGCAGCCCCTATCTTTTGATACATCATTCGGAAGAGCATGAAATTCTAACCAGTTCTGTGCAATTCGGAGATCATTATCGTTTTTCGTTTCCGATGTAGGACATGTAGGTATATCAAACGGTCAAATGTTCGCTTTTGACCCATTTTCAAAAAAATTATTACCCCTATTTAAAAAGTCAGCATTTTCAAAGCAAAACATTTAAAATACAGTAAAAAGCAAGTACTTTTTCAGAAAAAAATGCGGGATTGCCACTGAATTAATCAACCTTTGATTTTAGGGCTCCCGAACATTTCCTTTTGCATCTATCATTCGATCGTCGTCCATCGCAGTTTTTGAGGTAGCTTTCGCGTGTGAGGCAAACATTTTAAAAATGGGCATTAAAACCAAATGTTTACCACATCAAAACTTAATTTTTTTTCTCTGTAAGTAACTTATCACTATTCAGTTTTTAGACGTTACCTCCTGAATTTTTTTTTTTTTTTTTTTTTTTTTTTTAATGGGACTCTTGCAAACTTTTGCCGTAAGGAAATGAATAGTCCAATCTGATGTAAAAACCAGTGAAAGTCACGAAAATCACGCTAAGAAAGTCTACAAGTCAACAATAAACTCACGAAACTGCTCGAACGGCAAGATCGTAACGGCGCTTCAAAGCAGGTACTTATCTTGGAAGATTCCTGTCTAGTTTGTCACTTTCTCCACAAAAACATAGATATATGTCTCAAATTAGATAGGAATCTCCCACTATACCTGCGTTGAGCCGCCATTATGGGCGATTCTGAGAGTGAGTTTCGTGATGTTTCAGTGTACTCATCGTCATTATTACAGGCTTTTATGCAAGAATCAACTCTTCAATTCCTTGTAGCAAAAGTTTGCAAAGAGCCCCAGTCTGACTTTCTAAATAAGAGTTTTAATTTTTTGAGAATAGCCCGAAATAGAAAGTTATAATCTTCGGATCTCGAAAATAATATAATAATAATAATAAAAAAAATACGATTTCGATCTGAAGTTTGCGATGGATTGCTCAGTTTTTTGTTCTCTTTAGTAACGATGTTTCACGAGATAAGGGTCACTCGAAAATCTTAAGTTGTGGCTAACGCCCGTCCTCCCCCCCCCCCCCCCGTCTGAAAGATGCCCATGCACGAAAATCTTGGAAACTCCTAAAAATAGCTCTCATAAGGTATGAACATCCCCACATCAGGTGAACCAAGGTGGTAGTAAAGGAGCTGTGCCTCCCCCCCCCCCCCATTTGAATCAAAATTTGACGTAGTCTTTGAGGGGATTTTTGGAAAAGCTAGTGTTGAGCTTTCATTAAAAAAGTAGATGTTAGCCCTTTCTCCTTAAAGGCTTTAGAGCTCGTTTCAGAAGTGTAGGCGCACCTAGACCATAATCTTTGGCGAATTTTCAACTTCCATTCCTTCAAATCAGAACAAAACTTGCATCCGACTTTGAACCTTTGATTAATATGCGCTCCTCAATGAAAATCCAAAACTAAAATTAATTTTCATTAACTTTCATTTACTTTCATTTCGTAATATGAGAAATAATATTGATGAAATCCGAAGATTATCGGTCAAAAGGTGCGCCTACACTTCTGAAACTATCTCTAGCCTCCGTAATACTGGGTGTTTTTTTATCTCCTCCCCCCCCCTCGGGTTTTATTTTCTTTGCGAATTGAGATGAAGAGTTGCGGTTTAGACCATTCTTCATAATTTTGGACGAATTTTCTTTTTTTTTTTTAAGTCAAAACTCCCCCAGCCTCCCTAGGGGGGCTCCCAGGGAGGCTATCTCAAAAATTTCAAATAACAACCTCTATCTTGGGATACATTGCTTGAACGGACGTACAATTTTAAGACTTTTGGAGCAAACCGGAAGTTTATGTCGGTTTTTTTTTTATTTGATACGTCGAATTTCAAAGTTTGCTTTGGGCTCATTTTCGAAAAACTATTATTACTCCTTTTCAAAGAGTTGACATTAAAAAAAAAACCAAGTGTTCCAAAATACTCATGCAAAACAAATGCTTTTCAGATAACGAAATGGTATTGACTTAATTTAGTCCAAAATAGAATTTAGAGCATCCTATAATTTTTAAAAATGTTGCCCCTGCAAGGGGCTGTCTAAAAAATTCCGTTGCGCGACCCTTATTGAATGATACATCGATCGGAAGGGCATACAAAATTGAGCATTTTTGCGCAATCCGGAGATCAAGTTTTCTTATTCGAGATGGATGACGAATTTTGAAGATAGGTGAATATTAAACTTTTAATATTCGCTATCTCGAATACGAAAAACGATACCGATCTCCAGATTGTGCCGAAGAGCTCAATTTTTATGCCCTTTCGATCGATGTATCATTCAATAAGGGTCGCATAATGGAATTTTTGAGATAGCCCCTTTCAGGAGCAATTTCTTTAAAAATTGATGGGGACTCTAAAATCGATTTTGGACTAAATTCGTGTCAAAACCATTTCATTATCTGATTAGTATTTCCTTTTTAGAGTATTTTGGACCCTGATCTTATTCAATTCCGACTCTTTAAATAGGAGTGATGAGTTTTTCAAAATGGGTCCAAATCGAACTTTGAAATTCATTGCATAAAAAAGAAAAACGATATAAACTTCCGGTTTGTGCCTAAATTCTTAAAATTTTACATCCTTTCAAATAATGTTTCACAAGATAGGGGTTGCTATTTAGCCCCCCCCCCCCTCTGTGGTTTCGCCATAGGAAGGCTGGGGGAATTCGGACCCCATGAAAAGAAAATTCGTCCAAAATGATGGTCCGAACCGCAACTCTTTATCTCAATTAGCAAGAAAAAAAGATAAAAAAAATCTCTCGGTTTATTTCTAGATCCACACTGAGCATCTCTGTTTTTTGTTTTTTTGTTTTTGTTTTTTTTTTCTTTTCTTTTTTTTTTATCTGCAACGGTTCAAAAGTCACCAACGGGGGGGGGGGGGGGGGGGGGGGGGGGCTGTTGCGAAACACCGTGCATTGTGATGAATAATTACATCAATATTGATACGTAACAATTTTACTTATTTTGTAATCCCAAATTACAGACGAACGAGTTAAGAAAATATAAAAAAAAAGTTCATTGAAATCAGTTGAGTACATCTCGAGATATTTGCAAATGAAAATATTTGGGTTTAAAAGAGCCTTGTCGTAGACTTGCCTTTTTTAAGCGGTACGTGGTCAGTGAAAAAAAAAAAAAATAATGAATACAAAATAAATAGTAGTAATCTCGTCGAGGGAAGAACCGAGAAACAAGGGTAATTCATAGTAGGAAGATCGAGGAGAATCAATCAAGAGGCGAGGATGTGTGAGTGTGATTTTGAGAGTAACCATACGATAACAGCAGGCAAAGATGGGCAGTCAAATGGGTGAGTAATTGAGAAGGAAATTGGCCGGCCGGTGGTGGAGGTCCGTGAGCGATAGGTAATAATAAGATAAGGAAAAGAAGAAAGAGGACAGAAGACAGAGAAGTGCCGAAAAACAAAGACGGAGCACGTTGTGGTGGGCGAGGGGAAGTAACGCACGGCGCGTTCGTCAACTGAAGCAGAAGCATCGAGTTTAGAGAAGAAACCGAAACAACAAAGACGCACAATATCAACTCAAACAACAACAATGCATCCAAGCATTCCAAGCATAATCACGCTGATCAGAAAATTTACAAGTGTGGGGAAAAGATTAGTTTAAGTTGAAACTAAGAATTGATTAGTTGGAATTGAAACAAATTATTACATTAGTTCCAGTTCCAGTCGAAAATAATTTGGAACGCAACTAATCGAGAAAAAATTAGTTGCGACTAACCCTTGGAACTAACTACTTATTTTTTCTCATCGCAAATTAGTCGGTCGGCTGGCTCGAATTAGTTCGGCGAGAAAACTGAACTAATTTTTCAGTTGCCGGTTAGTTAACTAATATTCGACGATTTATTTTTCAATTAATTTTTAGTTGCCCGAAAAACTTATTTTCGTGCCCAAGTCTGGAATATACGTACCATATCTACTAAGGCTATATAGAGGAACATTCCAGCAGCGAAGCCGAAGATGTAAATACTACATTCAATTTCTCCTAGAGTGATTCCCACGAAGAGGCCAATATAACAAGTGCATGCTGAGAGGAAATTGTACACTATTGCTTGTCGTATAGTCATTCCAGCATTCAAAAGTACAGCAAAATCACCTAATACAGAAAATACAATTTCAGTCTTGGTTTAAAAACTTTGAAAAATAGAGAAATTATAACTCTGAAAATTAATGAAATCTTTCTTTTACTTAGTTTCGGAGAGGGCTGCCAAAAATACTTTTGACTTTGTTGAACCTTGTGTGCCTGAAGGGGGCGGGGGGGGGGGGTGAATTTTCACCCTAGACCAGTTTTTATTAGAAGTGCATAGTTACAACAAATCATTTCAAGCTTCTATGTACTCCTCAGAGGTAGATAGAAGCTCCTTGACAAAACACGGCAATTTTCATCGAATGTTCCAACAATTATTGGCAAGAAGGTGAATTGGATGAAAACACATCCCTCCTTCGGCATCAACACAATTTCTTGCACTTTGGAGGGGGAGAATGTTTTCTTGGAGTAATCTTATAGCTCACTAAATATAGTTTCAGAGTATGTAATTTTTTTAGGATTCTCTTATATATACATTGGCTGTCCAAAAAGTAATGCAACGGTCAACTGTTTGAGCCAACCAAAATTGCTGACAAGTTTTGGTTTACAGATTCGTGTAGACGGTGTAAAACCAGGTAAATGAGACCTTGTTCAGCTCATTTAGTAAAAATTGATTGAAATACACAGTTTCTCTCGAGGCACCTTGCACGAGCGGTTAACAGACGTTTCGTCCCGTCTTTTTCGTCCGCTTGATTTTTAGTCCACTTTTTTTCGTCCTATGAAATTTGGTCCTTGATAATTTGTCCAATCAAATTTCGTCCTGTAGAAAAATTGGTCCTTTTATTATTTTTGTCCTCAACTGCAACGTCCATGATTTTTCGTCCAATTATTATTTTGTCCTAAGTATGTCTTTTGTCCTGTGATTTTAGTTCAATTTTTTTATGTCCTTAAAAAAAAGTTGGTTTCGCCCAATGCTCCTTTTTGTTAGTTTACAGGTGAAATAAAATGAAGAAGTAGAATTCCACCAAAAAACAATTAATATTGTATTATTACTAGGTGTTTTACTAATTTATCTGTAGAGAAAATGCAATGCCCAGAAAAATAAGTGAAAAGAAAAGTTTTTATTGAGCTTCATCGCGATATAGCAACATATAGGATCTACTTTCAACAGAATCTTTCCTTCAGAAGAGGTTTCTCAGAGGTTTAATAGACTTTTAAGGTAAACCAACGCGGTTAACTTGATATATATTCTTTCGTGGCGGTGCGTGCCATCTGGCATCTGGCAACGCTTGCATTTAATCCATTTAAACTCATGTAAACTCTATTTTATAATTATGGTAGAATCCAATTGAATACGTTCTCTGGTATTGAAATAAAGACTAACAAATTTTACCTGTAAACCAACGAAAACGAACATAAATTTGTATTGGACGAACCGAATTTTTTTTTGAGGACAAAAACCATTGGACTAAAATCAGAGGACAAAAGACATACTCAGGACCTAAAAATAATTGGACTTAAAACTCATGGACGTTACAGTCGAGGACAAAAATAATGAGTGGACCAATTGTGCTACGGGACGAAAATTGAAAGGACAAATTATCAAGGACAAAATGTCCTAGACGAAAAAGAATGGACGAAAAAAAAAGTGGACGAAAAAAACAGGACGAAAAGTCTTGTAACCGCACGAGCGCCGCCAGGATTTTAGGATTCTATTTGCAAAGAAAAAAATGAGTGATAGTTAAGGGCGTGTATTGGAATAAATTAACAAAAAAGCTTTTCCAACTATAGTTTACACATTCAAGTACTGTTCATGCATCTGAAGACTACATTTTTTTCTACCGTCTCAAATTATAACTACTTAGGAAAAGCTTTTACGTTAAAATCTTTCAATACACACACATAATTGTCACATTTTCTTTGCAGAAAGTACCCTAAAATCCTAGAGACGCTTGTGCGAGGTGCCTCAGGAGAAACACTATTTACACTAATCCATAAGTCAAAACTTGCAAGCTTTCCTTGTTCGCTCAAAAAGTTGACCGTTGCATTACTTTTTGGACAGCCTTTGTAACTTTCAAAATTCAAAGAAATCGAAGAAACGTTTGTTACAGTTTTTTGGAATATTTTAACTTAGTACTTTTTTGAAAAATTTCCTTGTCAAACATTTAAAATTAAAACAATTTGAAATAAAGAGACATACTATTATTTCTCAGAGAATACTGGACTACATAGACGGTTTTTATAGATTTGAAAAATAGTAAAAAATAAGCCATCAGCAACAGTTTTAAGTTGGAGAGAAAATTCACCTCCTTAGTTAACAGAAGGTGTAAAATACCTTCCGCACACAGTGGGTTATTCACACTGAATAGGGAACTTAATTTCAAACATGAAGAGGCCAATCAAATTCTAGTAACCAAGAAATCACGGGGCTAGCTCCTGTTGTCTGCGTTGCCTTAGTATAGATTTGAAATAACTTGGACCCCAGCAGAATGATTGTGAACTATTGAAAATGGCAGTTGCAAGAGCCTGACTTTTGATGTTCTTTAAAAAGAAAATGAAATTACTTGATGAAATGAGAAAAAAGGTGCCTTTGGTTTTTCCTAAGTATCCAGATTTTGGAGACACTCGCGTAAGATTAAGTTAGGAACGTCTATGGAAGGAATTGTGAATGAGAGTTACCTAATTCGTGAGGAAACTCTTCACACATAACAGCTAGACTGATTGAGACACCAGTTAAAATACTTTGGTTGAAAGCAGCGCCTATCGAAAGGCCGTCTATGAAATTGTGCAATCCATCTCCGAATATTACCATCCAAGCCACCGTTGCAATGACATTGTGCCCACGGTCCCCTTTTTTCAATTCTTTTTCAAGTTTCATGATATCTCCGGCTAAATTTGTAAAACTACTGCAGACTTTTGGTCTCTGGAAAAAATAAAGGGCAATTTTAGCGGTGAAATCTCTGATAACCTTACCACTTAATGCAGGAATGGGGCTGTTACAGACTTTCTTTGCTGTAAGCAATGGAATTAACTATTCTTGCGTAAAATCCAGCAAAAAAAAAAGTTTGTCCTAGGTCCAACCAGTTCGGCCTAAAAAATGTTTAAACTAAACTGATTAGGTGAAGGCCAAACCTGTTGTGCCTAGGACACACTAGTTTGGATTAAAATTCTCCAGGCCAAACTAAATCTCCTTCAAAAAAAAAAACAGTTCGGCCTGACTGTTTAAGACTTTTTTTATGGCTTCATCATTATTGTTGCAGCATTTTACATCAGAATGGATTGTCATTTTGACTATAGAAACCCTGCAAGAGCTCCATTCTTAAGGGAAGCAATGGGTCTGTTGCAAACTTTTGCTGCAGCATTATGGTAGGTCATTTCAAAGGTAAAATTGCATAAAAATCTCACTAAAGCATATAAGAGTTTGAAAATTCAGGCATTTTAAGGAAAGCTTAAAATGATGGTCGAATTGGCGAATCAACCCTGCATGCATGCACCACGAGCGGCAAAGATGGCCAACGACGCCATTCGGCAGAGTAGGTACTTGCCCAGCGTTTTCTTTTCAGAAATACGGCAAAACGACATAAAACGTGATATATTCACCATAGTAATTACAAACAATATCAAGAAAAAAAAAATTTGATGGAAAAAAAAAACATACAGAATGACACAAAATGTAGTAATTACAATGAGGAAGTGAGTCCTTTGTTTACATACTAACCAACAGTATAAACTACGGTCATCCGCCATCTTTTGGGGTTTGTGGTGCATGCATGCAGGGTTGATTCGCCCCTTCGGACAACATGTGTGGGTATACGAGTAGATTATGAGACTTTTTAATGCTTTTAACATGATTTTTACGCAATTTTACGTAAAAATCTACCCTACAAAATGCTGCAGCAAAAGTTTGCAACAGACCCATTGCTTGTAGGAACATCAATTGTTTTACATAAGTTTAAATGAAGAAAACCCACTGTTGCCAAATTGCATGCTTTGCTATTGATAACTTGTAGATTTTTAGACAAAAAACCAGTAGATCAGTGCACTTTGATCCTCAGCAAAACTCATGTCAGCCTAAATGTTTGCCTATAGTTTGAGTAAAAAAAGTAGTTCTTTTGCTTGTTGGTTCCATCACAATCTTAGCATTTTAACATGAATAAATTCAAAAGCAGTCTTGAAATCCATACCTCTTGATGCCCAAAAGAAGCTTTGATTGCTTGTTCCTGGCAGTCATAAATACCGTTTTGATTCGGAGATGATAACGAGCAAACATTTTGATTCTGTAACGGAACTTCTCCATCGTGCAAACTTTCTTTTTCCGTTCTCTGAAAAATTCAGAAATTATAAACTTCAGAATAGAGTAGCGATAGAATAAAAGAAAAAAAATTAAGAACTCGGAAAAAAGTACATGAAAATCTTTGAATGCTGAGAGAGAATACATAAGGTGATTCCTGGCCAACCTTTTCCAGTTTTCAATCCGATGGATACGATGTACTAATCACTATTGGGGAAAGTCATGTTTTAGACATTTTAAATTGAAAAACAGGAAGAAACGCAAAATCCAAGGACATCGGCACCTGCAAAATTTTTTTATGGATTTCATGAGCTCAAAACGAGCGAAATTGGTTGAGAAAACAGCTGTAATTTAGGAAATTCATTTTGCCATAAGCTTAGCACATGTGAAAGAGTGCGAGTGATACTATGTCTCTCTGCGTAACCCACACTCATTGAGTCTAATGGGAATTTGTAAATTTCCAAAATCCTAGTAATATTTTTGAGTATTTCAGCTTGAAACTTTCAGAGTATATTCTTGTAGTGTGCTTGCAGGTGCCAACGTTCCTCAAATTTGAAATTGATCAATTTTTGCCAAAAGCTGTTGAGTTTTTTTTAGCAGCGTGGCGTACTGTGTGCGGTTGGAACTAATTGGCCCAGGAATCAACTGAAGTATATTTCTTGGAAAAGACGTCCAAATTTTTCCAAAATATTCAAAATTAGTAAACAAAGGTGGATTTGTCATGCTTTATAAATTTGGAAACGAAACAAAAAAACTTGACATTTCATTCTTCTGAAATGGAACATGAACCTAAAGCTCTGCCAAACCAGCTTTGAACCAGTTCAAAAACCTAAAATTTTGCCGAACCGCAAACCCAAATTCCGCACCCATTCAAACTGAAATTTTGGAAACAGTCAGAACCCGAACCGAACCTGAACCTTTTTTATGGCCAGTTCGACTCCCTGCTTCAAATTTAAAAAAAACTTGCCTCCAACTTAAAACTTTTGATTTTAGAGCGCCCCTCAATGAAACGCCAACGCTTAAATTCATTTTCATTAATTTTCACTTTGTAACAGGAGAAATAATGTTTACAAATTCCAAAGATTATCGGTCCAGGTGCGCTTATGTTTCTGAAACGACCTCTAGCATGAAACCTTTATAACTGAAACATGGATTAGTTCAGTCTTGAACCAACAAGAAACCTGTGTCAGTAGAGTTTTCTTTAATCCAACTTATGTACTAAAAGTTTGTATATTACATTAAATCGTAAAACATATTTACCTCCCGGGCATCATTGATAATTTTTAAGAACCTTTCAATCATGAAAAAGGTCCAAATTCCGATCCATATAGCTAGTGAAATATTCAAGTACTCATGGAGTGAGTCATTTCCAACTAAGCTAAATGCCTGAAAAACGAAAAAAATGTAAGTATAAATAAATATACCACAACACAGAGTTCTGTAATATTTTCTGCACCAAAGTACCGTTTCAAGGAATTCTTGAACGTGACTATAGTTTAGCCAACGAGCTGTACATTTATCTAAATTGGCAGTCTAATGGGTAACCTGCTGCATAACTACCATGCAGGGCCGCATAAACCTTTTTGCCGCCGCCGTAGGTCGAATAAACTTTGCCGCCCCCATGGGGCGTAGGGGGAGGGACTTCTTCCAGAAAGAGGGGGGTACGGGGGTCCTCCCCCGGAAAATTTTGGACAAAAATTACCGTAGAGATACGCAACTCTCGGCGCGCCGCCACCCTGTGACTTGTGACTGTGCCTGCTCGCAGTGCTTTTGTATTACTCAGCACGTTACTTGCACCGAGTAAAAAGTCCTCGAGAGGCGGTGACAAAAAAAAAATAAAACAAAAAACAAAAAATCTCAAAAATTTGCCGCCTTCTTTGCATAATGGGAAATACGGCCCTGCCACCATGGAGGATTTTTAAGGTAGGTTTAAAATGTATTCTTGTCCATTTATTTCTATGTTTAGATGCAACGGACAGAGGCTAGAACATGTTTCAATCTACTGTGTGGTTTTACAAAAATACACAAGATTGAACGGAAATATTTACACCTTAAACCTAACCTAAAAATCCTTCATGGTGGTTATGCAGGTTACCTATTATTCCACCACTCTAGATAAATGTATAGCTCATTGGGTTTAGCCTAGAATCTCCTAAACCGTTCCATTAAGATCAAGGTCATTTGATTGATTAACACAAAATACACTGCCCCGCAAAAAAACCGGCGCACCTGGCGCGCTGGATCATTCCGCTCGAAAATGCGAAAAAATTACAAAATTTAAAATCGTCATAACTTTTGAATTAAGAGAGCTAAAAATATTTCAAGGCCAGTGTCGGATTTCTCATACTCTCTAGTTTTTTATACATAAGCTTAAATTTTCTTTTGGTCATTTTTCTGCCCATATGAAGAGTTTTTCCAAACCCTCGCGAAAACTGTGTTTTTGGAGCACATCTGTAAAAAGTTACTCAAACTTCTCACATCTCTTTGGGATAAAGTAGCATAGATAGACAAAATCTGAGACATGCATCAGATTTCTCAGAGTCAGGGCTATCGACCTGGTTACCTCAATTTTGTCTACACAATTTTTTTAAGGTCGGAAAATGCACTTTTCCGAGACCATGTAAAAACCGCTTCTGAACAGACAGTTTACACATGCGAAAAGATGTTAAAAGTTCAAATCGTCATAACTTTTGAACTAAGAAAGCTAAGAATATTTCAAGGCCAGAGTCGGATTTCTCATACTCTCTAGTTTTTTATGCATAAGCTCAAATTTTCTTTCCGTCATTTTTACGCCCGGATGAAGAGTTTTTCCAAACCCTCGCGAAAACTGTTTTTTCGAGCACACATCTCTAAAAAGTACTCAAACTTTCCACATCTCTTCGGGCAAAAGTAGCATAGATAGACAAAATCTGAGACATGCATCAGATTCCTCAGAGTCAGGGCTATCGACCTGGTTACCTCAATTTCGTCTACAAAATTTTTTTAAGGTCGGAAAATACACTTTTCCAAGACCATGTAAAAACCGCTTCTGAACACACAGTTTACACATCCCGCTCAAACGTGCGAAAATATGTTAAAAGTTCAAATCATCATAACTTTTGAACTAAGAAAGCTAATAACATTTCAAGGCCAGGGTCGGATTCCTCGTACTCTCTATTTTTTTAAACTTAAGCTAAAATTTTATGTCGGTCATCTTTATGCCCGTATGAACAATTTTTCCAAACCCTCGCGAAAACTGTTTTTTTGGAGAACATTTCTAAAAAGGTACTCAAACTTCTCACATCTCTTTGGGCAAAAATAGCATAGATAGACTAAATCTGAAACCTGCATTAGATTCCTCAGAGTCAGAGCTATCGACCTGGTTACCTCAATTTTGTCTTAAACATTTTTTTACGGTCAGAAAATGCACTTTTCCGAGACCATGTAAAAACCGGTTCTGAACATTATTAGAAATGTGGCGAGCGTTTAGAAAAACTCTTCGCACGGGCGTAAAAATGACCGAAAAAAAATTTGAGCTACTGAATAAAAAACCAAAGAGTATGAAGAATCCGACCTTGGCTCTGGAATATTTTTAACTCTTTTAGTTCAAAAGTTATGACGATTTAAACTTTTATCATCTTTTCGCAAGTTCGAGCGGATGTGTAAACTGTGTGTTCAGAAGCGGTCTGTACGTGGTCTCGAAAAAGTGTATTTTCCGACCTTAAAAAAATTTTGTAGACAAAATTGAGGTAACCAGGTCGATAGCCCTGACTTTGAGGAATCTGATGCATGTCTCAGATTTTGTCTATCTATGCTACTTTTGCCCGAAGAGATGTGGAAAGTTTGAGTACTTTTTAGAGATGTGTGCTCGAAAAAACAGTTTTCGCGAGGGTTTGGAAAAACTCTTCATCCGGGCGTAAAAATGACGGAAAGAAAATTTGAGCTTATGCATAAAAAACTAGAGAGTATGAGAAATCCGACTCTGGCCTTGAAATATTCTTAGCTTTCTTAGTTCAAAAGTTATGACGATTTGAACTTTTAACATCTTTTCGCATGTGTAAACTGTCTGTTCAGAAGCGGTTTTTACATGGTCTCGGAAAAGTGCATTTTCCGACCTTAAAAAAATTTTATAGACGAAATTGAGGTAACCAGGTCGATAGCTCTGATTCTGAGGAATCTGATGCATGTCTCAGATTTTGTCTATCTACGCTACTTTATCCCAAAGAGATGTGAGAAGTTTGAGTAACTTTTTACAGATGTGCTCCAAAAACACAGTTTTCGCGAGGGTTTGGAAAAACTCTTCATACGGGCGGAAAAATGACCAAAAGAAAATTTAAGCTTATGTATAAAAAATTAGAGAGTATGAGGAATCCGACACTGGCCTTGAAATATTTTTAGCTCTCTTAGTTCAAAAGTTATGACGATTTTAAATTTTGTAATTTTTTCGCATTTTCGAGCGGAATGATCCAGCGCGCCAGGTGCGCCGGTTTTTTTGCGGGGCAGTGTAATTATGATTTTGTTAAACTCTTTTTTGTCATTGATTAATAACTTATAAAACAGGTTCTAATTATGGATAGGTAGTATTGGCCAGGTGGCTACCGCCACTTATGATCTACAGTCGTGGACAAAAAGTCTTCCAGATGACTCCTGGAGGTAGGCTACCAGGAATACTTATCTAAAATAAATTGAAGCGTTGCAGGTGGCCTACCTAAGCCAACAATGGGGCTATTGCACATTTTTGCTATAAGCGATTTCATACTCGAGTATGGCGTAAAAACCTCAAAAAATAACGATGGCGGCACTAAAAACTTCCAAAATCCACTCCTAAACTCAATGAACGCAGCTATTTGCGCGAGCGTAATGGTGGCCGAAGGCACTAACAATGGGAGATTCATATCTTAATTTCGTCACTCTTTCTATGCTGACAAGGATGATTCACAGAGTAATTAGTCATCAGAGTGATGATCCACATCCGATGAATGGTACCGCAACACCAAGTGACACCGGTGTCAAATGAAAGTAGTCTCTTATTGGTCACTTCTTGATGGAGTTTCAGAATTGTTAGGTGGGAATCTCCCATTGTTAGTGCCTTCGGCCACCATTACGCTCCCGCAAATAACTGCGTTTATTGAGTTTCGGAGTGGATTTTGGAAGTTTTTAGTGCCGCCATCGTTATTTTTTGAGGTTTTTACGCCATAATCGACTAATAAATCGCTTATAGCAAAAGTGTGCAATAGCCCCATTAAGGAGTCTCCTGACATTCTTTTTTTTCCCTGACTGTACTTATATAGTACATTACTGACAACTAATGAGTATAGACACCATTTTATCGCGATTACTTTTTTTTTTTTTTTTCGCGCTCTTTACTCAAAATTGTTTTTGCGGCACATTTACCTGTTCAACGACAAATTATCTCAATTTATCAATGTTACGTCTTTTTCAAAGCCTACTTTTTCATAAAATTGGCATAAGGCATTTAACAAATGCTTTTCCGAAAATGCTGTCCGAAAAAATACCAACCGAAAACTTTTCCGCGCAATTTCCACTCGAAAATGCGAAAAAAGCAGAACAGTTCAGTATTTTGGATAGTTCGCATTTTTCCGCGGTTTAAAACGGAAATTAACGCGAGATTTTGTGATTTGAGTTGAATTTCGCGTTAATCACGTAACAGGCCCGATTTCGCGTTTTGTCGCGTTTTGGATTTGAAGTCGAGAGAGTGCGAGCTTTACTCGCGTAGCCGACTAGCCCGTACTGGCGTAGCCTGCAATTTGGCAACATTGTACTATGTCCATTTAAAGCCATGAAAAATATCGAACAATTGGGTGTTCGGTGAACACCTTTGCATTCGACCTTTTTTATGGATTCAAAGGGACTCAGTACAATGTTGCCAACTTGCACGCTACGCCACTGACATGAAGTTTTTACTCGATTTAGTGGAAACGAAACTCTTATGTCTCTATACTTACTAAAAAATTGAGACAGCGCGGAGTTCTGACAAAAAAACATACGTACCTGTGGAACTAAATGAAACAAAGCTGATGATGATAGAGACCCAACAGCTAGTCCGATTAAGGATGTGAGCAACTGCTTGTAGTACCATTTCTGCATTAAGGGCATAACACTAACTCCAAGCAATGAGCAAAGACTGATTGCGGTGACAAACAAGAGCCCGAAAGTCCATACTGCAAAAATTGAATGCACAGAGTAATAAAACATCAAACGTCTCTACTGTCTTGTCATATAGGAGATAACCGTAAATGTAAATAGGTCAGAGAGCATACCTTTCATTTGAAAATCTCTCATTTCATCAGAAAATGGGCACAATGTTAAGAATTACTCAGGGACGTGCCGTGGTTTCCAGAGAGGGGGGCAAGAATTCAATCTTGCCGCCCTCCGCGAACAAAATCATAAATTTCATTACTTTTTTTTTTTTTTTTTTTTTTTTTGCTTGTTACGCACTGATTTTGCCGCTGTAATTCATTTTGAAATTTGATTTTTTTTTTTTTTTTTTTTTTTTTTTTCTTGTTACGCACTGATTTTGCCGCCCTCTGTAATTCATTTTGAAATTTGATCCTTTTTTTTTTTTTTTTTTTCTTGTTACGCACTGATTTTGCCGCTGTAATTCATTTGAAATTTGATTTTTTTTTTTTTTTTTTTTTTTTTTTTTTGCTTGTTACGCACTGATTTTGCCGCCCTCTGTAATTCATTTTGAAATTTGATCCTTTTTTTTTTTTTTTTTTTTTTTTTTTTGCTTGTTACGCACTGATTTTGCCGCTGTAATTCATTTTGAAATTTGATTTTTTTTTTTTTTTTTTTTTTTTTTTTTTTTTTCTTGTTACGCACTGATTTTGCCGCCCTCTGTAATTCATTTTGAAATTTGATCCTTTTTTTTTTTTTTTTTTTTTTTTTTTGCTTGTTACGCACTGATTTTGCCGCTGTAATTCATTTTGAAATTTGATATTTTTTTTTTTTTTTTTTTTTTTTTCTTGTTACGCACTGATTTTGCCGCTGTAATTCATTTTGAAATTTGATTTTTTTTTTTTTTTTTTTTTTTTTTTTGCTTGTTACGCACTGATTTTGCCGCCCTCTGTAATTCATTTTGAAATTTGATCCTTTTTTTTTTTTTTTTTTTTTTTTTTGCTTGTTACGCACTGATTTTGCCGCTGTAATTCATTTTGAAATTTGTTTTTTTTTTTTTTTTTTAGAGCATGAGTGTCATGCTCTATTGAAATCGTTTCTACAAGGTCAATAATGCTTTTCTTATAGGAACGGCATGGTTCGGGGGTCCGCTTGGGGGATCGCTTGGTTTCAGTATCGAGAACGGGTCCTCGAGGACCGATTGACCCATGTGATTCCGCCAATCCGGTGTCCTCCCAATTTGTCGCTTATTCTTTGTGGCGGGAGTTTTTGGCCAAGATTGAGGTTAAGCATTTTTGGGAATGTAATTACGTTACCAATTTGGATCAGACTTCAACGAAATTTTCTGTATGAGATATTGGGGTTTTATATCAGAGGATTGTGTCCATGTTTCGTGTATTCTGCGATTTAAAATGCATTTAGATGATTTCAAATTTCCAATCCTGTTATTGTTGATGTTTCGGTCCGCTAAAAGAGTTCGTTTGGGGAACGCGATCGCCGATCGGCGTTGCGTTTTAAGGTGAATCCTCAGCGACCTGTAGTAAGATTCTCATCCGCTAGATAACGCCACTGTTCCGCGGTCCTGAAACCATGCTTTTTCCGCCTTTAATCGTTAATTGCGAGAGCTAGAGTTAACTTTTCGAAAATGTAAGAACGTTGCGTTCTAGATCAAATCCTAAGGAAAATTTTAAGACCATTCCGAGCCATGGACGAAGATATAACTAAGAACTGCCGACTTCCTATCTCCGCCCGTGTTAAAACCTGTTAGCGGGTTTTCGAGCGCGACCGCAGCGCTCCAAGCAGCAGTAAGGGTCAACTAAAAGCGAACCGCTGCAGCGGTGGCCGCTCCGGCTCCCTTTCTCCCATGCCTTCCCGCAAATGTATACCGTGTAGGTAATTTGAATCACGATTGAACGAAGGGAACAAATGATCAGCGAATTAAAAGGAAGCAAAATCCGCTAAAAAGCAAACGTCTGGAGTATTTCTTGAAAGATTCCTGAATTGTCGAAAATGATTAATCAAGGACTGAAATACTATACACCACAGTTAACCTCAAAACGGAATCAAACAAGAAAGAGTACATAGACATTTGTTTTATTAGTAGAGATCAGGCGACTCTTTTAATTGCTGATGATTTCTGTTACCTTGTCCAAAGTTGATTCTGGATTTCCCTTGCTTTCGATCTTCCATTGAGATACTGAGTTATCTGATCCTCTTGGGTCGCCGACAACAGTTGACAGCCATGCCATAACAGACCAACTCCAACAACGGTTTTAGCAGTAGCACAGCATGTGAGCATGGACACATCGCCAGGATCGCTCACTTGAAAGAGTAGTTCAGCTGACCGCTGCTTGGAGCGCTGGGGTCGAGAGCAAAACAGGACTAACAACAGTCTAGTTATATCTTCGTCCATGGTTTTGCAACGACCTCCCGTCCCCTTTGCCCTCCCCACGAACTACTGCACCTACGCCTACAACAGTTGCTTGCCGCGTTGTGCAGATTGCATGAATGATGTGTGTCCATCTACTTCATCCCAATTTCACAGCCATCACGGATGCCACGCCCGCCACGGGTCTTCTACCTGGTTTTATGCGACATCGGTCATCGTGGCTCAGTGTTACATGGTAATCAGCGGCGGATTCGGGAAAGGCACGCCCCCCCCCAACTCACGGTAGTCTTTGCCTTTTTTCAACAGAAAAAATCCCATAAATTCCTCCCTGCAAATTTGAAAATTCATAGGCGTGAAGCCCCCCCCCCCTAAAAGAATTTTCTGGATCCGCCATTGGTAGTATTTTTGCGGCACACTACGCCGGATTCCCGTGCAAATTCCTACACTTACCTTTCTCCCTTATCTGTCAATGGGCCGCCCCCCCCCTAATTCAGAAAAATCAAAACTTTAAAATAAAAAAGAATCGGAACATTCGAAGATCAAATAATAACGAAAGGAGTAAGAGTTAACAAACTTTATTCTTAGTTTACTTTACAATTTTAATAGGGGGCGTAATTTAGGGGGGCAGGGCGGGAAGTAGCCCCCCCCAAGCAGTGGTGCCCAACCACTCCTTGCCACTATACAGCTCGCCCCCCAGTTTCAGGATTCCTCTCCCCCCCAGATCTAGACCTCCCCCTGATTTTTACCCCACCCCTCCTGATTCAGACGACATCATCCTTCCCACCCGTCATCTCCCTCGCCGAAAGAAGTTTTAAATCTACTAGTATGAACGTGTCTACATTGGCAACTACCGTTGGCAACGAGAGAATTTTGCGAACTTCCTTGAAAATTCAGAATCCTCTGGTCGATAATTACATGATTAGAGAATGTATAGGCAAGAGTTTTGGTTTTGTTATTTAAATAGGTTAACTCTTAGAATTCATCAGGACAATGAAAATAAAGAAGGAATAGTTGTACTCAGCTTTTTACTATTTCTATCATCTGATGCTGTCACTTTATTCATAATATCAAACACGTCAAAAATAGAATTACTTTTGATACAACTACATGCTACAATCACTTACAATTTCTACCATTTGGAAGGATAATTGATTTATTTTCTATTTTGGGCGGAAGTGGGGGGGGGGGGGGTTCTCTAGACTTGCCCGTCTCTAAGTGAAGTCCCCTAGACCTTCCATTGACATTCAAAAAGTTGCCCCTCCGGGCAATTGTTTTGCGGGTGCCCATGTCTTTGTCCATGGTCTCTGAACCAGAAATTGAACGTTCTTCCGGTCTGTGGTTGCCTTCTTTTCTCATAAGTTTAGACACGGCCACCCTGTAAACCCCACAACAAGTTAAAAGTCCGCAATCCGCACCCTCGACCCGCAGCCACTATCAAAAGTAAATTGCCGGTTGACTTGCAGGTACTCTCCTCCTCCTCTCCCCCAACTTAGATTAGACACAAATATAAAATTAAAAAAAAAAAAAAAAAAAAAAAAAAAAAAAAAAAAAAAGTGAAAAATAGAATGTATGCCCCAGCAAAGGGCCCCCTCCACAGTTTTCCAAGAGAGGGAGCGACCCCCTTGCCAGCGTAACTCCGAAAAAATAATTCCAACTGGGGTCCAAGTAACTCAAGTAAGGTCTCAAAATGAAATCAGATGGATCCAAAATTTTAACGGCGAGTACCGGTAAGCTTACTCTTTTGATCGGTCCAAACCGGATTGCGATACATCGATTTACTCTCGAGATATCGATTTTTCAAAGGCGCGCGGTATAGGGTCAGAAATCTAAGATTCTCTAAAATCCGCGAATTTCGACTCTCATGGACCTAGCATGCGCCGTGAGAAGTCATATGTGAGTTTTTTGAGTTCACATGAAGTTCATTAAGGGCCTGACAAATGTCGGACCGATAAAGTCTATATCGGGGGGGGGGGGCGTGGCCCCAACTCCAGCGTAAGTCTCACGTACAATGTCTCACTGCGGCGCGGGAGGTCCCATAAGATCCGTTTAAAACTTGGATGGATCTGAATTTTTTCAAGAATTATCTAAAAGCTGAAGCTACCGCCCCAATCCAAACCGCAGTGCGCAATCCATCGATTCGTTCTCGAGATATCGATTTTTCAAAGGCGCGCGGTCTTGTCAGATCGACCTTAGAGGGGCGCTGGAGGCTGGAAAAAGGCGAATTTCGTCTCTCACCAACCAGTCGTGTGCCGTATTATATCGGTTCCGCTTTTTTTCGGGTCCCAATGATGTCCCGAGAGGGCCCAATGCAGTTTCGAGCCAAAAAATATCATCTTAGGGGGGGAACTACTCCCCGTTTCAGCGTAACTCTGACAAGAAATGTCTAACTGCGGCCGCGCGAGAGGTCCTGTAAGGTCATTAAATAAACTCGGATGGATCTGAAATTTTCGAGGTTGTCAGTCACAAGCAAGCGCTTTCGATCGGTGCAAACCGAATTGCAATACATCGATTCACTATCGAGATATCGATTTTTCAAAGGCGCACGGTCTTGTCAGATCGAACATTGAAATAAGCTGTGGATACTCTGTATCCGCGAATTTCGTCTCTCATGGACCGTTTAAGCTCCCTTAAAATCGAATGAGCTTTTTCAAGTTCATATTACGTTCCTTAAGGGCCTTGATGAGTGTCGGATGACATTTGATCAATATTAACATTCATTTTTTAATCTGAGACAAAAAGAGCTGAAACCATAAAGACGAAGAATTTCCATCGTGATGACTTTGGTTCAAGCGAGGAAAATTCTATAGAAGTCCCAAATAACTAGACTAGACTTTCCGGCTTGCTAGGATTGGTATTAAGAATTTCCTTCCTGATGACTTTGGTTCAGGCGAGAGAAATCTAAAAAAGCCCCAAATAACTAAACTAGACTTTGCGGCTTGCTAGGTTTGGTATTGCGTCATCCGATTTTAAAGGAACTATCACTATCAAAATCGATTTTCAAAACCACAGTATTCACCTCGCCTCGTGAACAACTGTTTCAACACGCTATAAGTAAATTTTCATTCCCACTTTTACCTATCAAGTTATTTTTACAGCGATCACTGTTATACAAACACAAATGCAGCGTTGCGATTGAATTTGTCGCAGTTTTGTACATCAATATGGAACTCCACACTTACAATGATTTACGGCCGACACTCATGCTCTCTTTGCTAACACTGTTCCAGTGTTGCAAGTTCCAACTTGTTTTTTTTTTTTTCTGTTACGCATGATTTTGCCGCCCTCTGTTTATTTTGAAATTTTATCCTTTTTTTTTTTTTTTTTTTTTTTTCTGTTACGCATGATTTTTCCGCTGTAATTTATTTTGAAATTTTATTTTTTTTTTTTTTTTTTTTTTTTTTTTTTTTCTTGTTACGCACTGATTTTTCCGCCCTCTGTAATTCATTTGAAATTTGATCCTTTTTTTTTTTTTTTTTTTTTTTTTTGCTTGTTACGCACTGATTTTGCCGCTGTAATTTATTTTTAAATTTGATTTTTTTTTTTTTTTTTTTTTTTTTTTTTCTTGTTTCGCAGATTTTGCCGCCCTCTGTAATCATTTTGAAATTTGATCCTTTTTTTTTTTTTTTTTTTTTTTTGCTTGTTACGCACTGATTTTTCCGCTGTAATTCATTTGAAATTTGATATTTTTTTTTTTTTTTTTTTTGCTTGTTACGCACTGATTTTGCCGCTGTTTTATTTTTAAATTTGATTTTTTTTTTTTTTTTTTTTTTTTTTGCTTGTTACGCACTGATTTTGCCGCCCTCTGTAATTCATTTTGAAATTTTATCCTTTTTTTTTTTTTTTTTTTTTTGCTTGTTACGCACTGATTTTGCCGCTGTAATTCATTTTGAAATTTTATCCTTTTTTTTTTTTTTTTTTTTTTTTTCTTGTTACGCACTGATTTTGCCGCTGTAATTCATTTTGAAATTTGAATTTTTTTTTTTTTTTTTTTTTTTCTTGTTACGCACTGATTTTGCCGCCCTCTGTAATTCATTTTGAAATTTGATCCTTTTTTTTTTTTTTTTTTTTTTTGCTTGTTACGCACTGATTTTGCCGCTGTAATTCATTTTGAAATTTGATTTTTTTTTTTTTTTTTTTTTTTTTTTT
>VMOF01000388.1:6609207-6702122 GCA_011764245.1 Trialeurodes vaporariorum
AAAAAATCGTGAGCGTAGTGACGTCACTACGCGGAATTCCCATTTAAAAACAATGTATTTTGAGTCAAAATATTATTTCCGGAACAATAGGACTTAATTAGAAACCAAAGGTATCTTGGTTCTCAGCTCATCAAGTACTTTAATTTTCTTTATAAAAAATGCAACATATTAGACCCTTGCAACTGCCCCATTAGAAACCAAATGCATCTTTCTTCTCAGCTCATGAAGTACCTTCATTTTCTCCAAAAAACAGAACACTTCAGACCCTTGAAACTGCCCCATTCGACTTTTCCCATGGGTTCAAATGGACAAAATGCCACGTTGCCGAACAAGCTTCGCCACTGCGGCAACGTCCGAAAAAAATGCATGATACGAGCCAGTGTGCGCTTGGCTGCGCTTGAGTCGCGCCGCGAAATTACGCATACTTCAAAGCAAGTGAATAGTGCGCACGCACGGTCGATAAAAACATGAATGAATGATACGAAAAACTAAGAATGGTGAGCGCGCGCAGTTTGGATTATACGGAGCGATATAAGCTGCGAAAAAAATCCGCGAGAAGATTAATTTCCTGGCGACCAGGATTTATTTTCAATAACAGCGGTTGATGTTTTTCACGTGGTTGATTTACTTACACGGTATTATTCTCACACTATATTATGGGCAGAGTATCTGTACCATCACATACGAGACCGACATTTCTGATGCAATAGACGCAGTTTGAGTTTCTATGTCGCATCAATGAGTCTGCTATGAACTTTAGAGCTTAAGGGGAGAAGGAGGTCCCAAATTAAAGAAAAATGGTTTTTTGTATTTAATTTAGTTAGAAAAAGGACGTTCTCAGCTTTAAAATTATGATATGATACATTGTATAGTTTAGAAAAAAGAAGAAAAAAATTATGAATTTTTGAAGTTGAAGAGTCCTTATCAGGTCAGCTGATTTTTAGTTTTTTCTATTTGCGATACTGAAAATCTGATTTTCTTACCTTCCGGGGCATTTTTCTCAGAAATTAGTAATGCTATTTTCATAATTTTTTTTAAAAAAAATCCTCAGAAAAAGCTCTATAAGCAGGACTAGGATATTTTGTGTATTTTTTTTTTTTTTTTTTTTTTTTTTATAGACATTCAAAGCTCAAAAAAAAGGTGAAAAAATCAACCAAACTTTCAACTTTGAAAAAAAAAAAAAAATTCGATGAATTTTAAAAATCCTAGTTCCACTTATAGCCACCACTCATACACAACTTCATGCAAAATTGCAGTCTTGTAGGTCAAATCGTTTCTGAGAAAAATGCACCAGAAGGGAAGCATATTTAACATGGTTTAACATAGGACCTTCTTCTCCCCTTAAGGTGATTCCAGGCGAAACTTTTCCAGATTTTAATCCGATGGATAGCGGCACTAGTCGCTTTTTGGAAAAGTCGTGTTTTTGGCTTTTTAAACTGAAACCATAGATAAAACGCAAAATCCAATAACGTCAGCACCTGCAAAATTTTTTTATGGATTTTTTGAGCCCAAAATGAACGAAATTGGTTCAAAATTAAAGCCGTAAATTATGAAATTCGTTTCGCCGTAAGCTTAGTGAGTGAGAGTGAGCACAAGTGATGATACGTCTATCTGCCTCACTCGCACTCATTGCGGCTTACGGGAAGTTTCGTATTTCATAATTTCCGGCTTTGTTTTTGAGTGTTTCAGCCTGAAACTTTCAGGGTATCTTCCCGAAGTATGCTCGCAGGTGCTGACGTTCCTCAAAGTGTTATTAGCGTGAATTCGTCAAATTAAGCAAAAAACTGTTGTCTTTTTGAGCAGCGCGACGTGGTGTCCACAGTTGGAACTAATCGAACCTGGAATCATCTGGATGCTCCCTATACAACGCCAACATGACAAAGGGCTTTCAAAAGTTTCCTTCTGCTCTTCCGGGGCATCAAGAACGTTATTTTGAATGTTAAAATAGACTGACGAGCAGACATGGTCTGCTTATCTCGGGGGCTTCCCAACGTTTACATGGCAAAGGATTCTTAAAACGTCCCATTTGCTCTTACGGGGCATCGTCAACGTTGTTTGGAGTAGAAAAACAGACTTACGAGCAGATCTGTTCATCTCGGGGTCTTCCTCCATCTTTACGACAACATGAAAACGTGTCAGTAGCTATATACCTCTCGGGTCTTGGAGCCCCGACCAAGATAAGTAACGGGGGTCCGGGCCCCTCTTTAATTGGATAGAGGAGTTGGAGCGTGGGGGGGGGGTGTCCCACTAAAATTAACAGAATCCATCGGGGGCCTCCAAGACTGGGAAGGGGGTATTGTCTCGGCTGCCCGATGGTAGCTACGGCCCTGCTAGAGGTAGTTTCAGAAGTGTAGGCGGACCTGGACCGATAATCTTTGGAATTTGTCAACATTATTTCTGATATTTATCGATGAAAATGAATGAAAATAAAATTGAGAGTTCACTTTACAACGAGGAACACTTTAAACTCGAAAGAATAAAGTCAGAGGCAAGTTCGGTTTTATTTTAAAGGAATTAAATTTGAAAATTCGCCAAAGATTATGGTTTAGGTCCGCCTACACTTCTAAAACGAGCTCTAGCTGTTTTAGAACTGAAATTGGACTCGTTCCACGTTATGAAACTTGGTGAAAATTCAATCACTTCAAAAAAGAAAAAAAAAACTTTTTCCCTCAAACAACTCGCTAATTTATGCAAATTCACGCACTAGCTGACCCTTTCTCCATAGGCGTGAAAAAAAAAATGACTTTTGAGAAGTTATTGATTAAAACCAAATTATCGTTTTATTCGGGAAGTTTTCTGTACAAAATTGGTTGTTTAAAAAAAAAAATAAAAAATAAAAAAAAAATAAAATGAAAAATATACAGATAAACAGATAAATAAATAGAATTAATAAAAATCAGAGACTGAAAATAAAAGAAAGACTAACAGCTGATGAGCAATATGGACGTCATGAAACACATGCAAAATGCGAATAAACGAAACGTTAAATGGATTCGTTATTTTTACAAAGACGTGGGAAACTAGGAGAAAAGTGCTGAGATATCATCGATTAATAATGTGAGTGGAGTACCTAACACTACAACTGTACTCAATCTGCCAAGCATGACGTCAATGGTCAAATCGGTGGGATATAGGGAAACGAGTTTCCGTCAACACCTTCCTTATTTTGCATAATTCGTCACCATCGAGATCATTAATTTCATTATAAAAATGAGGTTCATAGAAATTAGGAAACAACGCACTGTGGTCAAAAACCGTCAAAAAGTGGCCAAAAATCAGAGAGTATAAAGGACCGACCGCGACCCCATTAAGGGCCATTTTCTGCCCCCTTTTGGTAAAAAATTAAAAGTCTGAAAGGGGGGGGCTGTGGATTGGTACTTGGGGATCTAATCTAACAGAAAATATCGGGCGTATGCAAACTGACTACCGCGGTCAGAAAAATGTGTAAACTGACTGCCGTCAAAGCAGGGTTGAAATCGTGAAGCTGGCAACACAGGGTGGATGTAAACTGACTCTTGTTGTATAACCACTTCAAGTGACTCTGCTTTGACGATCCTCTGTATAGACGCGATAACGAATTTGGCCCAGGACAAATTATTGTAATAAAAGGCTTTTTGGCATCTAAAAACGCAGAAAAATCAGGATAATCCAAAAACAAAAATGAAACTATCCTCTCTAGGAATTTTATTTACAAACTTCTGAGACATTTTCGGGTTTTTGGGAATACAATTTTGGGTTGATTTTTACAACTTAACTATCGAATTCTCCTGATTTTTCTGCGTTTTTGTAAGACAAAAACTTTTTTCTTGTGATTTATTCCAGGTTACCACATTGTTTTTCATTTTTTCCGGACTAACAGCAGAGTCGCTGGGAGTGGTTATACAACGGGAGTCATTTTACAACCACCCTGTGTTGCCAGCTTCACGACGTTAACCCTTTTTAGACGGGAGTCAGTTTACATTTTTTCTTGACCGCGCGCGCGGGAGTCAGTTTACAACCTCCCAAAATATCAAAAGCCTGGTTTATGCGAGAGATCTGAACCCGGAATGAGATGTCCGCATAATACATATAAACACTTCGGTTTTCGCTGAACTCCGGTTCGGCTTCGGGAGTCGGCGAATATTCCAAAGATTATCGGTCTAGGTGCGCAGTGTAGGCCTACACTTCTGAAACCACCTCTATTTACACTGATGGAGTTGGGGCGATGGCCGATGGGGCCTATGGTTGGCCAGTAGAGTTGGCCAAATCGTCTTGTTCGATTGCTAAAAATATTCCTTTGCAAAATCTATCTAGTTGTAAGTGCATTTCCGCGATAATCATGCACACCGAAAGTTATTTGATAAACAACAGATTAATGAATCATAACAAGATTCATTGAGACCGGTAAGCCAATGTTTACCAACCGCTAAAATCCATGTCGATAACTTCTGAAAATAAATCGAAATCGCGGAAAGCGATCAGATAGCACATTTGTCCGTCTTTGTTAGCATTAGCGTAGCTAGGAAATCAATCTAGGGGGGAGGGGGGCATGGGCGCCCGCAGAAAAATTTCCAAGGGGGGGCAACATTTTTGAACTACAACGGAAGGTCTAGGGGGACCCCCCCCCCGTATAAAAAGGGAAAACTTTTTTTTCACTCAAATAGTGTACAATTATTAACCCGTTTTAGGTGTATCAAATAATAATAACAATTTTGACGTGTTTGATATGATGGGTAAAGGGACGACAGATGATAACGATAGTAAAAAAAAATATATAATTTATTATTTCTTGCAAAAAATTAGTTAAAATTACAATATAAACTAGTAATGAAGTTTCTCAACTATTACTCCTTTGATTAACTGTCATTTTAATTTAATTTTCTTTTTTTCTTTCATTTTTCATTGTGAAATTTTGACTTTTTTGAATTCCGGGGGGGGGGGCAAGTGCCCCATCTTGCCCCCCCCCCTCCGGGCGCCCATGGAGGGGGGCATTAATCACATCCCAAATATAAACTTATGTTAGTTTTTCCTCAAAATCGTAAATTTCCCCTTCTTTTCCCTATCTCATTTCCAACCACATCATTTGTCTTGTTTTGAAATCTAGAGTGGGCCACCTCTCCCTTCGGGAACCTCGCGGCACGCCCCTGCTCAAGGGGTTGTCGCATCCTTCAAAAATGAATGCACACGGAAAAAAAAGACTGGTTAATAGAATTTACCATCTGCATGGCTCATTTTGTAGTCTGCTATCAAGTATAGTAAATTTTATCATCATATGGTAAACGCAACGTACACCTTGTGGTGAAATGTACCAACAGGGGCAACAGGTTATCTTAATTTACCACAAGGTACGTTGCATTTACCATACGTGATAGCAGACTGCCAGGGCTGCCGTTTTGCGTATAATTAATCGCATTTTTCAATTCACCGATGATTCCACCGGTTGAGAAAAGATTACACAATTCAATTCAATGCATGACTGTAATGCACAAAAATGCTCGCATCTGTAATCTTTTCTCAATCGGTGGAGTCGTCAATGACTTTAAAAAAAACTTGCGGATATTTTAATTAATTAAAAGAGTTTTCACCGATTGAGACGAGGAGATTACAGATCAGCGTATTTTCGTGCATTTCAGTCATACATTGAATTGAACCGTGTAATCTTTTCTCAACCGATGGAATCATCGGTGAATTGAAAATTGATTGTTGAAGGTAAATTTCTACTTTTTTTTTCCGTAACCGAAATATCTTTGATAACTCAGCCGCGACAATTGTTTTCGCCAAAGTTCATGACATGATATTTTGCAGAAAGACCCCCCCCCCCCAAAAAAAACACAAAAACAAATAAAACGCAATTGAAAAATCCAGCAAGAGACAATTTACATTTTCTGAACCTTCAATAGGTAGACTTTAACGCGTGGTGGATACAGAAACAGAAATCAAACCTGAGACAAGACATGAAATAATACCGAATGAATGTGATGCATAATTACGCAAAACCGAAAGACAGAATGTAATGGGGGAGGGGGAGGGGGGAATGCTGCAGACGTTGCATTAGATAAGGAAAACAATTTTGCGAACATTGCATTCGACAGGGAAATTTTGAGAACATTTCATTGCGTGCTCTAATTTCTATGGCACAGTTGTCAGCTTGAACAATCAATCCTCCGCATTACTGCGCTGTACTTTCAGTCGGTCGCAAAAAGGATATCAGACGGCCCTTGGAGAGAGGCTTACCGCAATACTTATTAGAAATTGCGGTCCCGAGGTGTTTTTGATTGTAGAGTGGAGCTTTTGCAAACTTTTGCTACATGGGGGATTGAAGAGTTGATTCTAGCATAAAAACCAGTAAAAATGACGATGAGTACCTACACTAAAAGATCACGAAATTCACTCTCAGAATCGAGCTTAATGGCGGAAAGACGCAGGTATCATGGGAGATTCCTATCTAAATTGAAACATAACTCTGTGTTTCCGTAGAGAAAGTGACATAATAGACACATGATACCTGCGTTGAACCGCCAATAAGATCTTGCTGTTATAGCAGTTATGTGAGTTTATTACTGAATTTTAGACTTCCTTAACGTGATTTTTGTGATTTCTGCTGGTTTTTACATCAGATAGGACTAAATTTATTTGCTTACAGCAAAAATTTGCATGAGCCCCATTCATATCAAAGACCTCGAAAATTTCAGAAACTAAGTCTGACTGCTTACTTTTCAGGCAATATTGTACCTTTAGCAAGCATTTTATGTTGGGGATAAATAAATACTAAAGCAAAATTACTCAGACAAGAAAGCCTTTTAGAAAGATTTTTAGTCTCTTACGTTTTTTCGATCTGACAAGTTTCAAGCGAGATAATTGCTGCATAACGTGGAAAAGCCAGCGCTTTTCGGGCGGCTAGTAATTCCGCACTTCTTTTCTTTGCGTGCCGTTGTAAAAGTGCTGACTTTTCCACATTGCGCAGTAATTATCTCACTTGGAACGTGTCTTATCGAAAATAACGCAGTCCCCGGACGCTTGCCCTAACACTTTTTATCTAAAAACAGATTACCTACTTTTTTTTACTCAATGAAAGTTGCCCTACCAATTTTCACCTAAAACGCATTTTACCTCAAAAACCTTTTACATGAAATCTTTAAGGCAAAATGCCTCAATAAGTAAAAATTGTAAATAAGTGAACAAAAAACCAAAATATACCTTAAAAACCTGAGAACCGTAAAAAAAGAAACCGAAACCATGACATAAATTGAGTTTGTTAATAACAGAGCAATTAATAATTCTGACATGCATAAAATTCCGCGGGAAAATTTTTCATTTCCTTACAGGTTAGGTATGAAATTATTTACAGTTTCTGTCCTCTATAGCAACAATGTTTTGAGAAGGAGGCGTACATGCCAGCTGACAATTTTAGGCAAAGAAACATTTAGGTAAAATATACTTTAGATCAAATTGTGTAGGACAACTATTTTTAGACAAAAAACCTGTAGGTAATCTGCGTTTAGGTCAATTACTTCAGAGCAAATGACCCGGGACCAATAACACAGAAGTCCAAAAATCTTTCTAAAGAGTTTTCTCATCTGATTGCAGTAGTTTTTATTACATTTTATATCCCCAACATAAAGTTTTTGCCGTTAAGGTACTTACAAGATTATGCCTGCAAATAAGTACAGTCAGACCAGTAGCGTAGCTAGCTGAGCGTGCACCCGCCCGCCCGCCGCCGATTCGAATGCTGCGCCCCTCTTTTTTAAGGAAAAAATCGGCCGCTTCCGTGAGCCGCCCCCCCCCCCCGCCCAAATTTCGGCAGAAGCTATAGCCTTCATATAGCTTTCTCCCTTCTTTTCCTATAGCTTCTATTTTTCTCAATCTGTTCTCATTTCTTTCCTTTTCTCCTTTTCCTTTCTTCTTCCTTCCCTATTTTCTTTTTCCTTTCTTCCCCTTTTCCTTTTCTTTCATCCTTTTCGCTCTTTCTCTTTCTCTTCTCAAAATTTTTGCGCCCACCAAAGAGTTGCGCCCCCCCCCCCCGGCGGGGTCAGCGGGGCCTATAGCTACGCCACTGAGTCAGACTTAATTTCTGAATTCTTCGAGATCATTAATGAATTCTACACTTAATCCCTTATGAACCAAGCCCGAATATACTCGGTTTTCTCCTCTAGTCTATTTCACATTGTTCCAGTATCAGGATTCCGAATAAACACGATTCTCTATGGAGTATAAAAAGATGATATTTCGTCTGGCGCCTTCAATCCGTCGTATATGCAATTCCAACTCCCCCGAGTACGAACAGTTAACTACCTTCCCCATACAAACTGAAAAGTGACGTTAATGTGAATTAATCTGGTCTTTAAAGGGTTAAAAGCACTTCGGGACACCAATTGTTCTGACATTTGGTTCATAATGGGGCAGTTGCAAGGGTCTGAAATGTTGTTTTTTTAAAAAAGAAAATGAAAGTACTTGATGAGCTGAGAACAAAGATGCCTTTGGTGTCTAATTAAGTCCCATCGTTCTGGAGATGAGATTTTGGCCCAAAATACATTGTTTTAAATGGGAATGCCACGTAGTGACGTCACTACACACACGATTTTTAACTACTTTACCCGTGTGCGTTTCGAAAACCGGGACACTTAGGAAAAACCCAAAGTCACCATTGTTCTCAACTCATGATGTACTATAATTTCCTTTGTGAAAAACACAGCATTTCAAACACTAGCAACTGCCTCATCGTGGATGTTATCCCCCCCCCCCCAAAAAAACATACATAGTTCAAAACTGCTGGGGGATCTATAAGCTCAAAAGGAGGGGCTTTTTTGGACCCACCATGTAAAGAGGAAAAAGTTTTAGTTTCGTCCAGTGTTGCTGCTTCCCCGGGGGGAGGGGGGGGGACTCGCAAATTTCCCCAAAAAAATTCGGCGTTGGCGTCTAAAAAACAGATGCTTCGGTCAAACGTGGCGCCTAATTGAATGTTCGCCCGCATGCTCATGCCGGTAGAGCTTGGAAAATTTCACGGCTGCGAAATGCCGAGAAATTTTTAAAACTGACGTATCGCGATCTGATCCTCATAGAAGTATTAGTCGTGACCACTTGGGTTCAATTTTGTAAAGCAAATTTTCGCGAAATCGGCGTTTTCCAGCGAAATTCTGCGAGAATCGGCGAATTTCGCAAAAGTTGCGGCGTAATCGACTATCCGGCAAATCTGGCGAGGTAGCTCATAAAAATCGCGTCTTTTACCGAGGTGAAAGCCCCCCTTATAGGAGGGGGCGGTGGCTTTAGTCCATGTCAATAGACAGCTATAAAATTAGAATTGAATAACACAATCCGCTGCAACATGCCGTAAAATAAAAAAGATCCAATAAATTGCCGCGAAAAAATATGATGGGAATAAAAAACGCCAAAAGCACGTGGACAAATAAGAGAAAATTTATTTACTTTTTTACTGTTCTTCTATGATTTCTTCCTTACAATTAGTTATCTGGGCTCAGTGGCATCGCGTGCCATCTGGCAACAATGCAACTGCTCCATTTAAACTCATTAAATATATCGAATTTTCCTTGTGCACTGTGCACCCCCTGAATTCGATATTTTACATGCTATTAAATGGATAGAATACACTGTTGCCAAATTGCACGCGACGCCACTGTCTGGGCTTATTTACTAACGTTACATTACGCGTGTTTTCTTTTTTCAATGAAACATCATGCGCCGTGATAAGCATGCAAAAAATCACTTCGGCTCCAAAAAAAATTGTGGATGGCCCCTAAAAAGCAAACGTGCTGGGAGCAAATAATGTTTGGTCCCGAGCGTAACTTACGCACGATTATGTGACCGAGCGTAAGTTCTCGGATTGGTCGAAACCCCACGCAAGATGCACGCAATTCAATGCTCGGGACCTAACATAATTTGGTCCCTGGTCAAGATATGGCTCCCAAAACTGAAAAGGAAGCAACAACACTGGGCCCAATAAATGTACGGTCCGGACGGTCCTCGGCCCCAAGTCAGCCCCAAGTCCGCCCTAAGTACTTCAACAAGCATCGGCCACCAGCCAACGGACCGCATCGGACCGTTTTAAAATGGCGCAATCACAAAACTAACCTCAAAATAGCATTTAGGGTGGGTTAGAGAGGCTCTAGACCCGCCCCAAGTAACATAAAGTTGGGAGCGCACCCAACATTCCTATGTGCCGTTAAAGAAATGTGAGGTTAGAATCGCCATTTTCAGGTACGACCTAAAGCCCGTTTGTACCGTACATTTATTGGGCCCTGGTTTATAGTCCCAAGTATTTTGCTCCTGAAGTTTGGAATTTGAGTCTTGTAACACCCTGTAAAGTGTGTAAACACAAAATGACATGCGGCAGCTCTGTGGTCAATTAAAAACGGGTTAAAACAAAAGCGCAATTGACCCATTTATAAAAAAAAAGATGCTGAGTGTGAAGTGCAATTTTGATTTTGAGCGTCAGTTAAATTGGGTGCTTAGTCCGAACATAACGTGGCTCAAAGCTGCATGAAAGAAAATTCTATATATGATAACATGATAACACGGTCGACAAGTTGAGTGTGTGACTGCCACGGTAAAATTTGCTTAATCTCATTGTTAGTTGCATAATACTACTACTACCGGAGAGATAAGAGCTCAATACACTCTCCGTGAACACGCGACGAAGGAACGAGAAAGATTTTCATAATTGAAGCCATCTCCGGAAAAAGGGCTCATAACATGAGAGGTGGGCTTATTTGAGTAAATTCTAATGGGATCGTAAAGCTTATTTTCTCGGAATAGCGCACCTGATGATTCATGGGCCCTTCTTTCGGAGACGGTCTCAATGGGTCTGTTGCCCACTTCGGCTACAGCGTTTTAAAGTATTAATTCCTATGTAAAAAGCCGAGAAAATAACAATGACAGCATCAGAAAACACTAAAATTCAGTATTAAACTCACAAATTGCGAAAAACACTAGACACTAATCACCCCTGTCTCTTTCCACCAGGTGCACGAAATTTCGCGAAAGTAGCGCGGCACATTCAAATAACCACGGCCGACTGTCATCACGCAGCTGACTTCATAATCAAATAAGCAGTAAACACTGACGGCGTCTGCTCGAATTCTTACGTTTCAATATCCTCAATTCCTCACAAAAGGTTGTGAAAGGTAAGGAAACCGATATATGTATCAAAAACTTATCAAAATGAAACAATAAAACACAGGAGTTTCAAGCATGATAATCGAAGTTGGAATCATCCTTGGAACTCCTGTGTGTTATTGTTTCATTTTGTTAAGTTTTCGACACAAATATCGGTTTCCGTATACCTTCCACAACCTTTTGTGAGGAATTGAGGATATTGAAACGTAAGAATTCGAGCAGACGCCGTCAGTGCTTACTGTTTATTTGTTTATGAAGTCAGCTGTGATGACAGTCGGCCGTGATTATTTGAATGTGCCGCGCTAATTTCGCGAAATATCGTGCACGTGGTGGAAAGATACAGGGGTGAATAGTGTCTAGTGTTTTTCGCAATTTGTGAGTTTAATACTGAATTTTAGTGTTTTCTGATGCTGCCATTGTTATTTTCTCGGCTTTTTAAATAGAAATTGATGCTTTAAAACGCTGTAGCCGAAGTGTGCAACAGACCCATTGAAGCCGTCTCCGGAAAAAGGACTCGTAAAATGAGAGGTGTGCTCATTTGACTACTATCTAATGAAGATTATTTTCTCGGAATAGCGCACCTGATGATTCATGGGCCCACCTTCCGGAAATGGCCTTAATCGAAGCCGTCTCCGGAAAAAGGGCATGTCAAATAAGAGGTGTGCTCATTTGACTAATCATTATACTGCATTAGCATGGTCATGTGACGTCATTTTCATAAGAACTTACGGGAATGACGGCAGAAGTTTTCTCCGTTATTCAAAGACTACTAAAAAGATGAATCCGAAGATAAGCAAAGACACAACTAGCAGTATTTTCCCATGTGATAGTTCAATAAAGAAAAATGTCGGCATTTTAATGGGACGATTTTAATTCAGAAATTTGACTCGGCGCCTCGCCTTGACTTTTGCAAGTATAAATATTTTAACCACGAGTCATCAAAATAATAAAGTAGATAAAGCCCGTTTTCTGGAGGGTTACTAGGTTATAGGTCATATCTGATATCAACCAAGTTCATAAAAAGAATGAATCACAGATCCTTGCACAGACTAAATGAATGGGCATGGATGTATTTTTTAGAATTTTTAGACAAGAGAGAGTGTACAATTACAAATATGTATGTGAGTATAAAATTGGAGTTTTGCCGCCGCAAGTCTATTTCTGATTGGCTGTCAGCCTTAGGTTTTTGCGGAAGCCGAAATTCGGATGGCGGACGGCGGTACTTCGTACTCTAGCTTATATAAATACAGTAGCGGATCCAGAAAATTTTTCTGGGGGGGGGGGGGGGCACGCCTGTGAAATTTTGAAATTTCAAGCGTTGGTGGAAGCAATTTCGGGCTATTTCCTATAGAAAAAATGCAAAATTTGAGGCTTGTGGGAGGGGGGGGGGGCACGTTCCCCCGTGCTCCCCCGTGGATCCGCCAATGTGTATACAGGGTGAGCCAGAGCACCCGTACCAGGCATTTTTCTCGAAAACTACTGAACCAAATGATTTGAAACAAAAAAGTCAGATAGGGAATCGAACCCAAATTTTTCATTTTTGGTATTTTCAAAAGCCCCCGACAGCCCCTTGGGGCGTATTTCAAACACATTTTTCAAGTTTTCTCGAAAAAACCTCCAGTAAAAGTATAAAAATTAGTTCATAATCTTAAAGAAGAGGCATTTGCCGACATTTTTGCTCTTTACAATATTTTCCAAAAAACCCCAATTTTTTCAGTTATGGGGAATTTTTGAAAATTTTGTGAATCGGCTTTTTTGGCCACCCTGTCGAGAATTTTTCAAAAACTATTAAATATTCTGAAAGAACAGATCAAGACCTTTCGATTGATGTGCCACACTTTACCTTAAAAATGAAAACTAAGGTGTTTTTTTGCCAAATCAAAATTTGGGGGCTTCAATTGGCTCAAACTATGGAATCGCGCCAATTCTGCAATTGAAGCCCCAAATTTTGATTTGGCAAAAAACACCTTAGTTTTCATTTTTAAGGTAAAGTGTGACAAATCAATCGAAAGGTCTTGATCTGTTCTTTCAGAATCTTTAATAGTTTTTGAAAAATTCTCAACAGGGTGGCCAAAAAAGCCGATTCACAAAATTTTCAAAAATCCCCCATAACTCAAAAAATTGGGGTTTTTTGGAAAATATTGTAAAGAGCAAAAATGTCGGCAATTGCCTCTACTTTAAGATTATAAACTAATTTTTATACTTTTACTAGAGGTTTTTTCGAGAAAACTTGAAAAATGTGTTTGAACCCCCCCCCCCCCAAATATGCCCCAAGGGGCTGTTGGGGGCTTTTAAAAATATCAAAAATGAAAAATTTGGGGTCGATTCCCTATCTGACTTTTTTGTTTCAAATCATTTGGTTCAGTAGTTTTTGAGAAAAATGCCTGGTACGGGTGCTCTGGCTCACCCTGTATATGATTTAAAATGAGGCTCTTGCAAACTTTTGCTACAGGGGGTTGAAGAGTTGACTATTGCAAAAAAACTTGTAAAAATGACAATGAGTACACTGAAAAATCACGAAATTCACTCTCAAAATCGGGCTTAGCGGCGGATAGACGCAGGTATAATGGGGAGATTCCTATCTAAATTGAGACATATCTCTGTGTTTCCGTACAGAGGAAGTGATATAACAGACAGGAATCTACCATGATACCTGCGTCGATCCGTCATTACAAACTTACCGTTATAGCAGTTATGTGACTTTACTACTGAATTTTAGACTTTCTCGGTGTGATTTTTGTGATTTTCGCTGGTTTCTACAACACATTGGACCATTCATTTGCTCACAGCAAAAGTTCGCAAGAGCCCCATTGGCCATTATCCTTGCATGGTGTATTTTCCAATTTCAGAGACACTAAATTTTTGGATAAAACACTGACTTCTGTAAAAGATACAGAAATTTTTTGTTTGTATAACCTTTTTCCAGAAGCTTCGTCAAATCCCCACTTAGACGTTAGGATCAATTTAGTTTCTGATCCAAAAATTGATTTATTTTCAGGAATTAAAGGCAACTGGTGGGAAACCGTCAGGTTCAGTAAGTCTTGTAATATAATTATTATGGAACACGATTCTGTAACAGTCAAACTTTTTATGAAAGGTTGCGACAGTCTTGTTTAGCTTTTTGCAGTGTACGGTAGGATAAAAAAAAAAATAAGCGCTATTATTCTCAAACAAAGCCTCTCTAATTCTAAGACTGATACATTTGAGCTTTGGATAAAGCTGAAGACATTAAAATCGCTAAACTTTTCTCTTTAGAAAACAATGGTTCCTCAGCTAACGTTAAGTCCTGACTAGTCTGTATACATATAGGTTATTGCTAAATTACCTGACTTTTTTAACTTTTATCAGGTTTATCTGAATTGTTCAGTAAAAAAACAATGACGCTCCCAATTTCGCGAGCACACTCAGACGATTGTGTGAGTATTGAAAGTTTTGCATTGCAGCGTACGCTAAAATAAAATTTGAGCGGTATTTTCTTCGCGCAAAGGGCTCAAGACTCTCGGTCGGATCCAACAATCTACCAGCTACGCATTATTCCCATTTGAATGTACGATAAACAATCGATTCTTGAAGGGGCTGTAGCCCTGTGACTAATCGATTATTTCTCATGCAAACAAATGGGAAGAATACACTGTTGCCAGATTGCTGGATCCGCCAATGCTCGTGAGCCAGCTTTTATGTCAATCGGTAACATCTTTAAAATTGTTCCATCAAGAAACGGGGGTAGAGGTCGTTTCAGAAGTGTACGTGCACTTAGACTGATAATCTTTGGAATTTTTCAACATTATTTCTCAGGTTACAAAATGAAAATTAATGAAAATGAGTTTGAGCGCCGTTGGCTTTTCATTGAAGAACGCTTTAAAATCAAAAGTTTAGAGTCGGAGGTAAGTTTTCTTCTGATTTGAAGGAATGAAAATTGAAAATTCGCCAAAGATTATATGGTCCAGGTGCGCCTAAACTTCTGAAACGAGCTCAAACAATGACACTATAGAGGTATTTGCAGTACCTGATGGAGATTTATCTGGACAGTCATCAAATATCGGTAAAGTAAAGTACTCATCAAGCCACTGATGATGCTTTCGTTCAAAGTTGTCTTCACTTTTATTGGACTTTTTCCACTTCTCTAACAAACGATAATAATAGTTGGTTAAATATTTATCTAGCTTTTTTCGGTTTTCATCAGATAGCTTCAAAGAAAATTTTTCAACTACGTAGGTCACTAACTCGTCTTTTCCTTTGAATGATCGTCGGCCTTTTAAAAATGAAAATAACACCCGATTTGTAATTTCCGGCATTTTCTTACACGAAAAAACTCAAAACAGCGTCACTTACAAATTAAATTCTTTACTGAAATATTTACTTTTGAATGATCGTCGGCCTTTTAAAAATGAAAATAACATCCGATTTGTAATGGACCATTTGCATGCTCCTGGGATTAGCCTGAAGTAAAATTATTCATGGGGGAAATTTCACGAGAAGAACGATGGCGTCCTCAAAAATTGCGAAAGTTGCACGCAAAGCTGCAAAAAAGTCATTTTAAGTGATTTCAAGTTTGGGCGCTTCTGATTGGCTACTGCGCCGCCTTGCCGTAGAGTTGCATCATCCGACTCCTCCATCGCCGTAGACTCGCCGAACCGTGTACGTTGCTCTATGCTGTCGTGTGTTTACCTCGTGAAAATGCTCCTGCAATTTCCTATTTTTGTTTACTAATTTTTGACGGAAAGTTAATTTAAAGTGCTGTTAAAAGGTCAGTTAGCTTGTAAATGAAGTGAAACGCCGGTATTCTTACATTTTTTCTAGTTTTAACGGAGTTTACAAGTGAGTGTTGTCACTCCAGCAGCCGTTGCTGGTATAACCTTCAAAACAGTGTATTATTTATTACCTACTTTTGTTAGTTGTTTTGATCTTTCTGCGAGCTTGTCTTTTAGGAAGGAGCTTTCTTCATTAAATTAATTAATTCTTCATTAAAGTCAGTTTTTGATGTTTGAGAGTGATTTACTGCTAGTGTTTCATACCATTGCATCGGCGTCCTACCTCTCCTTCCATGGTATAGAGTACAACCTATTTAAATTCTAAGCCAGTGCTGTGGTATTCCACCAGTTCTGTGCCAGAATTTCTAGCATGATTTGAGTTATTTTTCAAGCCAGTATAGATACTTTCTATAATTTCAAATTCTTAGTGCCCTTGATTAATATCGTAACTCGTGAGATACTGTTTATAGTGCACTTGGCCTCTCCGTCTCTCTCTTAAGCACAAATGTTGACAGTTAATAAACCAACTTATCTCTTCAAGTTTAAGTGTACAGACTGACTAAAGTTCAACTTCTAAGTCTGATTTACATTAAGTGGTAGTCTTCATGCCAAGATTATCATTTACGGAACTCAGTCTGAAGTTAATTCATCGGTGGAACGCAGAACAGGGGCAACTATTTTTGGATCATCAATAATTTACTGGAGGTATGCACCTTGTGGTGAAATTTGATTTTCTTCTCTATATTTATCTGTACTCCTTGTAACATTGTAGGAGTTTATTCAAGCTACCGGAGGGTAGATTTCATACAAAAATGTTACGTGCAATATCAATATGAACCGGAGGGTGTGGTTGCAAACCATCGCACTTTAATCGTTTTAGGTTAAATTTTGTTAATCAGAGCTCATGTTTCAGGGGATCCTTTCCTACTCCATATAAGTATGTACATCATGTATGCACCAACAAGAAGAGCTGATATCCATTAATGATTGAATTAATCTTGCAGAGATGGGAGGGGTGCGATCGGAATCCTACACATTCGTAATGAATTCACTTAAATATTTACAAATACCTACTTCCTTCCAATCATCAACTTTGTGCAATGGTTTGCATTACCATTGCTGAAAATTCAAGTTTCAGGGTTGGACCTCATTAGTAGTCCTTAAAGTAATAATTTACTGCCCAGAAATTGGGTTTCCTGGCTTTACCCCTAAACTTGATGCGCTAGTTCCTTTTTACCGTGGTTAGAAAATGTACTGTTAGCTCTGCATACTCACTCTCACTGTTGTTTTATATACCTGGACCAATATTTTAAGCTAAACAACTGATACCAACTTCTCAAGTTAAGACAGGAAAGGTTTACTCCTCCAACAGGCGGTAAATCAGTGGCCAAAAGTAAGCTAGCTTCAAACAAAAACACTGCATATTATGCATTGAGCTGATTGGGCTACTTTTCTCATTAGGAACAAGATGGAACGCTACATTTTTTGACTGCGGTTTGCCTTTAAACTTTGAGCATTCTAATGAAACACAGTAAACAAGCCAACCACTTTTAATAGTTGATCCACCTAACTGCGGTAACTGTATTCCAACTGGGAGAAATCACAAGTAACCCGTTCCATCCTGTGTCACATCAGTTTTCACTAATAAGAAAATTTTCTATTCTATTGTGCTGCCACTCCCACACTTAAAGGAGGAGTACAGATAAATACAGAGAAGAAAATCAAATTTCACCACAAGGTGCATACCTCCAGTAAATGATTGATGATCCAAAAATAGTTGCCGCTGTTCTGTGTTCCACCGATGAATTAACTTCAGACTGAGTTCCGCAAATGATAATCTTGGCATGAAGACTACCACTTAATGTAAATCAGACTTAGAAGTTGAACTTTAGTCAGTCTGTACACTTAAACTTGAAGAGGTAAGTTGGTTTATTAACTGTCAACATTTGAGCTTAAGAGAGGGACGGAGAGGCCAAGTGCACTATAAACAGTATCTCACAAGTTACGATATTAATCAAGGGCACTAAGAATTTGAAATTATAGAAAGTATCTACACTGGCTTGAAAAATAACTCAAATCATGCTAGAAATTCTGGCACAGAACTGGTGGCATACCACAGCACTGGCTTAGAATTTAAATAGTACTCTATGCCATTCAGGTAAAGTAGGACCGATGCAATGGTGTGAATCACTAGCAGTAAATCATTCGCAAACATCAAAAGCTGACTTTAAAATAAAACTGAAGAATGAAAGAAGGCTCCTTTCTGAAAGACAAGCTCGCAGAGAGATCAAAACTCACACCAGTACCTAATACACTGTTATAGGTTGTCTCAAGAATGAATGGACTTGACAACTGTAGCTTTGAATGAAAACATCAGCTTCCATCCTCAGATGGAGCAACCTGATTGGTTAGGAGCCGTAAGAAGCTGATGTTTTCATGAAAACCATAGAAGTGTCAAATCCAATCTTTTCTGGGACAAGCTATAAGAAGGTTATCTATACCAGCAATGGCTGCAGTGAAAACACTCATTTGTAAACTCCATTAAAACGAGAAAAAATTTAAAAATTCCGGTGTTTCACTTCAATTACAAGCTAACTGACCTTTTAACTACACTTTAAATTAACTCTCCGTCAAAAATTTGTAAACAAAGTAGGAAATTGCAGGAGCATTTTCACAAGGTAAACACACGACAGCATAGGGCAACGTACACTGATCGGCGAGTCTACGGCGATGGAGGAGTCGGATGATGCAATACCTCGGACGAGGTCGACTCGGTCGTGGCGCGCGATTCAAATTCGAAATTTTCGGATCAATTTTTTTCACTGTTCCCGCACTCAAAAAAATTTGAAAAAATTCCTGAGTACTCAGTGCACCAAGCTGTTTCATATTTTGAATTAAAAAAAATGTGTGCAAATGGTCCATTTCCGGCATTTTCTTACACGAAAAAACTCAAAACAGCGTCACTTGCAAATTAAATACTTTACTGAAATGTTTACTTTTGAATGATCGTCGGCCTTTTAAAAATGAAAATAACACCCGATTTGTAATTTCCGGCATTTTTTTACACGAAAAAACTCAAAACAGCGTCACTTGCAAATATAATACAGGATCTCCATGTTTACACAACGATGAAATCACGTAAGGTTTGTTTATCTCAATCGCAGGGACCTTACGGCGTTGCCATGTTTCTGATAGAATCCTGTCGATGTCACAGTGATTCAATTGTGAAATGGGCTTTATCTCAAATCTTGCAACCGAGCAAATGTTCTTATCGCATCTGTGAGCTGATCTCGCAATCAGATACTTGGAGATTTATTAAGGACCTGATAAGTCGGTGTGAAACTATACAATAGTTGGTGCAGCCGAAGATAAAGTGGTTTAACTTTGGTTGTCACTTGTCAGATTTCAACTTGAACCTCAAAATATTATCATGAGCTGAAAGGGAAAAATCATCACGAATTGGGAAATTTGGCAACATCGCAAAGATTGACAACCCCCCCCCCTCCCCACCACCAATTGAAACTTTTACATTTTTTGAAATTACACGACTTGAAAAATATATACCGGTCTTGTAAAAAAAGTGTTCGTTAGCTGCAGCACGTGCAAATACAAAAATGCGAGTGATACTCTGTCTATCTGCGCCTTACTCGCACTCATTGAGGCTTATGGGAGTTTATGGGCGCACCCCCAGGGGGGCCAAGGGGGCCAAGGCCCCCTCCCCCATAGGAAGAAAAAAAAAGGAGGAGAGGAAAGGAAAAAAGGAGGAAAGGAAAGGAAAAAAGGAGGAAAAGAGAAAGAGAGAAGAGGAAAAGAGGAAGAGAGAAAAAGAAAAGATAGGAAAGGAAATGAGTTCAAAAAAAGTATCAATGTCATGAAACATTGTTTTCCTTGGAGGAACATATCTTTCCCGACAGCAATGTCCTTAACCGTTAATTTCACTCGATCTTCTTCTGAAATCTAGATTTCCTGGAGACTCCGTCTTTCTACCAGCATGATGAAGATATTTCTGTAATGTCAGCAGAAAATCTCATTTTTAACGAGAGTTAATTCAAAATAGTTATCGAATAGAAGTAGCCTAATTTGCGTCTAGAAGAAGAGCTGAATTTTCAACATTTTCCGGGGGAGGACCCCTAGACCCCCTTATATGAAATGACAACTTGCCCCCCCCCCATACTGAAATCGTGGGTGCGCCCATGCTTGAAACTTTCAGGGCATCTTCCTGAAGTGTGCTCACAGGTGCTGACGTTCCTCAAACTAAATGAAGGGCAGAGTGGATAAAGGGGTTATGTGACACTTTTTTGATTTTGAGAAAATCGACTTTAAAATTCAAAGTATGGACTTTTCGACATTTTAGCTGAACATCAACCGCAACAGCTTTGAAAGTAGGGTCATATCCTACATTTTTTGAACCAAGTTGCATGGAAACTGTTTAGATAGATACCATCATAACTCCTTCGTCCACTGTGCTAACTCAATTTTTTTCAAAATGTCACATCCCCTTTATCCACTCTACCCTTCAAATGTGCTTTTAGCGTAAATTCGTCAATTTCAGCCAAAAGCTGTTGACTTTTTCAGCAGCGCGACGTGCGCACGCCTACGGTTGGAACTAATCGACCCTGGAATCATCTTATGAACATGGACGGATACAGGAATCTGGTCTTTCTCTCTCTCCTTCCATTTGAATGCGTAAGTTAAAAAATAATGGAAAGAGGGCTATGATAACGTGATGGCCCCCTTTGCTATCCTTTTCTAATACATGTGTTCATATGGAAGGAGAAAGAGAGAGACAAATTCATATGTATCCGCCCACGTTCTTGAGGGGGGGGGGGCAAAGGGAGCTGGCGGGTCTCGTTGCAATTACTGCATTCCATATCATCACCGGATGAATCATGCCTTTCGCAGCAGACAGTTGTTTTGAATCGTAATTTAACAACAATCTTCGCCCTCATGAAGATGAATGAGCTTAATTAAAATACAACGCGATTCGGTCTCTTCATAATCTACACGTATATTTTGCATTCGAAGAGAGACATATACAAAATATACAACCGTGCCCTTCAGATAAGATCAGTAGCGCACCGAGAGTTTCTTCATCTCTCTCTTTTCTCCATTAAGAAACGTATGTTAGACAAGGATGGACAAGGGGATAAAACCCCCTCCTTCTGTCCTTTTCCTACTCACACATTCAAATGGGAAATGAGAGAGATGGAAGATATCCTGGTTGCGCCAGTGGATAAGATTATCATGAATCCGATTCGGACGATGAGGAGATGGAAAAAAAGAAAAGAAAAATCTGATCAGACTTGACAGTGCTATACCGTTTGTGTATATTTAAAGACATTTTTTTCAAATCACCGATGATTCCACCGGCTGAGAAAAGATTACAAAGGTTCAGTTTTGTTAATGGCCGCAATGCACGAAAATACTCGCTTCTGTAATATTTTTTCAATCGGTGTAACCGTCATCGATCAACAAATGCACCAAGTTCTAAACATATAGTAAACATAGGTACTCGCTCTTCCAAAAACATTAGCGAGTCAGTCCATGCCAAATCAGACCAAAATATGACGATTTCTGATTTGACCCCCTCCGATTTGCATGAAATTTGGTACACTTTTTTTCGCCTATTGCATTGTGTCAGAAAACCATTTTTTAAAACATTTTGGAACCCCCCCCTCCCCCTCCCCGTTGATTTTTTTTAGCGAATTTCAAAGTTGCCAAATTTATCAACATTTTGGCCGAGGCCATCCTATCTTTAAACTGCTGTAGCTCCAGTGGCGTCGCGTGCAATCTGGCAACACTGTATTCTACCCATTTAAACTCATGTAAAAGGTCGAATTCAGGGGGTGCACGGTGCACACGGTATATTCGATATATTGAATGCTTTTAAATGGATGAGTCACATTGTTGCCAGTTGGCACGCGACGCCACTGTGTAGCTCAAAAACCGTTTGTCGCAGAACAGTTGTTGTGGTCTCGTTGAAAAGCTCTTTTAAATACATTTTCAACGACGCACATCAACGTGGGATTTACTGGTAAATTTGCTTTGGAAAATTTTTAAATTTTAAAATGTCATTATCTCAAAATAGGATATTTTTAAAAAATTGACAAATTCAGGAAATGTGCAGCATACCATCAAATAGCTGTCAAATAGCTTACTCTGCAGTTTTTAAACATTCAATGTATCATTGAATTCGCGGCATACGGATAGTACAACTTTGTTGAATGTTGGTGGTTATTGGACTATTGGTGTGACTCGGCCCATTGTGAATTTTGTCCATTCTTTTCTTTCCCCAGCTCTACACAGAAAAAACAGAAAAAAACACTTTGGTAGCGCTATGACAAAACCTTCGGTAGAAAAATGACCCAGCAAAAGACTTTAGTTGAGCCAACCAAAGGTTCTTTACGCTCAACTAAAGAGATTTTGCTGGGCGAATAAAAAATTTGGTTGGCCCAACTAAAGTCTTTTGCTGGGTCATTTTTCTACCAAAGGTTTTGTCAGCGCTACCAAAGTGTTTTTTCCGTTTTTTCTGGGTACATCAAGAGCCATGGAATCCACGTCGACTTCCATAGAAAATTGGTCATGGAACATTTTAACCAGGGTTTGTTTTAGCGATGGAATGAGCTTTCAAAGTGGTCCTCTCATTGGGGGGGGGGGAGGGAGTAGAAAGGCAGGGGACATTGTACCCCCCCCTCCAAAAAAAACTCACTTATCAGAAGTGTTGGATCGTGAAATGCGATAGATCGATGTCTCTTCAAATGACATATGAATGAACCTCTATGAAAAAGTATCGATTCTCAGCGCGGGTTCGATACTTCAGCACAGGTTCAAATGGGACGGATACCTGATATCGATCGTTTACGAGCCGTCATCGTTATCGACACTGCTGCCCGTTTTCCCTATACAAGGAATAAAACTAATTGGTATCTTTTGTTTCCGCCAAGCTTACGTCTTAAAGCTCTGGCAATAGTTGAGGAAAATATCGTCAACTTGAGGGAAATCAAAAGTAGGGGGAATATTGGAAAACTTTAGAGTCTTCTCCAACATTTAGTCTAAATTTCCCCAATTATTGCCGCGCCGCACAGTGGAGCGATTCAAGGGGAGGGGTCGGACATGGAATTTATGATTGAAAATGCTTTGAATGTTTCTGCAGTCAAAAAACAAACTATAGAGGGTGATTCTCGGAGTAAAATTTACAATAAAACCACTTTTAAACTTCTACGTTGCTTATTAACCACTTGTGGGCCAAGCCCGAGTATACTCGTTTTTCTCCTCCAGTGTGTCTCGAATTGTTTCGGTGTTCATTCCAGATAAACGCGACTATCGATGGAAACACTTACAGGATAAGGTCACTTTGGGCGCCTTCAATGCATTGCATAGGCAATTTCAACTCCCCCGGGTACGAACAGTTAACTATCTTCCCTGTATAAACAAAAGAGAGGCTTTCTTTTGAACTAATCTAGCCCTTATAGCAGTGTTGCTGCTTCCCCAGGGGCCACTCGCGAATTGCGCCTAAAAATTCGGCGTTGGCGCCTAAGAAACAATTGCTTCGGTCAAACGTGGCGCCTAATTGAATGTTCGCCCGTATGCTCATGCCAGTAGAGCTTGGAAAATTTCGCGACAGCGAAATGCCGAGAAATTTTTAAAACGGTCGTATCGCGATCTGATCCTCACAGGAGTATCAGTTGTAACCACTTGGGTTCAATTTTGTAAAGTAAATTTTCGCGAAATCTGCGATTTCCAGCGAAATTCTGCGGGAATCGGCGAATTTCCCGGAAAAAGCCGCGTAATCGACTATCCGGCAAATCTGGCGAGGTAGCTCGTACAAATCGCGTCTTTTACCGAGGTGAAAGCCTCCCCCCCCCCTTATGGGAGGAGGCGATGGCTTGAGTTCATGTAAATAGACGATATAAAATTAGAATTGAACTGCACAATCCGCTGAAACATGCCGTAAAAAAAAAAAAAAAAAAAAAAAAAAAAAAAAAAAAAAAAATTGCCGCAAAAAAATATGAAGTTGATGTTTTCCTTAAAAAAAACACCAAAAGCGCGTGGAGAAATAAGAGAATAAATATTAATTATTTACTTCTTTACTGTTATTCTATAGCATATTCCTTAGTTATCTGGGCTTATCTACTAACATTACATTACGGGTGTTTTCTTTTCAATGAAACATCATGCGCCGTGATCAGTAAGCAAAAAAATCACTACAGCTCCTAAAAAATTGTAGATGGCCCCTATTAAGCAAACGTGCCGGTCAAGTGGCTCCCAAAACTGAAAAAGGAAGCAGCAACACTGATCATGGGCAGATCCAGGAATCTGTCTCTCTTTCGCAGGCCATTGAAACACATTTTTTTTTAGAAAAGGATAGTAGACATGTCGTGACTTTAACATCTACCTCCGTCCTTTTCTAAAGCACGCGTTCAAATGGGTGATAAAGAGAGAGAGAGACACACATTCACGTAACCGCGTATGTTTTCGATTCCTCAAGTTTCCCAGTTTTCCTTAAGGCGATTTCTTACAAGTAGCTACCAAGTAGCCACTAAGGCCTGAGATCGTCAAAAAGTAGCCGAAGTTCACAGAAAAAACAGGAAAATAAACTTTGGTAGCGCTGACAAAACCTTTGGTAGGAAAATGACCCAGCAAAAGACTTTAGTTGAGCAAACCAAAGGTTTTGTCCGCCTGACTACAGAGATTTTGTTGGGTGAGCCGAAACTTTGGTTAGCTCAACTAAAGTCTTTCTTACAAGTAGCTAACAAGTAGCCACTAAGGCCTGAGATCGTCAAAAAGTAGCCGAAGTTTACAGAAAAAACAGGAAAATAAACTTTGGTAGCGCTGACAAAACCTTTGGTAGGAAAATGACCCAGCAAAAGACTTTAGTTGAGCAAACCAAAGGTTTTGTCCGCCTGACTAAAGAGATTTTGTTGGGTGAGCCGAAACTTTGGTTAGCTCAACTAAAGTCTTTTGCTGGGTCATTTTCCTACCAAAGGTTTTGTCAGCGCCACCAAAGTGTATTTTTCTGTTTTTTCTGTGTTCATGAAACAAATTTCTCATCTAATCATCATTGATAAACTTTCAAGACCGATTTTCAAAATTTTTCAAATTGGCGAGTATAAAAGTCCATTTATAAAAATTTTAAAACAATTTTGAACTCAGAATAATAAATTATAAAATAATACCAAAGGTGCTTACATATGAGATTGGATCAAATGATCATTTCGGGCGTTCACCCATCTTCAGTGATAAATTGAATAAATGTGGAAAATCGACGCATTATATCGCGCACTCGTCAAAAATACGATTTTTAAAAATAAAAATTAAGTCATAACAAAAGAACCGAAAAACAATAAATAAATAAAATATGTAAAAATATTTGTAATTCCTCATTCCGCGATCTCTGCTTTTTTGTTTACTAGTCATTTGTTAACTAATTTAAATATTTTTACATATTTTATTTGTTTATTGTTTTTCGGTTCTTTTGTTATGACTTAATTTTTATTTTTAAAAATCGTATTTTTGACGAGTGCGCGATATAATGCGTCGATTTTCCACATTTATTCAATTTATCACTGAAGATGGGTGAACGCCCGAAATGATCATTTGATCCAATCTCATATGTAAGCACCTTTGGTATTATTTTATAATTTATTATTCTGAAAATTTCTGGTGCAAAATGCGAAAAACCTTTACAAATTTTGAACTAGAAAAATTTGGTTTTTTTTAGTCCAAAAAATACGCGCAACGCACGGATGAGAATAAAAAACAACTCTGTGAAAATGAAAGTCAAAGTTATATTCTTTCGAATTGCAGGCGCAAACCGCGATTCGGCAAAAATAATTTGTTCAAAAGTTATGAGCGCTTAAAGTTGCGTACATTCGAAATCACGGTACGGTCAGTGCATAATTTCAATGGCGCAAGCCGATCAGTCGTTCTCCGCAACCACAATCAGCCCGCACACGAATAGTAAGCGAGAACGCTGAGAACTCATAAAATACCGACCGCTTGCCAATTTCGGAGAAGTGTATCATTTCATCGAAAGGACACGGGACAGGCATAAAAGCAGTATTAAACGACCAATTTTCGCGATTAAGTAATCGAGACCAACGCGACCAAACGACTGAATGGGTCTGTTGCAAACTTTTGCTACAACGCTAAAGATTGTTTCATCGTATGTAAAATCGCCCGAAAAGTCCATTGGTGGCATCAGAAAGTCATAAAATGCAATAATAAACTCACAAGAGACGTTTAATGAAATCCAAGATGGCGGTAAAATATCGAGCAATCTGTATGCATGCACCTTTAACATCCAAGGATTGCCAACGTTGACAACTTCACAGCTTCAGAGGTTATGTGTTTATTTACATTGTGATTGGGTGTAATCGATATTGTGAGGTTGGCTATCCTTGGATGTTCGTGGTGCATGCATACAGGTTGCTCGATATTTTACCGCCATCTTGGATTTCATTAAACGTCTCTTGCGAGTTTATTATCGCATTTCATAACTTTCTGATGCCACTAATAGACTTTTCACGCGATTATACGTGAGATAGAACACTCTATAGCGCTGTAGCAAAAGTTTGCAACAGACCCATTGTACAATTTATCTGAGCCTACTTTGATCAAATCATGCATGGTTGCAATTTTTGTTTACAACTACGATCGCTGTGGATTGCACGGAATCACTTACCTGCGCGAAATTTACGGTTTAATTTTTTGTATCAATATTTCAAATGCCTTATGTTTCCCTGGCCTAGAGTTCATGGGCGGCGCGTGGGGTCAAAAAGTGGGGGGGCTAAAATTCAACAGCTTTTTTTTTTTCTTTTCTTTTCTTTTTTTCTTCTTCACCTTTTTCACAATAAACGTTTGACGCTAGCGGGGGGGGGGGGGGGGGGGACAAATTAACTTTTTCTTTCTTTTTCTCTTTTTCTTTCTTTTTCCTTTTTCCCTTTTTTTTTTCGTTCAAAATTTTTTTAGCCCCTCGTTCCCAAAAAAAAAAGGGGGGGCTATAGCCCCAATAGCCCCTTATACGCGCCGCCTATGCTAGAGTTCTCTCCAAATGGATCCAGCCAGCTACAGTAAGGAAAATATCCAATCTTAAGGCGTCTTTTACTATCCGTCTGCGATCCACGGTAAGTATTTTACATGGAGTCTTATGGAAGACTGTGGACGATTGTGGACGATTTTTTTTGGGGGGGGGGGAATTTTCAGGGGTTTCGGGCATGAATCATCGATAACATTTGTTTCGAGCAGAATTTGGCAAACCAAAAAAAAAAAAAAAAAAAAAAAAAAAAAAAAAAAAACGGTAAAAATTGTTCACAAAGGGCCGCAAGCCTTCATGTACATACGTATACGATAATTGCGTCGCTCACAGTGGTTTGCAACGTCCGCGCGAAACTCCGTAAGACTCTGTGTGGACGACTGCGGACATAAAAAAAAGACGGCTTTATAGAAAAGGGTGAAACTTTTCAGGAATGATAGAGCTACGTCCGGTCGTCCGTGACGTCAGAATATGGATACCTTTGTGATCGGGATCCCAAATATAGTGGGTGGGGATTCAAAGTCAACAACTTTTACAAATTTAAATCAAGCTTACGCTTTCCGATTTTTTAAAAGGGGCTCTTGCAAACTTTTGATACAGGTGATTGAAGAGTTGATTCTTGCACAAAAATTTGTAAAAACGACAATATGGGTACGCTAAAAAATCATGAAATTCACTCTCAGAATCGGGGTTAGTGGTGGAGTTTCGCAGGTAACATAGGAGATTCCTATCTAATTTGAGACAAGTCTCTGTGTTTCCGTATAGACAAAGTAACGAATTAGACAGGAATCTCCCATGATACCGGCGTAGCTCCGCCATTGTGGTCTCGCCGTTACAGCTATTTCCTAAGAGTTGATTATTGAATTTTAGACTGTTTTAGAGTGATTTTTGTGATTTCCGCTGGTTTCTACATCAGATTTAACTAATCATTTGCTTGTAGCAAAAGTTTGCAAGAGCCCCATTGAAAAAAATCTGTTTTTGAATTTTAAAAGTACGGACTTATGAATGAACTATGAAGGGAAAAAACTAGCCCTGTTGAAGGAATGGATAAAATTAAGTTCTGCCGAATAGCGCGAAACCGTGGTACAGACTTCAGGGAAACTTTTTTGTTTATGATAGGATTTATGAACGCCGAAAGTTTCGCGAATAAAGCCAATAAAAAGGATTTTGCCGGCTGACTGCCCCCGTGCCTCCCACTGGATCCGCCACAGAATACAGGAGCTAATACCATGCCAGTGGCGTAGCCACATATTTTGAGGGGGGGGGGGAGATTCGCGGCCCGAAAATTATCAAGGTGGGGAGGGGGGTTCAATGATCAATAGATTTGGTCAAATTCTCTGCAAACGCAAAAGATTACCCTTTTTTAGGGCGAGGTTCGATGTCAAGGAGGAGGGGGGTCGGATCCAGACCACCAGCTGAAGTGGAATATTTAACCAAAAAAAAATTGTTCCACAGATATTCCATAGCAACGGAAAAATACGTAACATTTCGTGCTGCCAATTTTTTCGGCTGCTGCCGAATAAATTTAAAAAAAAATTCCGACGGACGTACGTTCACGGACCACCTGACAACGGCCGGCCTGCGGATCACAGTTTGAGAACCGCTGATCTAAACTGTATTTATTGCAATCGAAGTTGCATTCAAAAGTGAGGTAGACGGTGAAAATTATGAAATATAAACAACATCAAAAACATCTGCTCGCCACCTGAAATATTTGAGGAACAATCATTTTTCCTGAATTTTGCCATTTAAAAGTTCTAACATTCTACCTTGCACGTTTCAAACAACGTCCAATACAGAAAGCCATTTTCTCCAGTCCTCAAAATTTTTGATCTAAAACAATCCCTAAACATTGAGACAGTCATTTTTGGAAGCAAACCAGCTCTTACGAAGTTTTTCGGTTGCTACAATTACTCTGCACTAAAAAACAAAGTTTAGGTGCAACCAAAGCAGTCTTTTTAAAATAGCTTTGCAGAGTAAAAGTTCTAGCTCTACCAGAAAAGTTGCAGCTGTACCGAAGCCCTACCTAGGAAGAGTAACAGCCTTCCTCCTTGCTTATTACAATTTACAGTAACACTTTGATACAAACGCGCACCTTGCTCCAGGAGAGCTAGAACTTTTACTCTGTGAAGCTATTTTAAAAGGCTGCTTTTGTTTTACTAAAATTTTATTTTTTTCTGTGCTTGAGCAAGCAGTCACAAAAGCCCTGTGTTTGTTGACAATGAGACGAACCAAGCACTACTTACATGGAAAAAAGTGCACCCTTCCATTTTGTTTTCTCCGGTTTTCATAAATTCAAAACAAGTTCTGATTGCGTGTAATGCAGGTTGTATCAAATGGTCAACGTAGGACTAACAAAGACTTAATTTAAATGAATTATTTAGAGGAAACTAATTTAATGGAGAGGTTTTATGAGGCAAAAAATTTTAAACAGCAAAGTAAAATTGGAAATGATTCATTCCTTTAGATACAACTACTTAGAATGGTGTCAAGAGGCAGAACTATGGCAGGCTGATCCCTTGCAATTGAAGATAATCTCACTCTCCAAAGAAAGCATGAAAGCAGTGTCGTAGTTGATTTTAAAGCACTTGAAGAGAACTTCTGATAAACTTTCAAGAGAATGATTAGAAGTTTTGAAATGTTTATGTGACATGAGATGCATATAAACAAAATGCAATTGGATGTAAACGAAGCAGATAATCACTATGAGAGCTTTGAGCAACACCTTCAGACTCAATAACAGTTTCTTCTCGCTAAAATAATAGATAAGAATATTTCCTCTCTACTAGAGCAGCCGCAAGCGCATTTTGGCTTACGGAAAAGACAACAGGACAGTGGTCAGTGAACAGGGGCGGACATTCTCGTCTGAATTTACCTGGTCAGACTTTTTTTTACAAAAAGTATAGTCAAAGCAAGTATGCGCACATTTATTTTGGTATCATTATAGGATTGGAATCAACGCACAAAATTGCTGCGGTCCAATGTATTTGCTAGGGTAGGCCCACCGCGGGTGGGCAGGCATACCCGCCTAACTTCGCGCGGTCGAACTTACAGGAGGCCCCCAAATTCCACTGCAAAAGCACTAGAATGTAGTTGAAATCAGGGATAAGAGACGGGAGGTACCAAAAAGTAAAAGAGGGAAGTAAAAAAACGGAGGTAATCTGGCATGTATCAGTACGATTTGGCCCTGTTGTCAGGTGTACTTGAGATAACTGATTAATCAATTTTCTTCCATTTAAAACTATTTATAATAATCAATCTTGAGGATATCTGATGTAAACCACAAAGAATTGATACTTTTACGAGATTTATATCAAATGAAAATCAATAAATCCCTATTTGCGAGCTGCCGCTGAGCAAAATATAACTTTCAAAAGACATAGAGTTTTGACATTTTTTCATAAGACATGCCTTGGACCCTCCCTCCGTGGCATTGGGGAGGCTCTACAGTGAGCTTACCCGCTTTGACAATTTAGAGCCAGTCCGCCCCTGTCAATGAACAATAACAATGATGACTTCTGGTTGAGTTCCAAGATAAATCTGTTTTTTAATTTTATCTTGATTTCCTCATTAATTAGTTTGGCTGAAAGATTTTGAATTCCAATCGTTGATTTTTCGAGTTAGAGCAAAAATGATGGAACAATGGGCCTTGAGCCCAAAATCTCACTTTTGCGTTTTCCTTAGATATCATTCAAATTTTCTTGTTATTATTATCATTACTATGAATCTTCCATGAAAACACAATGAAATTATAAATAACCAATCACGGAAGTTCAAACTGTTCACCATTTACTTCCATTCTGGTTTCCTGTCTTCTGTTAAGTTCTAAGGCCTTTTGAATGGGTCTGAATTTTGATGTCTTTGAGTGTAATAATGAAGAAATTTGGTGAACTGAAAACAAATATATCTTTGGTTTCCTCCTAGAGTTTATAGTTGCAGATATATACTATAGGCAAAAATAGGTGCACTGTTTTAAATGGGAAATTCAGGTTGTGACAGTACAACCGATACATTTGTTTTTTAAATTTGCGCGGTTGTCTCTGAGACCAAGAAAAAAATCAAATACGTCCTCCAACTCAACTCAAAGAGAACCTACTTCCTACCAATTCTTCTTTTTATACTAACACCAACAAAATTCTATACTTTGCAATTCCCCCACTACTTATCAGTAATCAAGATCTCACAGAAAAAGAATATAAGTAAAATCATGACATCCAGTTTTAAGAGTATATCCACTCTCAATGCCCAAAGAGCTAAATAAAGCGAACATTCAAATTGAAGTCATTCCTTCCGAACTATTAAGCAAAGCAGCAGATAGAGGCCGAGGTCAGGGAATCATATTAGCACTAATACAGCAGTCAATCAATCATGCCAACCTCCTTGGGCTAGGTTGGATTCAAATATTTCCTACAGATCAATTTAATACCACCATACAAGATCTTAGCCAAATATAATTTCGTTACTCTGAAGGTGACAGGTCCTGGATTGTAGAGGTCATTTCTTCAGAGTTAGTGAATGATAGATCACTTGGTGTGTGCATTAATTCGCTTGCCGCTTAAAAGCACCATCAACTATGTATCCACTAGTGAAAGAATGCTTCAGCACTGGTCACACCAGAATGCGACAACTGTCATTCGTTAATTCTCAGAACATGACCTCTATCAAAGATTTCTCCAAAAAACAAAACACTTAAGAACTCACTCAAAATAAACAGTAGTTATAAAGGTACATGATGATGGTTTACCGTTATTCATAGTCACATTCCTATGCAGGGGACGCCTCTTCTCCCCTGGCATGACATAAATAAGGACAGACAAACAAGTAAACAAAACTAGTTTCGCCCCAAGGGATGCGTACAATCTATGACAGTGCTGTTGACTGCTGCTAACGGTAACCTAATGCTTAAAAATGCAATTGTCTGTCATGCAGTGCCATGAATGGGCAGATGAACGATAACTCAATCCTTCCAATTTCTCCTTTAATCAAAAGCTGGTTAATAGATGGTTACATGATGGATGATGAAACTAACCAAGACAATATCATGGGGACAGCAACTAGGGTGATGATCCAGAAACATGGTTCATGATTTATTGTCATGAAACCGGATAGATAAAGAGTAAAATTCTATAATCCTGAAAGAACCAACTTATAAACCTTGCAGAATATTTAATTATAGTCAGGTCTGTCGTAATCCCACAACTCTAGAAAAACTTAGATCCGTTCATAATACATTATACATTCATATTATGCTTTTTTATTTTTTCTTTTTTAAAGGAAAAGATTTTTCTAACTTCCTGCAGGAGGGAGGAGATGGGAAGGGAAGCAAACAAATGACATTTATATAGAACCAAGACAAAGAATAGACAGATTAGCTTACCTCGAAATGATTTGATGAATTAGTCCCATTACACAAGGTAAAGGCATCCCGCAATTTGACCAAATCGACATTTGTGAAGTTGAACTGAGCATCAGAAGCCAAACATTCACTGATAAGCAATAAGACATAAAAATTAATAACACTCTTCAAAGTTCTCATGACTGGACCGCTATGAAAACAACATGACAAAAGGTCAATTGAAATGAAAACTTCGGACGGAACCAAGCAAACTGCGGGCAAGATCGACGCACTGAAAAAACCATGAAGGGATGAAAATTTGTTGAAAGCGAGAGATCACGAATAATACGATAAAATTTACACTAAATAGAATACGCACGATCTCGAGTTTTGTGCCACGGACAGACACCGCCACAATTTTTTTTGGTTAGGTCGTTGACGTAATCAACAACGTTCCACAACGGACGGACAGAGTGCAGCAGTGCACCGGCACTCCAAAATATGTAGCTACTTATGCATATGCATATTTAGTTGTAGCGTTGCTCACAATGCTCACCCTCAGCGCTAGTCTTGGCGCACATAGGGTATAATGATTCTAATGGAATAGAGTAGAGCCGGTGCACGTAGGAGTATTTACCCCAAAAACCTGGCCAAAAATATTTGCTTGTTCTTGAATATTTGAAAATCGATTTGGGTTAATTTTCCAATTTAAGCTCAAAACTCCTATTGCACGGTTTATGGTTGGAAAAAGCGTAAAAAATTAAGAATTTTGGCTCAAACCAAAGGTCGATAGCTCATTCTTTTGCCGAGTTATTGACACTTATTTCATAAAAAAGGCTTGACTTCAACATGTTTTTTAAAAAAAAGGGGCAATTTATTGCAATTTTTGACTGTTGGAGCAGTTGCCTAAAAGGGTCTACTCTAACCCCCTTGTTTTGGTTGTGCCCGGTTTTGCCCGGAACGTATTCAAAATTGCCTATTTTTAAAAAGATAGAGCCTAAAGTTGGAGATTTTTTTCATGTCCATTTTAAATTAGATGTAAAAGAGTCAAAAATGCACGAAAAAAGAAATTGTTGCCACCAAAATGAAGCACATACCATCTACAACAACGTCCATAATCGCTGAAATGTTTGGATGCCCCAACGCTTGTCCTCGATGGAAAATGTTGACTAATTATTAACAGCGCTTCGAGCGGTGAACAACCGCAGGTTCGTCGAGCGCTCAGTTCCATGTTGTCCTCTAAACAGTAGATAAACGTAGATGTTCCGACACATCTATTACGCAATAGAGCGGTTACTTACCTCTCAAAAACCATCAATAGTTTGTTTTTTGGACGACTTTTCAATTTTCCGTTTTTGGCCAGGTTTTCGGGTCAAATACTCCTACGTGCGGTGTTGGCAAATTTTTCGAACCTGACGCTCTCTATGCACAATAATTTTACTTGAGTCCCTTCATGGGAAATTGGTTAGGGAATACCGACGCGTGCGACGGGACGCTTCAGGGAGCACCAGAGCCGTCGAAAAATTAACATTGGTAGATATTAAAGTGATTCATCTGCTGATGGGCGCCCGCAGAAAAATTAACGGCGGGAGGAGGGGGGGGGGCAAACTTTATGAACATCAATATCCATGGTAAACCTGAGCACCAAAGAGCACTTAAAACTGTTCCAATTGTCATCTAAATTAGGTGATATCACCAGCAGTCCAGCATTTCTTGGCGATATCACCTAATTTAAATGACAATTGGAACAACGTTAGGTGCTCTTTGGTGCTGACTTTTACCAGGGTAGGAGGTCTCGGGGACATCACCTAGCGATAGGCAGATTTAAGGGACTGCCTCAGCCCCCCCCCCCCCAACCAGAAAAAAAGTCTTCTGAATGGTACAATTTTAAGCCATCGTAGGTGTATCAAACAATAATAATAATAATTCTGACGTGTTTGATATTATAAATAACGTGACAACGAAGGATAATGATAAAAAATTCTCACTACAACTATTCATTGGAAAAAATTAATTAAAATTGTAAAGTAAACTAAGAATGAAGTTCTTACTCCTTTAGTTAATACACATGTTATCCTCTTCTGTTTCTTTTATTTGTTAACGTGAAGTTTTGATTGTTCTGAACTCCGGGGGGGGGATGCCCCTTTGCCCCCTGCTTCAGGCGTACATGCGTCTGGTCTTCAGGAGTCACCGCTTAATGATGTCGTCCTCGTCTTATAGAGCTGACCGTGTTAAATCAACCAGTCTATCAGAGCTCGCGTATTGAGCTCGTGGCAGTACAACGAGTTTAAACTTTCAGCAGTGTATCAATTAGAAATTCACTAAAAACCCAAAAACAATGTTCACTCTTATATATTGAACGATGCTGAATCCGAATTTGCAGCCCAATGGCAGTTCGACGAGTGAGACAAGTGAGGCACTGTCTCGCCTGGGAATGGAAGGAAACGTAAACCATTCCTTAATCACTTGGAAAGTAGTTGACTATTCGTACGCACCTGTACCGTTTAAGTATATCTATAAAAATGAAGGCGCACCATAAAAGTAAGACTGAATCAGGTAATTGTGAATTTTAAAATAGTTAACTATTCGTACGCGCCTGTACTGTTTTAGTCTACCTCAATCAATGAAGGAGCACCCATAAAACTATCAGCACAGAATAATACAATCAGAACGGAAACTCCCATAAGAGCCAATGGAAGCAAGTTTGGACTTTAACGGCACCAATAGGCAACGCTGCGCTGTGGTCCTATATCCCAACATGGCGGACGAGTGTGATTTGTGTTGAAACTCATTTATTTCTGTAAATTCTGGAAAGAATTCTTAAGTTTCTGGCCTCACTTTTATTCTAATGGCATTTCAGAATGAACATTTCGCGGATCATGTCCTATATTTTTTTTTCGGGCGCGAATCCAGATGTAAACATCCTATATCCCAACATGGCGGACGCGAAATGAATTTGCTTCAAAATCCGACAGAGTTTCCGTTCTGATTGTATTATTCTGTGCTATAAGTAAGACACCATTTCCCGATCAAACTGCGGAATCTTCCGGTGACAGTATATTTAAATCGGGGATACCTGGAGCTGTGCGTCGACATTATCCGTCAATGTATGACCCTTTTCTCCATCTTTTTCCCCTTTCAGACAAGGCCTCGGCCAGTGATGGGCAAAAATCAATATTTGACGACAATATCAGCACGACAACACTATATCTAAACTTATTTTAACTAAAATTATTCACATTATTCTCATGTTATTCCTATACAGTGGCGGCTCGTGCAATTTGGCAACCATGCTTATTTCCCATTTAAAACTACCTATACAAAAGTATCGAAATCTAGGGGGTGCAATTGCACCTCCTATTGATCGATTGTTTTACATAGGTTTAAATGAAGAGAATACGTTGTTGCCACATTGCACAAGCCACTGTTCCTATTAGTAAATCAAAGTTTTAACAATATCAGTCATTCATCTTATGACAGATGAATATAATGGCAGAGTCAAAACTTCGATTGATATACTAATAGGACTAACATGAGAATAGTTAATTATTTATGGTTATTCGTGCAAAAAACGATTTTTGCCTATCACTGATGCGGCCCCGGCCCGGTTTCAAACAAAACGCGCAGGTCTGTTCTATGATATCGTCAGTTTTTCTCTCTATATTTCTCAGTTCTCTCCTCTTTTTCCTTCTTCCCTTACTTTCCGCCCTTTTATATTCCTTTCATAGCCGGCTGACTCAAAGTGGACTGCAGCTCACCGGGAAACCAATAGGTCATTTTTCGACCTCTTTTCCAATTTTATCTCTCTTTGCGCCCCACCCCGGTAATTGCGGGGGCTATTCACGGAAAAAATAGTTGGTAAGATTTACCATCAATGATTGATTTCTGCAGCTGCCAAAAAGATGGTAAACTTTACCAGATATTGGGTTGAATTTTCATTGTTTCTAGTTCATTCAACCCAATGTACCTATGGTCAAATTTAACATCTTTTTGGCAGGAGCAGAAATCAGTCATCATCATGGGAAATCTTACCAACTATTTTTTCCCGTGTTGTTACGCCGCGCCACTTGATGAGCTGAGCACAAAGATACCTTTGGTTTATAATTAAGACCCGTTGTTCCGGGCATGAGATTTTGGCCTAAAGTACAGGGCAGATTCACATCTCTTGAGGCCCTACGCAACCTTGTTTTTGAGGCCCCCTAGCAGCAGGATGGGGTGTCTGGAAGATTTTTCCCCAAGAAAGAGGAGGCCTCCACCTTGTCACCGTTAGAAAAGCACCACCAAAAAGACTGGTCTGCTTGTAAGTCTGTTTTCCCATTTAAAATTACACAGGCGGTGCCCCGGAAGAGCAGAGGGGACGTTTTCCGAGCCCTGTAACTAGTCAGCGATCAAAAGCCCACAAAAATGACTGGTCTGCTCGTAAGTCTGTTTTCCCATTTAAAATTACACAGGCGGTGCCCCGGAAGAGCAGAGGGGACGTTTTGAGAGCCCTGCGTCTGGTCAGCGATTAAAAGCCCACCAAAATGACTGGTCTGCTCGTAAGTCTGTTTCCCCATTTAAAATTACATAGGCGGTGCCTCGGAAGGGCAGAGGGGACGTTTTGAGAGCCTTGCGTCTAGTCAGCGATTAAAAGCCCACAAAAATGACTGGTCTGCTCGTAAGTCTGTTTTCCCATTTAAAATTACACAGGCGGTGCCCCGGAAGGGCAGAGGGAGCGTTTTGAGAGCCCTGCGTCTGGTCAGCGATTAAAAGCCCACCAAAATGACTGATCTGCTCGTAAGTCTGTTTTCCCATTTAAAATTACACAGGCGGTGCCCCGGAAGAGCAGAGGAGACGTTTTCCGAGCCCTGTAACTTGTCAGCGATCAAAAGCCCACCAAAATGACTGGTCTGCTCGTAAGTCTGTTTTCCCATTTAAAATTACACAGGCGGTTACCCGGAAGAGCTGAGGGGACGTTTTGAGAGCCCTGCGTCTGGTCAGCGATTAAAAGCCCACCAAAATGACTGGTCTGCTCGTAAGTCTGTTTTCCCATTTAAAATTACACAGGCGGTGCCCCGGAAGAGCAGAGGAGACGCTTTGAGAGCCCTGCGTCTGGTCAGCGATTAAAAGCCCACCAAAATGACTGGTCTGCTCGTAAGTCTGTTTCCCCATTTAAAATTATATAGGCGGTGCCCCGGAAGGGCAGAGGGGACGTTTTGAGAGCCCTGCGTCTGGTCAGCGATTAAAAGCCCACCAAAATGACTGGTCTGCTCGTAAGTCTGTTTCCCCATTTAAAATTACATAGGCGGTGCCCCGGAAGGGCAGAGGGGACGTTTTGAGAGCCTTGCGTCTAGTCAGCGATTAAAAGCCCACCAAAATGACTGGTCTGCTCGTAAGTCTGTTTTCCCATTTAAAATTACACAGGCGGTGCCCCGGAAGGGCAGAGGGGGCGTTTTGAGAGCCCTGAGTCTGGTCAGCGATTAAAATCCCACCAAAATGACTGGTCTGCTCGTAAGTCTGTTTTCCCATTTAAAATTACACCGGCGGTGCCCCGGAAGGGCAGAGGGGACGTTTTGAGAGCCTTGCGTCTAGTCAGCGATTAAAAGCCCACCAAAATGACTGGTCTGCTCGTAAGTCTGTTTTCCCATTTAAAATTACACAGGCGGTGCCCCGGAAGAGCAGAGGGGACGTTTTGAGAGCCCTGCGTCTGATGGTCAGCGATTAAAAGCCCACCAAAATGACTGGTCTGCTCGTAAGTATGTTTTCCCATTTAAAATTACACAGGCGGTGCCCCGGAAGGGCAGAGGGGACGTTTTGAGAGCCCTGCGTCTGGTCAGCGATTAAAATCCCACCAAAATGACTGGTCTGCTCGTAAGTCTGTTTTCCCATTTAAAATTACACCGGCGGTGCCCCGGAAGGGCAGAGGGGACGTTTTGAGAGCCTTGCGTCTAGTCAGCGATTAAAAGCCCACCAAAATGACTGGTCTGCTCGTAAGTCTGTTTCCCCATTTAAAATTACATAGGCGGTGCCCCGGAAGAGCAGAGGGGACGTTTTGAGAGCCCTGCGTCTGATGGTCAGCGATTAAAAGCCCACCAAAATGACTGGTCTGCTCGTAAGTATGTTTTCCCATTTAAAATTACACAGGCGGTGCCCCGGAAGGGCAGAGGGGACGTTTTGAGAGCCCTGCGTCTGATGGTCAGCGATTAAAAGCCCACCAAAATGACTGGTCTGCTCGTAAGTATGTTTTCCCATTTAAAATTACACAGGCGGTGCCCCGGAAGGGCAGAGGGGACGTTTTGAGAGCCCTGCGTCTAGTCAGCGATTAAAAGCCCATCAAAATGACAGGTCTGCTCGTAAGTCTGTTTCCCCGTTTAAAATTACATAGGCGGTGCCCCGGAAGAGCAGAGGGGACGTTTTGAGAGCCCTGCGTCTGATGGTCAGCGATTAAAAGCCCACCAAAATGACTGGTCTGCTCGTAAGTATGTTTTCCCATTTAAAATTACACAGGCGGTGCCCCGGAAGGGCAGAGGGGACGTTTTGAGAGCCCTGCGTCTAGTCAGCGATTAAAAGCCCACCAAAATGACTGGTCTGCTCGTAAGTCTGTTTCCCCATTTAAAATTACATAGGCGGTGCCCCGGAAGAGCAGAGGGGACGTTTTGAGAGCCCTGCGTCTGATGGTCAGCGATTAAAAGCCCACCAAAATGACTGGTCTGCTCGTAAGTCTGTTTTCCATTTAAAATATTTTTGGCGGTGCTCATGCAGGGGCGAATTTACATGTCTTGAAACCCGATTTAACCCAATAGTTGAGGCCCGACAGAGGCAGGGTGAGGTGTCTGGAGATTTTCCCCCAGAAAGAGGTGTGAATAGGGGGAGGTTCTCCCCCGAAAATTTTAAAAATATTGAAGAGTGAATTTTCAACTGTTAGTTCAGCTAAAGAGCCATTATTTTAAAAGGGGACATTTTCAAAAAAAAAAAAAGTATATTCTAACTGAAAAAAAAATTATTCTCTCCATTGAGTTATATCTTCAATTTTATGAAACTAAGTTGTTTCACTCAATTTTTATTTTTTTTCACTAGTTTTTTAGCTTTTTTTTTGGTGCAGTGTTTGCTCTAGTGATTTTAGAGTCAAGTTGACATTACTGTTTTGTACTAATTATTGCATCATCCAAACTTCAAACCCATTGTAGGAGTGAGGTTAGATCATTAATAACATCTTCCTTTAACAGCTAAGAAAATAGGTAAGTTTTAAACTATATTTTAATAATTATTCCAACTTGCTTCTAAATGTAACGTCCGTAACAGGAAAGTAACAAAAATCAGTGTATTTTCCTTTTGAGTAGGTATATTAAATTAATTTTTGGTGAAAGAAACATTCATGATGTTTATGTCATGCCAGGTGGATCACTTTTTTCACAGATATCTTAGGGACCATTTTATTACACATTACATTTTGTAACGTCCGTAACGTTACGGACGTTACATTCATTACCTTGTACCTAATTTTATCAGTTACGGACGTTATAACCATTGTTTTACTTATTATTCCATAACTGAAATGCAACTGTGCGCCTTCAAGAAGCAAAGGTTAGGTTAGGTTAGGTTTATTACATTTATTATCACATTTTGTGTCAATAATTTTGCATTTTTACTTGCATCTCAAACAAAACATTTAGTTTGACAGGTATTTATTTTGATTTCAGATTATTATGACTGGTAGGTACTTCTGGAAGAGAAATTTTACCACCTGGGATGCTCCTCAGAAGTGTAATTTAAGTAAAAATTCAATTACCACTTCCAGATTCTCAAATTGTGTTATTATTTTATGTTTATTTTTATACAGGGTTTATTGGGCCGTTACTTTACGAGAGTGGATTTTAAAGTAAGTTTACCTATTTTTCTTCTCAGAAAATATCAATGCTAGAAAAAAAAAACAAAACCAATGTTGAAACGTACGTACTTTCAGCTTTCTAACGAGCTTTAGTTTTTCAAATTTTTGCCAATGCGTTGCGGAGATATCGTGGATTTTCCCCATCCGTCTTTCCCTCAAATGTGCCCACCTTTTCACGCGCTACAGAAGACTGCGAGTTTCGGCAGGCGATGCACTTATCTCCGGATCAGACATCTCAATAATATCTGAGTGCATGTTGTTTACTGAATAGACTACTCTACTACTGAGAAAATGATCCAATCTGTTTCGATCTTCAAACTTTCGGTCAGTAAGGAAAGAGCAACCATCATGAATTGAAGCTGGATTAACAGCTTGCGTCAACACCTGGTTCAGGAGTATGTGGAAAGAATTTTACGATTTTTTTTTTTTTTTTTTTTATGAAAAATTCAAGAATCTAGCGGGTAACTATGTCAAAAAATGAGGTGAGATGCCTCACAACAATGTTATGACTTGTTTCAATAAAATAATAGCTCTATTTTACTTTTTCAAAGTCTAAAACTTGTGTTTTCTGTGAGGCTAAAAAGGTGGGCACGTTTGAAGGAGAGATGGGTGTGGAAAATCCACGATATCTCCGCAACTCGTAAACCAAGTTTGAAAAACTGGAGCTCATTAAAAAGCTGAGAGTACGTACGTTCCAACGCTGGGTTTGTTTTTTTTCTAACATTAATAGTTTCTGGAAAAAAAAAAAAATAGGTAAACTTACTTTAAAATCCACCCTCGTAATTTTAAGTTTTTGATTTTGTTCAAAATAATTTAGTTTATTGTTCCTAATAAAGTTTATTTTTTCTTCCTTATGCTGCATGTTGGTTATTTTCAACCTTTCTTGTCACTACATAATTTATTTTTGTAATTTAGATGAAAATCGGAGTATAAGATGGAGGGCGGTAAATTTTTTCATTTTTAATAAACTAATTTCAGATTTAGACTTAAATTGAAAAAAAAAAAAAGTTTTTGGCATATTTTTACATATCTATTGAAGATAAAACAAAATCCTGGTCATTTAATAGGAATAAGCAGCTCTGAGTTAAGATAAAATGGGTTAAAACATATCTATTGTCCAATCATTGTTACCTAGTAACGTCCGTAACAGATGCCGTGTAACGTCCGTAACACCAAAAAAGAGCAATAACTCAAAAAAATCATAGGAAAATTTTTTTAGACAAAAATGATTCTTAAAAATAGATGGTATGAAGAATGACTCAGTTCAAATAGAATTGTAAAAAAACTAGAATTGCTTTTAAAAAGAGCAACCGAAATTAGGTCCATGGAAACTGGGTGTCTTTTTTGTAACGTCCGTAACACTTCATTTTTTAACGTAACTGAAAAATGAACCAATATTTTGCTACGAAAATTGACAGAGAAGTAGTAACCATCTAGTTTTATAACTTCCCCTAAACAGTTCACCATAATTTTACACAGATTGTGTTATATACCAATTAGAAGAGTAAAAATGTAACGTCCGTAACAAAAATAATGGCTCTAAAGCGGTACGTGTTTATCGTGTAGCATCACTAGTATATACTATCACTTCACTGGCGTAAACTTGAGATTTTTAGTAGTTTTTCACCTCTTTGCAGACGCTTTATCGGAAGTCTGATGGGGAATGGGTATCGTTCCGCGGAAATAATTTGGAAATTCACGTTATCTTATACGGTATCTTAAGCAAATTCTTATTATAACACTTGCACCGAACATACAGAAGTCAATAATAGATTTTCCGAATATTTTCTCCGTTTCTCAGAAATGAAGGATTTTTTTTTTACTTCCAACAAGATAAAACTGATAATTTTCTGCATCTTAAAGGTTGATTAGGTTTAGGTAAACAGTTCCTTACAGTTAAAAGTCATTTGGAAATGTAAAAGGAGACCACCTTTTCTCGGAAGTCAATGTAATAAGTATTCCGCTCCTCTCCATGGCGTAAACTTGAAATTATCTCTTTCGGGGGTTTCAGGACATTTCGTCAACGACTTATTGTCCGCGCGCATGTTTCGTCCAACTGTTTACGTCACTGCCTTTTTTCGGCAGCATCATGTTGGTCCACTTAGTAATTAAGGTCCAAAGTTTATTGGTGCTAATAGAAACGCCAACTCCATGCAGGAAATATTGCCAAAATTGGAAAAAATCATAATTTTGGTATAATTTTTGATAAAATCACATGATCAATATGATCATTCGTTGGGAGCCTTATGAGCGGCAGCTGCGAGTTTTACAAAAATTGTGATATTTTAAACAAATTTTGGCAACAGAAAAATTGGAAAAAAATGAACAAAAAAATAGAATGACATCGGTATACGGACAAGAATTACTCCACACGAAAATGAAGTTACCATAGCAGCACCTTCATCTACCTTCAATGTTTCCGTAAATTCTTTTCCTTGCAGTATGATCATTTTTCATACATGTTCTTAACTGATGCGTTGTAAAAAATGTTAAATGTTCAGTAAAATCAAACATATGAACCAAAATTAAACGCACGGACCTATCTTTTCTTGCCTTCATACATGCGTCGACGTAAAACGCCTAGACGAATTTGTATCCGAACAAAAAGTCGTTGACGAAATATCCTATAACCCTTTCAGGGGGATGGAAGAAGCAAAACAGCCTCTGGATAAATTTATTGTATACTGTGCGGGATCTACGGGTTAGTTCCTAATAAAAAGGAGTATGAGGGACTTCCGCCAGAAATTTTGAAAAGTCAGATTCTCTCAGACGATATTTTAATAAATTTCATTTTTCAAAGATTGCAACAAGTTACAAGAGCCGCGATGCCTTTCTCGCGTCATCGTTGTTGATGGAAAGCCTATAATTTTTTCTTCAATATCTTTGGTTCTTTTGAAAGCCTGATATGTTCTTCTCAATACGTCAGCATCGAGAAGGTGGGTCATTCCCACCCTATTGCGGCACAAACGCAAAATACCTTCGATTTTTGAAAATCAATGGAACTTTTGCCTCTTTTTTCTCTAAAACGGTGTATATTGACCCACCTTTTCGATACTTACTTATCGAGAAGGACACCTCGGACTATCAAAAGAACCCAAGATATTGAATAAAATGCGGTAAATTTTCAAACAACGACAAACTATGGAGGCCTATCCCTGACGGTAGATACTCAGGGCCTGCGGGCATCGTCATTGCCGGTTTGGAGAGGAGGGCCTCAAAAAATCTCAAATTGAATGATTTTATTTCCGTCATTTTCCTCCTTCCCTTTGCCGTCCCTTTCTTTCCTCTTCTTCCTTTTCTCCCTTTCCTTCCTTTTCCTTCTTTTGATTTTTTTCTCTTTTCTTTCCTTCGAGAAATGAGGCCCCCTTTAGGTCTGAGGCCCTACGCAGTTGCGTATTTTGCGTGATGGTAAATCCGCGCCTGCTAAAATACATTGTTCTAAATGGGAATTCCGCGTAGTGACGTCACTATGCACACGGATTTTTTACAACTTTACAACTTTACACGTGTAACTCCAACACCAGGGCACTTGTGAATAAACCAAAGGCACCATTGTTCTCAGCTCATCAAGTAATATCACTTTCTTGTTAAAAAACACAACATTTCATATACCCTTGCGCAACTGCCCCATTCCGACTTTTACAAGCCAGTACCGATTTGCATCCGTTTAGAATTAAGACCGGGGGGGGGGGGATGCAATTTTCGACCTAGTTCGTGAAAAATCGCTCTCCTGAAAATTTTGTGCCGTAAAGATATGAGTCCTTTTCCCTTGGCGGGTCACATATTATAATCGCTGATTTTTTGCATTTTTGTTTCACTATAATTGTTTGAACCTTTACTTTCGATCTCAGAATTATTGAACGACGCACTATGGTTTACGATGGTCAAAAATCAGAAAACATAAAACAAGAAATAAAATTTCTCCTCATATAATTACAGTTCATCATTTATAAACTTTTAAAACCAATTTTCATCACAAAGATCACTTTTAACAAGTATAACTTCAAACTAAGAAATGTCACCGAAAAGTTTTAAATTAAGCTTAAAACCTGATTTTTAATTACATTTTTGTTTCACTAATTGTTTGCCCCCTTTCTTTCGATTTCAGACCATTGAACGACGCACTATGGTTTTGCGATGGTCAAAAATCAGAAAACAGAAAACAGGAAATAAAATTTCTCCTCATAGTTCATCATTTTTAAACTTTTAGAACCAATTTTCATCACAAAGAACACTTTCAACAAGTATTTTCAAACTAGGAAATGTCACTGAAAAGTTTTATATTAAGCTTAAAACCTGATTTTTAATTAAATTTTTGTTTCGCACTAATTGTTTGCCCCTTTTCTTTCGATCTCAGACCATTGAACGACGCACTATGGTTTGCTATGGTCAAAAATCAGAAAACATAAAACAGGAAATAAAATTTTTCCTCATAGTTCATCATCTATAAACTTTTAAAACCAATCTTCATCTCAAAGAACACTTTTAACAAGTAATTTCAAACTAGGAAATGTCATTGAACAGTTTTAAATTAAGCTTAAAACCTGATTTTTAATTACATTTTTTTTTTCACTAATTGTTTGCCCCTTTTCTTTCGATTGCAGACCATTGAACGACGCACTATGGTTTGCGATGGTCAAAACTCAGAAAACAGAAAACAGGACATAAAATTTCTCCTCATAGATCATCATTTTTAAACTTTTAGAACCAATTTTCATCACAAAGAACACTTTCAACAAGTATTTTCAAACTAGGAAATGTCACTGAAAAGTTTTATATTAGGCTTAAAACCTGATTTTTAATTAAATTTTTGTTTCGCACTAATTGTTTGCCCCTTTTCTTTCGATCTCAGACTATTGAACGACGCACTATGGTTTGCGATGGTCAAAAAGTGGCCAAAAATCAGGAAGATAATTTCTCATCAATCCATCATTTATAATTTTGAAAGACCAATTTTAATCTCAGAGAACGCACATTCAACAATCAAATTCAGACCAAAAAATGTCACTGGATAGTTTTAAATGAAGTTTCAAAGATCGAAAACGACGATTTTTCATGTCTCTTTCCCACTTTCGATTTTTGGCCACTGTTTTCCAATCTCAGACTACAGAGCGGCGTATTGATGCCATTCAATTGATACACTCTGAACTCTGAATCTGATATCGTTCTGTGCCGACACACGCCAAGATATCTGACCGTGAGAGGAGGGTGCGGAATACACACACGAGGGCGCAAGATTAACACGGATGGGGGCGCAGGTTGGCACACATGTATAGCTTAATAAAGAGGGGATGTATAGAAAGGGACGCACAATAGACAGGTAAAGTGTGGGGTGGTGAAAGGAGGGGAGGGGAAGGGAGCCGTCGAGTGGCAAATATTGGAAGGTAGCGTAGTGTAAAGAGGTGCATGATGAGCAATGTAGCGTCGTCTCTAATTAATTCTACTCCTGTAAGCCTCCACTTTAACTCTACATTATTAGTTACAATCCCTGCTCAATGGTAGATGGCTTCTAGAAACAGTCTCTCTCGCCCTTCTCCTCCCCTCCTCCCCTCTTTCTCTCTCTCTCTCTCTCTCTCTCTCTCTTCCCCTCTCTTCCCCCCCCCTCTCTCTCTCTCTCTCTCTCTCTCTCTCTCTCTCTCTCTCTCTTTTACACACACACACTCTCAAGCTCTCTGATCTAATCCCCAGCGCCGCCTATCTGGTGCTATTACCTGTGCAGTGTGCACTGTGCAGCACCAGTCTTTATTTGCCAATTTTGGTATCTATCCGACATCCGTATCATAGCCGGAGCCAGGATATTGTCTATCTCTCTCTTAGCCCATTTGAACGCATGTGTTAGAAAAGGATGGATATAGGAGCTGTCGCGTGACTTCAGCCCCGCTTTCTGTCCTTTTCTAACACATGCGTTTAAATGAGGTAAGAGAGAGAAAGACAATATCCTGGCTACGGCTATACCCTTAAACATAGCCATAGCCAGGATATTGTCTGTCTCTCTCTTGGCCCATTTAAACGCATGTGTTAGAAAAGGACAGAAAGAGGGGCTGAAGTCACGCGACAGCCCCTATATCCATCCTTTTCTAACACATGCGTTCAAATGGGCTAAGAGAGAGATAGACAATATCCTGGCTACGGCTATGATTCGTATTAGCTACAAGTTGTAGCCTACAACCGAAAACGAACTTAAGGTAATTCTATGGCAAACTCCTGAAAATTTTAATTCGACAGATGGCGTTACTCGTCGCTGGCTCCGAAAATATCCGTTTTTGACGGTTTTCGGCTATTTTCTCTGAATAGACGAATAATAGACAAAAAATCGGACTGTCAGCACTTGCTTATTTTTTGCTTGATTTTTTGAGCCATAAACGGGCCAAATTGGTTCTAAAATAAAGGCGAAACTATGCAAAGAAAAAATCAAGTGTAATTTGGAGTTGTATCTGCAAAGATTACAGGTGAAACCGAAACCTGTAATCTTTGCTGATACAACTCCAAATAACACTTGATTTTTTCTTTGCATAGTTCCGCCTTTATTTTAGAACCAATTTGGCCCGTTTATGGCTCAAAAAATCAAGCAAAAAATAAGCAGGTGCTGACAGTCCGATTTTTTGTCTATTATTCGTCTGTTCAGAGAAAATAGCCAAAAACCGTCAAAAAAAAGCTATTTTCGGAGCCAGCGACAAGTTACACCATCTATCGGATTAAAATTTTCAGGAGTTTGCATAGAATCACCTTAACCCGAAAACTGAAAAAAGAAAAATGCCATATTATTCAACCGGCGATAGGTTAGATAGGTATATTCCTGGTAAGGCAAACTTTGGCCGGCAGCCATTTGGATACCATATTTGACAAGGACCCATGATCTGAACTAAAAGTTGCCATTTATTACGGTATTTCAAACGAATATAAGTGGTTGTGGGTTGTTCGATCTTTAAACAAAAAGTGAAAGCATTCGAATTGAAAGAAACTTCGAAGAACCCCATTCGACCATATAAGCTAGGTAGGTGACCCAAAGGTGGCCCGGCTCTTAAGGTGGCCCAGCAGGATGCTATCGCTTCCCCCACTCCAAAAATCAAGAGCATCGGGCGATTCAGTCGGCGCGGAACGGCGGAACACTGGGACATCGATTTTCGCAGGTCTTCAGCTAATTTTCACGAAAGTAAACAATCGTAAAAGCCAAGTCTTTAAATTGATTCCACCTTTGACTTTCAATTCATCATAATCATTATAATTTTTGATGTAGCTAGGGTCTAGATTCCGTTTCCGAACGATAAAATAGCATCTGAATACTTATTTATGAAATTTAAAAGGGGGTGTCCACCTTTAGGTACATCAAAAATATTAGGGGTGGCCACCTTAGGTGCATGTTTTGCGCGATGTCAAAACTCTATTTTTTTTCAAACGCAAAAAAAAAAAACCTCAAAAACAAGCAAATTTTAAAAAAATGAAATTAACATATGATAGCCAATTGTCTGAATAGAAAATTGACATATTTAATTTCCTTTATCTCTCATGACTTATACGTGCATATCAGATCCAAGCATAGGCATGGCCACCTTTGGGTCACTTGCCTTACTTTTTTAAAAGTTTGTGAAAAACGAAAAAAGAAGACCGAAAACCGGAAACCGAAAAACGAGAACCAAAAATTGCCTTATTATTCGACAGGCGATTTATTAAAATTCTGGGTAAGGCAAATATTAACAAAGGCAGCCATTCAGATATTATACCAGACAAGGAACGCACTTATCTGCTCCAAAACTTGTCATTTATTACGGGCTTACAACTGAGTATGCATGTAGTTACGGGGTGTTCGATCAAGTTTAAACAAAGAGTCAACAAAAATCATTATAAAGAACCTTTGAAGAACCCTATCGCCAACCTGATACTCTTTCGAAAACTCATGAGATGAAATGACTATCTAGCGCAATGGGTCTATTGCAAACTTTTGCTACAGCGATAAAAAGTGTTTACTCCGATGTAAAATCGTCGCCTGAAAAGTCCATTGGTGGCATCATAAAGTCAATAAATACAATATTAAACTCACAAGAGGCGTTTATTGAAATCCGAGATGGCGGCAAAATATCGAGGAATCTGAATGTATGCACCGTGATCATCCAAGGATTGCCAACTTTGACAACCTCACTGCAGGTAGAGAGGTTATGTGTTTATTTACGTTGTGATTGGTTGTGATGGACATTGTGAGGTTGGCTATCCTTGAATGTTCGGGGTGCATGCATACAGATTGCTCGATATTTTGCCGCCATCTTGGATTTCATTTAACGCATTTTGTGAGTTTATTATTGCATTTCATTGTTTTCTGATGCCATCATTGGACTTTTCAGGCGATTTTACATTAGATTGTACACTCTATAGCGCTGTAGCAAAAGTTTGCAACAGGCCCATTAGACATCGATACTTGCCATGTTATTCTTCAAGCGGTTTATCCTAGTTCCGGGTACGGCAAAAACATTGGCAGGAAGCGATCAGGACACCGTACTATAGAGAGACCTATACCTCTACGATCTGCTATAAAATTCGTTCTTTATTACCGGCTTGGGCTTTTAAACGTGTCGGTTTAAAGGGAGGTGATGAAGATAGGAAGCTCAAGGTGATTCCAGGCGAAACTTTTCCAGATTTCAATCCGATGGATAGCGCCACTAGCCGCTTTTTGGAAAAGTCATGTTTTTGGCGTTTTAAACTGAAAGCATAGATAAAACAAACGCAAAATCCAATAACGTCAGCACCTGCAAAAAAATTTTTATGGATTTTTTGAGCCCAAAATGAGCAAAATTGGTTTAAAATTAAAGCCGTAAATTATGAAATTCGTTTCGCCATAAGCTTAGTGAGTGAGAGTGAGCACAAGTGATGATACGTCTATCTGCCTCACTCGCACTCATTGCGGCTTACGGGAAGTTTCGTATTTCATAATTTCCGGCTTTGTTTTTGAGTGTTTCAGCCTGAAACTTTCAGGGTATCTTCCCGAAGTATACTCGCAGGAGCTGATGTTCCTCAAATTTGTAATTTTAGCGTGAATTCGTCAAATTAAGCAAAAAACTGTTGTCTTTTTGAGCGCAGCGCGACGTGGTGTCCACAGTTGGAACTAATCGACCCTGGAATCACCTTAATGTGATTCCAGGCGAAACTTTTCTAGATTTCTATCCGATGGATAGCACCTCAAGTCGCTTTTGGGAAAAGTTGTGTTTTTGGCATTTTAACGTGAAAACAAAGATAAAACGCGAAATTCAATAACGTGATCAGCACCTGCAAAATTTTTATATGGATTTTTTGTGCCCAAAATGACCAAAATTGGTTGAGAAATTAAAGCCGAAAATTATAAAATTCATTTCGCCGTGCGAATGAGTGCGAGTGACACTCTATCTGCCTTACTATCGCATACTCATTGAGGCTTATAGGAATGTTCGTATTTCATAATTTCGGGCTTTATTTTTGAGTATTTCAGCTTGAATCTTTCAGGATATATCTACCTGACCGAGTCCTGGCGTATATATTTGCAGGTGCTGATGACGTTCCTCAAATTTGTACTCTTTGATTAAATTCATCCATTTCAGCCAACAAATGTTGACTTTTTGAGCAGGGTTAATGGCGCGATCCATCAGATTGAAATCTGGAAAAGCTTAGCCTAGAATCACCAGAAAATACATGAGCTTCTGTCGTATTTGGTTTTTCAGAAAGCATCTAATACCTATTAGCCTTTCTTTCGGGCGAAATCATGGTCTCGTTGAAATCGGAAAAAAAAGCTAGCTTTAATCGCGTAGCCAATTTTGAACGTCTGCTGGAGCCTAAAAAAACACAAAAAGGAGAGAACTATTGTACAAGGGAAGAAGCTGAATCTATGTATTTTAAGTCACCGATACCCAACTCCGATTGTTAGAAAGTACAAATTCCATTTTTTCGCTCGTTTTTGGCATTTTGTCCCATTTTGAGACGTGACGCATGCTTCTAGGCCAGCTTGAATTGTGGCTTAGGCAGTGGCGCGGCGTAGCGTGCAATTTGTCAAGGTTGCAGCTCGTTTAATTAAACCCATGAAAAAGATCGAATTTTTGAGTGTTTGGTGAACACCTTCAAATTTGACCTTTCACATGCATGGGTTTAAACGGACACATTGCAACGTTTCTAAATTGCACGCTAAGCCGATCTGGGCTCAGAGAATCACAATATACGGTTAAACAAACAAAATTGTTGACCTTTGTCTAAACTTTCAAATGGGACTCTTGCAAACTTTTGCTGTGAGCTTGTGAAGAATCCAATGTGATGTAGCAACCAGCGAAAATCATGAAAATCACACTGAGAAATTCTAAAATTCAGTATTAAACCAGGGCTGCCGTTTTGCGTATAATCAATGCTATTGTTCAATTTACCGATGATTCCACCGGTTGAGAAAAGACTACACAATGCAGTTCAGAGCATGACTGTAATAAACTAAAATACTCGCATCTGTAATCTTTTCTCAACCGGTGGAGTCGTCGATGACTTTAAAAAACTTGTGGATATTTTAATTAATCAACGGAGTTTCCACCGATTAAGGAAAGATTACAGATCAGAGTATTTTCGTGCATTACAGTCATGAACTGAACTGAACAGTGTAATCTTTTCTCAACCGGTGGAATCATCGGTGAATAGAAAAATAGCATTGATTATACGCTAAACGGCAGCCCTGTATTAAACTCACATAACTGCCATAAAGGCAAGATCGTAATGACGCTTCAACGCAGGTATCATGGGAGATTCCTGTCTATTATATCACTTTCTTTAAGGAAACACAGAGATATATGTCTCAATTTAGACAGGAATCTCCCATGATACCTGCACCTGCGTCTCTCCGCCATTAAGCCCGATTTTGAGAGCGAATTTCGTGATTTTTTAGTGTACTCTCATCGTCATTTTTACAGGTTTTTATGTAAGAATCACTTCTTCAATCCCCTACAGCAACAGTTTGCAAGAGCCCCATTATAAGCTCAGAGTATTTGAAATCCGTTGAATTTATCAAAAGTTATGGACCAAATCTTTTGAAAATTCTCTCGAGAATGTCTGTTACCGGTGCGTTCACCTTATACTTGGTTATCCTAAAGAACTCCTCAGGTTATTCTAAAGAACTCTTCAGGTTATTCTAAAGAGCTCCTCAGGTTATTCTAATGAGCTCCTCAGGTTATTCTAAAGAGCTCCTCAGGTTATTCTAAAGAACTCCTCAGGTTATTCTAAAGAACTCCTCAATTGCTGCCACATTTGCACGAGCCGACACTGAGTTTTGTTTTACAGTAGACCTGTTTAGAGATGACGTCACGATCAAAATTGGTTCGAAACAAATGCTCCATCTCGCTCACTCTCGTGGATTTTTATCCATAAGAAATCAGATCCAAATTTTCGAACGCAAATTCATGCTAGTTAACCACCAGTTTTCTCAAATTTTACTGCACCATTAGATTCCAAGTACCCTAAAGTATCTTTTCACTCTAACACAATTCCTAAAAGATCATAAACAAATTTACAATCACAGTTATACCTACCGAAAGATGTTCTATGTTTTGTCCTTGTCTTACTCACGGTCTCTTTATGGAAGTATCACCGCCATGACACTCAATCATCCCAACCTCTCTTCGTATCGAAGCTTGTTCGAGGTATACCACATGGTGTGATGGTGCCGATGAGCCTATATCCTAGAATTTTGTGCCCATAAGAAACTGTAAGTATGACAAGGACAAAACATAGGACTTTCTTTGATATCACTGTGATTGTGCATTAATGCGCGCGATGTTTCAAAAATGTTGTTGTAGCGTGCTCAATGCTCATACTTTAAGGTACGTGGAATCCAATGGTGTAAATAAATCTAAGAGAACTTGTTGTTTATCAGCACAAATTTGTATTTAAAAGTTTGGATCGTGTTTCTTATCGGAAAACCCACGAGAGTGAGTGAGATGGAGCATTTGTTTGGAACCAATTTTTTTCGTGACGTCACACTAAATCGGTCTGTTGAACCGCTACACTCAAAATAATGGGTCTGTTGCAAACTTTTGCTACAACGATTAACAGTGTTTCATTTAATGTGAAATCGCGTGAAAAGTCCATTGGTGGCATAAGAAAGTCGTAAAATGCAACAATAAACTCACAAGAGGCGTTTAGTGAAATCCAAGATGACTGAGAAATATTAAGCAATTTGTATGCATGCACCAACAAATGTAAGGATAGCCAACTTCACAATATCGATCACAACCAATCACAACGTGAACAAACACATAACCTCTACCTCCAGTGAGGTTGTCAAAGTTGGCCATCCTCGAATTTTCGTGCGGTGCATGCATACAAACAAAGAGTAAACAAGAGTCGCAATTGAATGGAAGGCCTGCGTGGTCAACGTAGATAAGGGATCCGAACGCGGGCTGGCCTCTGATTGGCTGCAACGGGTGGAGCAAAAATGACTCGGGGTATAGGGAAAATAACACAGGATTTTCGTTCCGGGGCGTTTATCTCGAAACCTAAGCAAAATAGTATCTAAACAATTTATACAAGTCGATTTAGCAGATTTTTCTTAACAGTTTGATAGGTCATAAGTGCCACTTTATTGCAAATTCGAAAAGACTGTTTCAGCTTAAAAGTACGCACAATAGTGAGTTACTCAAACACTGCTCGAACACACGCCAAGCATGTAATCACACTATTGTGCGTACTTTTAAACTGAAACAGTCTTTTCGAATTTGCAATAAAGTGGCACTTATGACCCATCAAATTGTTCGGAAAAATCTGCTGAATCGACTCGTATAAATTTTTTAGATACTATTTTGCTTAGGTTTCGAGATAAACGCCCCGGAACGAAAATCCTGTGTTATTTTCCCTATACCCCGAGTCATTTTTGCTCCACCCGTTGCAGCCAATCAGAGGCCAGCCCGCGTTCGGATCCCTTATCTACGTTGACCACGCAGGCCTTCCATTCAATTGCGACTCTTGTTTACTCTTTGCATACAAATTGCTCGATATTTCTCCGCCATCTTGGTTTTCATTAAACGACTCTTGTGAGTTTATTATTGCATTTTATGACTTTCTGATGCCACCAATAGACTTTTTCGGCGATTTCACATAAAATTTAACATTCTTAATCGTTGTAACAAAAGTTTGCAACAGACCCATTGGCGCGGTAATAAAATAAGATCGCGAAGATCCATTTCGGATGGGGGAAGGCGCGATTGAGGTGCATGGCTCGCTCCATGTCCGCAACCAACCCACGATCCATAGGGGAAAAGTTGCTGAGAGGGTGGTTTCTCCGACGACGAATCAGGACAGCAGAGTCATGCGCAGGGGACGGCCCGATCGGTTGCCGGGGCGATCCCGCGAATGAGGGGGTTACTCGAATTCGATGATGGCGGTTTCTCAGCCGAATCAGCGGCGTAGCCTGAAGAAGGAAAAAAAAAACAAAAACAAAAACAAAACAAAACCAAAAAAGAAGGTATTTTCCCTTTCTATCTTCCCTTCGTGCGAGCTCAACTTTTTCAATGTATCAATGTCCGGCCGCTTACCAACTGTCGAACAGTTTGTCTCATCAAATTTTATTTTATTTTTATCGTCCCTCCCTTCGTTTTCATCCCTCGTCCCCGGTCCGCGAAGATTTCAATTCGATTTGCGAGTGGTTTCCTCCCCCCTTCAAGTCAAGGTCTCGAAGTTTAGGGATTGTGATTATCGGTGTTCCCTTGAAGGTCCTTTTTCTATAGACGCGATTCTAGAAGTTTATTTTCGAGACAGGGCCGCTGAAACAAACGCGGTTTCTTTTGACAAGCTTCTTTGACGAATATCGTTTTTTGTTTATTTTTTGCTTTTTTTTTTGTTTTTTTGTTTTTGTTTCTTGTTGTTGTTGTTGTTTTTTTTTTTTTTTTAATTTTACGTGTAATTATTCTACTTCTCCGCATTCAGTTATCGGGTAAGCTTAAATATTTTAGCCTCAGCAATTGCGTATCGGGAGGATACGATTCCCCGTATCTTCTGAATTCAGTTCACTGAAACCCCGCAGCTCAAGAATGTGTACCCTTCGAACCCTGGATCCGCAGCTATCATTTTTGAGTTCCTTCTCAGGATATCTTCAAGCTAGGAATACTCACTACAATCAAGGTAGGAAATAAGGACTGTTTTAACGCTGTGAAAGATTATTGAAGTGATTTTTATTCGTGTCAGCCCCCCCCTCCCCCCACTTCCCCAAACTCCGATCCTTTAGAGCATGCGGCATGAATTACTTACAAAGGGAGGCTCAGAAGTCGCCGCCTCCGATTTTGAAAACAATTGCACGAAAATGTAGCTAAAGTAAAACTATTAGACCCGTTTTTCTCACTTTTTGCCAATGGGCCTTCCTAAAGAATCAGGAATTGTTTGAAAGTTGCCGAAATTCGCGTAAAAAACCCGAGCGGAGAGCGTTCCGAATATTTACGTGAATTTCGGCAACTTTCAAAAAGTTCCTGACGCTTTAGGAAGGCCCATTGGCAAAAAGTGAGAAACACGGGTCTAATAGTTTTACTTTAGCTACATTTTCGCGCATAATTGTCTTCAAAATCGGAGGCGGCGTCTTCTGAGCCTCCCCTTGTTAATGTAAAATCACAGATTCTGAATTTCGCTGTATAATAATGAATAAAGGGGGAGGGGGGGGGGGTCTGCGCGTGCCGCACCCCAATTTCTTTTGCGATGAAATGGTGAATAATTCTCCGATAATTTTTTCCTTTCCGATTTGCTCAGTAGCAAATTCGCCCCCCCCCCCCATCACCGTGAGTAATTCCCCAATGAGGGGTTTCAGGTCAAGAGGTCTACAGTAATATGGACTACGGACAAAATGTTTACTTTTTTTGGTCCACTGACAAAATGTCAACGTTGATAAGTCTGCGAAAGAAAAGTCTACTAAATAATAATAATTTGAAAAATAACCAAATTCTACAAATGCCGTCATATTTTATGTCCACAAAATAAGTGCTTCCTCACCTAGCATGTTATTGTCTCCTTCCACAATACGCCCACTTTTTTATTTTTTTTTTCCCATTTATTTATTTATTTTATTTATTTTAATTTGTTTTTTTATTTATTTAATTTCTTTTTTTACAAAATCGTCTACTAATCTGTCAACAAATTCTACAAATTTGGAACAGAAATGAACACGTGGAAAATAAATCAGCGAGTTGGTAATGAGAAAGAATAGAGCGATAATTTTCAATAATATAAAAGATATTTGTCAAATTTGAAGAAATTGTTGATAAATTAGTAGACAATTTTGTCCAAAAATGTGGACGTATTTTGAAAGAAGGCATTAATATACTAGGGACATTTTTTTCGTAGACATAGCTACTTATTAGATATTTTGTAAGTGGAAAAAAAAAAAAAAAAAAAAATACTGTAAATACATATTACTGTAGACCTTCTGACTATGGAAACCCAATGAGGAACCTGGAAAGATAACTTCCAGCAAGAAGGGAGTGCAAGGGTCTTCCTCTGGCAAATTTAGAAAATCTATTTTCTCCCCGATTATCTTTCAGGAATCTCAACCGCAAAACTCCACAAAATATTTCTTTTTAACCAAAATCACTAAATTTGTTTTAGTTTTTGGCCTCGAAACTTTAGTCAAATATCGAAGGAGGTGAAATAAGATAAAAATCGAGAAGATTGGTCATTAGACAAAGCCGTGAGAAAGAGGACACCAAGAAAAATCGTAAGGTGTGACTGGAAAGATATAGTATTACGGTTTTCCGGGAAAATCAACGATTCAAAAATTTCCAAATAATCGAAAAAATATACGTATTGGGGCCCAAAATTATGCTTTTTTTGGGACTTTCTTCGGGGTTGCTATATATTTTTGCAATAAATGTGAAAAAAATAAAAGCTACTACGAAAGTATAAATAGACCTGAAATTTTCAAGAGCGAGAACTCAAAATATTATTGGCATGATTGTTTCTTCTTCTTTTTTTCCGGAATATTTTAAATGGATTTTCGGCCACTTTAAATCCTAACCAACGGATTTTGATTCCAGTTTTAGAGAGAGCATGGGTATTAGAAACTCTGAGAAAGAGAGCAAAACATTTAGTCGAAAATTAAAACAAGAAATTTGGAGGGCCTTAAAGTCGCTTGTTATAATAACTTAAGAAAGCCTGCAAAGATAGAGGTAGGTATGCAAAAATAGTCACCAAAAGGCAAATTTTGAGCAAAACCTAATTCCTTGCTTGAAAACCATTGAGTTTCTAGTTACGTAGATCTACTGCGATACAAAATTAAAAGAGATGACTTGTATTTAGAGCTAGGTTTCTCCTTTTCGTTTTTGTTGTTTCTTACAATATTTGTCTAACTCTATGATTTTAACCGCCTAGAAGACGTACATTTTGTCAATTTTGAACCGAACTGAAAAAATAGTCGGTCAGAGTGAAAGAGGCAATGAAAAGGTTATGTGTATTTGGTCCATTCAGGTTCGTCCATTGCCATTTTTGGTCCGAAGAAAACTCTCCAATTTTTTTCGTCCATAGTTTACGTCCATCTCTATTTAAGGGAAAATTTGGATGCTTTGACAATGAAGTGACTGTAAGGACACACTTGACTGCTTTACTTGTTCTTCTTTGGGGTAATACTGTTTTAAAAAAAAGGAGAGAAAAAGAAAAAAAGAAAAAAAAAAAAGAAATCCGTTCAAAACGAACTTACAAAACTGTCTTTGGAAATATCTAAGCAAAGCTAGCCGAAAAAGTTTTATATTTTCTTATTTGTGATAAGCTTACTCCAGTGGCGGCTCGTACCATTCGACAACGTTGCATCCAGTCCATTTAAAGTCATGAAAAAGGTTGAACGTTGGGAGTACATGCACAGTGATCTCCCTGGAATCGATACTTTACAAGGCTTTAAATGAACCAAAATGCACCGTTGCCAGATATTGCATGCCACCACCACGGCTTACTCTATTTCGCCTCATATTTATCGAATTCAATCTTGCTGAATATGTGGAAAAATAAAAAAAAAAATGAGCAACCTTACTGCGTCGTGATCGAAACTTATAATTTCTTGTGTAATAATTACAAATTATTTTGAGTAAAACTTGAAACTTAAACAAATTTTTCAAGGATAATGTGGAGCTAAACTTAATATCCTTCATTCATGTACAAAATATGAAAATATGTAGACAATCTCCTCAGCAACGTCTTTTTGGCGTCAATTTTTTCTCATTTTTGATTGTTGCCATACTGTCTGTCGATTTTCAACTGAAATTGGACAAAGGTGCCAATTGTAAAAAAATGTTTGACGAATAATTATTGCGGACGTGACTACTGACTAGTCGTTGACCAAGACGACTGGACCAACAAGACGTGAGGACGAAAATGACACGATGAAACGTCCTGAAACCTACGATAAATACTCAACAAATAACTTAAAGCGGTGAAAAATTGGATCTTTAGCTATTTTTGACGCTATATGCCTCTGACGGACTGTGAATTTTAGTGAAAGAATGATTCAAATGGAGGACAAACAGTGTTGCCAAATTGTGCGAGCTGCCACTGTGGGCCTCGCATGATACTTCATTGAAAACGCAATAGAAAAATATAAAATTATAAATTAAATTACAATGAATTTTTTCCACCGCGGTAACAACCGGATAGTGAGTCCGTGTCTTTTACGTTAAATCTTCGGTTTTCTACATGAAATCGGTGTACTCCCTTCGATCAATGAATTTCATAAGCAATAGAAGCCATCTGCATCAAACTAAAAAGAGAAAAAAAGAAAAACTTCTACAACACTTATTTGGCCCGATCTTTGTAATGAGTAGAAAACACGATAAAAAATTACCCGTAATTTACGTTCAAATTCACATTCTCCTGTTTATTTTTTTCAATGAAGTGATTTGTAAGACCCATCAATCTTTTTTTTATAGCAAAAAAACAAAATTTTAATTTCCGAAGGTAAGCAATAACTTCTTATAATTGGATGTGAAAGGAGGCAAAGTCGAAAATTTCATGTTAAATCTTTGTACCTGATGGCGATTTTACTGGGCCCAGGCTTTTGCTGCCAATCAGAGGCTGTCAAATCGATAGTGACATTAGATTTCGATAGCGACATTATATTCTAATTCGATTTTGTCATCTTAGTTATTTCTCCGGAGAGTGAATTTTAGACTTTTGAAACGGTCTCATCATTATTTCAATTCTCATTCATTGAGGCCTATTACGTACTTTTGCTACAGCAATATGATAAATTGATTCTAACGTAAAATTCGGCCAAAATAACGATAAACACGTTCAAAACTTTCAAAGTCCACTCTTTAACACAGGAAATCACTGTAATTTTAAACAACCTGCGCTTCACCGAAGACACTATTATCACCGACGTACAACTACATATGGACATAGACAGAACCACCGCGTTTGTATAAACATCAATATAACTTGCAAAAATTTGAATGTTTCGTTTAGATGCATACAATGGGTCAGTTGCAAACTTTTGCTACAGCGATATACAGGGTGTCCCAAAATTGATAGTAAATATTATTACCACGTATTTTTGGGGTCAAAATAAGACTTTTTTTCCTATAAACATGGGTCCGAAATTGTAGTCTTTTCGAGTTACAGTGTTGCAAAGTTTCCGAAAAACAAATTGAAAAATTGTCATAACTCCCTCGTGAATTGTTCTGAATGCTCGTAAATAGGTACTCTGATGTAATTTTAGGCGCTCTTGCCGATTTTGGCCGTGAAAATACTGTATGAAAAAATTTAACGGGGGTTTCGGGGGTTTTTCTGGATTTTTCTCACTTTTTTTGGCCAAATTATGTAAAAAAATGCTTTCGGTTTCATTAAAGCCAAAAATAATTAGCATTATTCAAAAGTTCGTAAAAAAAATATGCATTTTTGGTCCTTATAAGTTTTTCCATTCCGCGAACCATTTCCGAGAAAATCGTCCCTAAAGTTGGAGAAGTCGGCCAAGAATTGACAGAATCAAAGAAAAGGCGTTTATCGGCCGACTTCTCCAACTTTAGGGACGATTTTCTCGGAAATGGTTCGCGGAATGGAAAAACTTGTAAGGACCAAAAATGCATATTTTTTTTACGAACTTTTGAATAATGTTAATTGTTTTTGGGTTTAATGAAACCGAAAGCATTTTTTTACATAATTTGGCCAAAAAAAGTGAGAAAAATCTAGAAAAACCCCCGAAACCCCCGTTAAATTTTTTCATACAGCATTTTCACGGCCAAAATCGGCAAGAGCGCCTAAAATTACATCAGAGTACCTATTTACGAGCATTCAGAACAATTCACGAGGGAGTTACGACAATTTTTCACTTTGTTTTTCGGAAACTTTGCAACACTGTAACTCGAAAAGACTACAATTTCGGACCCATGTTTATAGGGAAAAAAAGTCTTATTTTGACCCCAAAAATACGTGGTAAAAATATTTACTATCAATTTTGGGACACCCTGTAGAGTGTTGAAGCTTCAGTAAAATCACGTGAAAAGTTCATTGGTGGTATCAGAAAGTCATCAAATGCAGTATAAAACTTCATGATGCGAACATCCATGATGGCCAACGTTAACAACCTCACAGCATCGGCTAGATTATGAGTTTGTTTGCGTTGTGATTGGTTGTGAGGTTGGCCATCTTGGATGTTCGTGGTGCTTGCATACAGGTTGCTCGATATTTTACCGCCATCTTTGATTTCAGTTAAATGCCTCTGGTGAGTTCGTTATTGCATTTTCAAGGTATATGGAAGAACAGGTATGGACAGGAGGCGGAGCCTATCTCAGTAGGTGACGGCTACGTCACAGATGTTCTAGACGGTCGCGATAAAATTCGCCTACCGTTCCAATCTATCTCACTCACTCTCCCGTGATCCCCATCTCTCGTTACCGCAATAGGTGACGGCTACGTCATCGCCAAAGCAAGCGTGTCGTCATCATTTGGCGGGAAAACTCGAAAGCCCCTCCTGTCCATACCTGTTCTTCCATATACCTTGTTGCATTTTATGACTTTCTGCTGCCGCCAATGGACTTTTAACGCAATTTTACATCAGGTTGATCACTCCATAGCGCCGTACCAAAAGTTTGCAACAGACCCATTCTCGAATTATTTTGTAATCTCTGAAATCTGAATCGTTGATAAACCAGAAAAGACCATACAGCAAATACAGCCAATATTTTATGTAATTAGAAGGAAATGTCATAATTTCGTTGATACGATGTTGTTGACATATATACGATGGTTGCGACTATATAGTACCCTCGTATATGCCAGTGAAAATAGTGTCTATTTGCAACGGGGGCTGTTTAAACTTGAAGTGATTTACTGAGTTAATGAATGGGTTTTCAACGTTTTTAACGCGTGCATCGTTATTTTTGCCAAATTGTACGTAAGAACCAAGGTTCTATACATTGTCATAGCGAAAGTACGCAATAGACCCATTGACAGACCGTTTGCCTCCAGCAAAACCTTGCAAGAGCTCCATGTCCAATCTGAAATAGACTTGCCAACCACGTGACTTGCCTTCACCAACCACCGTTCCTCATTCTAAATCCTTCAATTTTAAGCATCCCTTGAAGCTGTATCGACTCACTCGAACCACCGTATAGCTCCCATCGGATGAAGGAAGCAAAATGTCTATAATATATGTATACAAAGCCGAGTAGATTTGACTTCGACTGAAGTGAAGAGGACGGACTGCTTTTAGTGCTTATTCCTTCCATAACCGGCTAAATTGAATTCACGGGAGGAAAAAAATAATAACATCTACTTCAGATTTGCGTGGGGAAGGTAACATGTTGATTTGGATCCTACAAGTACACGTGCGTTGTGCGTTAGTGTATTGCACGCGTTTGGTGAACGTAGATCGTGTGTCTGTGTGCGTGTGTATGAGACAGAGAAGGGGGAAGGAGGTGAATAAAGGGATAGAGGATGAGAGAGAGAGGGAGAGAGAGAGAGAGAGAGAGAGAGAGAGAGAGAGAGAGAGAAAGATAGAGAGAGAGAGAGAGAGAGAGAGAGAGAGAGAGAGAGAGAGAGAGAGAGAGAAAGAGAGAGTGAGAGAGAGAGAGAGGCATTGAGGGTGAGGCATAGAAAGAGAGACGCAAGTTTGATTTGATACAATTTTATTTTTATTTAGAGAGAGGGAGGGACAGAGAGATTGAGAGGAGAGAGAGAGAGAGAGAGAGAGAGAGAGAGAGAGAGAGAGAGAGAGAGAAAGAGAGAGAGAGAGAGAGTGAGAGAGAGAGTGAGAGAGAGAGAGAGAGTGAGAGAGAGAGTGAGAGAGAGGGAGACAGAGGGAAAAATAAGGGGGAATAGAAGGAGAGAGAGGGAGACAGAGGGAAAAATAAGGGGGAATAGAAGGAGAGAGGGAGAGGGAGGGAGTCAGAAAGAGTGGGAGGGAGAGAGAGGGAGAAAGCAGGGGGAATAGAAGGAGAGAGGACGAGAGAGGGAGAAAGAAGGGGGCACAGAAGAAGAGAGGGAGAGAGAGGGAAAGAGGGAGATATTTGATTTGATATGTTTTGATTTTTATTTAGAGAGAGAGGAAGGGATAGAGGGAGGGAGGGAGGGAGAGTGAGAGAGAGGGGGAGAGAGAGGGAGGGCGAGAGAGAGAGAGAGAGAGAGAGAGAGAGAGAGAGTAAGAGAAAGAGTAAGAGTGAGAGATATAGAGAGAAAGGTAGCAAGGACACCCTCCATCGCGGTAAGCTGGAACCTTTGCTCTCAACAATCCTTATGCGTGTATACCTTTGTCGACCCTTCTCACCGCGACGGACCCATTGTAACGGGATGGTTTCCTGAAGAGGGTCTGAAAATTTCACCCACTCAATCTTACTGGTGGAGCTTTTTAATTAAGATTTCTTAGCATCCATGAATGAACTCGTGAGAGTACCTGCAAACGGTAACCTGCAGATCTGCTTGCAGGTGTGTCGTCACGGTTTCTGAGTTTTCTTCAACTATGTCGTGATTATCGGTCGGATTTAGCGGAAACGAATACGGAGAAAAGACGGTTTATTTATAGTGTGAAGTCAACGGTTAGCCATCAATCACAACAAAGCACTGTTCGGTTGCAATCGGCTGCGGCAAAACTCGCGTAGCGTTCCAAACTATATCTCATCCAGAGTTGGGCAACCGAATAATCAGAAATAATGAAATGACTCCGGCAACACTGAAAACTGGGTTTACTACCTGAGTTGAGGAAAGGGAAACACACGGAAGGTATAGGTCAATTGTAGAATTATTCGTCGAATAATTCGATTGACTCGGCGTTGCCAGACACACCGAATAATTTCCGAATAATTTGTTGCCCAACTCTGATCTCATCCACTCTTCCCGTGATCCCCATGTTTGCCCATTTCTTTCTAGTTTCATAATTTGTATGCAGGGCCTTGTTTTATGGCGAATTATTTTTAAAACCGCATTGAAATGCTTCGAGGAATTCATCTTGCCCGAGACCGGAAACGACCCGTCCATCCACCATAAACCAGGGGAAAAAATGTATTTAATCAATGAAAGCTTTCCTTAGTTATCAACTGTTTTATTTTTTATAATATTTCTTATTTTTATTTTATTTTTATTTATTTATTTATTTATTTATTTATTTATTTATTTATTTATTTATTTATTCATTTTTTTCTCTATTTTTTTTCTTTAACTTTAGTTTACTTTAGCCTAGTTTAGTTTAGTTTAGGGCAGTAAACCCCTGACGGGGTTTGCCCATTCATATATGTATACTTTTTTTCCTATGTTAATTAAATATAAAATAAACTCCCTCCAAGCAGGGTTACTGCTTGGTGGAAACTGGGAAAAAAAAAAAAATCTCTGCCAACAATTTCACGAAATATGTCTATGTACGATTTTTGAAATGAGATTGAGAGATAGCTGTACATTGGTGTTACGTGAGAGCAAGACAGACAGTTTGTCTTTTTTTGGAACGCTCATCACCGGATGACGTTATCACTAAAACCGTCTATTGATTCGGCTAATTGGATAAATTCATCGAATGTTTAGATTGCTTCATGGCGCTCATCGTGAACTCTTAAAGACGCCGAGCGAAATAGCAGGATTTTTGGTGATTATTTAAACTCCCGAATTTTCTTCAACTATCATGATTGGGTCAGTTGCGAATAATTTATGATTTGAGGCCATTTCCGAAAAAGGGGTCCATAAAACAAAACAAGAGGTGCATCACTCTTCAAATGAAAATCTCTATTCTATCCCAAGGCTAATTTCTAAGACCGAGCACACCCGTTTTATGAGCCTTTTTCCGGAAACGACCTCATTTGATACACTGTGCGTTGCGCCACCGCTACTAAGTATTAGATTCGAATCTATTGATGCAGAGATGCGACTGCAACCCGCCGGCCCGACCCACAGTGTACGATTCGACCAATCTAGCCCGACAAAATTATTTTTCGAGCTTTGAAGGTCAAATATGTTAGGAAACGTCAATTTCCGATTGAATTGGTCATCAGGAAAGTATACTTTGACATATTTGGTCCTGGGGGGGGGGGATCCACGCATATTTTTTTTTTGTTTTCGATAAGTATTTTTTCCCCTCTCAGTTTATAGCTCTCCTTCCTCCTTCTAACAACTTTGTGGAATGTGCTAAATTAGATTTCTGACCTACTCCCCCCTCCCCCTTCCTCCCACTCTTTCACCACTCAACCCCTTCAATAAGTCGGCTGCAATCACATAATCATTTAAGAAAAAAATTTAAAGGCAATTTTAGGATAAGTGAGAAGATGAGGGCATGGAAAAACAAAGTTGGATTCGATGAAGAGATCCTGTTCAAACGTAGATGTGGTAGATTCTGTAATCTTTGTACTACTTTTGATGTTTAAAGTGCACCTACACCATAAATCGAATTAAAAAATCAGCAAAGCCATATTAAGTATAACATTTCAAAGTAATTGAAACAGCAATTCTTGTAGGAGAATTAGTTTTTGAAAGCTATAATTACAAATATATTATGACGATATTCCAAAGATTACAGATAATTTCACAGCATCCACTCCAGATGGGAACTCACTGTTGTAGTGAAGAAAGAAAGAAAATAATTAATTTCAGCATTTAATGAGAGATAAAAAAGTTTCATCGTAAGAATGTTTTTCTTTGAGAGGAAGTTTCCTGAGCAAATGTGAGGATCCGAGGACACTAGAAGATATTTGATCAGATCATAATTTGCGGTGTTTCGACTGCATTTAAAAGTGTGCTTGTTTCTGATTCGCCTAATATCTTTGTGTTTTGCTTCAGAGGCCTCCTCTGACATTTGCCCGATTGGTAACACGCAATTTCGAATAATTTCTGCACCGTGTGTCAGAATTTTATGCAGGGTGGTGGGCATATAGTACCAGGTATAGTAAAAGCAGTTGAGTCGAAACGTCATAAACTCATTTACCATCATAAGTCCAACTAAGTTCCTATTATTCACGTATTTCTAATTGTTATGTGAGGGGGGGGGGGTGTTTCGCTTTCCACATAGGCATAAACCTAAAATCTACTCAAAGTAACCTATTTCTGTTAAAAATTCTCTGGAGCAACGACCAGTATTGATCTGAAAGTGTATAGGCAAATGTAAGTGATATTCCTCATTTGCTGTCCTTTATTGACTTAAAAAGGAGTGTATTAGGAACACTTTAACGCAATTCTCACGTCCTTTCAATGCCTTTCATAAAAGTTGCACTCCATCAAAGTTAAAGTTTTTGTAAGTTTTTTAAAATTAGACCATATTTGTGAATAATTTGCTAAGTCACCATAATTTGGAGTAGAGGGTTCAAATATGAAGGTTTTTAGTCATTTAGTACCTGAGGAAGCAGGATTCATCGCTGGTTTTCCATAATTTTCTTCTTAACTTACAAAAATATTGATTTTATTATGAAGTAATTACCATGGGAGAACTGACTTGTGAACGTGTGTCGCTCGAAACTGCTGATAAACCCCGCTCTGCCGGCAAGGTGTACAATCATCAGGAAAAACCAGTCATTTTACGTTATCAGATAGTACCTGGGCTACCACTAGAGGTAGTTTTCGTCTGATTTCATCGATTTTTTTTGTTTGAATTTTGTCGGGCTAGATTGGTCGAATCGAACACTGTGCGACCCTTGCGAGCCGTAATTTAATTGGGTGAAGCGGATTTTCAGACCTTTATAAGGTGCTGAGCGCTGAGGAGTGGAAAGTGAGGAGTATGCTGTACCATTTCCCGTTCATTCAATGACATGCTTTTATTCCATCCGAGAGTCTATCGGTTGAGAAGTATATAGAAATGGCTCATTGCATAGTAAATTCTAAAATACACAAATCTGTAATCTTTGTTTCAACCGCGGTTTACTACGGTGAGATCGAAAAAAGTTGGTGGGGGAAATGTCATACTAGAAAGTTTTAAATTAAGCTGTTAAAAAGTCGAAAACGACAAGTTTATTACTTTTATTTTTCTCATTTCAAATGAAATTAGATTAATAATTGAGAGAGGATTGCGATGGCTTTGCGGCGCAGAGATTTTCAATGTATTTTGTTTCGATACTTGGGCTCTCACGACTGAGTCAATCATGATTTATGCAAAGTAATGGCATCTTATCGGGTCTAATACCATCCAAAAGAATATTCTACCATCAGATTTCCATATTTCTTAACACTTTCAAATTTATAGGGTTTTACGAAACAAATTGTGAGGAGTCTCGTCTGTCCATCTGTCAGTTACTCTCCTGAACGATATTCATTTTTTATGTCTGAATAACGATTGCTCTGATTGGGTAAAGTTTTGGGCAAGCATAGTGACGGTAAAGGTGGTCGTAGAAACACCGCCGCCATTTTGTGCCGTCGGCCAGTCCGTATACTCACATATAACTTTCGAACCATTGGTCCATACGCCAGTAGCGGCTCGTGCTACTTGGCAACAATGTTTTCACTCCATTTGAATCTATGGTTAACAATCGATTGCTGGTGAAGCGTTGCTTCACTTTCAAATCGATTGTTTTACGTACAATCAAATGGAATGAAGACATTGTTGCCAAGTAGCACGAGCCGCCACTGCCACACACTCGTATATATGCAACCGGATTTTGCAAAAATGTTGTTTTTTAGAGTCCCTAGAGGAACGCTTTTTTGTTTTTTTGAAATTGTAACTTTTAAGTTAGTTATATATGGAGAAAAAATGGGTTTCACTAAAACCAATGGTGTAATGCAGGTAAAAATGGGTTTAAATAGAAATAATAATTCGAGTATGACTGGATAAATTTTGATGAAAATTAGCAAAAAGAATATAAAACCAGTGTATTATAAAAGAGACAACTTAAAATTAAAATATTCAACCCCAGTTAAAAAATCAAAATAGGTTTAAAAAGCCAAACAAATAATAGAATAAAAGTGAAAAATTTGTCTGGTGGTATCCTCAGCAGAATATCAAAGGAGATTCGGGAGTCTCCTCCAGAATTTTTAAGGATAAGGGGTCGTGGGGGGGGGGGGGGGGGGGGGTCTCCCCCAGAAAAACATTTTATGTAAGAAATTATTCGTAGGGTATCCGTCATAGAAATGTCACTATATAGGGATCCCATGCAAATATTCCCAGGGGTTCCCATGTGAATTTGGTCACGAGTACCCATGGGAAATAGCAGGACCACGAGGATGCTCAGTGTAAACGTCCTATTTTAAATGTCCGATGAACAAAATGAAACAATGCAAACAACAATGAAACAAGCACATTGAAACAATGTCCGCTCTAAAATTTCCAATGCACAATAGGGCAGTTGCAAGGGTCAGAAATGTTGCGTTTTTATGAAGAAAATGAAAGTACTTGATGAGCTGAGAACAAAAATGCTTTTGGTTTCTAATTACGTCCAATTGTTCCGAAGATGCAATTTTGGCCAAAAATACATTGTTTTAAATGGGAATTCCGCGTAGTGACGTCACTACACCCACCATTTTTTCAAACTTTACACGTTTATATCTCCAAAACCTGGACACTTAGGAAAAAACCGAAGGCACCATTGTTCTTAGCTCATCAAATACTATTATTTTCTTTATAAAAAACGCAACATTTCAGACCGTTGCAACTGCCCCATTGGTCCATAGTAAATAAATGTTTATAAAAGAAGAATGTCCAATAGTATAGATTTTGTAAATGAATCTAAAAACCTCATACTATTTAATGTCCCGAAGGAGGCGGCTAAAATTGAAAATGACAAAGAAGTTCAAAAGCAGGAATGAATGTAGGTTTTAACAACAGCTGCACGCATCTGGTCCTGTACATCGGACAAAATTGATAACAAACCATACGTTGCACTCATTTTCAAAACTTGTGGATTTTTTTTTTTTTTTTTTTTTTTTAGTACTTATTTAGTCTACGATTGGACATTATTTTGAGGGGCATTTATGCATGATGGACAAATCCCACGCTGGACAATTTACTATATGGACAAATTGTGAATTGGACATTTTATAGTGGCCTTTGAGGGGCGCCATTTCAGATTTTCCTTGGGGGGGGGGAGGCCCTCCAAAAAGGATTTTTTTTTGCCCGTGCGTCTTAAAAAAATCTCTCTATCTCTCTGACTTGATTGGGGGGGGGGGGGGCAAAGCCCTCCAAAAATTTGGATGACTTCCCCCCCCCCCCGCCGCGCATCTTCAAAAAATCTCTCTGACTTGATTTTTCGGCCACATTGAAAATCCTTAGGGGTGGCAATTGCCCCCTCCCCTCCCCCAAATGGCGCCACTGTGGCCATTGTTGCAATGGACGTTTCTTATTGAACATTATCTACATTGGAAATTTCAAATTGCACATTTCCACCTGTCACTCTCACGAGTTCCCATGAGTGTACCGTACCTGTCCCATGGGTTCCCATGTGAATGATCATACTATTTTTCAGGGATACCCGAGATCAAATTATCATGGGAACCCCTAGGAATTTTTTCACGGGTTCCCACGTGACATTTCTACCAGGGATTCCATATAGTTTATTTTGGATCTCAGACCACTGTGCGCGGTTTAACAAACGCGGGGCGGTAGCAGTCAGCGGGAGGAATGGAAACTGGTGCGGATCAGAGAACCACGGTCTGAATAGTGTTTCCTGGAACCACGCGGAACAGGAACACGAAACACGGAAGGTGCTTTATTGATTCCCGCGGACACGTGTGCTTGTGCACTGTGCATCATCCAACATCGTGCGCGGTATGATGTTACACGGTACACCTAACAAGATGCTGGTGGAGGGGGTAGATAGGGATGGAAGAGGGTGCTGGTGGGAGGAGGAGAGAGAGGAGAGAGGAGGGTGGAGGAAGAGGGGTACGCCGCGCGCCGCGCCGCGGCACTTAACAAAGGGACGCGGGTCTCGGTCTCGCTGGCACTTCTTCGCTCAAATCTGCAGGGATTATACTTGGGTGTGATTTCCGTCTAGGTTTGGCCAGGTATTTATAGACCTGTTCAGTGGTGACGTCGCGATCAAAATTTGATCTAAACCAAATGCTCTGTCTCTCTCACACAGAAAACAAACAAACAAAAAAATGGTTTAGATTTAAAAAGAATATTTTTGAATTATATGACATTAAGACGTACTTTTAAACTAAAATTAATTGTTTTGAAAGTAAACATAATTGTTTTTAAATTAAAAATAAGTTTTTAAATTGAGAATAAGTGTTTTCAAATTAAAAATTCGATATTTTTATCAAATGACAAGTTTTTTTTTTTTTTTTTTTTTTTTTTTTTTATCTAACGAAGCCTAGTTTCAATTTTAAAATACGTCTTTTTGTCATATAATTCAAAAGTATTTCTTTTTAAATCTAATTGTAAGACATTTTTTTATCTGTGCACTCTCACGAATTTTGCCCATAATAAATCAGATGTAAATTTTCGAATGCAAGTTCATGCTCGTAAACAACCAGTTTGCTAACCAGCCTCGCTTAGTTTCAATTTCATATTGGTAGTAAAAGCTATCCTAAATAAATAATTGTTGGCATTCGAAAGGTATCGAGCGCCTTCAATTGGAAGGTCAGGCAAAACCAATACCGCGGAGTATGAATATTTAACTATACCTACTAAATTTAAGCGAAGTAAATGTCGTTGATTTTATTCAGTAATCTAGTATAGACCTGTTTAGAGTTCAATGATGATGTCACGACCCAAAAAAACCGTTCATGAAATGCGCGAATTCATAATTTGCGCATTCGGGGGTTTTGCGCTTATGGGCATTTACCGATCGAGGTACTATGGCTTTCAAAAGAAAGTATCCTGGTAAAAATTTTCATTATTTCATAGCTCAACCAATTTGAGAAATTTTATGGTTTTCAGGTATTTGACTCCTCGAAGTAGGCAATTCGCAATACTTTGTCCCAATGAATTTCGAAATCCAATTGGCCAATTCCGTATTTTCTGCTTCTCACTAAATCTATAGTTGATTTTAATCTCTCATTTTTGTAGCAGCAACGACTTACATTATGGCTCACCACTTCTATTAGTTACTGACTGGTTTTATTGTTGTTCATTTTCACAGTTCTTCCGAATTCGAGGCAGAGCATCTCCAAAGGGTGCCAAAGTAACCAGCAGCACGGCGATGAAATCAAAGGCACGGAGAGAAAAACATTGCCCCACTCGACACCAGCGACCTTGTACTGGCTCAAAAAGAATTATCAAGTCGCTCAAGGAGTCTGCATCCCGCGTTCTATCATTTACGCTCATTACAATGAGTTTTGTGATCTTCATTGGCTCACTCCGGTGAACGCGGCTAGTTTCGGAAAGGTACAATTCCAAATAATCATTCATGTATCGGGTCGTATTTTTTTCTTTTTTTTTTTGAACAAAAACAAACACAAAAATGGTGGGAAATAATAAAAGGGATAGTACCTCCCTACGACTCATTTTTACATAGTCCATGTCGGACGCATAAAATGGTTTCTTGGGAGCACACGGGGGAAAAAAAGACGGGTTGAAACTTACCATCTGTACAGCTGATTTTGGAGTCTGCTATCAAGTGTGGCAAATTTCACCAGATCATGGTAACACAGAATAGTACAACCTGAACGGAAACGCTGTCGTATTTTGAAGCAAATTCATTTCGCGTCCGCCATGTTGGGATATAGGATGTTTACATCTGGATTCGCGCGCGAAAAAAAAAATATAGGACATGATCCGCGAAATTTTCATTCTAAAATGCCTTTAGAATAAAAGTGAGGCCGGAAACTTAAGATATCTTTCCAGAATTTACAGAAATAAATAAGTTTCAACACAAATCACACTCGTCCGCCATGTTGGGATATAGGACCACAGCGTTGCCTATAGGCAACCAATATATTGGTGTCGTTAAATTCCAAACTTGCTTCCATTGGCTCTTATGGGAGTTTCCGTTCTGATTGTATTATTCTGTGATGGTAAAATGTACCAGCAAGTTACTTTAATTTACCTCAAGGTACGTTGCATTTACCAGGTGAAAACCATATTTGCTAGCAGACGCCAAAACCAGCTATGAAGATGGTAAATTCTACCTGTCTTTATTTCGTGCAGGTATGCATGAGTGGTGGTTGGTGGCCCCTACCGTTGTGGTGCCGGTTCATCTCTATCAAAACGATAAACTGTCAGTCCAGCTTTCCGGAAGTGCAATAATGCAATTAAATTACCTTACTATCAATTCTTTCCCATTTTTTATGGAAAAAAACATCGATTTTACGATCCTCACATGCAAAATCTACTTCTCCTCTTAAGGTGATTACAGGGAAAACTTATCCCAATTTCAATCCGATGGATAGTGCTATAAGTCGCTTTAGGAAAAAGTCGTGTTTTTGGCGTTTTAAATTGCAACCAAAGAAAAAATCCAAAATCCAAAAACGTCAGCACCTGCAAAATGTTTTTATGGATATTTTGAGTCAAAAAACGAGCGAAATTGGTTAATAATTGAAGCCGTAAATTATGCATTTCATTTTGCCATAAGCTTAGTGAGTGCGAGTAAGTGCGAGAGATACCATGTCTCTCTGCTTCAGTCGCACTCATTGAGGCTTATGGGAATTTTCATATATCATAATTTCCGGCTTTACCTTTGAGTATCTCAGCTGGGAATGTAGGGGATTCCTTATGTCTAAGTCACTCTCTCTCTATCTATAGAAACACACAGAGGGTAGCCTCAAACTAGATAGGAATCTTCCGTGGCACCTGCGTAGTTTCGCCATTATGCCTTAAAACTTTAAGGTCATTTGTGAGTCTGTGAGTGAATTTCGTAATTTTTCAATGTGTTCATCGTAATTTTCGCAGGATTCCACTCAAAAATTATTTATTTGGTCGCTTACACCAAAAGTTAGCAACAGCCCATGAATATGACCATAGCAATTTTTATGGAATTCATTTATTTATTTATTATTTTTATTTTATTTTTATGGCCAATTCATAAAAAAAAAAAAAAAAAAAAAAAAAAAAAAAAAAAAAAAAATCATTAAGTCGGCTGGCCTCACTTTTCATATTATGTTTTCTATTTTTTTTTGGGCAGATTTTAAAACAAGTATTTCCGTGTGTGTCAACACGGCGTTTGGGCAACAGAGGAAGATCGAAGTATCACTACTTCGGGCTAGGCATTCAAGAGTCATCGCCTTATTTTGAGTTAAAATATTCAATGCTCGGAGTATGGCAAAAGAGGTAAAGTTCGTTCCTGTTTCCACAAATACATATTCGCAAAGCATGATTTGATGTATTTTCATAAAGACGAACCGACATTTTTTTCAAGTAAAAAGTACTATGGGGCTGCTGCAAGTTTTTGCAGAATGGAGTACCTGAGTTTTCATTGTAAAACAGTGCCGGCTCGACCTATTTGGCAACAATGTTTTTCCACAATTTGATTCTATGGGTAAAATAATCGATTTGGCAGTGAAGCAACGTTTCACCAGCAATCGATTACTGCACATAGATTCAAACGGAGGAAAACCATTGTTGCCAAAATGCACGAGCCGCCACTGTTGTAAAATCAGGAGAACAATTGTAATAAGTATTTTGGCGCGAACCCGAAATATACTTACCACGTTTTTCGTTTTCGATGTATCGAAATTCAAAAATTGAGTTGGACCTATTTTTAAAAAAATTGTTGCTTTTGTTTAAACAGTTGAAATTTGAAAATTAAAGAATGTAAAATACTCCAGAAAGCCCATACATAATATGGGTCTAAACCTTTGCAAAAATAATGATTCAGGTACTTTTGCCGCAGTGTTTTAAGTGTGATTTTGTCTTTATCTTGGATCTTAAATTCTGCTTGATTATCAAATGAGCGCTCATATATAGAAATGAACCGTCACATCTGACAATATTTACTATCTGGAGTTGAAGCAGTTTCTGCGTACATCACGCAATATTAACCGTGTATCAGTGGTGTAGCGTGCAATTTGGTAACGTTGTACTGTGTCCATTTAAACCCATGTATAAGGTCGAATTTGAAGGTATTTTTCGATATTTTTCATGGGTTGTCAGTACAACGTTGCCAAATTGCACGCTACGCCTCTGCTGTGTGTTCATCGACAGTAAATGCCCAGGAATTAATAAAGCGAGCGATTGATCAATCCGAAAGAACTATGCAATCTACAACGCAATTTTCCGTTTATGATCGAAGATCTGAAAAATGAGACAAATGAAAAATTGAATGAGCTCAATGGTAAACTCACTAGAGAGAGAGGGAACGGGGGGTTACGTATGTACCTACTACGTACCTAGCTATATAGCCCCTCTAAGAGCCTCAAAATCAAATGTTTTAATAACAGAAAATAGCTCAACAATGGTTCCTGTTTAATATCAAATTCCATGGGTGCCCCCCCCCCCCTGAAAAGTTTTCTAAATCTACCACTGAATGAACTAAAAATAAGAACCAATTAGAGGATACATGCCATTTAATTGTATATTGTACGTAGGTACAGTCAATGAATTAAATAATGTGAGTTTACATTATTCAACTGACATTATTAAATAATTAATAATAATTAATAATTAATTATTAACCCTTCACTGCATGATTTTTTTTTTCTCAAGCAAATGTGGATTTTTCAATGTATTAGGTGGTCAAATACATGCGAAAAATAGTGAAAAAAATAATTTGACGGTTTTTCGGTCAAAATTCTCTTTTTTCTATTTTTTACTCGTTTTTTACAAGTGATATAACACCATAAGAAATGGCGGGAATTTTTTTTATTTATTTTTTTTTAAAATTTTCAATTTTTTTTTCTTTTTACTTTAATTGGATTTTTCAAAAAGCCAATGCCGGAAACTTTATAAAAATAATAATCAAAATGTGGTCAGTTTGGATACGGGGGCAAATTTTCCCCCTGACATGATTTCGATCACGAACCCTTCAATGCATGATGTTTTCTTTCAGCCTTTTTTTTTTTTTTTTTTTTTTTTTTTTTTTTTTTTTTTGAGCTCAAAACATACCTTCTCCCGCGTTGCCACACCATGCGCCGAAGGCATATCTAAAAACCTGTATTTTATATGAGCGTTTGAAGAACTTGTTCCACCGGTGGAACACCATGCAGTGAAGGGTTAAATAATGTCAGTTGACATTATTCAAGTGACATTATTTAATTACCAACCAAGTCAACTCGAATCCTTAGATTTTGGTTCAGTTAGGCAACTTGTAATACTTAACTGTGAGAATTGAAGCATTGGAGGAGGCGTACCTTTCCAAAATCTAAGATGTTGACTGAAATTATTTAATTCGCAGACTGTACTTTGTATAGGTACCTGCGGGTTAAAAGTAGTATGGGGTACGTTGAGGACACTCCAATCAATTTGAAAATTTGTTCAATAAATCAACCAATTTCATCAAAATTTGAACTTCCAATATTTTAGGCTTTAAATTTTACTCTGAAAACTACATAATAACTCGGAAAAGTGATTCATTTTACCAAATACATATTTTAAGATGTGCACACGCGTGCAGGCAAGACAAAAAAATTAAAAGTGAATATTTTACCCTTATTTTAAGACTTTTTACAGGATTTGTCGTTAGTATTAAAATATAGAAAACCTGTAAAATTCCACGAGAACTTGGCTTAAAAAACAATTCCGATTTTCAAGGGTACGCTGAGGACAGTCCAATGGGGCTATTGCACACTTTTGCTATAATCGATTTAATAGTCGATTATGGCGTAAAAACCTCAAAAAATAATGATGGCGGCACTAAAAACTTCCAAAATCCACTCATAAACTCAATAAACGCAGTTATTTGCGGGAGCGTAATGGTGGCCGAAGGCACTAACAATGGGAGATTCCCATCTAACAATTCTGAAACTCCGTCAAGAAGTGACCAATAAGAGACTACTTTCGTTTGACACCGGTGTCACTTGGTGTTGCGGTACCATTCATCGGATGTGGATCATCACTCTGATGACTAATTACTCTGTGAATCATTCTTGTCAGCATAGCAAGAGTGACGAAATTAAGATAGGAATCTCCCATTGTTAGTGCCTTCGGCCACCATTACGCTCGCCCAAATAACTGCGTTTATTGAGTTTAGGAGTGGATTTTGGAAGTTTTTAGTGCCGCCATCGTTATTTTTTGAGGTTTTTACGCCATAATCGACTATTAAATCGCTTATAGCAAAAGTGTGCAATAGCCCCATTTATTTTCAATAATGATACCAATTTCATCAAAATTTCAACTTCTAATTTTTACGAATAAAATTTTTACTCTAAAAGTTACTTAATAATCCTGAAAAGTGATTCATTTTACCAAACATTTTAAGATGTACACAAGCGTGCAGGCAAGACAAACAAATTAAAAGTGAATATTTTACCCTTATTTTTTCAAGTTGATATCTTGAACTTATTTTATTTATATAATTTTTTATTTTAAATGGAGGTCTTCAAAGATTCTCTCATCAGTGAAGATGAGTTTGATTTTGAAAACACAATACCGTATTTCAAGAACCCTGTTGAGCGGACACGGTCAAAATATGAAATTTTAATGGACCCGCTCTCTGATCGAATCCAGCTTTTACCTGACTATAAGAGAATAAAATACTCTAAACATATGGTAAATATTATCTCTCACCTGAGCGTATTGTCTAGAATTATTGAAAAAGAAATAAGCACTGAATATGATATAGAATCAGATTGAAATATTTATATACTATCAATTAAATTTCATTCAAACTATACTTATTTTTATGTACAATATCCGTATGGCACAGTATCATAATTAGGTAAGATTACTCTCTTATCATACTCGAACTTAAACTTTTTCGTTTCTAATTTATTTACTAATTGTTTACTTTTGATCTCTCTTGTTATTTTATTATAAGTTAGGGCTACTGAACTCTGCCTCAGTTCAAATACACCCTCCTTTATTAGTTTAATCATTGTATTACCATTCAATGTTTCTAAATTCTGATAATTTAACGTGAACCCTTTTATTTTAGTTACGCTTTTTCCTAAATTTGTTTCATAGTGATAACTTTTAGGACCTGTTGACGCCCATAACTTTATATGCTCGTCCTTCTTGAGCTCATCTGTCCACTCACCAAGCATATCACCCGTCTTAACAGTATTTACTCCGTCATCAAAGTAAAAGATTGAATCGGTATCACATCCAATTACAGCCTCACCTAATGCATCTAATTTTTCATACAGTCTTAGTCTCGTATTTGCTGTAGTAAACAAAGCTATATAGATATTAGTGCTAGTATTATTCTCAACATAATAATCCTTAAATTTATGACTCATTTGCACAGTCTCTTCCGTCAGATAATTTACATTCATATCCGTCAATTTATCATCTAGTAGTATTTCATAAAATCTTCTAACATCAGTCACATACTCTGCTTGACTCATGTTCTGTCTCTGGCCAAATTTCCCCCACAAACTATTTAAACATATTTTTGCTACTGCTCTTCTACCTGGGTTTACTTCGATTTTTTCAGGATCCAAATCAATGTCTAATTTCTGTTTTATATCCCGTATATATTCTTCATTTGAGTCATAGTTATGATGAGTGGATTCTAATTTTATTTTCATAAAGTTCTTCACATAATTTCTGAATAATTTATTACTTATCTTTTCAAAATGCCACACTTCATAAATTTCTTGAATCTTATAACCTTTTTCAATTGCTTTATTAATTTCGACAGTTGACCAGGTTCCTATAAGAATTCTTTCATCTTCAGTATGAAGGCATTTGCTTATTTTCTGTTCAGCACATTTCAAACACAACGGGAACAGTAACTTCTCGTTTTTACCCATTTTAACCTTAACCGGTAATACAGGATGATATAAGTTTTTAGGAGGTAAAATTTTACATTTTATTATTCCAAACCATTTTCGATCATGTTTTTCTGGTTTGAAAATCTTTGTTGGATAACCCACAGGATAGAAATCATAAAACTGAACAGTAGGGTACAGACGACATACGTCAATATACCTAATTTTCTTCGTCTTTGTAGATTTTGCCAATAGTTTAAATGCATTAGTTCTTCCCCCAAAGAATGCATCTCTTGGATTTAGAGGTCCGATTATTTCTGGTTTTTCAGTCGTTTTATACGCTGTCGATTTAGTCCATTCACATTCCCACATCTCGACTAATTTATATCCAGCATCTCTTATTTGATTACTTCTCTCCTTGGTTTTTTCGTAGAGATCTCCCATTTCTTCCCTGTTCACATTATTTATTGTACTCTCTTTATAACATTTTGGACAACCATGCCAAAAACATCCGTGATATTGATATACGGTATTACCATCATAACCATCAACTTTTGCGCCACAAATAACTTGTTCACCACCGTTTAATGCATGTTTTATGTTAGAGTTTTCGAGGCTATTCAACCAACTGATTGATTGTTTTAAATATTTTTCTTCTACAGGTTAATTTACAACACCTATTGTGTTATTCCATAGATATATAGATCTGTAAAAGCCATGCATACACCAGCAATTTTTAAAATATTGGAAAGGGTCTATATTCGCTATTTCTAAAAAGTCTTTTCTCAGTTTTAAACATCCTTGCCTTAATATATCTACATCTGACCTACAATATTCTAAGATTTCTTTCTTCATATCAAAAACAAAATTTTCTTGAACTCTTTGCAGATACCATTCCAGAAACTTTTTCCGGCTCTCAGGCTTCATCTGATTAAAAACAATAATACTTTTTGTCAGGGATAGGTCCAACATAATTTTCATTCTCTTTGGTGTTAAATAAATGTGGAAAGTATCCTTTCTTCATTTCAATTAAACCAAATGTTTTTGGGAAATCACTCAGAGGTCCATTAACAAAATTACTACTGTCAATGATTTTTAATCTTATTGAAGGTATTTCAAGGAGCATAACTTTTGTTCCATTATAAATAGTAAAAGGTTTTAGAGTATTTTCAACACAATATTTTAGAATAAACTGCGTATCGTAACCTTTCGCATAATGTGCTATGCAAGTATAATCTTTATGTTCTTTTGATATTAACCACCCCCAAAATTCTTCGTTCGTTTCGAATCGAAATCTTTTACCATTAAAATCTTGAGCAATTATCAAATTAGGTATATGAATCCCTGTTTCTTGTTGCGCCTCGTAATCAAAGAATAGATATTTTTCTGTATAAGTACATTTTGGTAATTTTGTCTCCTCTAATATTTCATTTCCAGGGTTCAATATATTCAATAGCTCTTGTTTTTTCATATTTTCATAGCCATAACCCCAAATTTCTTCTTCCGCTTTTGCTCTCAATTCGTTCAAACTATAGTCTTTCACAGGTTTAACAAACTGATCCTGATTACCTTTGCACAGACAAATTTCTCTCTTACATTTTCCACCTTTTTATCTTTTCCACTGCATATAACATTTATGATTTATTATTTCTACTTCTTTAAAACAATTTCGACATTTTTCAATTCCACATTTATGGGTTTCATCAGAGTTCCTAAAACAGATTTTATTACAAGTTAAACATTTGAATACAGTGTCACACACTTCCTGATGATTATCTAAACAATCTTGATTGAAACAATACCTATTACAATCTGAGCAGAATATTTTATTTTTTGTTGATTCTGAATGCTCTTCCTGAAAACATAACCTACATTTCCTTTTCTCGCCTTCACACTTGTGTCCATCTTTATTGTTATAAGGCTTATTACACTTTTTACAGAAATAAACTGAACCAAGAAATCCTGCCATGGATGAAATAACATCGAAATGATTAGCGTGTTTATACAAATATACCTTTATATCTTTTTCAGGTCCTTTATAAATAACAGAGTTCAAATTTTCTGCACACACAAGATTTATCTGAATATCCGTTAGCTCTTCCAGATTTCTTATATCATCCAGTGTGAAACCCTCCTCATTGTAACTACCTAGTTGATTACATAGTTGATTAGTTAGATCTGTTTGTAAGTTTCTTCCTTTTCTGATGTAAGTTAGATCAAGTTTTGAGAATTCCCTCTTAAATATTTTCGAGATAGGTGGATTATCCACCGGATATGTTAGAGCAACAATCACAGCTCTCGGACAACATAAATTATCCGTATTTTTTATTTGTGTGATTGAAGACTTGGTTTGTTTAGCTTGAGCTAAATTAAAAATTTTTTGACCCTTTCCACCCTGAGGCATTGCAATTATATCTACATGAAAAGTAGATGTTGTAAGATCAAGTTCTTCATTCGAAGTCAAAATTCTTGAAACAGTTTCCATCAATATCTCTACTAATTCTTGCGTTACATTACTTCTTTGATATCCTGTTGATATAGGTGCACGAAGTTCAGGATTCGTGATGACAATATTTATTCTATCACCCCGTCTATAGTTGGTGCGTCCTTTTGCTACTTCAATCATTTCTCGAAGGGCTCTTGTTATTAAATCTACTTGTTGATCCACTGAAGGCCCCTGCATTAACTCGGTATTTTTAATAGAAATTGTATAATCACACGAGTAGGCGTTGTACCTTCGAATAAACCTAGATCTAGTTTCCACGATGTCAATGAGCTGAGTAGAATTATAATTATTTGATGTTTCTATTTCTGGTTCGAAAAATGATTCATCAAAGTTAAAAGCCTCATTTATTATTTTATCAACATTTCTTATAGCATCAATCAAACCCGCTTTCTTCATTTTATAGTATCCTTTTATCTTTCTCTCCTTTGCAATTTTTCGCAATTCTTGAACAGTCTGGGGTTTTACGGAAGGTTCAATATCCAATATACGTAATAATTGATCTTTCCTCATTCTACTATAACCTTCCATGTTTCTTTCTTTTGCAAGCTTTCTTAAATCTTTTACTGCGGTCATATTTTTTGTTAAGACAATTTTAATTTTACTATATTATTTATAAGACAAAATTTTTAAAAAAAAAAATATTTTTTTCCTTGTTCTCAGTTTTTCGCATTATTGAGTTGAAATTAAGAAAAAAACTATTCTCTTTTATCAATTCTAGTCTTGTTTTATGATAATTTGACTTTAGATGAGCACCGTAACTTAAAAATTTAATAATCCTTCCACATTCACACTGTTTCTCAATGAACTTCTTACTATCTACATACTTTTTCATTATTTCATGTCTACAATCTTTACACCAGTGTTGATTTTTATTGAATTCCCTCTCTTTTTTTATTTGTTTACACTTTGAACAACGAAGAATATCATAAGCCTCTACTAATTTCAAAATAAAGTTGAGTTTATTAGACAACTCCATTTTTTACTTTTATTTATATAGAAAAAATTTAATAAGAAATTTCACATTTACTGAAGTATGAAGAAACTTCCTAAAATAGACGCGTAAGACCATTTAAATTTTTTTGGATAATAGTTGCATCATTATTTATACTAGGAACATTTACAGTTGTTATTTTCTTGATATTATTAAACCTAGGTCCTTTTTTGGGGTCTGATTTCATTTTCTTCAATTCATCACGGGTTAATTCCTTAGTTCCTAGTTCTGAAAACACTGGTTTGAAGTCATCATGAAATTTTTTTCTTTCAGGGGTTTTTTTTATATACTTTAGATAATGTTTTTTTTCCTTAGAATCTACGATAATAGTAGAGAAGACATTATTTAGTTCCTCAACACCAGAATTATCGTTATGTTTTTCAGCTTGAGACTTTATGATTTTCTTATATTTCTCTTCCCTCTCGAGTAAAGTTTCTATTAACTCTTGATTTTTAAAATTTGCATATTTATAAATATCAGAAGTCATACTTGTTTGTTGTAGAGCTATAAAAAATTGTTTCATAATAGTTTTCATGTTATTGTTTATATTTTTTAATCCATCTATAGCTTTAATTATTCTCTCTAAATTACTCTCCTCGTCTTTTATCAATTCTTCCAATTCCTTGATTTTTGAAATTATTTTATCTAGGCCTTCAAGTTCAATTTTAGAAGGCATGTATCTTTTTATTTGACTTTTCCCTTTATTAGAATAAAATTTTATATTTTTCATTGTATGGTAAAGTAAGGTACTGTAATTGGGAAGGTAATATGGTACTGAAATAAGGTAATATTGTATGGTAATGTGGTATGGTACGGGATTGTATTTGGGATGGTAAAAATAAAATAAAATTTTTATATAAATAAATGACTCCAAACGAGTTGATTAAAATATTAAAAGAGTACAATTTCAAGAATAATAGTGTGAGAAGTTTTTCTTTGAAATATAAAATAACTGAAAAGACTTTTCTTAAATATTTAAAACAACATTCTATACCATACAATAATAGGAGCATAAGTTATGAAATGCCTAGAAATTGTATGGGTCAATATACGTTTAAATGTGCAACATCAAAACCGTTTGATTCAAAAGAAGTTAGTAATAAAGCTTGTAATATAAAAGATAAAAATGTGTCTAATGTTGTGCAGAAATCTTCAATCCAATCTGTAGCTGTAAATAAACCAGTAAAGAATTTCACAGAATTTAGTGAAAAATATGAAAAGTTTTTTCATGGTTCTTCGTAGTCACTATACTGTGCATTTAAATTTTGATATTAGTTTTTATTCAATGATTAGAGCTTAGTGACTCAAGTACTATGTATTATAGATATCTATTCAAACCCTTTATTTAGAATAGTTGAACTCTTTGACAACTTTTAACAGAGATTGCTTTAACAACTTTAAAGAAAAAAATAGTGAAAGGATTTTTTTTTTTCAAAGAGAATGAATGCATTTTATCAACTCCCTAATTCGAAGAAAGAACCAAGATAATTAAAATTATGCTTTCTACTGATATCAACTTTGGGACGGAATGATAATTGATCAAAATAACGGATTATGCACGGCGTTTGCGACTTACGTAACTGATACACTTGATGAAAACTATCATGATGTGGAGACGTTGAATGAACGAGCTTTCGTGTTTTAAGTCGTTGCTTTTGTACGAGCTTTTCATGTGCCAGGATGGCTCTGGTTTACTTATTGGTTCTCAACATATTTAGTTTTACTAATGCCCAAACAACCCAGAATGAACCGGTAAGTACGAATGCAATAACTAATGATGTATTTATTTACTTTTATTTGGGTTCATGATAACCATGTCTAAGAATGGGTTTGATACTTAGTCGATAAAAGTCTTCAGTTCTATTTTGATGTGAGAAAAAATGAAATTCTGACCAAGTCTTTTTTTGATGTAAAATCAGTGATGAAATAAGGAGAGAAATTGCCTTAGAAGCTCTGTAACAAGCTTAGTTACTAATAAACCCCTTCAAAACTCATTTTTTAAACACCGGATCTTATGTGACTAATCAACGCTGATATATCCATTTCTCATCAATATAAACCTATGGATAAAAATCCGTTGTTATACATGGGGGCAGTTGGACCACCACAGAAATTTCATAATTCATATTTATTTTCAAAAATTTCCACTCAGTATTACCTACATTTTCTATTTTCCTTCATTTTGAAAGAATTTATGTGGTACTTTTGAGGAAGGAAAAATTTTTTTGCCCCTCTTTAAGTTTATATCAGTATTATTCAATAACTGTTTTTTTTTATAATTACCGTTATTGGCAATGACTGATGTTTTTAAAACTAGTAATTAAAATTTTACTTTAAAGTTGTTTAACGCTCACAAAATACTATTGATTGTCTCACTTATTCGCCCAGGGTAAAAAATCAACTCCTAAATAAGCACGTATTTTTCACATTATAACTGGGTGAAATACTATCTTTGCAAATAGATTTATGAAGAGTAAATTACTATTTCATATTTAAGTTGATCTCATCACGAAATCATTCTGTGCATTACAAGGGATCGAATATGAAATCCTGATGAGAACAACGTGAGAGTAATAATATAACATGGTGATATTATCGTGTTCATTTTCTGTAGGATGTCGAGATTGCTCGCCTGGAGGGGCAGATACATCAACTTGAGAAACAACTCCAGCAACAAACTAATCTTACAATTGAAGCTGAAAAAAAAGTCGAGAGACTTTCCGGGGAGAAAGTAAGTCTTAATTTCCGTATGTTTCGACCGATTACGTTTTTGAAAGGAATGAATATAAGGGAAAAATTTACGAGCCTTTAAAAACTTTTAAATGTTCAAAATTAGTTCTGTAGACAAACACCTGGTAATTTTTTACGTAAATTAATATTACACGCAGGCTTCTCCTCTACGCCACGAATGCTTATTGATTTCATAGTAAAGGCTTATTTTTCACTAATTCTCATTTCTGTTCAACAAATTTTAAAAAAGTTTATTACTTATTTATTAGATATGGATATTTCATGTTCAAAATGTTTACGATATGAGATACCGTGAATTTTTTTCCTACCCAGAGAATACAGTAGCTCAACAGCTTACGTTTTCAAGACAAATCTTGATCATTTTATTATTTGCCACGGTTGTGTGTGAACGTAACCAATCGGAAAATTATCGATGAGGCAACGTTACCTAGAACGTGATTAGCGATGAGTCGATACTGTAACATCGTGACAACGATACTTTAACGTTACTCATTAACGATGATCGATGATGTAGTATCGATACAACGTTACAAGAGAGTCGTTACTACGTTACAGGGACGTTACTATAACGTTATGAAAAGACGTTTACTGGTTATATGTATCTTGACTGTATCATGAGTAACATCAATTTATCGTTCTTCCAACGTAACTGGTATCGTAACAACGTTACGAAAAAGACGTTCCCACGTTACACGAACGTTACTATGACGTTGCCGTTAGCGATGTGACGAGTAGACTTAACGAGATACGTGACATTGCAAGCGATCAGTTTTATTTTTTAAGATTCTTAACGATATTTTATATTGCTACAACACGTAACTAAATGCAACCCGATTACGTTAGTTGGTTGAGTCATAAGTAACGTTTTTATAACGTTATTTAAACGTAAGAAGGAATTGGTAGTTACATTACAAGGTATTGTTAATGACGTAAATGTGACATCCAACTAATGTAATTTTTTCAGGCGAGAGCACACTATGAGTCTATTTTGTTTTCAGATTTTTATAATTTTTCTAATTCAGTTTTCAGCTGATGTTACATGCTCCATTTTAGACAAATCTTGACAAGTTAATTAAGTTAAATACGTGGGAACTGTGGGTCTATTCTTTCTTTCTTTTCTCTTTGACAGTTGTTTAAAGAATGTATTATAATTTATTCAGTTTTGTTTCTTACGAATTTTCATAGGTGGAAATGAAAGCCGATTTTACCCTGATGGTATCAAGATCAGTTCAAGAAAAAGTGTCGCACGCATTTAAGAAAAAGCTGGACGAGATGAAGAAGGCAAGAAAGAAAAAACTATTATCGGAAGAAGAGCTTAGTTTGGAAAATAAAATGAATCGAAATAAAAATATAAGAATCAATGCGCTCCTTGCACAAGTTCATGTACCCGATATGAGATATTATGGGAGAGCCAAAGAATGGGCTGAGATACTTGTTGTCTTCAAAAAGGACGAGTGTATAGTAAAGCTAAACGAAGAGCTTGCTGCACTGAACAAAACTCAAGTAGACTTAATAAATGACGATTTGGAATTATGGTGGCTTTCGAACAATCGGTACCACAAGGGTATAATTGACATTTGGAGGAGGCTTATAATCAAACCTTTCAAGCTCCCTAAAGATGTGGATCAATCTTATAGGTGGATTGTGGAGCTGTACGCCGATACGTTAAAGGTTTTAGAAAAAAATGACCCAGATAGATTCAAATATGTATGAATAATTTGATGTATTGTTTTCTTACTTTTATATAAGAAAATATAAATTAAACAAGAATTAAATAGAATAAACTGCCTTTATTCGCATTAGGAATCTGAATGAAATATGAACAAAAATATAATGTTTTACTCCTCTCAACAGCTGTTGAGAGGTTGCCAAATTGTACATAATCTTGTATTGATTGCAAATCAACAGTATCTTCCTCTAATGTATTTCCATAAACATAATATGAATTGAGTATATTTTTTTTCACACAGAATCAATGTATTGCATTTGACACCTCTGTCTTTTTTAAGCAGTTGAAACGATGAAGTGCGGCATTGTGTGTATTTCTTGTACACAAGATTGAATGAATATAAGTCAATTTTTTCAATTGTTCAATCCGTGAAAAATATCAATTTTGACTATATTGAGCTAGTTAACGTATCTGCAGAAAATTTAGTATTTTTACCAGAATTTCCCCGATTTTAGCATTTAAAAATACTGAAAGAATACTTAAAATAATCGCAAAGAAAAGGTTTATTTTTAGACACATCTTTCAGAAAATTTAGGATTTTGTTTTCTGGTAAAAAATACAGAGTAAAATTAATCAACTTTTAGAGGGAATCACACAGTTTTCAGAGTAAAAATGTTAACACAAGTTATTTCATTTTCCCTGAAAAATTAAAAAGGGAAATTTTAATAAAAATTGATACATTTGCATAAATTTAAAAATTGACAGGAGTGTCCTCACTATTAAAAAAAATATTATAAAATATTGAGGAAAGTTAGGGGTTAAATTTTAACTTTGAAATTTTTTGTCTTGCCTGAACGCTTGAGCGCATCATAAATTACAAGGAAAATTAATCACTTTTCAGAGTGAAAATTAAAAAGTGAGATTTTAATAAAAATTAATACTATTTTTGGACAAATTTGAAAATTGATAGGAGTGTCCTCAACGGATGCCTATACTACCGACATCACTATTGATTTTATTTTAAAAACGAGACCTGTAACTCAATAATTATTCATACAGTTGAAATTAAATTAATGAACGAATCTTTTCTAATGAACTGAATCCGTGAACGGATCTCATTTCGGTGAGCACTGATTAGGATGCGTCAGCCTGCATGATAAATACGGACTTATCATTTTACTCCCGGGTCTTACAGGAAATGGCACAGCACATGTCCTGTAATCTTTGCATAAAAAAGAGAAAGGAGGAGTGGATCATGAGAAATTAGAAACAAAAAAGTTCAAGTTTGAGTATGATAAGAGAGTGATATTATCAAATTATGATACTGTACCATACGGATATTGCTCATAAAAATATATAAAAGGTGGATAATATTTAGTTAATTATTTTATAAATATATGTAATCTAATTCTACACTGCGCTTATTTCTTTTTCAATAATTCTAGATAAAACGCTCAGGTGAGCGATAATATTTATCATATGTTTACTGTATTTTATTCTCTTCAATTCAGGTAGATGTTGAATTTTATCAGAGAGTGGATCCATTAAAATTTCATATTTTGACCGTGTCCGCTCAACAGGGTTCTTGAAATACGGTATTGTGTTTTCAAAATAAAACTCATCTTCACTGATGAAAGAATCTTTGAAGACCTCCATTTAAAATAAAAAATTTTATAAATAAATTAAGTTCAAGATATCAACTTGAAAAAATAAGGGCAAAATATTCACTTTTAATTTGTTTGTCTTGCCTGCACGCTTGTGTACATCTTAAAATGTTTGGTAAAATGAATCACTTTTCAGGATTATTAAGTAACTTTTAGAGTAAAAATTTTATTCGTAAAAATTAGAAGTTGAAATTTTGATGAAATTGGTATCATTATTGAAAATAAATTGGACTGTCCTCAGCGTACCCTTGAAAATCGGAATTGTTTTTTAAGCCAAGTTCTCGTGGAATTTTACAGGTTTTCTATATTTTAATACTAACGACAAATCCTGTAAAAAGTCTTAAAATAAGGGTAAAATATTCACTTTTAATTTTTTTGTCTTGCCTGCACGCGTGTGCACATCTTAAAATATTTGGTAAAATGAATCACTTTTCCGAGTTATTATGTAGTTTTCAGAGTAAAATTTAAAGCCTAAAATATTGGAAGTTCAAATTTTGATGAAATTGGCTGATTTATTGAACAAATTTTCAAATTGACTGGAGTGTCCTCAACGTACCCCTATACTATTGTTAAACGATTTCAATTTTAGTGTGATATTCCTCTTATTTTACTCTGATATTGGCCTATTTTTTATTTGCAGGGTAGGAGACAACAATCCGTCTACTATATACAAAGTGAGTAAGTTTCTGTAACTTTGTCAATTCTCAATTCACTGGTGTGTATAGATCAGGTCAGAATTGGGACATTGTAGTAATCATGGTCAATCTTCGATTGAAATTAATGTCGCGCGAAGTGCGACAAGCAGTGTCGTTGCGTGCAATCTAGCAACGCCGTATTTAGTCCATTTAAACGCACGAAAGAGGTCGAACTATTAGAGAAGCACAGCGAACTCATTCGATTCGATATTTTGTGAGGATTTAAATGGACGAATTGCAGCGTTGTTAGATTGCACGCGAAGCTATTTGCAACGAGTGAACTAAAAACTTCCAAAAGGTAAATTGCGAAAGTATCTTTTGACACGAGAAAAGACAACAACCATAAGAGAAAACCCTCAAAGTTCTCTTATAGAAATAACGAAACAAGATTTCTTGGTGATAAATCATTGAAAAATGTAAGGATGGCCTCCCAAGCTCGAGAAAAGATTATGACAAAATGTACATTGATTCTCTCAAAAAATTCTCTTATCCAAAGTAAGTACTTATCTTCCGTATTCCCCAACCCCATTAACTCTGCGATTCATTTGTTTCAGAAGTTCACTACAAATGCAACAAAAACTCCACCTCCAAGCATGACCCATACATTAGAATTCCCACGTTTGGACAATTTGGGGATCAACTTTAATGGCAATTCGTCGATGGTACAACTCTCAGGATTTCTTACAATGTACAGAACTCACTGTCAGCGAATCTACGATTTTGTTTTGTACAATAATGTTAATGAGGTGCGTGAATTATTAAAACGTCTGACAGGGCAGGACCCTTCTTTTGTCTCTTTGAAACAAACCTCATAATTTCCGGCTTTATTTTTGAGTGTTTTATCTTGAGACGTTCAGGGTATCTTTGCTGAAGTATATGCGCTCGCAAGTGCTGACGTTCCTTAATTTTATACTTTCATGCAGCGTGAATTCATCAATTTCAGCCAAATTAAGCTGTTGTCTTTATGAGCAGTCCGAAGTGTTGTCCACGGTTTGAACAAATTGACCCTGGCATCACCTACTTAGCGCCCCTCGAGTAACAAGGAAATTTGGAAAAAATGAACTGTACAAAATTCTTAGGCTTTTAATTCTGAAACGTATTTGATCTAATTTGCTTGACCTTTACATACAATGTACTATCAAACGCAAAACGTTTAGCAGTTAAGAATTGTCACCGAGCGCAGGAAGGACTAAGGAGGCACTTAATATCGCAAAAAATCGCAGATAGCCGAATGAGAGAGAGAGAGAGAGAGAGAGAGAGAGAGAGAGAGAGAGAGAGAGACTTCTGTTTACTTTTTGCAAGATGAAAGTCAAAACATCAGGACAAAAATGAGTCCGTTGCATACTTCTGCTACAGCAAAATGAACGGTTGGTTCTGATGTAAAATTGCGTGAAAACCACATTGAGCATCAAATAGTCTCGAAATCCTCTCATAAACCCACAAAAAGCGTTTTAAGGAAAACCTATAAGATGGCGGTTGAAAGGGCAAATCAACCCTGCATGCATGCACCAGGAGCATACTAAAAGATGGCCGATGACGGCAGTTTATAATGTTGGTTAGAATGTGAACAAACGTCTTACTTCCTCATAGTACTTACATTCTGTGTCATTCTGTGTGTTTTTTCCGGTAAATTTTACTCGTTATTGTTTGTAATTACTATGGTAAATAAATTACGTTCTGTGTCGATTTGCCTGAATTTTGAAAAGGTATAGCAAATACTGCGCAAGTACTTACTTTGCCGAATGCCATCGTTGGCCATATTTGTTGCTCATGGTGCATGCATGCAAGGTTGATTCCCAAAACTGTTGAGTTTGATAGTACCAGGCTATCTCAGTAAAAATTAGACTTGGTATTAATACGGCTATATTTGTGTAAGCCCTTTGGCTTAGAACTGTTAAGTCCACGTTTTTTTCCCTCTTTTTTTTCCTCTTTTTTTCCTCTTTTTTTCTGAAACGACCTATGTAATGACGGTGCATTTACCTTTCTTTTCATTTCAGATGCAATACATGATCTTGTACTTTTGGAAAGGCCTTCCGGCTCACATATCAAGTGTGATGCAATCAAAAATTACTTGCTCAATGATTTGTGTTTGTGATAGCATACTTTATAGGAATCTATGCAATTTATTTTTCGACTCAATGGCAAAGGTAAACAATCATCGATCACCATATCTACATCGGAGTCGCATTTCAAGCAAAGGTCATGGTTTTGAGGATTTCCGCGTGTAAATCCTCCGTGAATCGCTAAAAACAAGGCACATGCAATCAGTTTTACATTTGGGTTTACTTTTATAGGAAGCGGGTCAGATACTACATGTAGTGTATGTGTTGCAGTCAAAACCTGAAATTTGACCATGCCGCGTTTTGACCCTTCTAACTCCAAAATGCGGGTTCGGCCTATAGTCAGAAGGCGTACACGCTCAAAGTAGGATCGTAAAATTGGCATCGATGAGCTGTAATCCACCACAAATCGGCAGGTGAGCAAACGGTTGCGCGTTCCGTTGGTTAAAACGTTGTCAAACAACTGTGCAATTTGATGGCCCGTCAAACTGCAGAGTTATTTGAAGATGGATGTTGTATCATCTGTTCAACCAACCGACAGTCAACAAAGCAAATAAACCCGTTTCGGAGGTGTTTTGGTCAAGCTTTTATGTTTGAATTTTAGAAATGTAAGGTTGGCACTCCTACAGTTTGCGGTGGATTTTAGCTCACCGATGCCAATTTGACGATCATACTTTGAGCGAGTACGAAGGCCTAAAACGATATGAAGATTTTAGACACAAACCAAGATATTAATAAAAATAAGTTTCCCTCATAATAAATCCTTTGGTCATGTCGCATTTAGACTGACGGTCCGAACCAAATAGATTAGTAAAAGGGCCGTTGCCCCCTCAAGAATTGATCGTTTCCCATGTGTTAAAACGGGAAGAATTCATGGTTGCCAAATTGCAGGATTCGCCTGCATAGAAAACGTTTGAAAAAATCCCATTAGATATTTTTTATGGGTTAAATATTTAAATAGAAAGAGTCTCACGTCGAGAGATTGCAAGTTACGCTCCTCGTGCTTAAATATTGTAAGCTTCAAGTTACTTAAGTGTGAGATCTTTCATTTCCGTATTACTTATTCTAATGGATTTCCAATGTTGGTTGTTAGCAGTGCCTGAAAAGTTCCTTATTACCCGTTGCTCAACTTTTTGTCTCAAAATATGAAGTATGGTTGAAAACAGCGTTGCAGTCTCAGCCTGAAAATCTCAGATCCGTCAAGTTTGATAGTGAGTCCCATTTCAACAACAATTATTTTGTTTCTGAACCTTCCTTGTAAAGTTTTTTTTTTTTTTTTTTTTTTTTTTTTTCTTTTCTTTTGTGGTAAAACGTACTTCAAAATACTATAGAGATAAAGTTCGCCTGACAGTTTTGCATCAGTTTTTTATCATTAATCTATATGTGCAACTTTTCCTCTCATCCTCATAAGGAAATGATGAATGCAGCTCAGTGCATGGCGACTGACGTAGCGTACAATTTTTTCAAATTTTACTATACCGTTCAAAAGAGGACGGTTTTCTAAAAACTTTGATGCGTCATCGATTGACTTTTTGAAAAATTTCCATTATGAATACCATTGAACCAGGGTCAACCTGTTTCCCACTTTCCCTGAAAGGGTTAAAGATCGAGGGCCCTCCGCCCCGAACATATTTGACTACCGTGTTACCGGAGAGAGCAGTAAGAGCAAAATCGACATTTTGAGAAAACTGACCATGAAGTTTCAAACCTAAAATGAATGAGTTCAAAACCCTCCGTTTTTCATGAAACTTTCGGGAAACATCATTCAGGGTGTTTGAAATCGTTGAGATGATCAAAAAGCGACAGATTTTGACTTCAACTATAAAAAAAATTACGTTTTTCCTTTCATGTTACGCAAGACAGCAGTAAGTCCTATAAAACCAATGGAAAAATCAAGGTAGATGACGCTGCGTTCGCGCTCTTACTGCTCTCTTCCGTGACAGTGGAATACGTCGAAATACACGGCAGGAGCAAGCTGAAGCGTGACTTACTGCTGTCTTGCGAGATAACGTAGACTTACTGCTCTCTTGCTTATAACTTAACAGCAATTTTCACGTACTTATACTGCTTTTCGACAGCTCTCGTTTATTGCGGAAAAGGCATATTTTACAACTTTCTCTAGGTTCAATAGATTCTACACAGAGAAAAATGCTTCGGTTGTTAGAACTGAAGATTCGACTTAATTTGATCACCGAAATTTCCGGTTGAATAAACCAAAATGTTCGGTCGTAAGTACCGAAGAAATCGGTAAGTATAACCCAAATTCCACCCCTACCTAATACTCAGTATTACACGGAAAAAAACTACGGTGAAAATAACCATACGGATACCTGATTTTGGCACCTGCTAGATGTTATGGTAATGTTAACCAGAAGTATACTATGTTTTGACCAGGTACTAGGTGATGTTACTTGATTGCATGTCGAATTTACTCAAAGTATCGGTAAATGTACCATACTGCTGGTCAAGTTTACCATAACATCTAGCAGGTGCCAAAATCAGGTATCCGTAAGGTTATTTTCACTAATCTTTTTTTTCCGTGTACTAATGAAGCATTCGGTATCAGGACCGAACATTTCGGTTCCTCTAATCGAAAACTTCGGTGATCAAATTTTACCGAAGTATTTTTCTCTGTGTACAGACTTAAATATATTGAATTTTGAAGAAAACTCAATTTCGAAAATGTGTGACTATCTGCTCTTTTCGGTCACACGGCAGTTTAGTCCCTGCAGTCCCTGGTCTCTGTCGCATGAAATGCAACCGCACAACGCCAGTGACACAGCTGCTTTGCTTTTTGCATACATTTCAGTTTGCAGGCAGTTTTTACGACTGGTGAGAAGGCAGATCATGCTGAACGAACTCTACTGCGGTGCTAAGCGAGCGATTAACGACGTGAAATTCATGGCTCAAATGGTCAACGACTGGGAGACGGTGGATATCGACGTCATTAGAAATGAGTCTCTGACCCTGGCCGATGTTTTTGAGTCACCCAAACACAGCTCTTTCCTTGTCCAGTCCATCGCTGAACGTAAATATTTTCTTATATCAATGAAGACTCCTATACCTTGTGCTTCCTTCATCCTCTAAAGAGACCGCACTATCCTTTTAGCATGACCTTTGACCGCGGTTTCCGGCGTAGCTGATTGGTTTTAGTCGGTTTTCAGTAGTTACCATGGGCGCCCGTAGCGGGGGCAAGAGGGGGCACTAGCCCCCCCCCCCCTGGAATTCAAAACAGTCAAAATTCCCCTGGAATTCAAAACAGTCAAAATTCCCCTGGAATTCAACACAGTCAAAATTTCACTCAGAAAAATGAAAGGATCAAAAGAAATTGTGAATCAAAAAAGTAATAGTTGACGAATTTTATTATTTGCTTATTTTGTAATTTTTTACTCACTTTTTACAAGGAATAGTAGGATTATACAGTTTTCTAACTACTATTATCATCTGTTGTCCCTTTATTAATAATATCAAACGCACGTCAAAATTATTATTATTATTTGTATACACCTATACAATGGCTTAATAATGGGTCTGTTGCAAACTTTTGCTACAATGATTAAGAGTGGCTTTTCAGGCGATTTTAATCGTTTTTTCATCGTTGTAGCAAAAGTTTGCAACATACCCATTGTACACTAAGTATTTGGATATGGAAAAAAAGTTTTTCCTTTTTCCTCGGGGGGGGGGGGTGTCCCTAGACCTTCCATTGGGGTTCAACAATTTTTCCCCCGCTTGGAAATTTTTCTGCGGGCGCCCATGGTAGTTATTATTTTCTTTATTTGATTTGCATTTTAAAATGTGTGCCTTTAAAGGTAAAATGTTGACTGAGGAGTATAGTTAGACTTAACTTACTGAATTTTTCGAGGTCATATAAATGAATTTTGCCGTTTTGCCAAAACTGTGATGGTACATCAATTTCCATGACATTTATGGTTCACAGTCGTGGACGCTATAGTCCAAAAAAAATCATAATTTAAAAAAAAAAATTAAAGGGCTTTAGCTATGAAAAAAAGGCATTTTTGGACCAGTGGGCATTGAGAGAAAAAGTCTTATCTGGACCCCCAAATCAGCGTTGCCAGGTTTGAGGGAAATATCAGTAGAGATGTTACATAGATCCTCATGGGGAAATGTACTGATATTTTCCTAAAATCTCGCTACGCTGCCCCAAATGTATGCTCTCGAAGTTTGACACATGAGTTTTGTTACTCACTTTATATTTGCACAATTATTTACGTGGGCCCTACAGGCGCTGAAAGATGAACCGACAAATAATGCGGAAACAGAAACAATCTGCTGTACCTCATGTTGCCTGTATTTATTTTGTTGAAGGCGCTCGACAGGGTTTCTTTAATCACGTCCCCTGTTCAACGTTCTTCTATTGTCCATGCAATA